>CM019148.1:221910559-222434114 GCA_009733165.1 Naja naja | reverse complement strand
TAATATCTGCATGAAACCGCTGGGTGAGATCATTCATGGTTTTGGGGTGAGGTATCACCAGTATGCTGATGATACCCAGTTATACATCTCCACCCCAAACCAAATCAGTGATGCCCTCTCGTTGATGACTTCGCTGTCTGGATGCGGTACGGATCTGGATGGGCGGAAACATGCCGGCTCAACCCGGCCAAGACTGAGTGGCTGTACATACCAGCATCCCGGTCCAGTCAAGTGTCCATCGTTGACCATAGGGGAGTGGTGTTGCCCCTGTGGATAGGGCAGCGGAACCTGGGGGTCCTCCTGGACCTGGCGGCTCCAGTTGGAGGAGCAGGTGGGGCCGTGCCAGGAGGCCTTTGCCCAGGTCGGCTGGTTCGCCAGCTTACTGTTTCTGGACTGAGATGCCCTGCGTGCAGTCACTCATGCCCTTGTTACCTCGCTGACTCAACTACTGCAGCTCTCTATTTAGGATTCTCCCCTATTACCCCCCTGGCGGCTTGCATTGGTTGCCAGTTGCGCCGGTGAGGTTCAGGTTTTGCTTTAACATTCAAAGTCCTACCGACATGGGTCCACAATTATTTAAGGTCCACAATATAAGGGGCGCCTCCTACCGATATCGGGACCAACTGCCCTGTATGGGCACACAGGCAGGGGCTCCTCGGGGTCCTGTCAGCAAGCCAATGTCGGCTGGCGGTCCCCCGACGGTGAGCCTACTCTGTGGCGGCCCCCGACTTATGGAATCAACTGCCTCTGGACCTCCGCCTGGCCCCTGACCTCCGCACCTTCCGCCGCAATTTGAAGACCTGGCTATTTGACCAAGTCGGGCTGTGATTACCTTACCAGGGGCATGGGACAGTTTTAATTTTTAATTTGGTTTTATTGGACCTTATAGTGATTTAATTTCTTTTTAATTATTTATTGTATTTGTATGTTTTAACTGTGAGCCGCCCCGAGTCTTCGGAGATGGGGCGGCATATAAGTCCAATAAAATAAAAATAAATAAATTGCAGTCATGTGACCATGAGGGACCTGTAAACAGCCACAAATGTGGACCCGTACTGAGCATTCAAAATCAATCACATGACTCAAAATTAGAGGGTGGGCTTGAGGGGGGAGTCCCCCATAACTTTGAACAGTTGCTAAGTGACCAGTCGTAAGTCAATCTTTATATAAAGACTACCTGTAATCAAAACCAGAAATAGTTTTGGTAGTTAGTATTTGAACTTGCAAACTCCCAATGACTTACAGGAAAAAAAAAACTGTATCGTCTTACCAGTCTACAAGTCAGACCAATAACAGCTATAGGCGTCTGTGCAGATTGTGATATATCAAAAAGGTTATATAGTAACGTTTGGTTCTTATGATGGACAAACAAATCAAACTCATCTAGAATGAACAAAACAGGGCAACTGTGGTCCCGATCTCCTAAAACAAAATTAAATTAGTACATATTAGAATTTTCAAGAAACCACCTTAAGGTTATTACATTAATCTGCATTTTAGCTTACTTTACAATCTGGATGTTAAGAAACCTCTATATAAAGTGACTGAGATGTCGATTACTACTATATAAATAACTTTAAGTAGTACTTGTGCACGCTATATAATTAATCAACATTTTCTTCCTTTATTGTTAAATAAAGCACCGGGCTCTGTGACAAGCTGGTTGATAAACAAAACCTTTTGTGGCATCATGTACTGACAACTGCATGGTAAGTGTGAGGCAAGTGCAATGTAAAAACAAGGCACCCTGCAACTGTGTAGAACAAGCACTGAGAAAAAAAAAGAACTAATAAAGTTTGCTCATACAATTCACGGGGTAGATATGTCTGATCTCAACTAATCAGCCAAATGTTTTCCATACTTTTCCATACTTTTCCACTATTGTATTTCGCCATTATTATTTAGTTGTTTTTTCTAAATAGTTTTGCAAAAAAAAATTTAAAAAGGAAACAATAGTTTCATAAATTCATCACTGATCTAAAATTATAAATGCATGAAATATTGCTGAGCCAATGTAAAGTTCCATTTTGCTGTATAAGCAATAGGGCAGATCACGCTGCTTTTGTTTCTATTTAAAAGGTGGCAAATAACTACATATTTATTTATTTTCTGTTTTACTGGACTTTTAGACCCCATAGTCATGCACTTTTGAACACTTACAAGAAAAAAAATCATCATACGTTAATATAATGACAATAAATATAACAACTATTGTTGAAAATCATTTTCAAACCAAGGCACATTTATTACATTTTTATCTTGTTTTTATTACTTATAAATAACTCAAGATAGTAAACATACCTAATACTTCTCCCTCCTCCTATTTTCCCCACTAGACTGACCTCTCCTCCTCTACTAAATAACTAATCACTGTTACTGGTGATTGGAAGTAACTGGAAGCACCACAGAGAAAGAAACTAAACTACTGAAGCACTCTACTCCAGAAAGTGGTTCAGAAGAATAACATGGTCATGAGTGTTAAAAGCTAATGAGAGGACTAATAGGACCAGAAGGGGGCATATTCTTCCTATCCAGTTCCAAGGTATCAGTGCACAACTTATCAGTGCATAACCAGGTCTAAACTCTGAGTGAAAAGGATCCAAACAATCTACTTCCTCTAGAAAGGGTATGCTAAAGAACATACCAGGGAAGAAACACACTACAGATAATCCTTCTTTAGTGATTGTCTCATTTAGTGAGCACCCACAATTGCAAAGGTGATGAAAAAGTAATTTTACAACCAATCTTCGCTTTTATGACTTTTGTAGCTCTGTAAAGCAAGAGAAAACTAATGATCACAAGCAAAGTCACAGTTCCACTTAGTGAGTGACCACTTTGCATAATGACTGTGTTGCTTGTCCCAACTAAGGTCACTAAACAAGGACTCTGTTTCCTCATTCAAGGCAGCAGGAAACACCCTTTTTCATAAAGGAGCATTGACTACCTCCAAGATCCATCTGATCTCACTCTCCCAGCTTTCTTTAAGAGTACAGAGGGACACAGATGCAACCCATAAGTGGCAGAAGACATATTACCAAGCACTCTAACCATTTTATTGAAGTCTAATGCCTAGGAATCCCAGACAATATGACAAGATGTAAACCTGGTCACCACCTAAAAAGCCAAGATTTCCATGAATGTCAGGAACATTGTTGGCAAAATGTTGTGCAAAACTTTACCCCTCAGTAAACCCAAGAGCATATTCACACTTTTGAAATGTACATTTTGCTTATTTGAGGACTCAGGTCTTCAGTTTCTAGCCCACAGAAAACGTTGAACATTTGTGTCGTTTTCTAGGTGCAATCTAATTTCTGCTCACCTCTGTAAATTTTCTAATTTTCAGTGACTAAGTAAACCATAGATTCTATGCTATTAACTATCAAAGAGATATGCTTACCTTTCTTTAATGCTTCCAGAAGAAATGCAAGATTTTCTGCAAAACTACCCTAAAAGACAAGCAAGTTATAAAGATTGATTTGTATATTAAAATCTGAAATAGGGGAAATTACAATATTGTAACTGCTATCTAGAAATCTGCTTCACCTAAAATTTCGAACAGCAAATTACATTTTTTGGAAATTTATAGTATGACAGTAGCTGCCATTTGTGCTACAAAATAGCTAAACTATTAACACTAATGTTCTTTGGAATCCCTAAACTCCCTTATATTTCAATCATCATCCTGAAGCAAAGAATGCACCATTGACTCATGCATCATTTAATTTTGTTTTGCTATAAAAAGAATGACTTCCCCTCATTTCCGTTTCAAGAACATCTGAAGTTCTTATATGAGATATGAGAGATGTTAGGGATGTGCCAACTGTTTTGTACGCCAACCATTCTATTCACAGACACAACTTTTAAATATTTTGTTCTGAGCAGGAGTGGCATAGGAAGGGAGCAGGGAAAAAGCCAAGGACTTTAATAGCTGAAATAGAGTGTTATCTAAATATGTAAATCACAGAGTTGAGTGGCATATAAATTTAAATAATAATGACGGTGGTAACAATAAACTATTTCTGACAATAACCCATAATTTTAGCACTTTAAAATGAAAAATATTGAAGTACAGAATCAGAATTTGACACCTATTTAAAAAAGAGGCATTATTTCAATAAGATTGAGATTCTCAAATTTTGTGGTGCAATGAATTACAAAAAATTCAGATAGAACTGACCTTTCTCACAATTTTATTATCACAAATTCAGAAATCTGGTCTAAATAATACAAGTTCAATTTAATCCCTCTCCCAATAAATTGTGTTGTTTAGTCTAATGAAAAAAAAATCAATTAGAATTTCAGGGTTGAATTGTGAAGTTCTTGGTGGTCTCTGAGCTTGGTTGTTTGCTTGCAGATGTTTCATTATCCAACTAGGTAACATCAGTAAGGCTAGTCAGAGTGGGGTTTGCTCCCTGTTTATTTACAGTAGTTTGTCCAGTTAACATTGGTGGGATTTGGTTTGTACCCAAGTTTCTACCTTTCCCTTTAACATATATAATCCATTACATTGTCTGAATTCCTGACAATCTTATTTTTTCAGTTCTCAATATTTTCATGTTTTGGTGTTTGTTGTATGATATTAAATGTTAAGATTTTTTTTCAGAAGGTAAAAATAAACTTATTTAAAACATCTAGAAAAATCTATCTTTCATATTCTACAAGTATTGCTTAATACATTTTACCTCAATAGCCATTATTTAATTCCATGCTGTTTCAGGTAAGAAAGACTCTTATTTCTATTTGTTTTCTCCCTTTAACCAAAAGGAGAACCAACAGCTAACTTATTACACAAGCAATCCCAAAAATATAATTATTCTAATACTAACCTAGTACATTATTCTAGTATTCATACTACCATATAAAGCTAAATGCAGTTCTAAACGTAACTTATTTTTCTTACAAAAACTTTATCTCCAACCACATTCTCCAAATTTAGCTGTCTTGTAATCTCTTTCAAAGCAATTCTATCATTGGTCTGTAATAAACCTACAAATAAAAGGAAATATATTATTTTCTCTTGATTTCACTTATCAGCTGATACACATTATCTTCAGAGAAAAACACAAGATATATGCAACAGGGAAAGTAAAGTTCAGAACTGTGTGACATAAATTGGGTTTGTGTGTTTCTTTGATGTGTTTCAATCCATCTTAAAGGAAAGCACCACATTAAATAATTTCACTTGAGCATAAAACAATTCCCTAATATCCATTCTTGCATTTCTCATTATTGACCATATTAGTTAGAGCTACTGGGAATTATATTTCAGCAACATTTAGGAAGCTGCCATGTCTTGATTTAGATATTGTTGGCTCTAAAACAACTTGTTCAGTGAACTAATCATAATTTTCATAAAGCTATCCTACACTGAAATGGCAGTTAGAAAGTATTATTCTATCCCTGCTACCATAGATGGCAGTAACAGTTCTTGTTTCCTATTACTTAATACATTGTCTAAATTTAGACACAGTTAGATCTTCAAGAAAACTAAGTGTCAGGGTTCCAAGTAATAAATCCATTGCAAGCAAGACACTGAGGCAATTGAATTCAGAAATATTACTTACCATTTAAATGTACCTGCAAGATGTTCTCTTTTACCTCCTTTATTTCCAAAAGTTTTTTTAAGACGTGACAAACTAACTAGAAAAAAGGTTAAATAATTAATTAGTTATGGTCAAACAGAGGCTTTTGGCACTATTTAGCAATATAAATTATCATCATCATCATCATCATCATCATCATTGCTCTTTGGTTGGATCCCTGATTCTCTTACTAATGGGAGGCTCCCTTAGTTTCATGGAAGTCTGAATTTCATCAAAGGTGCCTACTGCAAGAAAAAGGGATGCAATCATTATATACATTGCTCTGGAGAGCAAAAATTTGGGGGCTGTAAATAGGATATTTTCTTTTATTCCTTCCCAGTGAAGCTCTGCAACTTGAAGTCTGCTTCAGATGATTGGAAAACAGAATCAGAAAGCCAGATAGATATATGTGAGGGCAATCTGGAAAAATATCCTTTTTCCTTCCCTTTGAAGGAAGTTGCATGGAATCCAAATACCATTTTTGATACCTCTAAATATATGGAGTGAAACATACTCCAGGTTCTCAATAAAAGCATATTTTAAAAGTATATATACCATGTAGCACACAAAATATTGATTGTTCAATAGAAAATGGACACATGAAGTCGGAGGAAATCACAATACTTGTTATAGTAATACCCACTGCGAGAAAGGATGTCATACTTGTATCAATGCTATTTAGGTACACTTATGACAGCTTGAGAGCCATTTTTTGACAGTGAAAGAAACACTGTTTAAAAAGATATGATACAATACACTGTTTTGTGTGCTATTTCTTTATCTATTACTGAAGTTAGAAACTTGTTGCATTATAGATTACATTACAGGATTATGGATAATTCTATAGGGTTCTTTCACCACCACTCACTCATCTGCTCCATGAGAAAAAAAATCAGTTTTGGTCATATCTGTTGTTATCTTACTTTAAAGGTTTTGTAAGCTATCTTGCATGAAATTGCATATATACTTAAAAGTGAAATGTGAACATGTAACAATAAACTAAAATAATTGATATTATTTGTTTTAAAGAATTTTATTGAATATTTCACAAACTGCCTTCTGCTCAGACTCTTTCTTCTTCACTTCATATCTCACACATCTCTTGAGAATTATACAGTATGTTTGGAAGAGTCTTGGGGCAAAGGGGGAAGGTAAAATCTAAAGAAGCAATCCATTCTGCAATTGAACACTGCAGGTAGTCCTCAACTTACAACCTTTATTTAGTGGCTGTTCAAAGTTACGATACTGAATAAAATGATTTTTGATCATTTTTCACATGATAGTTGCAGCATCCACATAGTCACATGATCAAAAATTGGCCGCTTGGCAACTGGCATGTATTTATAACAAATGCAATGCCCCAGGGTCATTTGATCATCTTTTGCAACCTTCTGACAAGCAAAGTCAATGGGGAAGTCAGTTTTCTTTAACAGTTGTGTTACTAACTTAACAACTGCAACAAATCACTTAACAATGGTGGCAAGAAAGATCATAAAATGGGCAAAACTCATTTAACAACTGTTTTGCTTAGCAACAGAAATTCTGGGCTCAATTATGGTATAAGTTAAGGATTACCTGTGTTCCATCAGTAGTTACATCACTAAATATGTAATTAAAAGTGGAAAGCTACGGCTTAATAGGTGTAAATGCTTTGAATGACAATTATCTAATGTACAAAATATAAGCACATTTAAAAGTATTACCAGAGTCTTTCCTGACCCTCGAGGTCCAATAATAAGTACAGAATTACTTTCACCATTAACAGCTGTATGTTTTATCAGCTCAAGTAACTGTCTATGGGAAAAGACACACATTTCAGCTTCAGACAAGGACATATCTAGGAAACTTTTCAGATACCAATTTCATCTCAAGGAAAAATTAATCATTCAACCATTTAAACATACAAATACCCAAAGAACCAAATTTCAGCAAACAAATACCTGAAGATTCCCAATAATACTACTAAATTCGTCAACATGTTTTCTAATCATACAGCAAGATTATAACTCATGTTCACTATATGATTGATAAGAGTATGAATAATTGAAAATAATGAATTAAACCCTCATCTTTAATGGGAAGGAGAATGTCTATATACCATTTATCCATTTATTTATATACCATTTATATACCATTTATCCAGAGTAGAAAATGGACCTTTTTTTAACCATAGAGAATATCCTTAGCTGCATCTGACAAAAGGTTCATAACAAAGTGGTAGCTATTCACTGAGTAAGCTTATAAATAATGCAATATTTGTTCCAGGTCTGCTAAAGAAAGCTTCATCTATAATCAAGCTAGCATCACTTCAAAAACTAAGGATCATGTTGCTCCTGGGCATGTGTCATTCAGTGCAGCATTCAGAGACACTCAGCGTAGCATTCAGAGAAAAAAATGCCAAGGGGCTGTCCTCCAAGACAGGACAACTACTTGGCTAACAGCAAAATTATTTGGATGTAGCAAGTAGGTTCCAGCTATTGAGCAACAGATGTCCGTATATGGCAACATTTGCAGGTACAACTGCGCTGACAGTAAGTCTAGACTGAAGTTGCTCATGAATGCTGTGGCCTTGACTAGATGGTTAAAGACCTAACACTGCCACTAGGTTTTTTAGGAATCAGTGGGTGATTGGGAAACCAGGAGCCAAGGGACTTACTGGCCTTCTAGATCAGGAACATCAAATCATTTTGAGAACTTATCTTTAGAGACCCCTTGATGTCACTTCATCTTATTACTGCTAATACTCAAGCCAGCAAACCAAGTTCTTAAGTATCTCTCTAATAGAAAGGCTAAATACTAATCAAACAAATTGGGTATTAATTTATAAGGTATAATCAGAGCACTTAGGATGGGATGTAATAAAGTGAGATCCTCTGTTTGCCATATGGGGGTCTTCAAACAGTCCGCCCCTATCATATTGCACCCATCAACACCACCAAAATACAAGAAGGTAAAAGAAAATGGAGCTGGCCCTCACCTTTTATAAAAATTCCACCAAGGAGAGAAATCTTCTTGCTCCTCATTGGTTGCTGAATGTTTGATTTTCCCTGCTTTTGACTATGTCTTACCTAGACTGACAGATTTAGTTTGATTGATGGTTCAGATTTAGATCCTGAACCTTCAGGATCTAAATGGTTTCCTTCCCATTCTAACAAGGGTAGTGTTCTATTAGAACCAGACAGCACAATGGTAACTGTTGTGA
Source organism: Naja naja (assembly GCA_009733165.1). Taxonomy (NCBI): domain Eukaryota; kingdom Metazoa; phylum Chordata; class Lepidosauria; order Squamata; family Elapidae; genus Naja; species Naja naja. The sequence goes on along the minus strand of CM019148.1, from coordinate 222,425,330 downwards.
TAATTTAAGAAAAGCAACATATTCATCTGGTGTCTTGAATAAGTGCCACCAGGAATGCTCCTTTTTATGTTTTATCTTTTAGTAAGTCTATGAAATTGTACAAGGCAATATAATTAGATTCAGAACACCTTATTAGAAATGGGGGGAGATCCTTCTGGTTGCAAAAATGAATTAAATCTACAAGAGTCCTTCCATTCTAGTAACTGATACTTTAATGAGCGGATTTAGTGAGCAGAAGAACATTTTTGCTTATTTTATTCTCCTTCACCCCCAGCAGCATATCCTCCTTTGTAAATAGCCACAGAGTTATAGGAAGAGAGAAAATAGGCAAATCACATCCCTCTTCTCTACACAGCGGTATCACATTTCCAGCTCTCTGTTCTGTGAAACTCTAAATCCAACCTAATTTGGGGAAGGACAGATCTCTAAAGGCTACGAGGTTCAAACCCCATGAGATTCATTATGAAACTCTCAAAAACAAAGGAAAATATATTTTTGCTTACTTATATTGATGCTCAAGTCCAAATAACTTTCCATTTGGATTCAGGTGACAGAATCTTTCACGTAATATTTTTTGTACCTATAAATATTTAGACATGTTATTAAAATATATAAAACTAATAGACAATTTTCTCCTTACTTTATTGTTTTATTATTATTTATTTAGACTTGTATGCCGCCCTTCTCCCTAAGGAGAGGCTCGCAAAGATCTTCAGACCTTATTAAAAAGCATGTTCAGAAAATAATATACTTTATTAGTACCTATAAAGCAATATTTGTAAACAAAGCTATGTATACATCTCCAGGTCTATATAAGATAAAAAAACTAATGATCATTCCGAGTATTAGACAATTTGAGAAAAGCAGAAATATAATTGGCCTTGCCACTATTTTCTAAAGCTTCATAGTGCTTTCATTAAAAAACTAAATATAATTTTTCAAAAATTTATTCATGAGGATTAATGTAGGTTTTTACTTAAAGAGTATTAAAGGATAATCTTAGAAATGTGTTCAACATTTTAGAATATTTGGCGCTACATAATAAAAAAACAAGCCATGTTGATTTTCTTAGATGCATTCTTAGAGGGGTAGGTTAGGGGCTTTCTTGTTTAGTGTTTTAGAAGATATGAACTTTGGGAAAAATTATAAAATGAGTAACATTGATTTACATTTCACAAAAAGCTCAAATAATTGTTAATGGCGATTTAACAAAGCTGTGTAAGGTACAAAAAAGGATGCTCACCATCCTCTCTATTATTTATTTGGGTTCTTGAAATACTGAATAAAAGTGTAAGACAAGATGAGAGGATTGTGGAGTAAAGATTAAGAAACAGACTTCTAAATTAAGGCCTTTGTAGATAGTTTGGTGTTGATTTTGTATGATCCTTTAAAGTGAATTGAAACATTAATGTGAATACAAAAATAATTTGGTGCATTAGCAGGATTTTAACAACAAAGATAAAGATGTTAACAAAGACATGAAAATAGAAGGTCAAACAGAACTGATGAATAAAACGGGCTTTTAAATTGAGAAGAAAAATATTGTCACTCTGGCAAATATGAATTATATGTTATTTCAAAATAATTATGTTAAGACATGAAATGAATTGTCATGCTGGGAAGAAAGTCTGTGATTAAGATGAATGACTTTTCAAGAATGTTTTTCTTTCAGACAATATGTGTTTTGATGACAACTGATGAATTATTTAAACAGGATATATCTACATTTATGTGGCAGTGGAAAAAATGAGTTAAATGAAGCGGTTACAAGATGCAAAGGAAAGAGGAGGATTAGGTCTACCCGATTTAAGATTTTATTTTGTAGCTTGCTATTTGATTTAGATGAAAGAGTAGGTGTTCCTGAGAAACAGGTGGCTCTTGGAGTTAGAAAGACATGACCTGAGATTTGGGTGACATGAGTATTTGTAATTATGTAATTAATCAACTGTATTTATGGAAGAAACTAACACAAAATCTAAACCAGAAATCACTGCATATCCTACAAAATGCTCCAAACAGTAAATAGACATTAAACATTAAAGAATTCATTGAACCCAGGGCCAAACTATTTCATAGGGCCAGGGCTACATAGAGAAGCATCTCAACTGATTCAGATATGACAGCTCATTAGAAGACATTAGATCTGTCTTCTCCTGACTTTAAAGAGGCTTTCTTAACTGTAAATTGTTAACATTTGGACAAAAGGACTATTTTTTTCTGGGTTGTCCCAAAAAGATGAGCCAGAGGATTACACATCTTAATTAAGCAAATGCAGCCTTGACAAGCATCTCCAGGCCTCAAGTCCCCCTCACATGGATTGCTGGATCCAATGAAGTTTCTTCCAAGTGAGAAGTTTTTGATATGTCAGAACAATTGAAGGAGATTGTTTTGCAACTAATGAAAAGACATAGCAGGAAAAAAATCATCATTTTCAATTGCATCTGGAAAATTATTGGCAGCCAGTGTAAAGCACAGAGAGAATTAATGTAATTTAATCTGAGTACTGAGTGTCTAAAATGTAGGTGACCCCGTTCTGGATCAAGTGCAATTTCCAAGTGATCTTCAAAGCAGACTCCATGCACAGCAATGTCCCTTACAAAGCCCAGAGGGGACAAATCACTCCAGCAGGTGATTTTCCAGTAGTAGTCATGAATCACGAAGGACCCCAAATCATGGTCTACTTCGGGATACACCACTGGAACTAACAGATAGCAACTCCACCTTATTTGGGTTTAATTGCTGAATGTTTTCTTGACTTCAAATCTAATATCAGGCATGGGAAGAAGACCCTCATTTCACACAGCTTCATATTCCTAACAAAAATCCTTGTGCAAAATGTCCCCTTTGCTAGGGAAATCCCATTTACACATAGTTAGTACTTGTCTATTAGGAGAAATCACTAAACTGTATTTTCCCTTGTGTTTAAAAATGAAATTGTAAGAATGTTACAATTGTTAGTAAGAATATTACCAACCTTTGAAATGCATTCCCCACTTGTAAAGCTATCTTTCTTCAACTTCCGTTTGCTCATTTTAATTCACATTCTAAAAGGATAAAATATATTGCATAACTTAATTTCATCAGTAATAATTATTCCCTTTTTGTTTAACCTAGAATAGCAAAAATAGATTTAAAATTTACAAAATTATATTGTTAGTCACATGTAATGCTATTTAGCATTCAGTGAGCAAACAGCAATTGAGTCATTAAATGTTTACGTTACTCAGTTTAAAAATTCAGTTGTAAAAATGTTCAGATGCAAATCTCCCTTCAATAATCTGATTTCTCTTCAAAAACTGACGTCATTACTTCTAAAACCATGCCTTTTAAAAACCCAATCCTAAAGACTTTATTTTTTGTTTAATAACAAAAAAAGAACAAGACATAAACATGATAGTGACAGTCAGAAAGAAAAAAAACCACAAAAATGCATTAACAAAAATATGACAAAAACATATGTCATTATAAGACAACCACAATTCTACATATATTTGCCTAATATAATTACTCAAGTACATATATATTTCTAATAGATTAATGCATCTTTTTTAACCTACTGTATTCTGCATAAATGAATCTCATAATCTAATCCTGAAGGCTGTGAGGTCCTACATGAATGCCCTCTGTAAGCTGTACAACAGAGTGACTCTGGGATAGATAAAAGCATGAAAACAAAACACAGGTAGTCCTTGACTTATGACAATTGACTAGCACTTTTGATGTTACCTCATTTGGATAATGAAACATATGAAAGAAAATAACCAAGCTCAGAGAATAGTAACTACAATTAGACCAGAATGTCTATCACTAAGCAATGAGGTAAGTTAGTCACCATGTGATAGCAACTATATTACAACAATGTTTGTCACCACAAAGTGGTTAAGGGAATGCAACTTTTGCCATTGACTTTGCATGTTGGGAACCAGCTGGAAAGTTGCAAATAAAGATCATGTGATCCCGCAACACTGCAACCATCACAAACACATGCGGTTGCTAAGTGCCCAACCTCAGAGACACCGTAATGGTTGAAAATGCAAGGACTGACCATATGTCACTTTTTACAATGTGGTCATAAGTCAAGGATTACCTGTAACATAAAAGTCAAAACAATGACTTTAATAGCAGTTAAGAAAAAAAACCTGAAATAAAAACACACGTAGAGAATACAGTGTGACCAAGCCACCAAATAAACCTGGGTCCAGGAGTAATCAACCTCACATATTAGACTTAACTAGCATACTGGTCCAGTGCCTGAAGGCCAGATCAGGTCTTCAAGGTGCAACGGAAAGCTAACATCTGAATCTTGGTGGTTAGGTAGGTCACATGACAGTTACCCACAGGATGACATAAAAGCCTACTCAGAAGTGCCTGAGCATCTGCATGTTTACTATCAAATGCATATAACTACTAGAAAATGCTTAAGTAGTCACAATTCTTAACATCAATATGTTTTCATTACCATGGAAGTCTTTATTCTATACTAACAATTCTTCAAAATATCTGAACAAATCTTTAGTACCATGGTTGCATTATCTTTACAGACCTACTAAAAATAATTGGTGTCTAAGACTTGCAGTATAGAGTTCATTTCAAAAGTAACATAGACAGAACTCTGGTTCACTTGTAGTGTCAGCAATTCCCCAATCCTATTTCTGCATCATAGGAATGGAGCACATTCATATATCAAATTGTGAAAAGTGTCAGGGCGTAAAAAAACAGCTTCCATAAATCCCTGCTAATTAGAGATGATGGATGGTGCCTTTCTTTTGCTGTCAACTTTGATTAAATAAAACCCGGAAAATAATCTAAGAAACATTTTTTTATTTACAAAAATAACAAACCTAACTGACTACATTACCAGCAGTTAAACACACACAGGCATATATAGAAGAAAGAAATTACAGGAAGTGAAGAAAAAAGTAAACTTTTGTTTCAATCATGCGCAGTAAATCAGACATCACAAGACAGTCTTATCTCATGTTGCTATAGAGACAAGATAACAATGTTCTGGCAGGCTTTGCCTGCAAATCTTAGCCTAGAGCCCTAGACGCTTAGCAGACAAATCAAAAAAACTTAGTAACAAAAAGGAACTTCCACACAATTCTTTGAGTTAACTTATAGTAGTCTCAGTAAGTTTAACAATCAGTGAAACAGTATGAAAGAAATAGCTTTTTAGAATTTACATGTTTAGGAAACATTTCTGTTCCATTTTTCCCCATAAGCTTTGTGAACAAAAGGCATAACAAAAACCCCACACGAGAATTGCAGGTTTCATTTCACAGTTTGATATATGAATATGCTCCCCTGGCATGATACAAAAATAGGATTGGGGAATTGCTGACACTACAAGTGATCCAAAGAGTCATTTTCAATAAAATGGGCTGCTCGATAAATGTGTTTAATAGTTATCTATTTATTAAATACATTTATTAAATAGTTAACTATTTATCATCTATTTATTAAACAGATTTATCGAGCCCCATTTCATTGAAGATGATTTTTTCACCTCCCAAAGAATAGTCACAACCTGTATCTCTTTTTATGCTAAAAATAACAGCAGAGACCCCGTGGTTGGTAGTTAGCAGCTCCCCGTTTTGAAGAGTTCAACAAACAACCAGCCCCAGCCTGGTGAATATAAAGGTCGGTTCGCAAGTGGACTTGGCATCCTAAAACCGTCCGGTTCCTTCCACCAAAAACTATCTAAGAGGCAGCAGCATCAAGTCAGTCGCTTATCAAAAGGTCTACGAAAGGGAGATTAAAACCTCAGGAGCAGGAAACGAGAGCAAATCGCCGCCTGTCCTTCGGCGGACCTCGGAAAAAATAAACCTGCATCCTTTCCTCAGGACGTGAGGTTTCCAATCATCTCAAATCTGGGCCATGTTTGAAAACCTACATTCGGGGTGATCCTAGTCCGAGGAAGCGACTTCGGATTCTATTTACAGCGCCGTTTCCTCAGAAGCAACCCCAAGGTGGGGGGGGGGGACCCGGTCTGCTCGTTTCCCTCAGGCGCCTCAAAAGCCTCCTGGAGCTGTTAAGATCCCAACTTTGCCATTCTCGGAAATCCCGTTCATAAAACGAGGACCAGGCGACGCGGGATTCCGGACTCACGGGGCCCCGCTCCGTTTAGCTCCCCTCCACCCTACGTTCCCCATCTTCTGGACTCAACCGCAGAAATTCTCCGCGGCGTAACTCTTTCATCGTCTTTACCTCAGCGAACCGATCAAACCTCCCAGCAAACACCACACGCACGCGCTTCCCGTGCGAAATGATTTCGCCCGCGAATGCGCAGGCGCATCAAGGCCATTCTACAGCCTGACTTGTATAACAAGCCTGTCTGTCCGTCGCGGGCCTTTTCAAGGCTCTCTTCCTTCTCGCCTCTACCCCACCCCCACCCCCACTTCCGCTAGACGCGCCGATTTTGTTTTTCCCCGCCCACCACTTCCGCCCCCCTTTTTCTTCCATCTTTGCGGAATCTTTTTCCGGGTTCGCTTTTTAAGGCGCGAGGCCTTGTGGGAGGAAACTTTTCCCTCCCCCTCCTTTAACCCAAGCGAGCTCCCACGGGGCGCATGCGCACTGACAGCCTCCCATCTTTCTCCCAGCCAGAGAGAGCCAGAGCCTCAGCAGCAGCAGCAGCTGATGATGAAGAAGAGAGGGAAGGGGGGGGAGACTGGGGGGACCTTTTATTTATATTGTTAAAGGGACAGAGCACTAATTCCACCTTGAATTGGTTTGCGGGGGGGGGGAGCTTAGCTCCGAGAAGATTGAGTTCTCCCCCACCCCCAGCCTAGCTAGAGGATCCCAGAGAGACCCTAGTGAAGAGGGAGAGTTTCTTCCCCCGCTTTGGCCGTCAGACGAGAGGAGAAAAGAGACCTAAAAGCCTCTTAGCAACACAGCTCCGTCTCCTCTACTACTGTTGCTGCTGCTGCTGCTGTTTGGCCCTGGCTGAAGACACCTCAACACACACACACACACACACACACACACACACACAGAGGAGCAGCAGCCACCAATTCACCAGCTCCCCCCGTTCCCCCTGCTCTCCCCTCCTCCCCCTTTATTACCCTTTGTGTGTGTGTCTCTTTCTCCACTGCTCCAGGAGAGGAAATAAAAAGTGGGGTGCAGCCAAGGTAAGCTGGTCTCTCCATATGCAAAAGGGAGGTAAGACAAGCTTGTGCCTTCTCCGACCCCACAATTTCACTCCCGAGGCGAAGCGATCTGGATAGTGGGAGGGTGTTTGTTTTCTTGATATTCTCTCTCTCTCCCTCCCTCCTTCCTTCTCGTTTTCTTTTCTGTTTCTACTTTTGAGCACAGTGTGTTGCTGGAAAAAAAAGTCCCTTGATTTCTGTTTTATTTTTTTAGCATGCACAGATTGAAAGGTGTTTGGGGGCAGTTGTTTCATTTGGGTGAATATAGGAGGTAGATAGGTGTCTGTTCATTATTATTATTATTATGCTCCTAGTTGTGTGCAGTGAAGCCTTTCATGACTGGTATTTTTTTTGTCCTTGCATATTTATGGCTTCCAATGAAACCCAAACTGCCATAGATTGGTGGCTTTTTATGCTTTGTGGGTGATGTTTGGGTGCAGGGAGATAGAAAAGTCCTTCCGACAGCTATTCCATCGTTTTTTATAGAAAGATTTATGAGCATTTACTGTTGGTGGTCTTGAGAAGTTGGATTCTGCCTATGTAATAGCAAATGGATTAAATCTGTTATCTGGATAATTTTACTTTGAAGTGGTATTGAAATATTTTGCTATGTATTTTGCAACAATATGAAATCAGACTACATTAATTCTTGAACCTCTTTCTGCCACAGTTACATTTATTAAGTTATGACACTTCTAAAACCCAGGTCCATATAAGCAAAATAACATTACATCTATTTATCATTGTTTATTTTGTGAATTAATGTATCAGTGTCTAAGGACTTAATGTAGAATTTATTCTCAATATTATGTACAACATTATATCAAGTGTTCTGTTAAGGATTCATTTGTTTGATTTGAGTAGTTAAAACTCAAAGATACTTATCTAAAGGAACTGCTACCTATACAAGGGTTAAGAATCCTACCTCAATCCTAAACTCTATGTGTATAGTGTATATATAAATCTTAATTTGGAGGACTATATTTGATAGTGTTTTATATTAAATTGATTCCATTGCAAACTTTAGACTTAATTTGAAGTTGGAGAAGTAGAAAACTTTAAGTACATCCAATTCCAAATCATGCTCCTATTGTTTGGTTGGTTCTGTTGTGAAGTTGCTGGGATATTTTTAATGATTTTGTTAAAAGAAGAGAATGTTGTGTTGTTGATCTATTAAAGCCTGCAAGGTATGTTTGAACTGTGATATGTGCACAGATGGCCCATATATCTCAGTAGGCCTTGATTAGGGAATCTAACCAAGTAACCTGCAGCTTGGTATATGCTGCTCCTTTGCTTATCATTTGAATTTAAAAAAAACACCTCAATTCTTTCTAGAGCAATGTTCTCTGATGACATGTATACATTGATAAAAGTGTCTTTTCTAATTTAGTTGTCAATGTGAGCAAATATTTTTGAACAAGTCAGATGCTTGGTGAAAAACCGTACTTATTCAGTTGGACATACATATTGTAAAAATGTTAGTTCAGCTTTTAGAATGTAGTAACAACGTAACTTGCTCTATGAAAAAAGTGTAATACTTTATAGTTTGAATACAGTAATTTAAATTGTACACTTAAATTGTATGCTTTTAGATAAAAGTTCTGGAATATCATTTTTTAAAAAAAACTATGCATCCATTTTTCTCAAAGAATGTATACAAATCTCACTATAGATCATAAGAGCAACTGCAGGTAATACTATGACAAGTTCTAATTGTGTTCAAATAGGTGATATACATTCACATACATGGAATTATTTTCATTTCTTAACTGCATAGTCAACATTTAATATAACTTATGAATATTAAACTAATGTTAATAACTATTCCGTTAAGTATTAAATTATATAGATTCATATTAATTTTCAGTATATCCATATTTTGTTAGCAAACAACTAGTCTTTAACAACTATATTTTAATTAAAACTATACTTAAATATGAATGGATTTATATTCAATATTAAATGCACTGCAATCCTATATAGTATTTGAGAATAAGTATTAGATATGCTTGCTGCCTTGAGTTATTTTTTTTAAAAAATAATAAAGGCGTGGTATAAATAAATAAACCTCACTGAACTGAATTTTGTTTAATATATATATATATATATATATATATATATATATCCTGTTTAAGTTTTGATTGTGAGCTGTTAACTAGATTTCTTCATTCAAAACAATATGTTTAATTATGGATAGGCTTTTATTTCAGAGCATTGTTATTTTTAATAAAGTATACCTTTGAAAATTCTTTGTAAATTCTAAAGTTTGTAGTGCAAAATGTACAAAGATTAATATTTTGCAGGGTGATTCTTTGTTATTAATCTATAGAACGTTTTAAATTTGAAAAAAAATTGATCTAGGAAGCCTGATATGAGCACAAAGCATAGTTTTGAGTTGAAAATAGCTCTCATGATCTTATTGGAAATATTCCAGTGCTGTTTTGACCATTCAGGAAGTGTTTTGAGTTTGAAATAAGAGGGTCAAAATACTTCTGGAAAAGTCAGAACACCCCATTTTGAATTACTTGAACCTACATCTTATAATTATAGTACATAAAAGTACAATGTAGTTTGAAAATTGCAACTGCTGTAGAACATTTTTTTTTCAGAAAAATATTCCCAGATTCAATCCTTGGCACTTCTATCTAGACCTGAATAAAGTTCTTTTTGGGAAAATGTCTACTTTGTATGAAACTTTTGAAAGTACACAAAAATGGAACTCAAAAACAATTTCAGGCTTTATCTCTCCACAGTATGATTTGAATTATTTTAGAATAATACTTTTAGAAGTATTTGAATTGTTTTAGAATAATGCATAGTTTTAGAATAATATAGTCGAGAGTCAGCTTGATGTGGTAATTAAGATGTTGGTCTAGGAACAAGGAGATGCAGATTTTAGTTTACCCTCAGCCATTGAAGCTCAGTTTGGTGACTTTGGGCCATTCTCAGACCAATCTACCTCACAAGATTGTCGTTAGAAGAAAAACAGAAAAAGAGATTGCTCTGAATGCCTCCTTGAGTTCCAGAAAGTTCCAGATTAAATACAAATCTAACCACTAAATAAGTAATCATCACACATATAGCTTTAAAGTGTTCATAGAGATCTTTTATGTGAGTAACAATTTCTGAAATATGCAGTCCAAGTTAGTTTAACATGACTGAAATTCCACAGGTCTAATTCATTAAAAGTTTTCTTACTTGCAAAGTTTTCTTACTTGGAAAGCTGGCATCTATACAACCAAAACATGTCTTGGGTTGATCGATAATATTTGGCCACTGAAAGATGGGCAAGTTCTATGTTTTGTATATTTAATTAGGAGTAAGAGCCATTCAAACTAGTGGGACTTAATATGGATGATGTGTGATGGTTCAGATTACACAGGCATCTTAGTTTCTGTTTTCTGTGTCAGCATAAAGAAGGTTTTTTTTCAAATTACAAGCAGGATCACACTAAACTATCAGTATATTCTGCTATTGCTGTATTACTTGTACTAGTACTTTAGTTGTCATCTAGACATCTCTGTACAGTTGCAGCCAACACACAGAGCAGGATATTAGTTTATTGAATATAGGCTTTTTCTGTGAATCAGCTATTTGGGGGACAAACCATGAGAAAGGAACTATCCAAATAGATTCTCAACTTCCACTTAATTGTAAATTCCTCTGGGTGTGTGTGTGTGTTTGTGTGTGTTGGCAGTCTTAAAAGTTATTATTTTGGTGGAATGTTTAATTATTCACATAGATTGCTATGTGAACTTCAGTAACCTTCTGAAACCTACCATATAGCTAAGTCATAGAAAATGAATTGTGGCCTTTACAAATGGAATTGTGTCTAATGATTTTATTGTTTCAATAACATCAGCATTTCTGACACTTACTGTTTTTGGGATGGTACTAGGAATAATTATGTTATTGATAAATGAATGTAATGCTGGCAATGCTAAATAATTGAGTTATAAAATTACTAAGAGAATTTGGTATGTTCCATTCCAGTCATTTTGGTGAGCCTCTGACAGTTGAAGCTGACTTGCTTCTTTTAAGAAAAGCTAAGGGAAATGCTCCATTACACCCACCATAGAAGCCTGACAAGAAAGCTCTATCCAAGGCCATAGTATACCTCCCCAAGTCATATATCTGTCAGTACTCTAGTGTAATGTTGTATTACAAAACCTGTGCAAGGGATTTCTTGCAAAAAAAAGATATTGGTAGGAAGACCTGAGCTAGGCTATTTTTAGCAGCAAGCCCTGTTATTTTACTGCATCCAATTTATGGATTTCTGGATCATAAAAATACTTTCTTAAAAAAAATTCTAATGTGTTAATCAATGAATGCATTAATTCGTGTCTTCATTTTGTGTTTTCAATCCTGTTTTCTGTACATCATTCCTTGTTTAAAATTTGTTTTTAAGGTATTCTGAATAAATAGAGAGTTAGACTAGAAGACCTCGATTGATTGAATGTCAAAGCACTGAGTATATTTCAAGTTTCTCTGGAAATCAATTGGGAGGTCTTCCTCTTTCATTGACATAGTCTGTCTTATCCTTTCTAAGCTTGGAAACAAATGCAAACATAGTGTGCATATTTTACATATATTTTGACTTTTCTGCATTATCACATTCCATTGTATGTATAAACAAGAAAAAGAAAGTTCCCATCTTAACTGATCACACATTAATATTGTCTTTTATTCCACCCATACTTTTTCAATAACAGCCAACAATATTTGCAATAGTTGTTTCTTGTCTTAATTTTTCCATGTTTTCTGTAGGTTCTTACTAACATTAATAGCTCAGAGACATAAATGGCATTTACCTCTGAGGTCTTCAGCAATGGGTCCTAGTTAGGTTCTCTTTCTATTAAAAAAAAAAGACTTTGTGATCAAGTGCCTTTGATACTGCAGGTTCCTGGGAGCTTCTTCCAACCAATTCAGGCTTGGACGTTGGCATTTTAGCTTTCATGCTAAACTTACAAACTTTATTCTTTTGGAATAAAACATATTCCGACTTTTCTGTGAATTGAATGAGAGGTCAGGTCTAGTGAGTGGCTATGTTTCATTTTTTGATATTACATTGTTTATCTGTATGGCAAATGCCGCATGCGCTTTCTTCATCTTTACTTCTTTGTTATTAAACTCAATCTGGGGTAGAATCCAAGAAGTGTTTGAATTCCCGTATCTATTCTTATGTTTTAGTGATGGTGCAACGATTCTTCAGAAAGCTTCACTGATGGCGTTTGGATATATTGATAGCAATATTTGCTTTATAGAATATCTGAAGTGACCTAATCCTGATGACAGGGAATATAGGAAAAGGTATGGCAGATCCTGGGTATGGAATGAAAAGAGGAATCAGCCTAGAATCCCTGTGTCGTTACAAGTGAAATAAACCTAACTTCACTTGAGTGCCATTGACCCTTATCTGACTTTAACCAGGTACTGATTATTAGTTGAGACTCCTATGCATAGGCTTTTAGCAAAAAAATCAACTTAATTGAAGCTTCACATTTGGGCCTTGTCTTTTGCTCCTGACAGGGAAACAACTTAGCATAGAAAAAAACTGTCTTATTCTGCTCTTAAATGTAATCAAATCATTTGATAATAACAAAAATGTATCTTTCCCCTTTCTTAATAAAGTCCAAGATACCTGTAAATAATGTAAAGAAGCTCAAGTCTGTGGTCCTGAATATTTTCTAAAACTCACCCAACATCCTATGATACAAGAGCAAAAAGGTCTAACCAGACCTGGTGAATTTTGTTTTGAAGGATTTTGTTTTTTGCATTTTCTTACTAAATAGCTTTAATCTTTTGGTATTCTGGTATTAAAAAATTAAGCTCAGTGGCATATGTTTATTAAAATTATATTGGGAATCAGTTCTGTATCTGATTCTAGGCTTGCTAAAAAGATGAATTAGAGGAAAGAGTTGTTACTATTGACTTACGAATAAATTGCTTACGGGCACAGGTTATTTAGTCATTTATTTATATCCCACCTTTATTATTTTTTATAAATAATTCAAGGCAGCAAACGTATCCAACACACTTTCCTTCTCCTCTTTTCCCAACAGCAACCTTATGAGGTTGGGCAGAAAGAGGGGCTAGTCCAAAGTCACCCAGTCTCCCATTTTCTAGCCTGGTCTTTAACCACTAGACCAAACTGGCAACATATAGAAAGATGATAACAATGAAATAGAGCCATTGTGATAAAAAAAATAGTTGTGTAAAATTTAATCTATAAAATGTTCACAGACATGTACATTGACATACATACATTTTTACTCTTTTGTTTTCTTCTTTCTTTTTTTGCTTAGCTCATAATTTTTATTTGTCCCATTTTATTAAACATGTAACTTTTTTAAAAAATTGATAATAAATGAGAACATTTCAAAGTCAGTAGCAGAAGTTATATAGAGACAGTTTGGTCTAGTGGTTAAGTGCAAAGCAAAGAGAAATCGCATCATCAGGGCAATTCATGATATAGAAGAAAGAAAAATCCCTATTTTGAGAGAAAATAGGAGATAACCAAGGAACAATATAAAAGTGCTCTCACTTCTGCACATTGACCTATCCGTTTACTGTTTCACGGGTTAAAATTAGAGTTTGCAAGTCGTCTGAGCAATACTATCTTTCTACAAGAGGAAGATGTTGGCAAACACAGTAAAACTAAAATTTTGCTGAAATACGGGGAAAGGATTGAAAATGCTCAACAGACATGCAACAGAATTGCTCAGAAAATGGGCCTGATGGAATTGAGTTTTCTGGAAGAAGATACAAACTAATTGGCTGAGATCTCAGATTTAAGTAAATAAAATTTTGAAGTCCAATTTTCTGTTTTCCAAAATTGGCATCCAGATAGCACTGAAAACGTATATATAGGATGTGAAAACAATTGGCAGTACACTTATCTTTTGTCCTGTTTGCTTGCTTAGTTGAATTTATAGCCACTGTATTCTTCAGTAATAGTGGTTAGCGGAACTATTCTCACCAAGTTTGTCTGATTCTTTCCTCTGCATCATCCAAATCTGGACCTGCTTCTACCAATTACCCTTATTCTTATGAATATGAATAACTGGCAGTGGGAATGTTATTAGCATTCAGCAGATTATTCTGGATGGTACAGAATTATTATAGCTACTAGACCTGAAATATGTAGGATAGCATTTGGGGAAATTAATAACAAAATGTCATAGTAACATATTAATCAGTATTCAATTATGGGGGACTATTTGTATATGTATTGGGGCTTTTTGATGCACCGTTTTCTTTTTTTAATGTTTTGATTATTTTGTGTGCTTTTTTTTTTGTCCCTTTTTGGATTTTTGGGGAGTTTTGTATTTAAACCTTTTCTTGAATAAAATAAAAAAAAAGATGCATACTCTACCAAGACATGTATACTTTCTCTTTCACTATTGAAAGGATTTTGTAGAAGGTATAAATATTTTCAAAGATGTTTCATACTGTTTATGAGCAGTAGCAATTACTGCATTTTAAAACAATGATTTTTCCTAAATTAATTATTTTTAATGATTACTTTTATAATTTTAAATGTTCTGCTTATACATTTTATCTGAGAATGCCAGAGTCTTGTCAGAGGAAAGGGGGAAAAAATCTTTACCTAAAATCTCTGAGCATTTCATAACGGTCGAGATGGGCAGTACATAATGTAAATCCCATAAATAAATAAAATATCTGTGACGAAATTGACACAATGATCACTCTTCTCGAACAACAGCTTAAACTTTAAAAAGTGTAAGCATTTTTGCTTCTTGCTTGTCAATTGTCCAATTCCCTGATTCTTTTAAGAGTTTTTTCCATGAAGTTTTTTTTCCAGTTGTAACAGCATCCTTTCTAGAATGGAGCAAATAGTATTTTGTGCAATGTTGCAATAACTAGCCAGGTGATACCATTTTACTATTTTATTGTCTGCTTCTTCCCTAAAATTTCGTTGACTGAATTGCCAATTTTCCATTCTGTATTTAGTACAATCCTGTGATCACTTTCCATAATCTGAAACATGGGAATGTTTTGTTAAAAAGAAGCAAAATTTTATTTATTTAGAAAAATAAGGAGTAATTTTATTTCAATGTATTTGCCATGCAGTTTTCCCATTTACAGTGGTAGCAGCTTATTTAATACTCTATCAGATTTATCTGCTAAAATGTGATCTATTCAAAGATTTATCATTCTCCTCAATGCTGCTGCGAGAGCCCAGGATGCGTTAGACTCCTCCTGATGACATCATCAAGCTGAGTCTGTCTTATATAAAAGGGACTGCCTGTGGGAGTTTCCCCAGCTTTGACTCAGCTTCTTTCGATAACAATTGAGCTGTGTCTCTGAAAGCAATTTAGCAAAACAACAGCAAATTCGATCCAGTGATTTCAAGCCTTCAGCACAGCTCCCGGGGACCCGGTGCAGCTGTGCTTTCAGGAGAGCGGGGCTCTGCTCTCCTGCAATGCATGGAATCGTCTTCTAGTCCAGGGAGGCTGTAAGTAAGGGAGAAGCCATAGGCCCTCCACTGCAGCTCTCCCTGAGTGATTTCAGCTGCCGTGATCACAAAGATCGGATCGGCGATAACAGCGCCTAACAGCTGATCGCAAACAACACGGTTTCCTTTCCACAGCCGATTTTGCCTCTCAGGGCACTTTCTCTGCCTACAGAGCGAGAATCAGCCATCACAGACTGCAATTGCAATTGCAAGAACGTCTTCTTCCACTGACAAATACCAATTGCCATGTGCGCTCCCACAGACGGGGCCTCCTGGGGATACCGTCAGCTAAACAGTGTAGGCTGGTGGCCCCTAGGGGTAGGGACTTCTCTGTGGGGGCGCCCACCCTCTGGAACCAACTACCCCTTGAGTTGCGCTTGGCCCCTGATCTCTGCTCCTTCCGCCGCAACCTCAAAACATGGCTATTTTTGCAATCCGGCCTGGACTGACAGGGGATCGGGGTTTTTAATTTGATTGTTTATTTGGCATAATTTAATATCTTTTTAATTTCTTTTAACTTTTGTACTTTCTGTCTTTTATGTACGCCGCCCTGAGTCCTTCAGGAGAGAGGGAGGCTTAGAAGTCCAAATAAAACAAACAAACAAACAATTGCATGAGGCAGCACATAGCGAGGGTTGCTCACAGCACCTCTTGTGCTTGTCTATACCAGTGATGGAGGAGGACAGGATTTAAGCTGAGCCTTCAGGCCTGGACAACCAGGGTCTTCAAATGATCAAGAGGAAGAGAAAGAGACAACGCTCTCAATCAGTGCAAAGAGAGGTAGCGGCCAAGATCAGGGCCAAAGCTTTGGGCCCCAAGAAAATATCCCAAGCCGAACTTAAAGCAGAGAAACATAGGCATGCAGCCTTGGAGAGACAGATCAATAAGACTATTGAGCAGAGGACAACTACAACAGGCAGTTGAGAGGACAACTGCAACAGGCCTCCCAACCATCTTATCCTCCGGTTGTCCGGGGGGGGTGAATTTCCAGCCCCTTTTGGCAACCCCAAGCCTGGTCTCCAGAGCCGGTTGAGGCACAATTCGGGCCTCAAGACCTAAGCAGATCAGGCCCCAATTTTAAACAGGCCTCTTGGGACCTCTCTTCAACTCTGCCTTCCTGACTCAAGGTAGTTCTCGATCTAGAGCCGAGGCTACCTTCACCCCCACTGTAGGCCTTCGCCCCACAGATCCATCATTAGGTGACAGACCCAATGACATCCAAGATGTAGTCTCCATTGCCATCAGACAAAGCCTAGCAGAAGGGCTGCAACAAATTTTTCAACCCTCAAACAGGGCCCAGCCCCTTTTTCTGGCCTACCCACAAGCCCAGATCCCCCAGAGGGGACTGCTTCACCCTTAGGGGCCCAGGGGCCCTTCTACCCACTCAGAATGGGGTGAGTTAGAGCAGGGAGACTATGCAAAACCATCTGAACATAACTACTCTCCTGCATCTGAACAGGAGGAAGAAATCTGGGACCCCAACCTCTCTGAGGAAGAGGAAGATCTGCGACCCAATCAACCCCCACAAGCCGCAGCTTTTCAACCTGCTTTATTTAAGCCTCTTCTCCATAAGGCACTGGTTACTGCCCAGTTGTCCCCAGGCTGCCCCCGAACCTCAGGTGACACAGTCGGGGCCCGGGGATACCCTCTTCTCCAAACCCATAGTTCACTCGGACTTCCTTCCATCACCCAGAATTTTTCTGGATCTTATCAAGGAACAATTTGCCTCTCCTGCCGCAGGCCCCCACCCATCTTCCTATGATAGGCAGTTCTACAATGTGGGTCCTTCCCTCGCTACTGCAGTTGCAGTTCCCTCTGTAGATGCTCCAGTCGTGGCCTCCTTCTCAGGCATTCCAACTGAGCCTGAAGATGTACTTAAGGCAGAGGATAAACATGCTGAGCAGACATTAAAACGTAACCACCAGGCCTCTGCTTGGGCTGTCCGGGCCTCGACTGCTGCATCATTTTTCACGAGGTCCTCTATCCGCTGGCTGCACCAACTACAAGACCGCATACCTCCATCAGACTTTAGATCGCATCAAGATCTCAATAAGATTATAGCAGCAGCGGAATTCACAGCAGACGCCACCCTAAATTCCGCCAAGTTCTCCTCCAGGGCCATGGCGTCATTTGTGGCAGCAAGGAGACGGTTATGGTTATGAAATTGGCAGGCAGAGCCTCGGCGCAAGTGGAAGCTGGCTTCGGCCCCCTGCACAAGCAAGAAGCTATTCGGTGAAGCTCTAGACCCATTCGTCGTTGAAACAAGGTACAAAAGGAAAGTTCTTTCGTCGACAGGGAAGAGGGCAGACTACCGCTCTGCCCCATACCAGCCACCCCCATTTAGGCTCAAAACTACTACTTGTTTCTCCAGGCTGCAGAGAACATATTCCCAGTGCCAAGAGCAATGCCCTTATGCAACAGACTGTGGGTAAACGGCCCTTTCGTGGAAGAGGGGGTCGCTCATTCCGTCGCTCTAAGTAATCCCTCGTTCTCTCCACCCATCAGGGTTCATTTGGCCTTCTTCAACTCCAGATGGGAGGCGTCAATGACAGACATCAGGGTTACAACTAGAATTTCTATCATCACCCCAGAAAATTTTCTGCTCTGCCCCATTTCGCGGGACAGTTCAAAAAGGGCCCTTATGGAATAGGCCATTCAACACCTAGTTGACATAAGGGCCATTCAGCCAGTCCCTGACCTCCAACGGGGACATGGTTTTTATTCTCGGCTTTTCGTTGTCCCCAAGGCCTCGGGGGGGTGGCGAGCCATTTTCGACCTTAAATTTCTGAATGAGTTTATCCCATACAGGCGCTTTAAAATGCAGACTCTGCATTCTATTCTAGAGAGCGTTCAGGAGGGCGACCTCCTCTCTTCCATTGATCTTACGGAGGCTTACCTCCATATTCCCATTTGGCCTCATCATCACCAGTTTCTCCGTTTCTGTTACCAGAATTCTCACTACCAGCATCAAGCCCTTCCCTTCAGGCTCTCATCAGCTCCAAGGGTCTTCACAAAGATACTAGCAGCATTGGTGGCTTCACTCTGGTTCGTTCCAGTGAGGATCCAATGTTACTTGGATGACGTTTTGATTCTGTCATCCTCCATCCACTCCGCCCATCAAGATCTACAAATCACACTTTCCTGCCTTCAGAACCACGCCTTTTCCATCAACACCAGGAAAAGTCATCTCTCTCCCATGACCAAATTGCTTCACCTGGGAGCGGTCATCGACACAACTCTGTGCCAAGTTTTTCTGTCATCAGATCGGGGGAAGAGCCTTACTGAGATCATCTGACAGGTTCAACATCAACACACTGTCTCCCTGTCGATGCTGTCCAAACTATTAGGAAAAATGATCTCATGCATCGGCATCATCCCGTGAGTATGGTTACACTCCTGATCTCTACAATGGTTCCTGCTCCCATTTGAATGAGCAGGAACCAGCCACACATCCACCAGGGTCTGGCTCACTCCTCAGACCCGTCGCTCCTTCAGGTGGTGGCTTTCTCTGGCTCTTTGGAAGGGACTCCTGTTCAAGGAACCAGACAGACTGCTCATCACCACTGATGCAAGTCTCCTGGGTTGGGGGGCCCACATGGACAGACACATAGCTCAAGGGATTTGGTCCAGAATAGACAGGACCAGCCCCATAAACTGGCTAAAGCTAAGAATCATATTCCTGGTGCTGAAACAATTCAGGGACAAGATAGCTGGATCCCATGTACTAGTGTTGACGGACAATATGGCCGCAAAGGTGCATGTCAACAGGGAAGGGAGAATGAGATTTAGGGCCCTGATGAGGGAAGCCGAACATTTGGGGTGGTGGGCGGAGAGACACCTGCTGTCTATCACAGCAGACCACATCTCAGGAGTCAACAACTCCCAAGCCGATTAGCTGAGCAGGAGCCTAGTCAACCACACAGAATGGTCCCTCCATTCATCCATATTCAGGGATCTATCACTCAGGTTCGGTGCCCCAGTGGTGAACCTCTTCACCTCTCCCCAAAACGCTCAAGTCAACAGGTTCTTCACCAGGTTTCCTTGCCAGGGAGCAGAGGGGACCAATGCACTTCGGAGCAGATGGACCACAGGTCTCCTCTACACCTTTCCCCCTCTTCCCATCATCCCGGTGGTCATTCGGAAGATGTTGGAGGTACTGGTGGAGCTGATTCTCCTGGCCCCCTATTGGCCCAGGAGACCCTGGTTTGCAGACCTGGTGAACCTGTCAGTAGCCATTCCCTGGAGGATCCCGAACGACATGATCTCCCTTCATCAGGGAGCCTTGCTCCACCTGGATCCCCAGTGGTTCAAACTGACTGGTGGTTGAGTGGCATCAGTTGAGAGAGGCTAACCTCCCAGACAGGGTCATTCTCACTATTCAGGTGTCTCGTAAACCATCTATGACGCACATCTATGATGCTACCTGGAACGTTTTATGCCAATGGTGTCAAAAAGAGGGTCTCACTCCAACTTCGACTAGAGTAGCAGAGGTTCTCCATTTCCTTCAGAATGGCCTAGAGAAGGGTCTTGCACCTAACACCTTAAATTGTCAGGTAGCGGCTCTTTCCTCAGTCCTTTCCTGGAAATCCCTTCCTTCCTTATCTCACCATCCTTCTGTCAGGAGGTTTCTAAAAGGGGCTTCCAACATTCGTCATCCTGTTGTACGCAGCTACCCTTCCTGGGACCTTCACAAGGTGCTCCAGGCTCTAACAGAACCTCCCTTCAAACCCCTTAGAACAGTGTCTCTTCAATTCTTGACCCTGAAGGTGGTTTTCCTGGTAGTTATCACATCAGCTAGAAGGGTATCAGAGCTGGCTGCTCTTTCTATCAGGCAGGATCTCTGCACCTTTCATGACAACAGCATTGTTCTCCACTTAGATCCTACCTTCGTCCCAAAGGTTAATACCTTTTTCCACAGATCTCAGGACATAGTGTTGCCTGATTTCTGTCCCCTTCCACACCACAATTTAGAGTGCAAATGGCACACCCTAGATGTTAGAAGGGCCCTTAGAATTTACATCAAACATACCTCAACATTTAGAAAGACTGAGGCCATGTTTGTGTCCTTTTCCCCTTCCCACTGGGGGAACAAGGCCTTTCCTCCCACCTTGAGTAGGTGGATCAGGGCATGCATCACACAGGCCTACAAAGCCAGGGCCCTTCCAGTACCCCAGGGCCTAACGGCACACTCTACTAGAAGTGCCGCGACTTCAGCTGCCTGGGCCACCCAGGCATCCCTAGAAGAAATTTGCAGAGCGGCTACATGGAGATCCCCATCTCCGTTCATCAGACATTACCGCCTTTGACGAGTGCGGCCTTTGGCAGATGGCCAGCAAGTGGTCCCAACTTCGGAGTGATCAGCCAGACGAGGACCCTCCCATGGACATGCAGGCTTTGGTATGTCCCATCCTGGGCTCTCACAGCAGCATTGAGGAGAATGGGCGTTGATAAATTTACCTGAGAATGCCCTTTCTATCTATGCTGCTAGAGAGCCCAGCCCCCCCCCCCCTTGTTTTGTCTGGACCATGGTAAGATATGCTAATGTTCAAGATTCTGTTTGGCTTTCAGGGACACTTATAAAGTCTGTCAAGTACCTTCACCAAAGCTGGGGAAACTCTCACAGGCAGTCCCTTTTATACTAGACAGACCCAGCTTGATGATGTCATCAGGAGGAGTCTAACCCATCCTGGGCTCTCTAGCAGCATAGATAGAAAGGGCGTTCTCAGGTAAATTTACCAACGCCCATTTTTGAAAGTGGGGTTCTATGGTTTCTTACCTACAAAATTTTTTAAAATGCTGTAATATGTAAATGTACCAAATATTGTGTACATTAACTTAATGAGATATATCTTCAAATAGATATTCATACCTGTCTTCCTTAAAAGATTAGAACATGCAAAGAATAAACTAGTCACTTTTAAATTAAACAGTTGTCTGTGGAAAAAAACAAGTGCTTATGCTTGTTGGCTGCTTTGCTCAGTTGCCCTAAATTGACAGTTTTAATTTCTTTCTGTATTAGATCAAGAAATATTTTATAAGAAAATGCTTAAAATGTACACCAACTTTTGTTCTTGTTTTGGAGAAATCTATTTCAAAAGAATGTATACTTTAAAAGTTAGCAGAGCTAAAAATTGCTAGCAATTTCATTTTTCCAAATTTGCTTAAGACATAACAAAGATACTGAGTTACCATTTCATTTAAATTGCAGGTGCTTCAAAGAATTCATAGGCATTACATTACAGGAGGTATTATAGTAGGCTTCATGTGCTTAAATTTAGGCAAGCTATAAATTATTTGTTTTCCCCACTTTAGCTTGTGTTTTTATGTTATGTTATTTCAATACAGTGATGGTTACATAATATGAATTAATTCTGTAATTCTTAGAGTATGAAATGTAAAGTAAAAAGAAAAAAGATACACTGTAAATGTAAATAATAATTTCAAATGTTGATTTTTTATTCTGGCTTCTCTTCATATAACTCTTTTGTATTGATTTGATTTTTTTTAACGTAACGTGTAATTCAACTTTCGAATTCACTACTATGATAGTTGGGTCAGTTCAATTGGGTTGGCTCAAAAAATTGTTGAACCAATTTATGAAAGTCATGGGGATCAGTGGCTGTTAGCCTTGGTGACAGTATGACTGCGTCTGAAAACCATCTGTTGGGGGATTAGTAGGTTTTCTTGTGCAATTGGGTGGCCATTGTGAGAACAGACTGCTGGACTAGATGGACCAGAGTGCATCACAGCAGGGCACTGCTTATATTATCAAACTTTTAGCATGTAAACACAATGTAATGCAATAAGATCAAAGCATGTTTTATTGAATGAGGCATAATCTAATATCTATTAAATCAAATACTACTATTTAGCCATTCTAGGCAGGTAACATTTGTCCGTTATCAAATTAACCCAAACTATAAATCCTAACTATAAATCTCAATGTCTACCTATATTTTCCATATAATAAATATTTTTATTAATTCTGAAATCTGGATTATTCCAGAGTATCAATTTACCATAAAAAATAATCAAAAGGCAATTTCTTGGAAATAATGCACCATAATCTTCAAATCAATGAAATAGTGAAAGGAACTCTGAAATGTATTACATATTATGCCAAAAGAGTCCAGTAAACTAAAGGTGCTATATATGAATATTCCAGATTGATCCAGGAGGTAAAATTTCCACAGAGGGAAAACACGGTTCCAGGACACGATCTCTGGACACCATGTACTCATTCTGACAGACAAAGCAGTCACCAAGGCCTATATCAACCATCAAAGGGGCACCCACTCCAGACCCCTCATGCGAGAGGCCGAACGATTGGGCCTCTGGGCTGAGAGACATCTTCTCTCCATCAGAGCGGAGCACATCTCAGGGATAGCGAATGTACAGGTGCACTGGCTCAGCAGAACCATGGTCGACCACTCAGATTGGTGCCTGCACCCAGACCTATTCAGGGAACTGTCAGAAAGGTTCAGAGCCCCAATCCTGGATCTGTTTGCCTACTCAGCTAACCAGGTTTTACACCATGTTTACAGCACTGGGGAAGGAAGGGGCCAATGCACTCAGTAGTTTGTGGCCCTGCAGGCTACTATATGCCTTTCCTCCTCTCCCCCTCATCCCAAGGGTAATCAAAAAGGTGCTGGCGGAGAAGGCAGAAATCCTGCTCCTAGCTCCCCACTGGCCCAGATGTCCATGGTATGCAGATCTGGTCAGCCTGTCAGTATCCAGGCCCTGGAGGATCCCTCAGGACAGAACCTCCCTCAGTCAGGGGGCCTTAGTTCATCCGGAACCACAATGGCTCCAACTGACATTTGAGCAAAGTCTGGTATTTGAGCGGAGAGCTATGAGACAGCTTAATTTCTCCAACAAAGGCCTTCAACCAACAGGATTTATAACTCAACTTGGAGGGCCTTCTGTGGCTGGTGTTCCAAGGGTCACATTGATCCCGCCTCTGTATCAATGGCCCAGATCCTGCAATTTCTTCAGGAGGGGTTGGACAAAGGTTTGTTTCCTAATACCATATGCAGACGAGTAGCAGCTCTAGCCTCGGTGTTATCCTGCGGGGATCTTGAGTCCCTCGCTCTACATGTGATGGTGCGCAGCTTCATCAGAGGCACAACTAACCTGAAGCCTCCCGTGGTACACAGGTACCCCACCTGGGAGCCACCTGCCTAAAGTACTACAAACACATCTCAGCGCTATTTGAGCCGTTATGATCAGGCAGCCTGCATTTCCTTACTTTCAAGGTGGCCTTCCTCATTGCCATCTCTTCAGCCAGACGAATATCTGAACTGGCGGCCTTCTCCATAAGAGAGGACCTTTGCATATTCTATCCAAACAAGGTGGTTCTGCGGTTGGATCCCTCCTTCCTCCCCAAGGTGAATTCCTCATTCCACAGGGCACAGGAAATAATCTTGCCAGACTTCTGCCCAAGCCCAACCCACGCCCTGGAGAAGAAATGGCATACCTTGAACATTAGGAGGGCCCTCCGTACCTACATCAAGAGGACAGCCTCTCTTAGAAGAACAGAATCCCTGTATCTTTCCAGGGTAACAAGGTTACACCATCGACCATAAGCCAGTGGATACAGGCATGCATTGCCAAAGCTTACAAGCTTTCATTGCTCAGCACACTGGAGAAGGGCCGTTGCTCTTATCTGATATGCTCCTTCTCAGTGTGCTGAGAGAGAATCCAACCCCACCCTGGCGACCGTCTGGTCCAAAGTCCAGGAGTGGCCACAATCAGCACTGAAAATATGTCAAGTCAATCATTATGCCTTCATCAAAACTGTGCATGCGCAGGCAAGGGAGGCATAACCAAAACATTGATTGACTCAGTCTCCAAGCAGAAGAGCAGAGTTAACCCATTCCTTGGATTCTCTTTCAACACACAGAGAAGGAGCGTATGAGGTAAGACCAATGCCCCTTTTGGTGCTAATTAATAGGTATGCAAACTCATATCACTGAAAATTTGGAATCCTTCAACTGTAACTTTTGTTTGCAATACTGCAGTGTGTTGTACGTGGGATTGCCTTTGAAGACCATCTGAAATTTTGATCTATAATATAGCAGCTCAGTTGTTGGTGGTCTGCATGGTATCTGTATTCTGGGCTCTGTGTTGGCTCCCAGGTGTTTCTGAGAATCACTTAAAGTGCTGTTTTAACTTTTGCAGTCTTACATTGATGAGTACCAGCAGGACTCATCTTCAACAGTTTTAGCCTGCCTGATTCATAATCCCAGATTAACCTGTTGGAAGTCTCCATTTCTGCACAATGAACCAGGCAGAGGCATGCGTGCACTGTTTTTCTGGGGCTGAATCTGCACTTGAATAGCCCTCCTAAAAATTCAGGAAGGTATTAAAAACAGAATTGTTCCAGAAATCAGTTAGAATGTGAAGTATCACTGTTCAAATGTATTGATTCTGAAATTGTTTGTATATTAATTGCTTACTGCTTAATTTTGTTTTATCTTTTATTTATGTTTTATTATGTGTTATATATTGTGGTTTTATTTTAATTTATTAACTGGACATTTTATTATATTGTTTATAGATATATCATTAAATTCAATGAGTCTCTTTGATTTCAGAAAACATAAATAAAATAAATAAAATTGTTTTGGATATGGATACGTATGTATATAAAATTTCTTTATGCAATTATACTGAAATTTATGTAATTATACTGAAATTTCTTTATGCAATTATACTGAAAACAGCTATTTCTCCGTTAGACTGCTACGAGAGTCTAGTTCAGGGTTTGCCCCACCTTCTCACATGACTGAGTCTGCCAATTGTTAATGTTGCCTCCATTGCTATGGTTACCCCAGCTTTTTGACTCAGTCCACTCGTTGACTCGGTCATGTTTTTGGATTATCTCTGCTGAGAAGACTGAAATTCAGCATTAATTTAGCAAGTGGTTTGAATTTCACGAAGGAAAAGATCGGAAGATGCTCCCGGGGATCCAGTGGAGCCAGTGATGCCGTGAGTGGCAGGGAGGGCACTTCCCCTCCGGGGTGATTCCACGGCCGGGAATTTCTCTCTCGGTGCTGAGGGCACCCTGCGGCTTTGGTAAACTTTGTGAGTTGTTGCGGAGAGCGGGCAGGGCGGTGATAGGGGTTACATTGCCTCCTGCAGGGCTAATTCCCCTCCGTAGAGCCACAGTTTGATCCCATGCCACTAAAATAGGCTCCAGGCTGAAATTCACTATAATATTTTTTGCTCATTTTTTTTTCTTGAGGTTAAAACTACAGGAATTCTGAATTTTTCTTTACACCATTTTTTTCTTTTGAAGATAGAAGATCCATGGTTCACTCTCTTAAAATACTCTTGCTGAAAGTATAATACAAAAATGTAAAGAGATCTCCAAAAATTCTAACACTCATATATTAATAAACAATATCACAGGCTTAAAAGGTTGCATTTATTACGACCATTTCTGAATTTATTCTGTAACTTAACCATTGTATTTACTTTTGTAGGTCTATAATCCAAACTGTTAGTACGATTTTCTACTGAAAATTCAGTGGCTATCTGATGAAAATTTAGTTTATTTGTTACAAAATATTTTAAAACAGACCCTGAACAATAATTTTTAAAAATTGTACTGCTTCTTATACCCTTGATCATTTCTGAGAAATTAATTCTTCAAACTATAAATGAATTAAGAACATATGCTAAGCATAAGGATTTGACATTTACATTTAAAATATTCTCAAATGCCTATATTGCCTAGCTCACATGACTCCAGATACTTTACAATAATAAAGTGCTCTGGACTTTAGAATTCAAGCAGACAGGAACATGCCACATAACAAACCAGGCTTAACAATTGTTGATGATAAAGACAAAAGAAGTCTAGTTAGTGTATGTGGCACTACCTGGAAACAGCAGAAAACAAGAAAAGAAATGGAAGAATATAACAAAATAAAAAGACCTGCAAATAGAAGTAGAACAATAATTGCAAAGAAAGCAAAGGTGGTACCAATCATAATAGGAACCTTGGGTGAAATCCAAAAACAACTGGAACACCACTTGAACATCATTGGCATTGACAAATTCACCCTCAGTCATTTGCAAAAGGCAGCTATGCATGGAATAGTTTACATCCTGCAACAGTATCTTTAAACACCATTTAACATCCACATCTGCCTATCCCAGATCCTTAGAAAGGACGCGATAGGTAGACAAAAATGCCAAATCCAATGTCTGTCTGTCTGTTCCGTCTATCTATCATCTGTCTGTATGTCTGTATCATCTATCTAGCTATCTAGCTATCTTCAGCAATATATAACAATAACAATATGGGAGTTCCTCCATACTAAGTCAGAGCTATAAAAGTCTTCATCCATGACACTGTAAAGATCTTCCATGTAATTAAATAATATAAACTTTACTTTCTTGCAAAATATCAGACGGGAGGATGCAAAGACTGGAACTGGGACATGATGATCCAAATCATGGACAGAGGAGGATTGTGTTTGGATTATTGTCTCCCTTATATGATGAAGGATTGGGAAGAGCCTTGGTGGTGCAGGCTGTTAAACGCCTAGCACTTAGTTCCAGCTGTCTACAATTACTGTAGGCTCGAATCCCACCAGGCTCAAGGTTGACTCAGCCTTCCATCCTCTCAGGGTAGGTAAATTGAGGACCCAAGATCGTTGGGGGCAATAAGCTGACTTCGTAAAAATGCCGCTTAGTAATAAGCAGGCATATACAATGGAATGAAGGCTATTGCTGAGCGCATTGGGTTGTGCTCCAAAAATTGTAAGCTGCCCTGAGTCTCCGGAGAAGGACAGCATATAAATATAATTTAAAAAAAAGAAAGAATGGAACCTCACATCTTTTCTCCATACAGGGAAGCATAACCTAGGAAGATTCCACTTGGAAGAGATGGTCCATACACTATCTTGGAATCAAACCATATAGGGTTTATGGGTAAAAGACTGCACTTTATATTAGAAGCCAAAATAATAGTAACTAATTAACACATTGCAGAATAAATGCTCATATAGTCTTAGGGTATTCTTTCCCAGGTTTAATATTCTTATATTTTTCATCTGTTTTCCTCTGTTCTGTACACTTAGGTAATAGAAAACTTTTCTAAGGATTTATTGCTTTACTGTAAACTCAAAAAATATTGGTTAGTTATTTTCAGCTAAAATTAATAACTCATTTAATACTTTGTTGGCTCAATTACTGTAAACTTGAGGCAATAAATGTTATGCTAGAGGAGAATATTTGTAACTCAGGATTGAAATGAGTCCTTGGTGCTCTCTAAGCTTGGTCAGAGACATGAAGAACCCCTAAAAAAATGTACCCTAAAGCAAATAAATATATTATCAAAATTTACAAATACTGGTATTTCTGTGCTTTTTTTCTCAACCTAGATTTTTAAAAATTGCTCAAGAATATTAGAAATTATAACTTGATAATGAAATATATAAAATACAAATTAGTATTAAAGTCTGGTTTTTAAAACTAGCAAACTTTACTGATTCAGCTGTTAAACCTACTTTTGACTTAGAGAACATGACATCTGCTTCAGAATTTCCATTCTTAAACTATGAGGCATAATCTTTAGTAGAACTAACTAGATCATGTCAATAATAAATATATTAGCTTTCATTGAGTAAAGTAGGCATATCCATGAGTTTTTGATTAGAGCTTCCATTAATGATATCACTAATCAGTTAATTAGGCATGGGATAATTCTGAAAATGGAGGAAATGAAATTTCTGATATCAGATTAAGACAAAATCAATGTCTCAAAGTTTTAAATATTTCCTTGTTTTTGTTTTTATTTGCAGATTAAACTATCTCAATATAAAATTAAGGCCATAGGGAAAAATATCTTATAATACTAAACGGTAAGCCTTAAGGCTTCCATATGGTCATATTTTGCCTCAACCTGATACTATCTCCTCCCAGCTTCATCCTGTTTTAGATATGCTGTCTAAATCTCTTGTCTTCATTTGATTTAATAATTGTTATATATTTTTTGTTTGGGCCCATTTATTAAAAGTAATATTGGTTTAATCATTTAAATGAAGCATGTTAAAATAGAATAAGATCATAATTTTATTTTAGAAAAGATTCATTTTTTTATTATTAGGCAGTGTTTTGATATACAGGTGGCCCTCGGGATTTCTGGTTCATTAACCATAGTTTTGTGTATCCAGAGTTGGTAAATACAATAGAGGAAGCATTTTGTGCATCTACAGTTTTTGTTGCAGACCTCCAAGAAGCCAAGAAAAAATTGGTGATTTGTATTTTCCTTATGTACTTTATGCATGCACATTAGTAAATACATGGATAGATACATTGCTATACTTGTTAATCTCATAATAATCCATCCGTGTTCCTTAGCCAAGCCAAGCCAAAGGAATTATACATTAATCATTGGTTTTTTAATATATGTTTATTATGTTTTATCAATGGGAATAAAATACAATACAGAAAAAAACATCCAATAGCAACAAATTGTGTACAAAAAAGGGGGGAGGTTAAAAAAATGAGCAAATATCCAACATTAAACATAAAAAATAATCCACCCTGGCTGGATGCTGAAAAATAAATAAATAAATCTGATAAATTATCTTCCCTTTATAAAATGGGTCTGCAAATAGTTACAAACTTTCTCATCCTTATTTAACAAGAAAATATATAAACAAATATTTCAGTTGTGGAGGTCTATAATAATCAAATTGACCCATACACACACACACACACAGAGGGAGACAGACAGACAGACAGACAGACAGACAGACAAGTGGTCGGGCTTAGTTTTTGGGGAGGAAAATAAGGAGAGAAAAAATCTTCCTCTGCCTTCCAGCATCCATACCAGTATTCATCTGGCTAGCGTCCTGTCAGTGTGTGAGAGAGTTGAGGGTGTTTGGAAACTGAAATAGTATTGTGTTTTGCATTTGGAACAGATTTCACGTGGGGAGAACTCCTTAGCATCAGAGCATGTTAATAATAATATACGAAATACTAACGCTCAGATGGTCATTTCAAAAAATCCTTTCTTAGTGAGCACCTAGAAGCCAAGAGGAACATACGTGCTAAAGTTCAAGCTTGTAGGCTTTATGGTTCTGGAGATTTTGTGATGATGTGTGAGTGCTCTTTCGCTTTTTATGCTAGCTGTCAGGATTCTGGCAGTTACCCCAATTAAATCATGAATCTCAAGCCAAACTTCCAAAACTTCAAAAGAATTTATTGGGAGTTAACATGTCCGGCACTGCCTGGGTGTAGCCGACTCTGAGATACATAATTCATTGTCACCCTTGACCCTGGTTTTCCCCCACCCCTTGGGTGTATCATAATTCATATTCTCCAATGGGATACATCCATAGCCAAGAGTCATCAGTCATGTTCTTCAGTTAGAATTTTGCGCGGCAGAAACTTCAGTCACCTAGTTTCTATCTTTGAAAACTTTTTTTTTAATTCATATTTATATGCCGCCCTTCTCCGGAGACTCAGGGCGGCTTATAATGTTTGGAGCACAACCCAATGTGCTCAGCAATAGCCTTCATTCCATTGTATATGCCTGCTTATTACTAAGCAGCATTTTTACAAAGTCAGCTTATTGCCCCCAACAATCTTGGGTCCTCAATTTACCTACCCCGAGAGGATGGAAGGCTGAGTCAACCTTGAGCCTGGTGGGATTCGAGCCTGCAATAATTGCAGGCAGCTGGAATTAAGTGCTAGGCGTTTAATAGCCTGCACCACCAAGACCCTTTTATGGAATGCACTTTTGATTTCCAAGCTGCCGCACTTCTCTCCCCTCCCTTTCGGTTGGCAACTCTAAAAAGACCATAGAAATATTTCATGAGTTTTTGTTTTTTTTTAATTACATTTATATGCTGCCCTTCTCCGAAGACTCAGGGCGGCTTACAATTTTTGGAGCACAACCCAATGCGCTCAGCAATAGCCTTCATTCCATTGTATATGCCTGCTTATTACTAAGCGGCATGAGTTGACACTTTATATATATAATAATATAATGTATAATATAATATGTATGTATGTATATAAAAAAAATTAAACAGACAACTAGTTAAGTATTACACTAGTCTTCAAATCCTTCTGTTAATCATCTGTTACTGTATCTAACACATAGAAAGTCCACAAACTGCTTCCAATCTCATAAAGCTGTCTAGTCCATTATCTCTAATCAAGGCAGTTAATTTTGCCATCTCTGCTAATTCAGTCAATTTTTAAATCCATTCTTCAACAGTCGGCATTCCTTTCCAATGCTTAGTGGGTACAATCCTCGCAGCGGTCATTATGTAAAGAAGTAGTATCCCAAATTGTTTTTTGATTGATTCATCCATAATACCTAAAAGAAAAGCTTCAGGTCTTTTTAAAATATTTGTATTTAAGTGTTGTCTGCATTATATTGTTATAATGTTTTCACATATATATGAATCATTGTTATTTTAGTAGTATGACAAGTGCATTTCAGTGCTGTGGAATTAAGTAAAGCCCTGTTTTTCTGTTGTGTATTAAGATGTGCAGGTTACTGAACAGATACAGACTTTATCTATGATCTATAATATACTTTTATTATTTTATTTAATTCTATAATTAAAAATAATCATAATTATAATTATTCTATAATTAATTTTTATATAATTTTAGTGATATTAATTGTGCCTCATTTTAAGATCCCTTTTTGAATCTCTTAGCACATATTTAGCAGGCAGGGTTTATTATTTCTAGAATGATAACATGTTTCTTTAGATAATGCTGCACATTCTCAGTTCAGGAAAATTAAAAATGGTATTTAGATAGAAGAAAAGAAATGCTAATTGTTTGTAGTAAAGCCTTAGTCATTTTTAATTCTTTTTTTTTTAACAAAAACTTGTTTATGTAACAAGTTTTAATTTATTTTTCAAGAACTGAGGATTACACAGTTACTGTTTACATGTTTGCTTTGGACTAACACTTGGCTCTCCTCTTCCTGTTCCTTATCTTGCTCCAAGTTCTGCATTAGTCATTCAAATTGATGAATTCCAACCCACTCTCTAACAAAGTAGATCCTCTGAGTTCTCTCATGTCTGCATTATACCTGAGGGGTCTTTGGTGCTCTCTGACCAAGCTCAGAGAACACCAAGAACACTTCATTTCAAACGTAAGCTACAAATATTCTCATTTATTGAAGCTTACCTCTCTGAAGGTCACAAACATCCAAGAGTAATAATACAGAATTGGTTGGTGTGGTTTTCTACCCCTTTTACCACATTAGTAATCAATGAAATTCCATAGTTCTATGAAAGATGTTCGTGGAACTTGAACATGTTCATGGAACCTCATTTGTGTTCATAGCAGGATTCTTTGCATTGTTAAAAAAAATTTTTTTGCAAAGGGATTTCCTCCTTTTATGATACACAACTGCATATAAAGAAGCTAAAATTTGTTTATTAAAATAAAATCTATGTAGCATGAATGTTCTGAAGAGTTGTGGTCATATTTTAGTGATTTTATTATTTCTGAATTCTGATTTTATGGATATAATTACATCTAGATTGATCTTTTCCTTTTCAAATGCAAAAAAATCATTTAAATTTCATTTTTTTACTATGTTTTCCCTAAAAAGGTTCACCCTGGCAACTTTCAGATTTATAACATGATGGTAGACTAATAGAATGAAATTTGCCAGCTGAGGACATATAATATCAGTCTGAGCCCTACCTCACAAATTTTATCCAACATAATCCTTAACCAGAAGGTAAAATCCAATGGCTCTTTGAACATCATCCTATTGCTCATGTAATATGTCAATTATGCTATCAAGACTACAGATGAAAATCTGATTTTGGAGAAGGAGAATTTCAGTTTCCTAACTTTCAAAATGATTTCTTTGTTGGAAAAATTTGAAGAGGGACATGGCAGCTATGTTTTAAATCCTCATAATGGTCCATATATATTGCCTCCTATTGTACACAGTGAGGAGAATATATATAAACAAACAATATACATATAATATATATAAACAAACAGAAAAATAGCAAATGATTCTGTTTTTTACTATTCTGCTACTCTGCTACAGCATATATGAAAGATCAGAATATACCAAAATGGTAATGTTTCAACCAAACATTATTATTGTTTTGCCACTTTCTAAGTGAGGAAATTTAGAATGCCAACCTTTAAAATAAAGTTTTCTCACCTAAGATTTTAGCATCATAAAGTTAAAACAATAAATTCCAAAAAAAAACTATCACAGATTTCTCTCTGTTCTCTAGCTGATTCATGCTAATAAATTTTAGGATCAGAGTTGGTGTCTAGCTTTATTGTAGAGTTTTATTCCGTTCTCCTCTCTCAATTGTTTGTATATGAGACCCTTCCTTGAGTAATACAATCTGTCTGAAATAGGCATAAAATAATAAGACATCAGTTTCTTATCAAAACATTGCCTAAATGGAAGCAAGGCACTTATTGGGAGGAGCCATATTATCTGTAGCAGCTTGCAAAACTCTGTTTACAATCATCCTATTTAGGAGGAATGGAGCTAGTTATTTGATGTCACATTGAAACAAGGTGCCTTAGAATGAAAATACAGAGTTGAGAATCTCCATTTCTTAGCTCCAAACTCAAATAAACGTCAAGAGACTGTCTGCTTGACATTGCTGTTTGGATGTGATCTTCAGGAAAATATGATATACTTGCTCCTGATCTTGGAATCATAGGATGAGCTGTTGATGCTACTACCTCTAGCCTCTATCTCTACAGCCACAGCCTCTACCTTCTTATCTAATCCTTATCACAGCAACAGTGGTATTGTGAGTTTGAATTGCTAGTTCCTCATCTTTCCCTTCTTAATACCTTTGAGCCAGGGATGAGATTCAAATATTTGAACAACCGGTTCTGTAGGTGTGTCTAGGTAGGTGTGGCCATATGACTGGGTGGGCGTGGCTTCTTTTTTCTTTTCTTTTTTTTTTACAGCAACCCCACTCCCCGCACTCAGTTTTTGGGCCTCTTGGAGGCTTCCCTGAGGCTCAGGAAGGCAAAAAGCCAGGGGGGCACAGCACACACACCGCACCCCTTTTTGCCTCAAGGAGGCCTCCTGGGCGAAGCAGTAAGACAGCAAGGGGGATCCCGGCACAGCTAATCATTGGAACAGCTGATCGTTGGGAGGGGGAAAAGAAGAAACACCTTAAGGAGTGACTGGTCGGGGGGAAATGCAGTCAGTGATGTCGCGCATGCGCAATAAGGACTGACTCGGTGGGGAGGGACGGGCGGAGAGGGGAAGGGCCAGCAAGGGGCATGATTTACTGATTCTCCAAACTGCACAGAATCATAACAACCAGTTCTATAGAACTGGTCTGAAGCGGTAGAATCCCACCCCTGCATTAGGTGGTATAAAATTGCTTCTGCTACTAATCATACCTGGGCTGGAATGAACGGCGGGAGTAGAGGTATACTAGTGAAGGACAGGGGCAGTTCATAATCTGAACTGTACCCATCTTTGAAAGGTGCTGAAATTATGTGAATTATTAAGTTTTTATTTTTTTTAAAAGAGCATATTGAACCAAGATTTGGAGTGGGGTGGGGGTTTGAGGTGTGGTAACTCATCAAATTTACCAAGGCAGACTTACTGTTTGTGAGCTATTCTCCAGCATGTTGATTGGAGAATCCACACATGGGTTGACACATGCCTTTCTGCCCAGAGACTGAGTCCTCAATCTTTTACCACGCCCCTCCAACAACTGTCACTTTCCTAGTTTTATGACTCAGTCTAGCCCAATGGACGGGGTAATAGATTGGCTGTCAAACTTTGGAAAGAAAAGTGGATTCTAGATCAGTAAAGTTGGAAGAATTGAATCGTAGCGCTGTCAAAGCACTACTGAGGCTCCAGTTCGTTCAGCTTAGCCGACACAGCAGCCCTTGCCTCAATTAGTTAGAGCTCCAATCCTCGTTTCCTTACAGGGAGTTCCTCTCCTGCACGAGGTACCCCCTGCCACTTGCCTGAAGCATTGCTGCTGCTTTACAGCTGATTTCAGCTGTTCCCAAACTCATGGCTTTAGCAGCTTCGTTTTAAAGGCATCAGCGAGCTCAGAGGCTATTCCAGACCCCACCTGCGCTTATTAGCACACTCCAGCCATCCTCTTCAGACCAGCAGCATTATCACAGGGCGTGAGCATGTGTGCAGACTGCCCCACTTAACTAGTCTTGCCGCCACACCTCAGAGTCCATATCAGCCCTTCTGGGACTACCTGCCACTTAATAGAGCAGAGCATGGCCACAGCGCTCTGCTGAAGGCAGGGCAGTTCCTTATTAGGGCTGACAGGTGTCAAAATGGCTGAACAGTTCCTGTCAACAGACAGCATGGAAGAGCAAGGAACTCAACTTAAAAAGACCAGCTCCAGAAGAGCTAGTTCAGCTAGCCAAGATGCAGCTGACAAGATTAAGGTCAAGGCCATCTACTCCAGGAAGCCTTTTAGGACAGAAGAGAAAGATGCCAGCAGAAGACAGAAGGCTCTGAAGAAGCAGATCTCCAGAGCTGAGAAGAAGGCAGAGCAGGAAAGTATCTCCTTCCCTCCTCAGACAGCAACTGCCATTTCCCGCCTTCAGCAAATCCTGCAGTCCAATGTCGCAGTTCCTATGAATTGGTCACTAGAGGTTGATGGAGAACAGTTGCCTTTTTCTCTAACAGGTAATCAAGATGAGGTAGAACAATTTCCCTTTGCCTGCATGGCT
This sequence comes from Naja naja, assembly GCA_009733165.1. Classification (NCBI taxonomy): domain Eukaryota; kingdom Metazoa; phylum Chordata; class Lepidosauria; order Squamata; family Elapidae; genus Naja; species Naja naja. The sequence continues at coordinate 222,389,996 of CM019148.1, read as the reverse complement.
ACAGAGTTTTCTGAACCTCTGGTTACGGATAGGGGGTTTATCCCAGAGGCAACTTTTACTCCCACTGCGGCGGGGCTCCACCGAGTAGACAGGCAGGGATCCAGCCTGTCTGAGGAACTTAAATCCCTCATCTCACAGGCAATTTCTCACGGTGTGGCCATTACCCTACAGCTCAGAGGACACTTGGCTTCTGTAACTTCAGAACCTCCTCCACAGCTGTCCCATCCTTATCAGTTTCCAATGGAGGTGGGGTGGATGCAAGGGTCCGTATCTCCCACCCATTTCAGTAGGAGTAGACGTCTGTAATGGAGGACCAGAGGGAATAGGGGTTTTCAGATGATGATCAAGACCTCTCTCCTGACCCCCCTTCTTTCACTGGACTATTCAGTCCAGTACTATTTAAATACCTCCTCCACAAGGCCAGAGCTACAGCCCAGATTGGAATGATACTCAGTGCACCCGTGGAACCATTGGATCCACAGGGGCCAGATAATACTGTGTTCTCCGAAACTACAATAACGCAGAAGGACATTCTCTGCCCCAAGCTTTTTCTGAATGTGGTTCAAAGACAGTGGAGCCAGCCTGGCACCTTTCCCAACCTGGGGGAGGGAATGACAGGAGATTTTTCAATATGGCTCCCATGTTATTGGAAGCCCTAGGGATGCCCTCAGTGGATGAATCTTTAGCCTATCTTGTCTCTTCCATAGCTGTTTCTGGTGACATCGCAGAAGCCCTGAAGACGAAGGATAGGAAGGCGGAATTTCCGCCAAACCCATTTAGCCAATGCCTGGGCAGTAAAAGTGGCTACAGCCACCTCTTTCTTTGTCAGGACTTCCTTACTTTGGCTACGACAGTTGCAGGTGACCGTCCCTCCAGAGAAGACCCGAATACACCAGGACATCAACAAGCTGGTGGCAGCTGCCGAGTTTTCGGCCGATTCCACCTCCAGGGCTCTCGCTTCCAACATCACCTCCCGCCGCTTGCTATGGCTTCGCCAATGGCAGGCAGATGCCAAAACAAAGTGGAGATTAGCTTCCACTCTGTACAGAGGTACCTCCCTCTTCGGGGAGGCTTTGAACCCCTTCCTTACCGAAAACAAAGATAAACGCAAGGTTCTGTCCTCTGTCACCAGGTGGGCGGAAAGGCGGGCTTCACCCTATAGCTGTCAGTTTTCCTTTCATCCACCAGATGCCAGCACCAACCATAGTCAATTCCAACGCCCTTACCCTCCAAGATCTGACCGACAATTGGACAGATCGGGATTCAGGGACAGGTATAGGCAGCAACCTCAGGCCAAGCGGCCCTTTTGTGGCTCAGGGTGTCGCCCCTTTCACTGTTCCAAGTGACTACTAGGACCCTCCTCCCATTGGCGGGCACCTAATCCTATTTGTGACCCAATGGGAGAAAATCACCATCAAGTTGTGGGTCCTGAATACATTATGATTCGGCCTCAGTCTGGAATTTCTCTCCATGCCCCTGAGACGCCCCATCTCCAAGAATTCCACCAAGAGGGATCTTATGGTCATGGCAATTCAACACCTCTTAGATATCCAGGCCATCGAACCACTCCCGGAAGAGCAATGGGGGCAAAGATTCTACTCAATCCTATTCATAGTTCCAAAGTCCTCGGGGGTGGGTGGGTGGAGAGCAATTCTGGACCTCAAAAAATTGAACATCCACTTGATGTACAAGAGGTTCAAAATGCAATCTCTGCAATCAATCTTGGAGAGCAGGAGGATGGGCAACCTCCTGATGTCCATTGACTTGATGGAGGCATACCTCCATATCCCCATCCTTCCCTTCCATTGAAGGTACCTCAGGTTCTGTTACTCGGGCCACCATTTCCAGTACAGGGCTCTGCCATTCGGCCTATCCTTGGCCCCCAGGTCCTTCACAAAGGTTCTAGCAGCACTGGCCACGCACCTATTTGGATGACATCCTCATTCAGTCTTCCTCGCCCCAACTAGGTCAGAAGGACCTGGAGATGACAATCTGTGTTCTTCAGGAACATGGATTTTCCATCAACTTTCAAAAGAGTCACCTAGTACCAACTACTCGCCTGCTCCATCTTGGCATAGTTATAGACACCAGGTTGTGCAAGGTCTATCTTTCCCAGGAGCGACAGGACAGCATCACGTCTTTAGTAAACCAAATCAGGATGGAACGCTTCATTCCATTGGCCGTGCTCTCACAGCTGCTGGGGAAGATGGTATCTTGCATAGCCATAATACCTTGGGCCCGATCACATTGAAGAACCCTGCAATGGTTCCTGTTACCATTTCAGAGGGCAGGAGGCAGCAACTTGATCTCCAAGGTCAGGATACCATTAGAGACACTCAGGTCCCTCAGGTTTCCCCAGCAATAGTCAAGGGAACACTGTTCAAGGAGCCCAGCTGACTCACATTAACATCAGATGCCAGCCTGTTTAGATGGGGATCCCATCTCCAGTCCCAGCTGGCACAAGGACAATGGTCTCAGGCAGACCTGAAAAACAACATAAACTGACTGGAGTTCCAAGCAGTCCACCTCACCCTCTGACACTTCCAGGCCTCGGTAGAGGGGCAACATATACTGATCATGACGGACAATGTAGCCGCAAAGTCGCACATCAACCACCAAGGGGGCACCCACTCCAGGTCCCTCATGCACAAGGTGGACCAACTGTGTCTCTGGGCAGAAGCTCACCTGCTTTCCATCAAGGCGGAGCACATCCCAGGGGCAACAAAGGCACAGGCAGATTATCTCAGCAGGACCACGGTGGACCACTCTGAATGGCAGCTGCATCTGGACCTTTTTCAGAAATGTGCGAGAGATTCAGCCACCCGGTCCTGAACTTGTTCACCACCTGGCAAACTTGCAACTGCCCAGATATTTCATGAAATTTGCGACACCAGGAGCAGAGGGAGTCAACGCCCTTCTCTGTCCTTGGCCCAGGGACCTATTATATGCATTCCCTCCTCTTCCCATCATAACAGCCTTGGTGGCTCAGGCTGTTAAATGCCTGCCCTTAAGATCCAGCTGTCCACAATTACTGTAGGCTTGAATCCCACCAGGCTCAAGGTTGACTCAGCCTTCCATCCTCTCGGGGTAGGTAAATTTAGGACCCAAGATTGTTGGGGGCAATAAGCTGACTTTGTATAAATGCCGCTTAGTAATAAGCAGGCATATACAATGGAATGAAGGCTATCGCTGAGCACATTGGGTTGTATCCCAAAAAAATTGTAAGCCGCCCTGAGTCTTCGAAGAAGGGCGGCATATAAATGTAATTAAAAAAAAACGGGTGATCAAGAAGCTTCTATTGGAAAAGTCAGAGATCTTATTCATCGTTCCCCATTGCCCCAGATGGCCATGATATGCAGACCTCATCAGCCTATCTGTATCCCGTCCTTGGAGGATTCCTCAGGACAGGGTCTCTCTCAGCCAGGGGGTCTTGGTCCACCCGGAGCCTCAGTGGCTCCAACTGACACCCTGGCACTTGAGAGCAGTATCCTGACAAGGGACAACTTCTCAAGGAGAGTGATTCAGGCAACCCAGGCTTCCAGGAGACCTTCCACCAAAAGAATTTACAACTCTTCTTGGAAGGAGTTCTGCAAATGGTGTACTAGGATGGGTCTAGATCCCATTGTGGTCTCTATTCCATTGATCCTAGACTTTTTACAAGAAGGTCTAGACAAGCCTCTAGCACTATCCACAAACAAGTGGCTGCCTTGTTCACAGTGCTGACTTACAGGGACTTGGAATCCATCACACACCATCTAGTGGTGCGTACTTTCATCAGTGGGGCAGTTAACTTAAAACCACCTGTAGTATACAGGTACCCAACCGGGAGCCTGTCCAAAGTACTTCACGCCCTCACCTTAGCACCTTTTGAGCCACTTAGGATTATGTGTCTGCGATACCTGTCAGTCAAAGTCGCCTTTTTAGTGGCCATTACTTCGGCCAGGTGAATATCGGAACTGGCATCCCTCTCAGTCAGAGAGGATCTTTGTACTTTCCACACAGACAGAATTGTTCTGCATCTGGACCCCTTCTTCATTCCCAAGATTAACTCCTGGTTCCACAGGGCCCAGGAGGTAGTGCTACCAAATTTCTGTCCAGGACCTTCCCACCCACTGGAACAGAAATGACACACTCTGGACATAAGGAGGGTGCTCCATAGATATATCAAACGAACATCTCCTCAGAACAGAATCCTTGTTTGTCTCGTTTCAACCATTTTCAATGGGTACCAAGGTCACCTCATTGACCATAGGCTGCTGGATAAGGGCATGTATAGCCAAGGCCTACGAGACATAGGCTCTCCCAGTACCCAGACAAGTAACTTCCCGTTCTACGTGAAGTGCTGTGAATACAGCCGCATGGGCGACACAGGCCTCAATTGAAGAGATCTGCAAGGCAGCGACATGGTCCTCCCCATCTCCCTTTGTACACCACTATAAGCTGTACACCTTCGCTGAGGCTGCCTTTGGCAGGAGGGTGCTCCAGCAAGTGGTGGACTCAGGACCAGACCAATTCCTGCCCATAGGGACAGCCAGGCTTCGGTATGTCCTTTGTGTGGATTCTCCAATCGATGTGCTGGAGAAAAGAGCATTGTCTGAACGGTTTGCCGATGGAGAACCCACTCCCCCCCGGAGACCGTCTGGTCCCACGTCCAGGAGATAAAGAGCCAATACCACCAAGGAGTCCATCAGATGACTGCGCCTTCGTCGTAAAACTGGGAAAGTGGCAGTTGACAGAGGGCTGTGGTAAAAGATTGAGGACTCAGTCTCTGGGCAGAAAGGCATGTGTCAACCCATGTGTGGATTCTCCATCAACCTGCTGAGAAAAGGCGTTCAGGTAGGACTACGCCCTTTTTGTTTAAGTTTCATCAGTAGATACAGCCAAGGTAATTAATCACTTCCGGTGGCTGGGATAGACTTGTCCAGTTTTTTTTTTTAATTTACATTTATACGCCGCCCTTCTCCGGAGACTCAGGGCGGCTTACAAGTTTTTGGAGCACAACCCAATGTGCTCAGCAATAGCCTTCATTCCATTGTATATGCCTGCTTATTACTAAGCGGCATTTTTACAAAGTCAGCTTATTGCCCCCAACAATCTTGGGTCCTCAATTTACCTACCCCGAGAGGATGGAAGGCTGAGTCAACCTTGAGCCTGGTGGGATTCGAGCCTGCACTAATTGCAGGCAGCTGGAACTAAGTGCTAGGCGTTTAACAGCCTGCACCACCAAGGTTCAGTTGTTGAAATCCAGAATAATGTTGGTTTGAATTGGAGATGAAGTGTACTGCATTATGTGTTTTCATTTTTAAGTATGTTGGCATTTGCCAGTAAAAATGAAATTAAAACTTCCACTTAGATTTTAATCAGCAGTGACACTTCAACCCAAATATGAGTTGGTGGAAAAAAATATGATCCTCCTGGATTTCCTAATTACGTTTATACTGAATATATAAAATTGTAGTGTCTGTGGTTCTTGAATAACTTTATGAACATCAAATTTAAATACTAAGGTAGTTCTTGACTTATAACCATTCATTTAGTGACCATTTGAAGTTACAATGGCACTGTTCGCCTGTCATCTTACAACTGTTATAGCATTCCCATGGTCACATGATCAAAATTTGGGCACTTGAGAACTTTTTTTTTTAATTACATTTATATGCCGTCTTTCTCAGAAGACTCAGTGACTTACAATTTTGGGATACAACCCAGTGTGCTCAGCAATAGCCTTCATTCCATTATATATGCCTGCTTATTACTAAGCGGCGTTTTTACAAGGTCAGCTTATTGCCCCCAACAATCTTGGGTCCTCAATTTACCTACCCCGAGAGGATGGAAGGCTGAGTCAACCTTGAGCCTGGTGGGATTCAAGCCTGCAGTAATTGTAGACAGCTGGATCTTAAGAGCAGGCATTTACAGCCCGAGCCACCAAGCTCAGCCTGAGCCACCAAGCTCAGAACTGGCATTTATTTATGGCAGTTGCATTGTCCCAGGTTCATGTAATCACCATTTGTAATTTCCCAACCAGCTACTGACAAGAAACGTCATTGGGGAAGCCAGATTTGCTCAACGACCACATGATTCACTTAATTGCAGTGATTCACTTAACAACTAGTGAAAACAAGATCATAAAATGAGGTGCAACTCACTTAACTGTCTTGCTTAGCAACAGAAATTTGGGGATCAATTGTGGTCTAGGACTACCTGTACCTCGGTAGTTACATAGCTTTTACGGTAGCTTTTTGATAGGCATGATCCGGTAATTGGCCAAAACCACTATTCATATAGCTCTATGATGTTCAATTAACCTAGGACGTTATGCTCTCTTAAATAACTTTGCTGTTCATTAGTCCTTTTTTCCTGGAGCTTTCTCAATTAGCCTTTATTCCTGGTTCCCTCCCATCTCTTTGAACATTCTTCTAAAAATCAAATTGTTTATAAAGTATTTGGTTTGATTATGTGATCCTAGCCCCCTATTATAACTAAGTCGTGGAATCTCTAGGGTAAGTGCATTATAATAGTTACCTTGCTTGTTCCTTATTCCTCTTTCACTTAAGCTTCAAGTTCTTTTACATGCCAATTCTATACTGACATAAAATATCAAAAAGCTTTGATTTAAATATTCCTTTACTATATTAAAAACTTTATTGCTTCTCCCTTTAGTCATTATTGTTTCAGTTTTGTCATAAGGATGGACAACTTTGATAATAGACAAAGCAGAATGATAACTTGCAAAATATTTGCAAAAAATATCAAAACCTTCCTGGATACTATATATGAAATAAAAAATTTGGTAATGATCAGTTTATCTTTCCAGTGTATTACTTTCACTTTCCTTAGTTTGAAAGTGATTGCTTTTACACCAGAGTTAACTATGGCATTATTTTTAAGGTAGTTGCGAAGCAGTGATTTTTAAATAAGTATTTACAAAGAGAAACTCAATAGTTAAATTCAGTTCCCCGAGTCAGCGTTTAAGAGACATGGAACAGATCACTGTGTGCTATATGAAGGTAACTTGACATTTGTTTACACAGCCAAAGATGCCAGTGATTGTTCTGAACCCTCTATTATTCAGGATTGTTAACCAGAAAACAGCAGCCCACGTAGCTATCTATTTCAGATCACTATGCCTGTGTTGATCCAAAATAGATGGATATGTGGCCAGTGCTTCTTTGCTTGTGCTGATTTCTGAATCTACTAAGCCTAAAATCCAAGGAAAGAAATACGATATGTTCCCAAAATGGTGTGAGGTAAAATGTTGTGTGCTAGTTTTGTTTGCCTCTGCATCACTGTTCTTATCTGAGGAAGCAAATAGCTGCAGCTCTATTGAAAAGAGGCGTTTCTCCAGCAAAAGAAACAGCTAGGCATGGCAAGTCAAACAGAAAGTTAATAGTCAGAACTCCACCACAGATTTCCTTGGCTTAGAACTTAGTCTAACGGTAACATGTTTTCTGTCAGATCAGGTAACCTGTCCAACGCTGCAGAATATGTTTCCAAGATTTATTTATTCTCCCACTTTGGAAATCCCGCAGCAAATTTAGAAAAATTGAAGATTTGTGCTCCTACTGGGCTTTTGAATAAGGTGTATATATAAGCTTGGTTGTTTGCTGATTTTTTCTGCAAAAGGTATTCGGGAAGGGAGATAAACTCATCTGCCTCTTGCTATGGAAAAACATGCTTCTTTCTCTGCTGCATTTTGTTCTTTTTGCAGTTAAGTGGCAGTAGGACTTTGCTATTGCCTTCTACTGCAAATGCCCTACAACTGAACCTCATTTAACGACCACTTGCTGACTGATTGAAGTTATATGGGTGCTGAGCAATGGATGCTTATGAGTGGTCATGGAAGTTTCTCCCACACTAGCAACCTTGGGGCCATGGGACAGTGATCTATGCACTTGGCGACCGGCTCACACTACTGATAGTTGCAATTTACCCTTGTCACATATGTGACCTCTGTCAGCTTTCCACAAGCAAAATCAATGGGGAAGCCATCAGAAAAAGTTGCAAGTGGCTCTGGTAAGTCTCCCCCCACCCTGTATCAGCCAGCCCTGCCATGCACATGCCACATGTCACTGGTTCCTCATGCACCCTCCTCGATCTGGCAACAGCCAGCTGCACTCAGGCCATACCTCGCCAGTCACACGCCCACCTTCCCTCATCTAGCAGTAGCCAACACTTGGCCAGCCACACTCATGCCACCCGCCCAGAGACCAGTTGTACATTTTCCTCTGCCAGGCAAAATCCACCTTTGACCCTGATGCACTTGTGCCATGCCTCACACTACATCTTACCTGTCTGCCACTCTGTTTGCAGGCTACCAGGGACTTGCTTAATAAGCTCACAATCTTTGCTTAACTTACCAATCAGGAATGCCAGGGTTGGTATTACTGAATAACGTAGCCACAGGATGTCGTACTTTGCAGCCACATCGCTTAGCATTGGAAATTCACATCCCAGGTACTTGACTCTGCTACCCAGTTACTCAGGACTACTGTATTTTTTTCTGGGGAAAGTCAGCGGTTTGATTAAGAAAAAGCCAACAAGGTTTCATTGTTGTGAAGATCATAGTGTCATACAAACAGATTTAAAATGCAAAATTTGTGTGGGGGGGGGGGAGGTTAAGTCATTTTGATCAAATGTGAAACAACTTGATAGTTAACTTTACTTGCTGCTGTTTAACACTTGATCACGTGATGGACATCATTTCTCCAGAATTGGCTCCCAAGCAAGTAGTATTTTGTCTTTTTTGTTTGTTTGTTTTTGTTTCTTGCCTTTGATTCTTTGCAAGCATTGAATTCTTTTCCAGTGTCTCTTGCTTTTGCATTTGGTGTCCAAAATGTTTAAGCTTTAGTTTTATTATTAGTGCTTGCAGCAAATAGTTTTCATTTGGTATGGAATTATAGGCATTTCCTGTGGTCCGCTGTTTTCTTAATTATTTTCTCCAATACCATAATTAAAAGGACTCATTTTTCCCCTTTAAGCTGTAGCTGGAAAACCATGACTTTGATAATAGTAGCTTTGTTGTCAGTATGCACTTTTCACTTTGTTGTCAGCCTGTGCATTTTTAACAATTGTTTTAAGTATTTCATAGCCTTTATACCAAGTAGGAGATGGGTTCTTATTTCATGTCAGCAATCAGCATTCCTGTGAATTTTTGAGTCTAGGAAGAAATTATAGTTACAGTTCAATTGCATTGAGTAGGCATTGCCTAATCTTAGCTTTTTAAAATATTGAATAGCAACATTTGTACTCTGTTCTTTTGCCTTCCATAAGTATTCTTCATTTCCATCCATGAAAGTAGTAACACCAGCATATCTGTTCATGTTTCCCTCAGCAATTTTAATTCCAGTTACTATTTGTTCTAGTCTGGCATTTCTCATAATATATTCAGCATGCAGGTTATATAAATTATGTGACAGAATACAGTCTTGCTGGCACATACCCGTTCCTATTCTGAACCACTCTGTATTTTAACTATTCTTGTCTAATTGCTGTAGAAATCTTTCAGTTCTCAGGTAAAGTGACCCAGTACAGCCATGTTTTGTTATAATGTACACAATCAAAAACAAAAATAGAATACAACTCCTTTGCTTTTTCCAATATCCATCAATTAGCAGTCTGATCTTGTGTGCCTCTGATTCTTTTTCATCCAGTTTATGCATCTGGCAGATTTTATTTTACAGTATATATTATTATAAAATCTTGAGGATTTTCTGATTACCATATGAAATAAGTGCAATTATTGAGGACTTTGGTCATTCTGTATCCCTGCCCTTTTTTTGATATTGAACATAAATTGAACTTTTCCAGTTCCTTTTTCATATTTGTATTTTCTATACTGACTTGGAAACCATATATGCCAATTTAATTACATCGTTTTCCAAGGTTTCAAATGTTTCAGCTGGAATTTCATCAATTCTGGTAATTCTGTTATTAGTGATATTTTCTGTGCGCTTCCAGGATCTGGCTATATAGTTCAGTGATTAACTTCGTATGTACAATCAATTTTTAGGAATTATTTTGTGTATTTCCTGAATAGCATTATATCACCCATTCTTTTTTACTCCTTTCTACAGTAAAACTTTGCCTTCTTAATCTTGTGGCATGCCTATGTTTGTATGAAAAGTTATTTGTCATCTTTTTTTTTGGTGGTGTGATATTTTTATTTGCTTTTTTTTAGTTTCAGTTTAAATTGTAATTTTGCAGGCAGAAGTTTGTCATAAGAGGCACAGTTCACGTCAGGTCTTGTTTTTGCTGACTGAATAAAACTTTTCCATCTTTGCTTGCAGAATATATAGTTTAATGTTATTTCAGGATTGCCCATTCAGTGGGATCCATGTACAGAACTGAAGAAAGTATTTTCTACAGAACTGAAGAAAGTATTTTCTATAAGCGTTTAATTTTCTTGGCATATAGTCTGCCTCTGTCTTTATTTTTTTTTCCCCTGAAGGCCAGAGTTTCCCATTGTGCCAGATACAGTTTTATTTCCAACTTTAGTGTTCCAGGCCCTATAATTAGCACAGGTGGTGTTGGGGTGGGGGAAGGAGCGTTTTAAGAACGATGCATACAACTGTTCAGTTTTCTGACATTCTGCTGTAAAATAAATGTGGATCACGTAATATTTATGGGCTTTTGTTTGACTCGAATCTAGACCTTTCTATCATTTTGGATTTTTATCCATACCCTGACTTTGATACCATTTGTAATGATGGCTGTTCAATTATTCTATGATTTTCTTGTCTTTTCTTCTTGTCAGTAGAAAATCTGATATTCTTCTTATGTGAAGTGAGCCTTCCAGTCCATTTCAGTTTCTGATCCCCAGTCTGTCAGTGATCAATCCTTGAAATTTCAATTCTTAAAAGTTTGCCATCTGTAATGACCCAGGGCGTGGCACAAAGGCAACACAGTCAAATAAGCAAGAAATGTCCCTTTAATACCTCCAACTTTGCCCGCAATGTCCAGGTTACCTTCAGCTGGAGAAAAACTCTCCCCAAAACAGTCTTTAAATGGAGGAAATTCAATCCGAAAACAAAGTACATACAAACTGTAACTAAAAATCCAAACAAACCACGCTGCGGTAATTAACTTGACAAGGCAGGAGAAGGAATTGGAGATTTGAAAGCAAACACAGTTGGGAAGATGCCAGACACAGAGAAGCCTCAATGATACTAGATAATTTATGATTTGCTCCAACAAGTTGCTGTGCACAGCTACCCTTTTTAAATACTGTGTTCCCAGCTGCAGCTAATGAAGGGAATCAGGGCCCTTTCCTCCCCCGTAAGCCACGCAACTCATGTTCCCTTCTCCCTGCGTGCGCTAGGATAAAAAGGGGGTGGGCCTGGATCTTCCTCCAATTTCCCTCTCCCTTGGTCTACCTCTCCTGCTCCGCCCAGCCGGACTTTGCCCTTCCCCAGTTTCTTCCACAGCCAACAGAGCCACACTCCCACTCCCTGTCAGCTGCTCGGCCTCCCCCTCCGAATCAGATTCCGACAGGGGCATGACACCTTCTTTGTAGCCCTGAATTTTCCTAATGCCTCTGACTCCATCAGAAATTGGACATCTGTCAGCTTTAATCCAGCCATATCATATTTATGCTTGCCTCTGCTTTCCCCAGTATCTCTAATCTATGATAACTCATCTTCCAATATCTTGTTGACATTGTTTTGGGTCATGTACTATCTTGGTCACATCGAGGCTAACTTCATGGCAAAAATTTGTGTGAAGCTTTAGATTTAGCCACTTGTGGTAACTCCAGTAGAAGCAGTTAGTTCAGATATCTTTTGTGCCTGTGGGCCGTCCCTTATAGGGACTCCGAGATATTTTGTCCCATTCCTCTTTATAGAATTTTTTCAACCTATTAATATTTTGGGGCTGCCTTATATAAACACTTCAGTTCATGCCACAGCATTTCTCTTAGATAAGCTAATGGTCATGATCATCTCATTTGCTATGGATGATCTGCTGATGTACCTGATTCATCACTATCGCTATGTACTTTGGTAGTGTCACAGTGTTTACCATTTACTAAAATTGAAATTAATTCTAGAATTCTTATGGGAAAGAAGAGTCCCATTTCTGATTCTTACTATACAACCAGGCCAGAAACATATTAACAAGAGAGATCAGGGCAGCAAAAAGAAGCTACTCTGAAATGTTAAGAAATCAGTTCTCAACAAATGAACCAGCAAACATGTGAAAAACTCTTAAAAACACCACTGGCTTCAGCAAACCTCCTTCCCAGGCAGAAGGAAATCAACAACTAGCAGATGACCTGAATGTGTTTTACTGCAGGTTTGAAAGGAAACTACAACCACCTATCTCCACAACCCACATCTCAAACACACCAACAACAGCCAATCCTCCTACAGCCGGCCCCAATCACAAACTCTGGTGATCACAGAAAAAGAAGTGCAAGATCTATTACACAGACAAAAGCCAGGAAAAGCACCAGGGCCAGACAAGATAACTCCTTCTTGCTTAAAAGTCTGTGCTGACCAATTGGCCCCCATCTTCACCCGAATCTTCAATAGATCACTAGAGATGTGCTATGTCCCTTCCTGCTTCAAACACTCTACTATCATCCCAGTGCCAAAGAAGGCCTCCATCAAAGAACTGAATGACTACAAACCAGTTGCTCTAACATCTGTAGTTATGAAAATCTTTGAAAGGCTTGTGCTGTCCCACCTGAAAACCATCATGGATCCGCTGTTAGATCCCATGCAGTTTGCAAACCGAGCAAATAGATCAACAGATGATGCTGTTAACATGGCTCTGCGTTACATCCTACAACACCTTGAATCTCCCAATACCTACACAAGGGTCCTCTTTGTAGACTTCAGTTCAGCATTCAATACCATCATTCCAGACACTCTTCTAAGTAAATTAAACCAACTAGTGGTACCTGAACACACTTGTAAGTGGATCATAAGCTTCCTAACTAGACAGGAAGCAGCAGGTGAAGCTAGGCAGAATCACACCCAATACCTGTACAATCAGCACAGGAGCCCCCCAAGGCTGTGTGCTTTCTCCACTTCTCCCTATATACCAATGACTGTATCTCAAACGATCCATCTGTTAAAATACTGAAGTTTGCTGATGACACAACAATGATTGGTCTCATTCGAGACAATGACGAATCTGCATATAGACAGGAGGTTATACAACTTGCCTCGTGGTGTAACCGGAACAATCTGGAACTGAACACACTCAAAACCGTAGAAATGGTGGTAGACTTCAGAAGAAACCCTCCCATACTACCACCTCTTTCAATACTAAACAACACTGTATCAACAGTAGAGACCTTCAAATTTCTAGGTTCTACTATATCACATGACCTAAAATGGACACCTAACATCAAAAATGTCATCAAAAAAGCACAACAAAGAATGTTCTTTCTGCGCCAACTTGAAGCTCAAACTGCCCAAGGAGCTGCTGATCCAGTTCTACAGAGGAATGATTGAGTTTGTCATCTGCACCTCTATAACTGTCTGGTTTGGTTCTGCAACCCAACAGGACAGACACAGACTTCAGAGAGTAATTAGGACTGCAGAAAAACAAGGACTACCACGAGTCCTGTGAAAATATTTGCCCCTCACATCCCGGACATAAACTGTTTCAACTCCTTCCCTCAAAATGACGCTATAGAGCACTGCACACCAGAACAACTAGTCACAAGAACAGTTTTTTCCCAAAAGCCATCACTCTGCTAAACAAATAATTCCCTCAACCCTGTTCAGCTATTACAAAGTCTGCACTACTATAACTGTTAAATCTTGTCATTGTTCCTTATCACCCATCCCCTCCAACCTGTGACTGTATGACTGTAACTTTGTCGCTTGTATACTTACGATTTATATTGACTGTTTCCTAGTATGATTGATTGCTTATTGTACCCTATGACTATCATTAAGTGTCGTACCTTGATTCTCGACTCCTGACAAATGTATCTTTCCTTTTATGTATACTGAGAGTATTTACACCAAGACAAATTCCTTGTGTGTCCAATCACACTTTGCCAATAAAGTATTCTATTCTATTCTTCACATTTGAATAATTCAATTTAATTACTAAATTGTCCGTTACTAAAATGCTGCCACTTCAAGATTTCTTACAATAGGAAACAATAGAGTTGTTAATTATATAATTCTAATCATAGTCAATATAATTAGGTTCAATATATCCTACAAGTACTGTATATTTAGATGTTAGGAAGGTTTGATGGTTAATAGAATAGCTGCACAAGCATTAGCTAAAGTGCCCAAATTGCTATTAGTGTTGGAACATGGCTTAGGTAATTCAAAGTACCATTTTTTTTTATAAAGAGTAAAACAGTATTGGTAAGATGTATAACAATAATTTGTAAGAACTCTGGAATAAAGAATTGGAATATCCCGTATTAACAAATCATAAAGAATATTAAAAAATTTCTTATGGTCTTCAGTATGAAATTAATGCAGGTAGTTCTCGACTTACAACCAGCACTGTTGTTTTCAGCACCGAAAAAATGATTTACAACCGGTCCTCACACCTGCTATTGTTGTAACATCCCCAGGTCCCAAGCTCAAAATTCGGGTGCTTGACAATCTTCATGTATTTATGATGGTTGCAATTTCCCAGGGTCATAGGGTCACCATTTGCAACCTTCTCAGCCAGCTTCCACTAAGCAAAGTCAATGGGGAAAGCCAGGTTCATTTAACAACTATCCCAGGGTCATAGGGTCACCATTTGCAACCTTCTCAGCCGGCTTCTGCTAAGCAAAGTCAATGGGGAAAGCCAGGTTCATTTAACAACTGTGGTGATTCATTTAACATTCATGGCAAAAAAGACACATAAAATTGGATATGATTCATTTAACAACTGCCTTTCTTAGCAACATAAATTTTTGTCCCAAATGTGGTTGTAAGTCGAGGACTACTTGTACCACAAAATGGTATCCCCACCCCCATTTATTGGGCAGCAGGGAGAATATTTAGAAGAGTCTGGCTATTAACATCATACTGAAATATAATATGAGTAATCGGCTTGTCCTGCTATCGGGCCGGTTGCGCACATTATGTTAAATTAGTTAATATAATTGGAATTGATTACATGAAGTAGTATAAATTTATTGAGCATTGGGGTAAGCAAAAAGGTTACGGTGTGCTTGCTGTTTATGAGTTTATTATGTTCTTTATTAACATAATAAACTGCTTAATATTTAGGGTGGTCAGAATTTAAATATTTGTTGAAAGCTAGATTGAATACTTTCTTTTATGCAAGATTTTATTGTTTATGTTTTTCTAGTAGTTTCAAAGTTTCTGCAGTATAATTTCATAATTTATAGTAATATATGTTTGTCAACAAATCTGTTTTTTTTTTAACTGATGGCCAATATCTCAAGTTGAGCTTGAGATCTTTGAGCCATTACCACAGTATCAGTTAGAATCACTAAAAACAATTTGAGGTCCATGATTCCTCATTATGACGTGGATGTTCTAATCTAATGCAATAACACAGCCCAAAGTTCAAGAAACAGGTACAATATATAGAGGACTTTCAATTGTTCTTTATTCTGGTAACAATTAGAATATCCAAGAATTTCAAAGGGAGAATGGCATTCTAACAGGGGAGTTTTTTAAAATTCAAAGATACCTTGCCAACCAGCTGTTCTTAGACTGATAGCTGTCACAGTATTGCACTAACCTGTGGCTGGAACATTCTGATTTCTCTGAACTTTGAATTTCTCTGTCCATTTGTACTTCCTAATTTTGGAAACTCTGATTCTCAGAAATATTTGTGAGCAGCAGCGTTAAACAGTGGACTGCGTTCTCAGGAGTGAAAAACATCTAAAGCCACTGCAGACATTCCTTTGCCTCACAGCAAATTTACTGATTTCTTCTACCTCAGAAATGGAACTATTTGGCAGATTTTGTTCTGTTGGAATGAGAGAGATTTAGAAATAGAGAAATTATAGAGAAATAGAATCCACCTATTTGGATGTATCAGTGTGAATGGATATTATAAAAAACAGAAGCAGAACATCAAAAAGTGTGGGTGTGGGTGTGTAAAAAACAGAAGAAGGAAGCCCACTTTTTATTTCTGGCTTCATAAAGACATTGCGTTAGCAAAACCAGTTGAGTGTGTCTAAGAGCTGAATGTTTAGAAGAGGAGCTTGTGAGAGGAAGAAATCCATAAAATACTACAGCACTGCTTCTAAGTCATTAATCTTTTTATGCTACAAATATAAATATTTGGCATCATCCTTTATCTGTATTACACTTAATAGCTTAATTTCAGCATTGTCTCTGCCATCATCTAGCATAATAAAGTTTCAGTGTTTTAGAATTTAGTGAAAAACATATTTTAAAACTTTTCAGTTCGATTATATATAGCGATCATTTTAGTACCTTAATAATTTCATATTGCTGATTCAAGTATATAACCTCCTACTTACCGTTATATAGTTAGACAATCAATATAGTGAGTACTGTATATTCTCAAAATCATTCAGAACTATATAGAGAAAATACCTTAACAAATGTGGGCAGTTAATTAGCCATTTGAGGGAGCATTTATTTTTTTTCTAATAAATAATCCAGATAACCAATTAATCTATAGCTATTAAACAATGAATAGCTCAGGAAAATGTGGAACCAGAGGCCAAAAATAACTTCATTTTTGGTCAGATTGAGAAATCCTTATAATATATAAAGACAAATGGGAGAAGAAGATTGCTGATATCTATCCTGGAAAAGTTAGCCTGAAAGACAGATACCAATCGAAAGTCACATAGATGGAATGGAACAATAGATAAAAATCATTCTGGTCAGTGAGAATATATGTGCTACTTACTTAACTCTTCTCACAGACCTCTGTAATCATAGACCTCTCTGGTTAAATTTCATATGACCTGTAGACATGTAATTATTGCCATTTTAGTTAAACTTGATTGGAACGGAAAACCAATGGTTTCTAAACTTGTTAAATAAGCATAGATGGGCATATGTCGTTTGTTGTCCTAGAGGAGGGGTGTCAAACTGGCAGCACGCAGGCCGGATGCATTACATGCAGGCCACGCCCAGCCCAGCTCTGCAAAAGGAAAAAAAATTGTGAAACATCACATGATGTCAATGTGACACAGCGAGTTTGACACCCGAGTCCTAGACAATGGATGAGTCGGGAGGAGGTAGCATGCATGCTAGCAGACAGTATTGTTAGACATTGTACAAAATGAAAATGTTCAGCTAAACGATATAAAATGTGAGTATGGTGAAAAATATTCCAGATGTACATCTGGGAACTATGTTTGTTGTTGTGTGTCATGTGAAGCAAGCATAACATATTCAGATTTCATGATTTCTAGTCACTTTAAAATTACGTTTGGAACTAACACAGTTGATGAGAGATCACCGACCATAGCTACAGGTAGTCCTTGACTTACAGCAGTTCATGCTCAAAGTTACGACGGCTCTGAAAAAAGTGACTTATGACCATTTTTCACACTTAACGACTACTGCAGCATCTGCATGGTTACATGATCAAAATTCAGACGCTTGGCAACTGATTCATATTTATGAAGTTCCAGTGTCCCGGGGTCATGTGATCATGTGATTTTGTGACCTTCTGACAAGCAAAATCAAGGGGGAATCCAGGGTCACTTAACAACCCCTGTTACTAACTTAACAACTGCAGTGATTTGCTTAACAACTATGGCAAGGAAAGTCATAAAATGGAGCAAAATTCACTTAACAAACATCTCAGTTACCAACAGAAATTTTGGGCCCAATTGTGGTGGTAACTCGAGGGCCCCCTGTACTTGCTAGAGCAGGGATTGGCAATTAATTTTCCCAAGGGACCATGTGAGAAACTGGGACTGTTATGGAGGGACGAACCAACAGGACCAACACATTACTGTGAAGATGCGTAGGCACGCACACACAACATATGTAAATTGAAAAAATGGTCACCTTCAAAATAAAAGCAATGCCAGTTGTATTGCGTGCATGCAATATGCTTATTTACATTTGATTTCTAATTTCCGATTGATCTCATGTTCAGGGACAGCCAAAGGGTCAGATATGGCCTGGGCCCATAAAATACCCAGGGCTATGCTAGAGCAGGGGTCTCCAACCTTGGCAACTTTAAGACTTGTGGACTTCAACTCCTAAAGTTCAACTCCTGGACTTCAACTGTGGACTTCAACTCCTAAAGAACTCTGGGAGTTGAAGTCCACAAGTCTTAAAGTTGCTAAGGTTGGAGACACCTGTGATAGAGCATCTAGCAGTATCAGACAGGGAGAGAATGTTAATGATCCTTTAATTACTTGTTTGGCTATTTTCACTCATACTGTCTACCAGAAAGAGAGTTTGCTTCTTTCTTCCAAATTCTACTGACGATAGTTGGGGCTGTTTTGTTTTTATAATCTATGAATTGTCTCTTAATTTATTAACATTAGAGGAGAACTATGAAGCATCCACCATAGCATACTTTTCCAACCTACACAAATAGTCCTCAACTAGAACAGCTCATTTAGTGAACCGTTCAACATTACAACAGCACTGAAAAAAGTGGGGTTTTTTCACCCGACCATTGCAGCATCCCCATGGTCACATGATCAAAATTCGAACACTTGGCAATTGATTCATATTTATGACGGTTGCTGTGTCTCAGGGTCATGCAATCAGCTTTTGCAACCTTATAACAAGGTCGCAAAATGGGAAGGCCAGATTTACTTAACAAATGTATACTGATTTAACACTTGCATTGATTCATTTAACAACTATGGCAAAAAAAAAAGGTTGGGACAAAATTCATGTAACAAATGTTTCACTTAGCAGCAGAAATGTTGGGCTTAATTCTGGTCGTAACTCAAGAAGTACCGGAATAAGTGTATTCTGTTATCACTAAATATTGCCATGTTTTACTGATTCTGCAAATTGCATGCAGACATTTGGCTCATGATATGAAATGATAGGATTTAGTAGATTTATAGGCTATCATACTAATACTTTATATTAAGCAATTAGCCTTATTCTTGCTTTTATCTTTGATTGTATTTATTCTTGCAGTTTCTTAAAAATCTACATAAATGCTGTGAGGAAAACATAATATTCAGTAAACTCTTGTCCAGTATTCAGGGCAGTAGAAAATGAGTTTAGAGATACAGCTATGGCAAGCAATTTTGACATCCTTATATATAATTCCTTAAAGGAAATTTATTTCATATATATGCATGGCACATCCCACTTCATCTTTTTCTTTGGACTTTAGACTAATACAGCTAGTATTACAAAATTAGGTCACTGCTTCTTAGATGGTACAGCAAAGCAATGGTGTTATTAAATATGTGGTGCATTCAATGAAATCTTGTACTAGGTAAGAATTTTTGTCTATTTAACTCAGGAACGAACCACTGCCAGGCCACATAGATTTGTTGTCTCTGTGTGGATCCTTTGCATTGTGCCACCAACATTCAACAGCAAAAGTGTTGTGATTTTTTTTCTTTCTTTCTTGTTTTTCTCCAAGAAATTTTTAAGTTAAAAGTAGGTATGCCATGGAACTAGGAGACTGAACTCACAATATTTTATAGGAAATCCCACAACCTCAGAAAGAGACAGTAAGATAAGAGGGTGTAGACATTTGAATTCAACAGCGTTTATAATTCTGCCTCAAGTAGAAAAGCATTTTTATTTTTTAACTCTGAAATCAAGTTCTGTAGCTACTTGATCTGAAAGGAATTTAACCTGAGGCTCACAAGAGAGGCAAACGATGGGATAGATCATTGATGTTGCTGACCATCCGAAGCATGGTTGGAAGATTAAGATTTAAGGTAGACAAAATAAATTTTGGTTTTAAACAGTATAGAACTGAGTTTGAAATAAAATTCTATATAAATTATGCTAAAATCTACAAACTAAAAAATCATTGCTAAAACCTATAAACTTTTACTGAAATTTGAAACAGATGAATAAGTGAAGAATGTCTAATAAAGTGGGCTAAAATTTTTGGTTACAGTATACAGGTAGTCCTTGACTTACAACCAAAATTAAGCCCAAAATTTCTGTTATTAAGCGAGACATTTGTTAAGTGAGTTTTGCCCCATTTTACGATCTTTCTTGCCTCAGTTGTTAAGTGAATCACTGCAGTGGATAAGTTAGTAACCTGGTTGTTAAGTGAATCTGGCTTTCCCATTGACTTTGCTTGTCAGAAGGCCGCAAAAGGTGATCACATGACCTTGGACACAGAAATGGGCATAAATATGAAACAATTGCCAAGCATCTGAATTTTGATCACATGATCATGGGGATGCTGCAAAAGTTGTATTGATTCAAGAAAAGACATTATCTATGTTTATTGCTGACTGGAAACCCCTTATAAGACATTTTTGCGTGAGACAGAAAAAAATGAACTTATGATTTATGGATTTGATGATTAGAAAAAATAGATTATGGAAAAAAGTGACTTATGTTTTAACCATAGAGTAAGAGGATAAATTTATATTTATAACTGCTGTAAAGAAAATTGGAACTTACTTCACTTTTCTTACTTTTTGGTTCTTTATTTTATTTAATCTATATTAATATCTTTTATCTTTCTTTTTTTTAAAAAAAATAATATATATATATATTAAAAGAATGCAAAGCCTGGTTGAAAGATTGAAAAGAAGACTTTTGCTTCTGTTTTATATTCAGTCGAGATTGGGAAGTAGCTTCATATAATAATTTCTAATCATTGTCCATTAGCCAGTCAAATATTCAGAAGTTCAGTAATAAACTTAAAATTACGTACAGTAATAAGTCTAATACAGGAATATTACAGTCATAATTAGCTGGCTATATACTTGTAAAATTATTCATCCAATTTCTGTTTTGTTTTTAAAGAAGCTGGTTCTTAACATACACCCAAATAAAAAGGAAAGTGCAATTATAACATATCCAGGTTGAGCAGAAATTAACTATGAATTTAAAACATCAGTAGATGCTACTAACATTTTGGGTTGATAAGAATGTCTTATTCCAATCTTTTTTTAAAAAAGTACTCAAAATGCTATAGAAGGTGTGCAAAGTCTTCAGGCAAAAGAAAACAAGTTTGCTACTCTTAGTGCAATAGTGCCAAAAAATATTATGCTACAAAAAAAATCAGTTGTGACACTAAGGCCTCAGGGCCTGTCAGCGATCCATCTGGTGTATCCAACTGAATGATACCCACCATGGTTCACCAAAGAAAAGGACACCAACATGCAGACAGAAGAGCTGACTAATTTGCCTGGAGGGAAAGTTTTCTCTTTCTCTCAAATGGTGTAATCAGTGATATACCCTGTGCAGCTGAGCAAGGATTAAACTGATTAAGCCTTTTGCATACAGCATGTCTTTCAGTCCCTCCCTAATATCCATGCCCAGAGGACCCATAATTTATTATTGACTGGTCCTGTCTCAAACGGAGACATGAGTGGTGATCACTGGCTGCTTTCAGGCATGTGCTGGAGGTGTGGCATAATATATTGAAATCTTTTATTTATCATTCATCTCTGGGGCCCTCAGATTATTATGAGGTGCTGCCCCAAGACAGTTGGCCTCCAAATCCACTAATTGCATACTAGGATAATCTATATCCTGTCTTGGGGTTTACCATCCTGCCAAAGGCTACATTTACAAGTGGTGTTCAAAGAGAAGAACATGCAGTTGTTCCATTGTGTTACTGCACATTATGATTTTCAGTCGCAACTTTAGAAAGAACCTGTGCCTACAGATGCTAGGATATGTGAGTGCCTCAGTATGTCAGCTAAATAAATTAAATCAGATGCTGAGTTAAGACCTCATCCTTTGAATTGAATGCAAATATCATTGATCTCATTCCCTTTTTCCTGTCCATAATATGGCCCTGAAATCAAGGAACCTATGCATTTATTTATCCTGATGACATAAAAGTATAAACAGTTGTATTCAAGAGGGTGTTTTTTCCCCTTATACTGTTTTTGCAAGCAAGACATATTAGTGGTAGAAGAATTGGGGAGGTGATGGGGAATATAATATGAGGGTATGGATGACAGCACAAAATTCTGTGATCCAAATTTTGGAATAATTTTGGTGAAATGATGCAGAAAACAAACTGCAACAAGCACTGGGATATATTGGCCAAGATCTTGCTAGGAGAGGTATCCTTGTCCAATGTGATATTTAGAGGCCCTGTACAGCATCCCATCTCTCTTCCATTGAGTCTATGAAGTGGAGACCTGGCCAAGGTCTCAATGTTGACCAGTACTTGCATTTATCAAAGTTAAAACCAGGTTGTTCGAGTATATTTTTGGCCTTTAATTGTTTTTAGTGCCTTAATGTGTTTTCTTTAGTTTTGTATTGTGTATTTTATCTTGTTACCTACCCAGGGTCTGTTTGGTTGGGGTTAGGATACAAATATTGGAAATGCAGGTATCATTCTTTTGCTAAATATTTTAGGGGATTATAACTCAACGTGTTAATTTTCTGAGAGAAAAGATTGCTTTGTAATAATTTTATACATTGGTTAGTTGTACTGAAACCTTTATAGCAACATTATGCCATGTTGAGAGCCTCAGTTCAGAATTTTAGCTTTAATCATTCTGAGAGGTCATTTCTGTCCACCTTCATGCACCTTTTGGTTTCCGATATATTTTTATATCCTGAAGCATTTTTTGGTTACTGAAAATGTTTAGTAATAATAGTTATAACAATAACACTTAGACTTACATACTGCCCCTTAGTCCTTCACACCACTCTTGGAGTAGTGTACAATGTCAGCATATTGCTCCCAATCTCGGAAGTATGGAATGCTGAGTCAGCCTTGAGCCCCATCAAGATCTAGGCTGTGGGCAAACGTAGCCTCCAATACTGCATTCCACTGCACCACCAAAGGTCCTAACCTTGTTGATCTATTTATTTTTTTTAATGTCATTGGTTCTTTGGGGGGGTGGATTGATAAATATTTTGATATCAAAAAATATGGATGATGTCACTCTTAGTTTTAATGACCCTATCCTTCCTATTTTGTTTAGGTGCCATCAAGTTGGAGTCCACTCTTAGTGGTCATGTATCTATGTTTTCTTAGTCTCATTCTGAGGTAACTGAGTTCATTTACATATTTCTGATTTTTCTATTCACATTGGTAGATGAATAAGTGTTTATAACCAACTATTGTCCTTAGCAGACAAAATAAGAACACTTTTAATTATTTGCATTCTTAGAGATGGATTTTTTTAAAAAAAATATTCCATAATGGAATATTAGAAAGATATTATCTAAAGAGATTGTATACTCTGTGTGCCTAGCTTCATCAATACAATCTGAAAACAATAAAAGGGGATCGAGTTTAGCGTGAGGGCTAAGCTAGCAAAAAAAAAAAACCTAAGATGGAAAATGCATTGGCTCAATCTAGAGGGAAAAAAGTTTCAATAGAAGAAGTAGTTGGGCATCAGCTCAGAATGTTGCTTTCTCCTCCATTCTGTGAGGTCTCTTCCTGGACACATGAGTAGAGCTATCATTATTGGAGTGGGAGAAATTCTAGAAGCCAAGGTGTACCATCATCATTAAAGAGTTAACATACTAAGGTATGTTGGATTGAATGTATCATATTTTTGAAGTATTAATCAAAGAAGTATACTTTTGAATGTGGAAATACTTTGAAAAACATGTCTTGCTTTTAAAAGATGAAATGCCTAAATCTGAGCAAAGAAATACCTCACTTCAATGACCAGAGCTTCTTAACAAGTTATAAACATAACATCTACATTATTCTGGGAAGTCATCCTGGTCCTGATACAAAATACATCACAACAGTTTAGACTGTCATTACAGATCCATTCTGCCTCAAGCTATTCAACCAAAATGTTGTCATCTTAAGTTAGAAAATGTCATTGGGAATGCTTTTTCCAAAATTCACAAGCTTTTGGTTAAAAAGTAGACAAACTAGTTTGCATACTAATCCAATCCATTATTTCATGTACTAAAGTTATTTCTAGTTTCCTGCTCTTGAAATTTACTCAGGTAAACTACACATGATAAATTTGGTCAGGTAAACTACTCATGATAATCCCTGTAGTTTACCTGACCAAATTTCAAAAGCAGAAAACTGGAAATAACTTTACTACATGAAATAATGGCTTGGATTAGTATACAATCACAGTGGGCAGGGTACAGCTGGCTCCCATTTTTTTAATGCCTTCCTATAGGCCGGCTGGAAGTGTTGGAGAACTATTGGGTCACTAAGGCAGTGGCATAAAACAATGATTGTGTGAAAGTTCCCTGTAATAGGAAGTGAATGAAAACTAGAATTTAGGCCTATTGGTCTTAAGTTATACAGTTACAAAAGCAATATAAAATATTGAACTGCAAGTTGTGAGGGGCAAAGAATAATAAGAATTAAGAGCCATACAGTACTATGTTTTCTAGCATTGCTGAGATATTTAGCAGAATGGAAAGTCCTGGTTATTACTGGTAGCTATAAATATTTTTAATGATGAACCAAGTTTACTTTTTAGGTTTATAAATGACTCAAAACTTAGAAATATTGCAAAATGATACTCCTTAGGGCTCAGTTTGGAAGAGCTAATAGAAGTTTAAAGGTGAATGGAAAAAGATCTAAAGCAGACAGCTGTATGGACAAATTTTGGCTATGCATCAAGGCCTTCTTTAAATAAAATCTGGACATAAGAAACATTCACAGGCATTCATTCCATCCTTCCTTTTCATGCCCAAAAAGTTACGTGCTGCAGCTTGCTAGCAATTTAAAATGATAAAAATATGAAAGCAGTGCTACTAATAAAATCAAAGTGATACCAATTAGATCTATATTAATTGCTTTCCCACTATTGAAATTTCTCCATTCTGAGAGCCCTTGAGGAAAGAATTAGAATGAACTTTCATTAATATATTGATAACTAATTGTGCTTCTTGATTCCATAATCCAACTCAAGCGTCATATTTAAAACCAGGCATGGGCTAAATCTCTCTAGAAATTCAGTCCCAAACTCAGGAAATGGTTACCAACAGGAACTTGGTGCTTTGTTTTTTGTCTTGATTAGCTGGCAACATTGTGTTTCGTATATTGGGCGCTTTCAGTGCGGCTTGGCCTCGGGTGAATGGCCGGCTATCGTTTATTAGGAAGCTAGGGTTCATCTGTGTGGCTGGCTGGGGTGTGTTTGGGCTGGCATATATGAAGGCATATATGAAGTCCCCTGCGCATCATGCCCTGCCACATACATCGGACAGACCAATAGAAGAATAAGTACCTGCCTTGACGAACACAAAAATGCAGTAAAAAAGCTGGAACACACTTCCTCACTAGTCCAACACATAAAAGCCACAGGTCATAACATTGACTTCAATGGCACCAAAACCCTAGCCACTATAGAAAACCCCAGCTACAGAATTATCAGAGAAGCCATAGAGATTGAAAAATGACCTAAAAGCATGAATAGAAGAGATGACTCCACCAGACTGTCAATTATCTGGAAGCCTGCACTCTCAAACAAAAAAATCTCCACACCACAAGCCAAACAAACACCTGGGCACAAACAGACCCCTCCCTGATACCTCCAGCCTAAACACACCCCAGCCAGCCACCCAGATGAAACCTATATGTATAATTTATGTGAATGTGTCTCAGCTTGAAAATTTCAAATTTAAGCCCTCTTGTCTTTTAAAGCAATGAACCTTTACCGTGTGTGGGGTTTTTTTTTTAACCAACATTTAAGATTTGAAGGTTCTCCTTGTTTATATGATAGTTTTGACTGGCCTAGGCCATGCTAGTTGCCACCATTCTCAGTTACAGACTTTCATTCAAGGAGGTATATGAAGAATAAATTTGTACCTGACATTGATCTAGGAATGAGTGGGATAAATGTATAAAAACTGAGCTGTATTGATGGTTCTAAAATTTGGGAAATAAAAGCGTAAATAAGCTCCACGGTTTTCTGAAACAGCAAATAAATAGAGTATAAATATTGCCGGAATTACCATTTGGGGTTATTAGTGGCAAAAGTCACTATAAATTTTGGTTTGATTGATTTGCCAATAGAACATACAGTATCTTCTCTTAAAGATCAATTAGTGGGCTGATATTACTGCAAACTGGATTTTGCTGTGGGAATCTAAATTTACTTATTCAGAATTAATGCAATTGCTACTACTATCAAAACAAGTCCACATCATAGACTATAAGATGTAATATGTTTTATATTTATGATATCAGCCCAGTCAACTTGTGTTGGGCTTCTGGGGCAGCATGCATAAACTGCAATGGCAAATGAGCTAAAGAACAGGTGGGTTCTTACCTTTTATAGGAAATAGGTAGTTACTGACAGTGGTATTCAGCTGGTTTGGGCGAACCGGTAGCAGAAAATTGGCCTGGGTCGCTGAACCGGTATTGATTTCTGGCTGGCCACACACCCCACCCGGTTGTCGCTTGCTCGCCCCTTCCGCCCACTCGATGCTTGCTTGCCCCTTCTGCCCGCTCAATGCTTGCCACGCCCACGCCCACCCTATATATGTTGCCTTTGACGGCTAATCGCCTCACCAGTCACCTCACTGACACCTGGTCAGCTCAGCAAAAGTAAGCAATGCATGCCGCGTGCTTGCCCTTTGCCTTGGGTTGACAGCTGGGACCCCAGGGATGTGCCATTCCCCGAGGCCCAGGAGCTGCCTCCCACCTCGGCCAGGTCAGGAAACATGCAATTCCCCGCCTCTGGCCATGCCCTGGAGGTCCGCCCACCTTGGCCCAGTTGGGGAACGTGCGATTGCCTTGCCCTGGAGCTGCTGCCCACTCACCATCCGCCTTGACCGAGTCGGGGAATGTGCCATTTGCCAGCTCCGGCCTTGCCCCAGAGCTGCTGCCCACTCGCTACCCGCTCTCCCTTAAGCATGATGCATCACCCCATTTCCACTCCTTCAGAAGCCCTGGCCCTTAATCTCCCTGCTTCCTCTCCCACGATTGCCTCTTTCGTTGTCCCGAGGCCGCGACTTTACTTTCCTCCTGCAGCTGGCTGCCTGGGAAGGCAAACCAGGGCTGAGAGCCATCCGCCTCTGGCCTCCTCGCCAGCCCGCATCTCATCCCCCTTGTGAGATGCCTGCAGCTGCCACATGTTTTTTTCAGTGTGGCTGGCGGTGGCTACAGGCTTCTTCCAGCGAAAATTACCGACCTCTGGCTCCACTCCATTTCTCCCACACGCCGCCGCCACCACCACCCTGTTCTGTGTGCAGGTGCACCCCATTGCCTACTGCCGCTGCACTGGAAGGACTTGCTTGGGCAAGTACAAGTGGAGCAGCACCCATTCAGTCACATGATCCCCCCACCAAGCCACGCCAACCGAACCGGTAGGGGAAAAATTTGAGCACCACCACTGGTTACTGAGCATGTTGTTCCTTGGCATGATGAATATGAAGTTGACTTATTTGCTACAGTTCCTTGACGTGATGAAGAATGTGAAGGGATATAATTTCTGACTGTTTGAAGTTTTGTTATAATACTGGAGCATAAAATAAACTCTTAAAAGTTATCTGCAAGGGAAGGAATCCATAAGCCTAAAGGAATTAATGTTTGGCCTCAGCCTTTTAATTTAACCAAATTGTAATATTTGTACTTACGTTTTTATTATTAAATATGTTGTATCTGCCTATAAGTGATTCTTCATGCACTGTAAACAGAACGTGGCAAAATGCATAAATCGTTAAACTACTTCCATACTCATGGATCTCATTTGCTATTTTGTATTCCTGTTTCAGATTGTGTGTTGGAAAAAATAATGTTTCCAAGACTCACAAATGGATACAATATACAGTAACTTTAGAGGTTTTTGTTCAATCTGGAGAAAATGGGGATGGGATAGAATAATTTTAATAGTTTTCCTATAATTCAAGAAATACCAGGATGTGAGGGACAGGCCACAGATTAGTGCCAACTTTATTTTTTTCTTCCAAAATATTATAATTATACTATTTCTGGGACAAAATGATGGTGCCAAGAAATGTTTTGTTTTTGCCTGCAATTACCACAGGGTCCAGTGAAAATTAACATGCAAGAATTGTAATCAGAATGCACACTTTTGTTCTCTTCCAGTGAACAAAGTAGACATTTCCATTTTTCTTTCAAAACAGCATTTAGAGAAATGTGTTGTAATTGTCTTTTATTGTCATAATATTTATATTTAAATATAATAGAAGTGATCTGCACTCAGATAATATTTACAATTTAACTGCAGAAAACTAAGGATGAGTACATAATTGTACATTAGAACAGTGGCCCCTAACCTTTTGGGCACCAGGGACTAGTTCTGTGGAAACAGGCTTTTCTGCGGACCACAGGGGGTGTGGTTTTGTGTGCTGCCTACATCCCAGTTTCTGGGATGGCCCAGTTTCTGGCATTCCGTGGACCGGGGGTTGAAGACCCCTGCATAAAGGTGCTGGTGTTAACCTATAAAGCCCTTCATGGCTTGAGTCCAGGGTATTTGCAGGAGCGCCTCCTACCAGCATCGAGTTCCAATTGCCCTTGTACGCTCCCACTGGCAGGGCCTCCTTGAGGGTGCCATCGACCAGACAATGTCAGCTCTGTGGAAACAGGGGGGGGAGCCTTTCTGTGGAAACCAGGACCACAGGGGTGTGGTTTTGTGTGCTGCCTACATCCCAGTTTCTGGGATGGCCCAGTTTCTGGCATTCCGTGGACCGGGGGTTGAAGACCCCTGCATAAAGATTCAAGGTGCTGGTGTTAACCTATAAAGCCCTTCATGGCTTGAGTCCAGGGTATTTGCAGGAGCGCCTCCTACCAGCATCGAGTTCCAATTGCCCTTGTACGCTCCCACTGGCAGGGCCTCCTTGGGGTGCCATCGACCAGACAATGTCAGCTGGCGATCCCCCGGGGGAGGGCCTTCTCTGTGGAACCAGCTGCCCCTGGGGCTGCGGTTGGCTCCGACCCTTCCTTCCATCACATCTAAAGACCTGGCTGTTTTTACAGGCCGGCCTGGATTGAGGGAGATTGGGGCTTTTAATTGGGTATTTTAGCAAGTAATTTTATCGGTTATTTGGATTGGATTAATATTTTTAACTATGGTATGTTTGTTATATTCTTGTGTGAGCTGCCCCAAGTACCCCCAGAGATGGGGTGGCATATAAATCCAAATAAATCAAATCAAATTAGAATATATGTATCCCAGGTAATATTCTGCATCCTGTTTTCTACATTGGCCAACCTAATAGCAGTATGGAAGTCTCAAAGCAGGGCATGAAGGCAAGTTTGATAGCATTATTTTTCATGGCTTTTGTGGAGAATAGAACACATACATGCATTTTAATTTAAGTGAAAACATGGCTTGAATTCACCTGTCGCTTTTCTTTCTTGCTGTTTCATTAAAGATTATAATTCATCTTTCTTTGATCTATCTTCTTGTTCTTACAAATGAGGGGTCCTTAGTGTTCTCTGAGCTTGGCTGTTTTCTTGCAGATGTTTCATTACCCAAACTAGGTAACATCAATGTAACCTTATTGCTATTTATTCAACGAAGAACATAGAGGATAGATAGAACATTGGGCTGAAATTCAGATTATCTATGGGGTCCTTGGTGCTCTCTGGTGCTTAGTTGTTTTCTTGCAGATATTTCATTACCCAACTAGGTAACATCATGAGTGCTAGCCCTATAACAAAACATCTGCAAGAAAACAGCCGAACTCAGAGAGCATCAAGGGTCTCTCATTTCAACCCTGAACTACAAATATTCTCCTTTATTGTTCTTATAACATATAATGCAGATTAATACCCAAGAAAAAGTCACATAGTAGTGATGAGACAATGACCTTTCCCATTACCCCTGTGGCTGTTGGACTTGGAACTCAGGACTCTATAATGTCCTTCATCTTAGGCTTTGTTCTGACCATTCTCTCAAGGAATTACCTTTCTATTGGGAAAAAAAGAAATAATCTGGTCAAAGGATAAAGATGTAATCAGGGTACAAAATAATTGTATTTCTGATTGGTTTTAACTTGTTCTTCAGCATTATCTTAGTAATATATCTTTTTGTCGATTATCAAAATTATTTCTTGTAAGTTCTTGTGGCATGAAATTATTTTTGGACACATCATTTCTAACTTTCAAAGTGCTACTAAAGATTTATTGGTTTATTATTGGATTATATTTGAATCAATAGAGTACCTTTAGATTCAAAATGTTGACTAATGTGTAGTTTCTATCTTACCTCTAAATAAATTGAAACTGAGGTATAATTATTGGCTGGAAATGGTTTAAGTTTTAAAAATTTATACAAAATAAATCTATCTCTGAATACTAATAGCATTGCACAAGTGGTAGTTGCTTCTGTTACATACAGAGGAACACTGATTTTTTGCCAGTATCCTTAACCTGATCTAATCACAGCTGCACCAGGAGCAGTTAGATGGGGGGTGTCAAACTCAAGGTTTGTGGACCGGATCTGGCCTGTGGAGTGCTTATATCTGGCCCACAGGACCACCTTTGTAACAATGAAGGACTGGCCCGCAGTGCCCCTGCCAGCAAAAACAGAGCTGAGAAGTACCACACGTGGCCCTCCTAGGTTCCTTTTTTGGACGCAACAGCTTCCTCCAGCCCTCTGCCAGTGAAAATGGAGCTTGGGATCTCCATTTTCACTGGCAGAGGACTGCAGGAGGCTGTCACGGCCAAAAACAGTCTCCACAAGTGACTTTGAGCTGGCCACACCCACCTGGTCATGCCCACCCCAGCCCCTGAGGTCCAACACAACCCTGATGTGGCCCTCAATGAAATCAAGTTTGCCACCCCTGAGTTAGATGGTTAGCTTCTTTAGATATTGAATTATAGCATCCATCTTATTGCAGTTCTATGATGCCATATTATGGTGATTTTGTTATGGTTTCATCTCATTAATTTAATATTTTATTTCCTATATTGTCCACATCTCTATCTATCTGTCTGTCTGTCTGTCTGTCTGTCTGTCTATCTATCTATCTATCTATCTATCTATCTATCTATCTATCTATCTCTATATCTATCTGTGTGTGTGTGTTTGTGTGTGTGTTTTCTTAAGTTTTTGTGGGTATTTATATGTATGGTATTCAGCTTTGTTTGGGTATTTTCCCACGTCATTATAGTTATGCTTTTAAAGTTGTAGCGGCGTTTCAGCAGAATCATCTGCCATCATCAGGCTTGTGTATTGGGTTCGTTTGTGTGTCAGTCTTTCACAGCCATTTCTGTTTTAAATTTGGTGCTAGCCTCGTGCTTTGTTAGAATGGTTTTTTCTTCATCCTGATTGGTTGGGAGTCTTGGTCTGTGTTTATTGGTCTTGGAGTTTGCTGTGTTCTGCTTGATTGGTGTTTCTAATATCTTAGGTCTGTTTTGTAGCAGCTGTTTCTGTTTTAAATTTGGTGCTAGCCTCGTGCTTTGTTTTTTGTCTTGATTGGCTGGCAACATTGTGTTTCGTGTATTGGGGGCTTTTAGCGTGGCTTGGCTTCGGGTGAATGGCCAGCTATCTTTTATTAGGAAGCTAGGTTTCATCTGGGTGGCTGGTTGGAGTGTGTTTGGGCTGGAGGTATCAAGGGTGGGTGGGTCTGTTTGTGCCCAGGTGTTTGCTTGGCTTGTGGTGTGGAGTGTGTGTGTATGTATGTATGTATGTATGTATGTGTGTATGTATGTATGTGTGTGTGTGTGTGTGTGTGTGTGTATATATATATATATATATATATGTTTTCGTAGATTTTCACGGTAAAGGTAGTAGGTCTTGGAGTTTGGGTCTTGTCCCGTGTAAGATTGACACGGGACAAGACCCGAATACACCAAGACCTATATATATATATATATATATATATATATATACACATACACACACACATACATACACATACATACATACATACATACAACCACAATTGAGCCCAAAATATGTTGCTAAGTGAAACATTTCTTAAGTGAGCTTTGCGACCTTTTTGCGACCTTTCTTACCATAGTTCCTAAGTGAATTGCTGTATTTGTTAAATTAGAAACACGGTTGTTAAGTGAATCTAGTTTTCCCACTGACTTCGCTTGTTGGAAGGTCGTAAAAGAGGATCACTTAATCCTGGAACATTGCAACGGTCATAAATATGAGTCAGTTGCCAAGTGTCTAGTTTTGATCATGTGACCATGGGGATGCTACAGTGATCATAAGTGTGAAAAATAGTCATAAGTCACTTCTTTCAGTGCCGTTTTAACTTTGAACAGTCTCTAAGTGAACTGTTGTAAGTTGAGGATTACCTCTATATGTTGAGGATTTATTTAAACTGAATTTGTATATAAGTTATGATTGCATGACCGCTGTAGATCCTATACACTAAATTTAAAAAAATAAAATAAAATCCTATAGCTTTTCATACTGTACTCCATGTTATTGCAAATGCTCTCCTATTTTCCTGAAGTGGCTTTGGGGTATCAGGTGGAAAAGCTGCAGTGGTAGGGAAGCAGAATTTGAAAGAATTTGAGTACAATATATACAAGTGGAAAAATGTCTAGTACAACGGCTCTGTTGATTACAACTGTAAATAGCATGGTCCCAGTAAGATTTGTTGCATCCTGGAGAAACTCTAATTTTCTGGATATTATGCACAGAGCAATGATTTTTGTAAAATTGTACATTTTAAAGTTATGTAAGTAACATCATCTGAGCATAGTTTAGAATTTATGCTATATATTACATTTTGGAAAATATACTACCACTGTAATTTAACGTTTGTATTCAGGGAAAAATCCACACACATTATTTATTATAGTGAAGAAGTCATCAAAACTATAAGTAAATAATAGTTTTTACATTAATTTGTATCTTTTTTTAGGTTATCATGAGTACCACATATGATTGGATTAAACTAATAAATGCTGAAGATGATCCCTTTTGTAGACAAGACTTTTAAGATCTGGGATTTCATATAATGAAGGTAAGGAAAATTACTCTCATGCAAATAACCGGTCATTAAAATTAGGCATTAAAAATACTTGTCACTTATATGATCATATTTGAATCAATATGAAATCAAATAACGGTGGATATAAAGAAGGATACCCATGTAATCATAATTTTAATAAACTGCCTATGACTAGACAATTTGACAATTTGGTTGATAATGGTTATTCATCCCAGTGTTCCCTACCCTAATCTCACTTACATGTATGGCTTATAATGTAAGGAAGAAGAAGTTCCAGCTGTTCTGTTTCTGTAGTCGATAAAATTAAAAGGTTGAATGGTTATTATTATTATGAAATTCTGAGTGAAAGTGGATTATTATATGGTTGAATCCTGTCTAGAGTATCAGTGACCAAGCTGATTGTTGATTTCTTTCATCCTAAATATTGGAATCCAGTTAACATTTCTAGTTTTTTATTGAATCATTTGTATTAAATAAATATTCTTAAAAACTAATAACAGAATTAGGATCAGGAATACATGTAAGATTTGGTTTATACATAATAATATTGTAAAAAGCAACATAAAATGTAGAATGTGTTTTCTTACTGGTTTAAGTAGCAATGCTAAGATTTCTTAAACTGCTTTGTAAAAGGTATTTTGTATATCTAAAAACAAATGCATTGTAAGTTCTCAAATAAGTAGCTGACATTAAGGGAATTTTAATGCTTATTATTTATTCTCACTGCAGTTTCACAAGGCTAACATAACTACTGTGCATATTTTGCAAGTCTTTTACAGAATTGCAGAATTTTATTTTATGAGGATCTCATCATTTTCACTTAGGTCATTAATAAATGTATGATTCACAAATATCCTTACAGTTAGCAGAATACATTTGACACCTTTATTGACTTGGTATTTTAAAAAAATCTCATCTTTCTTTAAGGTACAAAGACAGTTAAAACAATAAATAATGTCATAAAATTAAATATTAAAAAAACCACATGAGACTTAAATTGCAATCCAGTTTATGCTTTATATCTCAGACAGTTTTTGTCATGTAATATCCATGTCTATCCTGATTTTTATACAGGAAAAACAATAATAAACAATAGTGATGAAAAAGAGGTGCTGCATGACTAAATTCAAAGGGAAAACTACTTAGATTTCCAAACATGAAATTATTATTATTTTTTTTATATTTCAAATTAGTTTCTGAGTTTTTAGACGAATTTGGCTTGTTTTAATTTAATCTTATTTTAGTTAATTAACTTATTGTGCTGTTTTTAGTTGTGAGCCACCTCGAGTCCTTTTTGGAGAGGGGGCGGCATACAAGTCAAATTAAAAATAAATAAAAATAAATACATAAATAAATAAATAAATAAATAAAGCAAGCAGTAGGAAAAATGTGGTTTCCATTCAAGTTTAGAGGGATCCAGATTAGGAAGACACAAACTATGAGAAATGTTGATGAAGTAGAGATGTAACAAATAAATGGAGAAATATTTAGTTAAGGTATTTAACAGTTGAGATTTTTTTACGTCATATAAAATCTCTTACATTTAACCACCAAAAATAACTAGTAAATCAACCCCACAAAAAATTGACTTGCCCTTTAAAAAGTTCCAAAATGTTTGTTGGATAAATACTTTTATTATATGAAATCATAAAAATTAAAGCTTTGTGCCTGCTAAAACATCGAATACTAACCGCCCTGTGCGAAGTCATAGACAGGGATACCTTGGGGTCCCGTCGGCGGGGCAATGCCGGCTGGCGGTCCCCTGATGACGTGCCTACTCTGTCGCGGTCCCCGACCTCTGGAATCAACTTCCCTTGGGGCTCCGCCTGGCCGCTGACCTCTGCACCTTCCGCCATGACCTGAAGACCTGGTTATTTAACCAATCCAGGCTGTGACCCTTGGGAGGGGTGGTTTTAGATTTTTGGATTGATTTTAAGTTTTGTATCTTGTAATTGTGTTTTGGGACTGTTAGTTTAATTCTTTTTTAAGTATTTATTGTTGTTGTTTTATGTGAGCCGAGTCTTCGGACATGGGGCGGCATATAAGTCCCACTAATAAATAAATAAATAAATAAATAAATAAATAAATAAATAAATAAATAAATCTCTTCATTAGATAATAAACAAAGGCAATGTAGGGCAGGAGGAAGTGATTAAGAAAATTATGGACTGTGCTGAAATGAGTAAATTAACATTTGAAATTAGAGAACAAGAAGATAAGCAATTTTACAAGATATGGGATTTGTTCTATCAATGGTTGGATAAAAAGACTTGGTAATGTAATAGAATATATAATTTTGTAATAAAAATATAATAGATTGATATAAAATAAAATGCAGACACATATAACCATTGGATGAAAGTATAACATAAATTTTAGATTATTTATTTATTTATTTTTATTTATTTTATTGGACTTATATGCCCCATCTCCAAGACTCGGCTCACAACTAAAACATACAAATACAATAAATAATTTAAAAGAATTAAACAACTATGAAGTCCAATAAGACCAGATTAAAATAATTTAAAACTATCCCATACCCCCCGTGAGGTAGTCACAGCCCGGTTTGGTCAAATAGCCAGGTCTTCAAATGCGGAAGGTGCGGAGGTCAGGGCCAGATGGAGGTCTAGAGGCAGTTGGCTGCCAGGGGACCACCAGCCGACATTGACTTGCTGACGGGACCCCGAGGAGCCCCTGCCTGTGTGCCCACAGGGCGGTTGGCACTCGATATCGGCAGGAGACACTCCTTAAATATTGTGGACCCATGTGTAGGACTTTGAATGTTAAAGCCAAAACCTTGAATCTCACCCAGAGTGCAACCGGCAACCAATGCAGGTTGCGGAGGGGGTTAATATGGGAGAATCGGGTAACTCCCATCACCACCGGCGTGGCGCATTCTGCATCAGCTGCAATCTCGGATGGTATTCAAGGGCAGTCCTAAATAGAGGGCATTGCAGTAGTCGAGTGAAGTAACAAGGGCATGAGTGACTGTGCAGGGCATCTCGGTCCAGAAGCGGCTGGCGAACCAGCCAGACCTGGGCAAAGGCCCCCTGACGGCCCCCACCTGCTCCTCCAACTGGAGCACGTCCAGGAGGACCCCAGGTTCCAGCCCTATCCACAGGGGGCAACACCACTCCCCTATGGTCAGCGATGGACATTCCTGACTGGACGAGATGCCGGTATGTACAGCCACTCAGTCTTGGCGGGTTGAGCGGCATGTTTCCGTCCATCCAGATCCGTACAGCATCCAGACAGAGTCATCAGGAGAGGGCATCACTGATCTGGTTTGGGGTGGAGATGTATAACTGGGTATCATCAGCATACTGCTGATACCTCACTAAAACCACGAATGATCTCACCCAGTGGTTTCATGTAGATATTAAATAAAAGGGGGAGAGGACCAACCCTGAGGGACCCCACAAGTGAGCCTCGGGCCAACCTCTGTCCCCCTGTCAACACCGACAGCGGCGACCGAGAGGTAGGAGGAGAGCCACCGAAGAACAGTGCCCCCACTCCCAGCCCCTCGAGGTGCAAAGGATACCATGGTCGATGGTATGAAAGCCACTGAGAGGTCTAATAGGACCAGGACAGAGGAAAAACCCCTGTCCTGGGCCCTCCAGAGATCATCCATCAGTGCGACCAATGCCGTCTCCGTGCTGAAACCAGGCCAGAAGCCGATTGGTGCGGATCTAGGTAGTCCGCTTCATCCAGGAAGAGTGGAAACTGCTGAGCCACCACACTCTCAACAACCTTCGCCAAAAACCGAAGGTTGGAGACTGGACGGAAGGCCTGTCTCAACACAGCTTGGCGTTGACCACTGCTCGGAGCCAACCGAGGTGACCTCCCTGGCGGCATAAGCCAACCAGGAAGCAGGTCCAACAACGTGGTGGAGCTCAGATGCTGCATAATCCTGTCCACTTCATCCTCGGAAACAGGATCGAACTCATCCCAGATCACATCGGCCAGACTGCTTGCATCCTGATCCTCAGACCACTGCAAGGTGGAGCACAACCCGCCCCGAATCCGCGCGATCTTATCTGACAGATATTGACCAAATTCCTCAGCCCTTCCCCAAAGAGGGTCCACCACCTCCCCCGGATGTAGGAGGGAGCGGGTGGCCCTAAATAGGCGGCTGGGGTTATCTCGGGACGCTCGAGGGGGAGAGATAAGACCTTCTCGCCGCCCTCATAGCTACCAGGTAAGTCCTAATATGGGCTCTTAGCTGGGCTCAATCGGATTGGGAGCGGGTGGCTCCCAATCCGATCAATATATCTCGTATACATGATGGAATAAATAGTTTAATTATATATAAGTAATAATTGATAAATCTATAAGAATGTTTTATTGATAATATGAGAACTTTCTTTTTGATAAACTGAGTGATGATTATGAAAGGATAACACAAATGATTTGTAACCAACTGACACACTGTATGTACACACAGAAGATGGTTTTTTATGTTTTGTACGTCTTGTTTGTATGTTTGTCTTAAAATAAAAAACTTTTGTACAAAAAAAAACAAAGGCAATGTAAGAAAAGAGATTGTGCTGAACCATAGAGTCACATTCTGGTTCATGTATTACTCTAAGTAATATTCTCCCAAGCCAGTAGGAGAAGGCAGTAGTGCTTAGGAGACCATGTCTTAAAACTAATAAATCAGATATTGATATATAGTGGTTTCCCAGAATGTGTTTCTGGCATCAGCTGGAATATACTTTGCATTGGAAATTGATCAAATAAATATTGATGCAGAGTGGCCAAGCTAATTTAAAAATGCTGATTTTAATAAAGATTGAACAATAATGTACTCATAATAATTTGCTGGAAACTCTTGCAGTGAATTTATTTTTATGTCATAAAATTATCAGTTTTAGAAACCTATCATTGTTTTGATAAACCACAATGAATACAGGTGAAACTCGAAAAATGAGAATATTGTGCAAAAGTTCATTTATTTCAGTAATGCAACTTAAAAAGTGAAACTAATATATGAGGAAGACTCATTACATGCAAAGCAAGATAGTTCAAGCCGTGATTTGTCATAATTGTGATGATTATGGCTTACAGCTCATGAAAACCCCAAATCCACAATCTCTGAAAATTAGAATATTACATGCAATCAATAAAACAAGGATTGTACATAGAACAATATCGGACCTCTGAAAAGTATAAGCATGCATATATACTCAGTACTTGGTTTGGGCCCCTTTTGCAGCAATTACTGCCTCAATGTGGCATGGCATGGAAGCTATCAGCCTGTGGCACTGCTGAAGTGTTATGGAAGACCAGGATGCTTCAATAGTGGCCTTCAGCTCTTCTGCATTGTTCGGTCCCATGTCTCTCATCTTTCTCTTGGCAATGCCCCATAGATTCTCTATGGGGTTCAGGTCAGGCGAGTTTGCTGGCCAACCAAGCACAGTAATCCCACGGTCATTGAACCAGGTTTTGGTGCTTTTGGCAATGTGGGCAGGTGCCAAGTCCTGCTGGAAAATGAAGTCAGCATCCCCATAAAGCTCATCTGTGGAAGGAAGCATGAAGTGCTCCAAAATCTCCTGGTAGACAGCTGCATTGACCCTGGACTTAATGAAGCACAGAAGACCAACACCAGCAGATGACATAGCTCCCCAAATCAACACAGACTGTGGAAACTTCACACTGGACTTCAAGCACCTTGCAGTCTGTGCCTCTCCATTCTTCCTCCAGACTGGGTCCTTGGTTTCCAAATGACATGCAAAAGTTGCTCTCATCAGAAAAGAGGACTTTGGACCCCTGAACAACAGACCAGGTCTGTTTTTCTTTAGCCCAGGTAAGACGCTTCTGATGACATTTGAAGCCCATGTCCAGGATCTGTCTGTGTGTGGTGGCTCTTGATGCACTGACTCCAGCCTCAGTCCGCTCCTTGTGAAAGTCCCCAACACTTTTGAATGGCCTTTTCCTGACAATCCTTTCCAGGCTGTGGTCATCCCTGCTGCTTGTGCACCTTTTTCTTCCACACTTTTCCCTTCCACATAACTTTCTATTAATGTGCTTTGATACAGCACTTTGGGAACATCCAACTTCTTTTGCAATTACCGTTTGAGGCTTTCCCTCCTTATGGAGGGTATCAGTGATGGTTTTCTGCACAACTGTCAGGTCAGCAGTCTTTCCCATGATTGTGATTCCTACTGAACCAGACTGAGAGACCATTTAAAGGCTCAGGAACCCTTTGCAGGTGTTATGGCTTAATTAGCTGCTTAGAGTGGGACACTTTGAGCCTAGAATATTGCAGCTTTTCACAATATTCTAATTTTCTGAGATTGTGGATTAGGGGTTTTCATGAGCTGTAAGCCATAATCATCACAATTATGACAAATCACGGCTTGAACTATCTTGCTTTGCATGTAATGAGTCTATCTCATATATTAGTTTCACCTTTTAAGTTGCATTACTGAAATAAATGAACTTTTGCACGATATTCTAATTTTTTGAGTTTCAGCTGTATCCCAGGAGCAAAAGAGAAATGTGGTTAGAATGCTGAGTCAGAAGACCATTGAGAGATTGATGGCTCAGCAGTTTGAAATCCGAAAGCAGGCCATGTCACCATATGAGCTCCCAGCAATTTGTCCGAGCTCCTGCCCACATAGCAGTTTGAAAACATGCAAATGCAAGTAGATAAATAGGTACTGTATCACTTAAGTGGGACAATACCAAGGACTTGAAGGGAGCCTCCTCAGACATTCCCTGGGCAATGGTGATGTCAGTGGCTAATCCTTTCAACCCGGAGGCACCATAGTAGGTGCTTCCAACATGAATGTAGTAACACCATAATATGGAGGTAGCAGGTTTTGGAGGATATGGAAAAATAAATTCACAGTAAGATCATTTTCTAGAGCAGAACCGTCTTTCAGTCATACAGAACATGAGGTAAAACAAGGGTGGGAAGAACAAGGATACATAAAGTAAATGCCTGGGCTTCTGTAGTTATGGATGATTATCTGACATCTGACTCTTATGTAGCATGCAAAGTGTTCTGTGGCCTATTTTTCTGATGCTATTTCCCTTCAATACCTTGTTTATCCCTTGAGTGTTTTTATGATAGTTCTTTTAATCAAACTGTCAAACTTGTGGCCTGTGGGCCGGATGCATCACACACAGGCCACACCCAACCTGGCTCCACAAAGGCAAAAAAGTCACATGATGTCACATGACATCACATGATGTGGTTGAGTTTGACACCCATGTATTAGATGATTGTGGGTTCAGTGCATTGCTACTGAGTAAGTTGTGTTTAAGTCTTGTATTAGAATTCTAAAGATGAAGTTGGTTTAAAAGGTGTTTGGTGAAAGGATAGTTTTGGTATGTGTGGAAATCAGACTGGAATGACTTCACTTTCTTTAAGTGGTATAGAAGAGTAATGTGCTCCTAAGATGTGAAGAACAAAACCCAAAAGGAAATAACTTCATTTATAACAGTTGATTAGCAAAAGGCTAGTTTCTAAAAATATGTTACTAGAAAATTACACAGACCTCTTGTTAAAGGAATTTAGAAAGGAGGATATCAGAATTTTTCAAAATGTTTTTTTTAAACAAAGCTATTTCCAAGATGCTCATATTAAAAAGACTAATGAGTAACTGCACATTTAATTTCTGAACTTGGTTTCTTCACAGGTTAGTTTGCGGATTTTAAAAAAAAAGAAACAAAATAAAAGCAGCAGCAATTAAGTTCTATAAATTGTAAAACGTGACTTTTCTAACGTCTCCTGTTTCTCCCATAGCTGTGGGAGAAATGTCTTTGTTCACATGTTAAACACAATAGATATTAGGTTTCATCCTGTTTATTGAACAATAATTGAGTTTTGATCCAATATCACCACCATAGTTCTTTACAAACAACACCTCTCCACAGTAAATTCTTCCTAGTCACAGTGATATAGTCAGGGAAATTATTTGATGGCTTATCTTATCCTCATTCTATTTCTCTACAAGTAAAGGCATAATAAATTTGGAGAGAGCCCCACTATTTCTAAAATGCTCTACTGTGATTCATCCCTATATAAGTGCAGCTGTCTATGTGTAGCTTCATTGAAAGACTCAATGCAAATTAGGATTTGAGCAACTTGTGCCAAGCAAACAGGATATATATTCCCCGTGATTTATCAGCCACCTTATGTACTTGAGGAAAGTGAACAGAGCACTATTGAATACTATGTTTAACCCATAAACACAGTTTCATATGCTTGTGTAGAGATCCTTCATTCATTTTTAATTAAGTTTAAAATTTAAGCATCCATTGCAGATATATAAAGAACATTTCACCACTGTCTGTTTAGGATTTTTTCTCGGACTCAAATAAAAGTGACATTGTCAGTGAAATTCTTGTTTTTCAATTTCTTCAGACTTGCTCAGGAACTATAGATTTTTTTATGTCATAATTTTCTTGTGGTTTGTCAGTGCTAATGTTTATGAAGGCATGGAGCTTGTCATCTGTCATTTTAAACAGTCAAAATGTTGCAGTTCGTGATCTTAGTGATCTTGGTAACCAATTTTGCATTCTCAACTTTACGATGGTATCAAAATGAATTCATACTTCCTATACTGGCCTTATTCCCAAATAAGATTATTTAGAAATATGTCATACATTTTCTTTCTGTTTTTTTCAAGGTAGCAGATATACATACAGCTAAATAGCTCACTGTTGCTTTTACATTAAGAGTACAGTTAAACTGAACTGATGGTAATCTTTATTGTACCTGACATATAGTCTACATGCTGTATAGTTAAGATCTGTATACTGTATATGTCAATTGTTTAATAAACATTGCAGTTTGTGGCTAATGTATCATAAACTTCTTTCTCTTTGATTTTAGTCTGTATGAAAGATCTGCAGACCAACATTTACTTAAAATACCCAAATTCTGAAGTCTCAGTAGTCATTAGGCAAATCTAATTTTTATAGATTCCTTTGTTAGTGAGTCCATCCACTGGGGTGGGGGGCATGAGAAAATGTACAGTGCAAATTTCATTCCTCATGTACTTACATGCAATGTCATAACTCAGTATTATAGGACAGAGAAAGGATATTATGACATCTTGAAGCATCTTTCATCAACTTAACATCATAGCTTGCCATGAACACCTGTCCTTTACTATCAGAAAGTAACATAAATTATACTATGCAGATAGTTCCTGAGTTACATCCGTAATTGAACTCTGCAATTACGGTCACAAGTCATGATGGTCATAAAACAGGTCAACAAGTGACCGGAGCTAATTTTATGACCTTGCAACAGATGTTAAGCAAACCCATTTTTCACTATGGGATATTTTTTGCTGGAAACTGGAAGTAAGTAGTGGTTTCTAGCAAAAACTCCATAAATCATGATCACATGACTATAGAGCACAGCACTGGAGGCCAGTTGCCAAGGGGTCTATGACAATTCGCTTCGCCACAGCCAACTCGCCACAGGACAACTCTCTTCAGGACAGGAGTTACACTAATATCAAATAAATGGTGGAATAGAATAATTAAAGAAAGGATGCAAAAGGAGGGACAGAATGAAATGTGAATGGCAAAAATTAAAATATTTTTTTATTTATTTTAAATAATTAAATAGAATTGTTAAATTATCCCACAGTGAGTTGTCCCATGGTGAGTTGGCCGTGGCAAGTTGTCCAGCAGCAAGTTGGCCATGGAGAGTTGACTGCAGTAAGTTGGCTGTAGCAAGTTGGCCATGGCAACTTGTCCCATTCCATCACCAAGTGCCCAAAATGTGACTGCAGTGGGAGCTTGATGCAGAACTTTGGAATTTGGTCACAAGGACCTTTTGGAATGTCCATTGTATCTTCAAAGGGTTGTTAAATGAACAGTTATAACTCGAGGTCTACCTGTAATGCAAATGCTTACAGGTAGTATGGGGTGATCTACAAAAGTTTTCAGCTCAGATCTGAAAATTAAAACACGACATATTTCAAAAGAGTTAATATTCTTATAAAATACTGAAAAAAATACAAAGTTCACATCTAATTAACAAGCTCCTTTACTGTTTTCAATCTAGGAAAAAAGGGAACACATTTAGCATTTGGTAATTGTGATTAAGGTTATTCTGTAAATGCTGGATATGCTCTTTAATTTAAAACATGATTACCATTCTAAGGTCCAAGGTTTCAAGCAATAAAACACAAAAGGAACAATAAATAAAAAGTAAATGAAATAACAGTTTATGTTTTTTTTCATCCACCCCATGCTTTAAAAATTAATTAATGTTGCCAAAGAGGTTATCTCCTCTTGTTATCAAAATTTATTTCACATCTCTGCAATAACTATAGAAACAATACTTTCTCCAGCACGACGATTGGAGAATCCACGGATGGGTTGACACATACCTTTCTGCCCGGAGACTGAGTCTTTGCCTCACCCCTTGTCAACTGTCACTTTCCCCAGTTCACAACTCAGTCTTGCCCTAAGAAGTTGTGGCAAAGATTGGCTCGTAGTTCTTCTATTAGAAACGCTGGAAATTCAAATTTGAAGGTTTTTCTGCTGTCAGGTTTGATTCGCAGCGCTTTTAAAGCGCTACGGCGGTTTTTTGAGTTTTTTCGTTGTTTGCTGTAGCCACAGTTAGCTGCCAGCATCGCAGCCTTGAAGGGAGTAATTTTCTCGCAC
Organism: Naja naja; assembly: GCA_009733165.1. Lineage (NCBI taxonomy): Eukaryota > Metazoa > Chordata > Lepidosauria > Squamata > Elapidae > Naja > Naja naja. Next base: position 222,346,461 of record CM019148.1, on the reverse strand, counting down.
GAGGTAGACAACACTCTTATTTCTCACTTGAGACTTTTTTAGTTCGTGGAATGGAGAAATTTCTGGAGAGATCTGACTAGCTGAAGACAAACATCTTACAATCATTTTGCGTGTGTGGCTTCACCTCATTGTTAACTCTTGGTGGCTGCTTGGATTGGTCCCTGCAGTTTCCTTGGCAAGATTTTGGAAGTGGTTTTCCAATATCTCCTTCCTAGTGCTGAGAGGATGTGATACATCCAAGGTTGCCTAGCTGGCTTTTTGCCTGAGAGAGGACTAGAACTCACAGTCCCCAGTGTTTGTCTCAGTGCCTTAAACACTACACCAAACTGGCTTCTGTCCACAGTAGAATTACTACAACCTTACTGTATTTCTGAGACATGCAGAAGTAAACAAATACAGAAGATGAGCTGCAGTATTCTTAATAGCTATAGTATTGTGGCTGTCAACAAAAAGCAACACTTTCTGATGTGTGTTAAAATATTCCAGTTTTCCCAGCCTAGAAACTTTGAGACAGATTTTTAGTATATCTTGTGTCATTTCTAAATAGTGTATTATGAATTGTAACCCAATTAGGGAAGGCTAGAATCATCAATACTTGAAGCTGCCTAATCCTGGCTTCCGTGGGAGGTATGGCAAACTAAAGATGGCTCTGTGAAAGCAGAGCTGATGACCAGGGCGAAGACCTAGGAACTAGTAAGTAAACCGGTTCTGTCAGCTTTGGAAGTCATATTCCATGCTGCCACATAGCCTGAGAAAGTGGGAGGGGTTGGTTTCAATTGAGTAGCTCCAAGTAGACAAAATAAAATTATTTTGTTAGTTCAAGGTCGTTAAGTATGACACCAGATGAAATAAGGATCTTACTTTTGGATGGATTGTGATTGGGCCATGTGATGTGATGACGGCAAAGGGGGAATGAATTTGTAGTTTGGGAAATTGTGGGAAGCCCGAAAACTTTTAGATGCGGGATTCCACAGATGTGCCAGGTGCTGTTCTAATAAAGGTAATTTTGAGATATGTTTGTCTCGGAGTTACTGATTGGAATGGAGGTTTACTGGAACGCTGACAGGTTCCTTGGAAACTCTCCAGATAAAGAGAGGATGGGAAATTATCCACAGAAATTCTCCACAAGTTGAGGGCTGGGAGATTATAGGATTGGCCATCTTGCTCACAACTACATCAACGTTTACAAATCTCTCTAATCACTTTCCGAAATTGTGCATTAAGTATATTAACTATGTAGACACTTTCAGAATGGCAGGCTTGATAATGCCAGGTTACTATCTCGTATGAAGGAAAACAGGGGGAATCAGCTCCCCATGGAGCTCCGGGTGGCCCCTGACCTCCGCTTTTTCCGCCGCGACCTAAAAACCTGGCTGTTCCAACTAGCCTATCCGGACTGATGGAGTTGGGGGAGGGTTTTTAAACGTATTTTAATTTCGCTATATTTATGAGACCTTGGTTTAATCGTTTTTTAATATTTGTATATTTGTATCCAGATTGTTTTTAGTTTGTAAGCAGCCTTGAGCCTTCAGGAGATAGGGCGGCATAAAAGTCCCATAAATAAATAAATAAATAAATAAATAAATAAATAAATAAATAAATAAATAAATAAATAAATAAATAAATAAATATTTTAACCATAAACATAAGAATTTAAGGAATCTGAAATAAATAGCAAAAAGCTAAATAAGATTTTGATCTTAGAAGGTTATAAAAGAAGGTTATGAAGGATCCAGATAAAATTAGTGTATTTAAGCTTTTACAAAAAAAATGGAATTAGTTATAAAGAACAAATAGCTTTTTATGGGCAATAGATCCTGTTTTGCTTTTTATAAGACATAACAAAGCTAAGCAATTTCATGATTCAAAAACTGGAGAGTAAAGGAAACTAAAGATGTTAGGTAGAGGAAAGATACAGCCTTTAAATTATACAAAACATTATAATCATAAAAATATTGAATGTACTTTTGAAGAATGGAATCAGAAAATAGTAGCTACAGTATCAACAGTGTCTCAGCCAATCCTTGAGTATTGAAGATTTGTCTTTAAATGAATCCAAACTCCAGCTCCTCTTTAGGACAATGATGGTTTATTCAATATATCAGCAAACAACAAATACTCTAATCAGGCAAGAATGGGTAAAAGCCAGGCAAGGTTAGTGTTGGGTTTGAGTTTGCTCTCTTTCCTTTTATTATCATTATCATGAGACACACCCCACAACACCCAAGCCTATACACATTTCTAGTTCTGGCCACGCCTAACCTATTATCTTTAAATGCTGTTAACCCTATAACATGTCTATATCCCTAACCTAGTCTGACCCTCACTAACTAATCCCCACCTGGTGCCACGTTCACCGTGTCTTAACTCAATGCTTAATTACCACCTATATGTGCCCGTACACACTCGAACAATATGCACCATATCAATACATGAAAAAAGCCATTTCCAGCCCCACAGTTGTTTCAGAATCCGTCCTTCAGCCCGCAGTTGTTTCAGAATCCATCCTGCAGCCCGCAGTTGTTTCAGAATCCATCCTGCAGCTCACAGCTCTGCTGAATCATTCTAAAGCAACCTTCAACACCATTGGCTAGCACACCAGCAGCAATACAGATCGGGCCTCAGAAGAGCTAAGGTGATATTCTCCCCTGCCAGCTGATTTGCTGCGTGGTGTGTTTGGAGCTGAAGGGCTCCATAGCGAACTCGGAGCCCGACACAGTGTCAATAATATCTGCTTCCATGGATAGATTATGTCCAAAAAATATTATTGAAAAAATAATAAGTGTAGAACAAATTTTATCTGACAAGATAGACATGGTATCAAAAGTGTATTTACAACTGACAGGGCAAGAGTATGAGTAAGAATAGGATGTTTCCCTGAAGCTACAAAAGAAACTGGGATTTTAAAATTAAAAAGAGAAATATAAATGACAACCCAAGAAAGTGACCTGGATAATTTTTTTTCCTATTGGCTTTACAAAGGAGGATTGTTAAAGTCTTGAAGAGCTCTGTGCGAGGGGACCGAAGAAATCAAGAGAAATCAAGTTGTATGACAATATTTCAATGAAGTAAAGAGTAAAATAGTTAAAATTAAAAAGAAGTAATATAGAAGCCATGGTGGCGCAGTGGTTAGAATGCAGTATTGCAGGCAAACTCTTCCCACTGCCAGCAGTTCGATCCTGACTGGCTCAAGGTTGACTCAGGCTTCCATCCTTCCGAGGTCAGTAAAATGAGGAACCAGATCATTGGGGGCAATATGCTGACTCCGTATACTGCATAGAGAGAGCTGTAAAAGCACTATGGAACAGTAAGCGCTATTGCTATAAAGCTGGTTTATTTAACCAAGGTTAAAACAAGATTGTTGGTACTTCTGGCAACTGTTTATGGACTTTCTGCTGACACCAAGACTGAAAAGATTATGCTTTATGGTTTCTTTATAGATGGGAGATGGGATGTAGGATGAAGAGATAAATGTCTGTTACATTACAGGGGGTGAAGAGTTGCTAAATTTGTTTATACTTGTTATGAAGGTTGGGAGTCACTTCTTTCTTTCTTTATTACAATCTTTTTTTCCTTCTCTTCGCTTTGTTACTCTTTATTTCCTTTTTACATTTAGGTTGTAATAGATTTTATTATTATAATCAACTTTTTAATAAAACACACTCGCTCCCTCTCTCTCCCTCTCTCTCTCTCTCTCTCCCCCCCCCTCTCTCTGTGTCTACGTGTACCAATCCCTTTAAGAAGAACCAAAAGCAATTTTTAAACAAGATTGATCAGTGCTGCTGTTTGTTGAGAAATGGTGCAGGACTAACTAAGACCACAAACCAAGTTTGTAAATCCAGCCCATGCCTTTGTGAAAGATTCAGGAAATACATTGAGAGTTCAGCTGTACATTAAAAAAATGACTGGTTTTCCTGTTCTTTGAAGGCTTGAATGATGAGATTTATTTGTATTCACATATATAAGAATGCCACTTGTGCATCTTTTACTTTGATTTGGACACAAGGTGGGTTTTTTTTTTCTTCTAAAGTAGTATTTGAAAATCATGTTACAAAATACACAAAGAAAAACAGTAACATTCACAAGGGGTGCTTATCTTCCTACAGAAGCAAACTCTCATATTTTTGCTTTAGGGCAGACTTTAGAGTTGTAAAGAACATAAGAATTCCATTTATATGGACTTGTATGTCACACCTTTTGTTGTTTAGATTTCATGGATAATAATGTTTTTAAAACCAATTATAGTGGTAATTTGGCTTGTCTCTCCCCCAGTTCATTTTATGCCAATAAAATAGGTTGGAACTTATTTTTGTTTTTAAACTTATGGTGCTTCCTCATTACATCCAAATTTGAGATTTTTGTTTATGAAATTAAATGTCAGAAACATTATGCTTGCTATCTTTCCATCACACAAGATAGAAAAAGGGGAAATAGAGATTATGGTTCATGAAGATGTGTTCACTGTAACAAAATACAAAGCTTTTCATGAAAGGAATTATATACATTCAGGGAACTGTTGCTATAGCAAATCTGGTGTGTGTGTGTGTGTGTGTGTGTAAATGAGTCCAGAAAAATACTCCCAACCAAAAAATCAAATTATTACAAAGAGCAAGATAGTTTATATCAGTGCAAAATAAATTGGTATTTAAATAAAGATGGAATCTCATGAGTGGATGAACAAGAAAGCAAAAACAGAGCAGGTGTACTAAACAATCATCACTTTTAAAGAAGGCTACAGTGAATAGCAACATGAATATTTAAGATTTATTTTTTTTAACTATACAATTGCTCACTGTTGCAAAAATTCAATCTTGACTTTGGATATGAAATCAGTGAGTAAATACAGTTTATAACGCTTTGGTATATTTTGGTACAGCAGTAGCTCTGTATAGGGTCTGGTTGTACATGCTAACTCCATCTCTATGTCCTCATCTCTACTGGTCCTAACCTCTTTGTACTAAAATTCTATAGTAAATTGAAAAATCTGAAAGGAACTCCTTTGTGCATTCATCTAAGCATGCTTGAACCCAGTGTCACACTCTGTTTTTCCAATCTTGATGTCTGATCTGAAAGGAAATATACATAAGTAAGTAGAAACAGAAAGTAGTCTGGGGATAGTGACAAATCTGTAATAATATTCAGGAAACAGCATGTGACTAGTCGTGTGCCACTGATGCAGAAATATTTTACAACTATATAGTTGACGTTGCTAGGTATATAAGAATTTTAAAAAGTCAAACAAAAATTTAATAATAATAAAATTATCATTAGTATACTTTGATTAGTAGTGCTTATCATTGATTAGTAATACTTCCTTTTAGTAAATATGAAAAAGAGAAGAAAATCATGTAAGAAATGAAGTAATGCCAAAAGAAGGGTGTCGTGATTTACTACAGTAAAATGCTGCTGATATCTTTATTTTTTTACGTTGTAATGTTTTTATTGCAAATGTAAGTTGCAAAAATTTGTTGAGAGTCAGGTGTTTTAATATATCTATATATATATAAAAGCGAAATACCACTCATGCATCATCACAAAATCTCCAGAACCGTAAAGCCTACAAACTCATTAAGAAAGGATTTTTTGAAATTTATTTATTTTTAAATGACCATCAGAGCTTTAGTATTTCGTATATTATTATTAACACGCTCTGATGCTAAGGAGTTCTATTCCCCCTCCCCACCTGAAAAGAAATCTGTTCCAAATGCAAAACACAAGTAGAGGAGAGGAGTTTCATTTTTAATTTCATAGTACCAAACAGCTTTAGTACAGAACAGTTGAGCTAAGCCATGCCCAGGCTCCTTGCTGTCTCCTTCTTGTTCACACAGCAAATACTGTTTCACTTTCCAAACAGCCCTCAACTCTCTCTCACAGTGACAGGACGCTAGCCAGATGAATACCAATGAATGCTGGTAGGCAGAGGCAGAATTCCCCCCCCTTATTTTCCTCCCCCAAAACTAAGCCCGACCACATAGTTTTGTAGCGAAGCACGGGTATCAAGCTAGTTATTGCTATTATTATGGTTGCATAGTCAGCCAGATCTATTATTATATATAATTATATGTTATTATTATGTATATTATATATACATTGTGAAATTACAATTGCCAGATCTTTAGATGATGTTGGCCTTCATACCCAATGAGTTCTTCCCAAGAACCTAGGAGGTTGCAATATATCGGCATAGTATATGTGCAGATCCAAGAAGTGTGATACTTGTAGGCTTCATTCTGATAGCTCCTGAATGGTTTGCCCACTGTGCATTTCAATTTCATTTTTGTTTGTGATTTTACCCACTGGTAGTCTTCAACTTATGATCATAATAGAGCCTGTCCATTATGGTCATAAAACTGGTCACCCCTGTGACCAACCCAATTTTATAACTTTTATTTGCGGCATCAGAAAATGACCGTCATGGTTGTTAAACAAACACTGCAGTTATAAATCAACTCCATTGCCCGCTATGGGCTGAGTTTGCTAAAAGCTAGCAGTCAATGCCAGTTTTCAACAACAACATTGAACAATGCAGTCACATGACCACGAGACATTGAAAATGGCTGTAAATGCGGGCCAGTTGCCAAGTGCCCAACATCAGTGGATTCAATTTCTGATTTTCCATAAAGCTTCAGATCATCCTTAGGAAGCAAATGTGAGATGTTTTGAGCAGGTTTTGCTGTTTGACATCAAAGATTTGTTTTCACCAAAATCACGGAAATTATTTTCACTGATTATGGGTTTATTGAATGGGCGAGGGGTGTTTGCCTGTGGGTTGTTGAAAGGCAAGGCAAGCTTGAGGCCATCCCGTGCTTTTCACTGATCTTAAACATAAAATATTCAGGTTCAGTTCATGAGCTGGTTAGAGAAACATAACCCTCAGGTAGAGACTTCAGGTAGAGTTCTGCTATAATTTACCCAATCCCAACAATTAACAAATGGTTCTAGGAGAGGAATAGGCAGAACTGGGGGACTAGAGTTAAACACAACATCAGTTGAAGGTCTTTGCATTGCCACAAGAAATCTAATTCCAGTCTCCCCTTGAATCCCATTGATCCTTATCTAGTGCCAATTTAGTGCTGACCATCAGTTGATTGGATCCTTCTATATGAGTTTGAATAAATCTTCTATGCTGAAACCTTACGAGGGCTCCTGATTCTTTGTGCCTGACAGATGTTTTGGGATTGCATCAAGGCACCTATATTGTTTAGCATTTAACACCTATATTATTCAGCAACAGAGTGGTCAATGCCTGGAATGCACTACCTGACTCTGTTGTTACATCCTCTAACCCCCACTCCTTTAACTTCAAACTAACCACTATTGACCTCACCCCATTCCTAAGAGGTCTGTAAGGGGTGTGCATAAGTGCACCATCGTGCCTACCATCCCTGTTGTCCCCATTTATTCGTACCTATTTCCTGTATTCATACTCATGTTTATTCTTATATCTATTACCTTGTAAGCAATTGACAAATCGAATGAATGAATGAATGAATGAATGAATGAATGAACGAACGAACGGATATGTTACTATTGATACTACCTTTGCTGTCCTTTCCCACTGTCATTCTATTTCTGTTTTCAGGTCTTTGTATTTTGTTACCTTCTCCAGTTCTTTCTCTTCTCTTCTGCTGTTTCCAGTACTGCGAAATCTACTATCCAGGCTTTTTGGTCTTTCTTACTGACAAGTGCTAAGTTCTGGCGTGTTTTATGTAGCTGGTGCCTGTAAACTCCCAGAGCATTTTAGTTTCTTCATTTTCAATGACTTTCTCTATTTTATGGCCCTACCAGTTCTTGCTTGCAGACAGATGGTATTTCTTGCCGATCTTCCAAAGCACCATTGTTGCTGCTTTGTCATGCCATTGTCTGTAGTCAGTCAGTCTGTGCCATATTATTGCAGCAGCTAACCAGGTGGTCCTCTGTTGCTTTAGCTTTCTTTAACTTCTTACTATCTATTGCTGTCTTCTCAATTCTGGCTTTGTGTGCATTTGTTCTTAAGGCTTGGTCTTGTGCAACCAGAATTAGCCTTTCTGTCTCTTTCTTCAATGTTCCTGTTTTTAGGCATTGCCAGGTCTTGTTATTATGTGCCTGCTTTTTTTTAATGTACTGGCCATGTAATATTGAGGCTGTGGTTGTGTTGGGGCTTAAGAAGTAGAATTATGAGAATGGTGCACGTAAAAAACCTTCTAAAATAATTTGTATGTTTCAGTTATGCTTTCTGTTATAAATAGGGTAAGAAATCCCTTTTAGCTGTAGTGTTTTTCTGTAGGGCTTTACAATATGAAACCCTTTCATTTTCTTAAATAGAGAGTTCAAGTATCAGTTACTAATTCCATGAGAGAAATGGGGATGGTATTATCGTTTTTAAAATGCAGTATACAGACAAATGCTTACCATGGCAACAATCAGTTCACAGGGTGAGGGAAAAGTCATAGGGACTTTCCAATGGTTTCTCTTTTATCGGCCTAGGTGGCATATATGATTTTTCCCCCTTTTTGCTTTTCTGTGCTGTTGTCTTGACAAGGCAAGTCAATTGGCTGTTTTAATTCTTTAATTTTTACATGAAGAACTGCAAGTGTGCTATTTCTAGAAAACCAAAGTACATATTCCCTGTCAGCAGAAGGATTTGTTAAGAATCCATTCATAAAACATGTTATTAAAGGCTGTCACTTTGGGCATAAACATATTATTAAAGCTTGTCACTTCTTTATAAGATGTCTTAAAGGCATTCATTTTATTGGCCAAATTGAAGTTTCTGCTTTTTTACACATGGACTTCTTAAAAAATAATTTCCTTTTTGACTGCTTCTAAATTACAGTATATTGAAGCAAAAGACAATAATGTTGCTTGCAGAGTTTTCTTCTATATTTAAAACAGCATGCTGGTGTATTTGTACACTTCAGTTATAATTCTGATACAATACTTTTTAAAAACAAAGCGTTCTCAGTGCAAATTTTTAAGCTCAGAATGGCATGTATGTTAAGTAACATCGATTTGGTATGACATTTAAATGACACAATACATGCATTGTTATCAGAATGACCAATAACATATGAGCTTAGCCTATCCTATATGTGGCCTCCTGTGGGCAGGGTACAGTACCATAGTAGTCTGATACGTACCCTTCCGGTTGCATTATATTTAGGTAAAGGGGAAACTAAATATTTAATAGTAATTGGACTTATTAAGCATATACTTGAAAGAATGAGTGGCCAAGGGATAACGGATTCCACTATCCACTTTAATGTTTGTATGATTATTTGTAGGTCTAGTTCAGCATTTTTTAGATATTATTTTGAAAAATATCAACAGTACAGTAAGAGGTGCCTATCTTGGGGATATTGAAATTTATTTCTGCTGTGATCTAAGTTGTAAACATATTGTATGCTCTTTAAAAATACAAAGTTTTGTGTTTGAGAACGAACTTCCTGAAGCAGCAAACTCGTTATTTCTCATTTGAATAGGTTTCTTTAAAGTATTTGATATATGCCTCTAACAGGTCGGTCTTTATGCCTGGTCTTTAAATTAGTAATCTGACTGCTTAATTGAATGTTATAAGAGGAGATTGCTGATACTTGTGTTAATGGGCAGCCTTTCATTGGACTCCTGTGTATAGAGAGGAAATAAAGCAGGCGCAGCTTTTCAACCCACTGGTAGATACTCTCATGTGGCCCTTCACTCTCACCAAAGACCTCTTGTAATATCTATTAAATATACAGGAGCCCTAAAGTTTGATTGTTGCTTATCTAGCTTATTAAAGGTGCATCTGAGTCTTAACTAAGACATATTGTTTATGTGATCATTTTGATCTGGTGGTTGCATTTGACTTTGATTAAATACCAAGATTATTTAATCTTAAGGTATATTTATTCCTATATGTATGATTATTTAGATCTCTGTTGTAAATGAAATTTCCTATACTGTCTGCTATGGAAAAACAGTAAATAATTGGACAATGATGACTTTCTGCTTGTTTTAGCTTATTCAAGGAATTATGGATCATCACCAGTTTAATGTTTTTTTCTATACTCAAAATAGCCTGACTCATAGGTCCATATAAATCACTATAATAAAATAATATTTAGGAAAATACTTTAAGAATTGGAAAAAAATTACACCATATATAACTACAATTGTAGATAGATTTACCATTAAATTACGTTTTTCTTTCATATAAGATGTATTAAAGTATAAACTTCAATAGCATATTTTTAAAGCATGAAAGTAAATCCTTTCTGCATATCTAAGCTTTATAAAAATAACTTGCTTTGAGAATGTTGGACCATTAAATAGGCCAGTTAAAGGGGTGGGATACTACCTGTTCGGCCCGATTCTATAGAACTGATAGCTCCGAAGAACAGCTGACACCGAATTGGTTCACTGCAATGATCTTCTGGTCGTCTGTTTGGCCTACCCTCCTGCCTGGGCTCTGGGCTGCTGTTTATTCTCTGCTTTTTCCTCTTCAACTGCTTTGCGCAGCACAGATGAGTGCCACTCGTCAACTGGAGCAGGTGAATGGTTCTGGACCTGGTACCTTTGGCGCACATGCACTCGAAGCGAACCAGTTGTTATACCGGTAGGATCCCACCCCTGGCCAGTTGCCATAGAACATGCTTAAATAGCAGCCATCCAAAGATCCTTCTTTTAATTTTCTAGTAGAAAAACCTCCCATGTAGTTTGCCATAATTTACATCTAAATTTATCCAACAGGAAAATAAGCCAATGTGAATGATCCCCATATATTTGCACTGCAGGAATAAAAAATATGTTAAATTAAAATGTATTTTATTGATGTTATTGTAATTTCTTTGATTGCTGTGAGCTGTCCAGAGTTGTTGGGGGTCAGGCGGCATGGCATATAGCTTAGTAAACTATTATTTATTACACACTGAAAAATATGAATAAGAACCATATAGAGGTGATTTTGAGATTTTGGTGAAACCATTCTAATTTAGCAAGAACTTGTTAGGTCAGTTAACCTGACAGGTAAATCAACTTATTACAAAGCTTTCATTTGATAACTATAGTGAAAAAATGTTGCTAGCTTTCATAAACACTACAGGTTATTTGAAGGCCTAAATGAGTGACTTGGTAAGCACCAGGTCACTTTTCTGTATGAATTGCTCTGTTGTCAAACATGGAAGAATACTTATTTCCAATCCCTCAGCACATACTATGTTGACTTATGCCATCAGATGATATTATGTTGCATTTCCTTGTATACATACAAATAAATACATATATAATGTGATGTTTTAAAAACTGGCTTTCACAAAGAATATCTTTCAGTTTATATTTTTATGTCCATGAAGTAAATTAGATACAATTTGAATTTATAGTGTTCACTGCATGTTCTCTAGTTGAGTCAGTAAGCATTTTGGTATGCATTTATTAAAAAGTAATATATTTATTAGGTAATAATATTTTAGTAAGTAACATCAGTAATGTTTTCTGATACTTCAATTTTTGTCTATAAGAAACTGAGTAGGAATTTTTGTCTATAAAAAACTGAGTAGGAATTCGTTGCATTGTGATAAATTTATTTCAATTCATATTCTTTCTGTACCTTAAAAATGCTCCATAGGTTAATATAAAATGGCTTTAAAACCTTTCCTAAAATGTGCATAATCACTTGTTATTATTAAAATATCAAAGCTCAACAATAAAAACTCTTTATAAACAAATTACATAAATTAAGATAAAACTAGACAGTATAAATGTAAACACTAAAATACTGAAGAAAGTTCAGAACGCTAAAAAGCTTAATTGCTAATATGCAAAATATGTAAAATGCTAAAATGCAGAATACTGAATTCTAGACAGATTATTAAAATGTATCTAGCTTGGACATATCATAAGTGCTGAAGAAGATCTAAAGTATTTAAAAATTGTTTTATTTGATTGTTAATCTGATATATATGCAAGATATTGAAATATAGGATCGAAAATTCTAAACAGGTTACAGAAGTTAAAATAGGTCTTCTTGGAGTAAAATATAAATTAAATTACTGAAATACTCCCGTAAAATGTTTTTAAAAACATCTTTATTGCTAATCAATTAAGTATAGAAAAACTAAAATATAAATAATAATGTATTGAACTGCAAAATGCTAAAATAATAAACCATTGAAATTAGAAATGCTTTCCCAAAAACTTATAATTGTTTTCTCAGTCAGTAAATCTTGTTACTTTGTATGCAATGCACCATATCCAAAAATACTTTTAAAATCCTATAAATTTGAAGTATCAGAGTTCTAAAGTTGTTTCCATTTTGGTGTTACGGGTATTCCAGCTTCTACCAACATAAATTGTGATTATTTCTTCATTTTAAATATTGTCATTTTCTCCCTCAAGCAATGATAAAGAACATAATTCAGGACTAGTTAGTGTAGAGGATGTCACCAAAGACTAATTTCCAAAACCTTTGGATTTTTAGACAATCCCACCAAACTTGCCTGTTAGTTCCAATATTTCTATATCCTTTCCAATTGACTTTAAACACAGACTTTTAATGTGAATGAAGTTGGAGCTTAAATATTAATATGTTGGCTTCAGTGAGCTTTTCTTAATGCTTCTGGAGGATGATTTAAAAGTTTCTATAGCTGTATACATTTTATATGTAAGCCAAGTGAGAGTAGATATCTCCTCTTTGTTCCTGTTGAGGTAGTTATAGATTGTAGATCTAATTCATTGACCCTTACCTCCACATATAATTTAGCATATTGTTCCCTGAGTAGATCTATAGAATTGTTACCTAATTTATAGTTTTCCAATTTCTTAGGCAAAGGTGAGTGTACCAGCATATCACAGGCACCATTATCAACATTCAACACTGAGAGGTTTCTAATTAGATTTTCAATCTGATTATTTTTGTTAAGCATATATTGGTTTCAATTAATATAATTAGCAACCAGTGGATTTAACCTATTGGCCAAACTTGAATATTTTGAGATTTAAATCAACAATGAGTCTATAATATGTAATGTGCAATTGATCCTTCTCTTCCTTTGAAGTCTGTGCTATTATGAATTTGTTCCAGAAGTTCAAGAGAAAACTTTCTTGTAAGTAGAGCTATAGAGTAACATAAATGTGGAACTATTTTCTTAATTGCCGCAACTTCATAGGGCCCTGGAGAACATTAGACCCCTATCCAGTCAAGTTTCAGGCTGGGGGATGGTACTGAGACAGCTTTGGTTGCGTTTGTCTTGCAGAACTGGAATGGAGGAAGAGCAGTTATCCAGTTCTCCTTGATCTTTCAGTGGCTTTCCATAAATCAACCATGTATTCTTCTGGATCACCTGCAGGCATTAGGAGTAAGGGTACAGTATTGTATTGGTTCTCCTACTTTCTCTTACATCAGGTCCAATCAGTATTAACACCAAGGAAGAGATGGAGCCTAGGGCCCCTAATGTGTGGACAACTTCTGTGCTTAACACTCTTGCCCTTCCTGTTTATCATCTACTTGAGGCTGCGGGATGAGATAATTTGGGCTCATCTGTCATCCATATATGTATGCAACCCAGTTCTATGTCTTGCCTTCAGACTGGCCAGACCTTGACAGCACTGCCTGGCCAGTGCTGAAGGTGTGCAGTACTGTCTGGCCAGTTGCTGGAGGTGTGCAGATCTGGATGGAGATTTCAGAATCACACTCAGGATAAAACCGTGGCTGTGGATATTTGGACTATCTGAGACCAGGAATATTCTGGCTTTAAATAGTGAATGGAATTCTTGAGCACTGGCATACAATCTGAGTACCTTTTTGAATTCACCTGTTTTAAGAAGCAGATAGTTGCTGTGGCAAGGCAAGGAAGGCCTTTGCATAAATTTGTCAAATCCATCAATTGTACCTGTACATTTTTCCAGGAGAGCTTTTGGACGCGCTTTGGTCACATCTTGTATGGATTATTGCAGTGCCCTCTACATGGGGCTGCCTTTGAAATCCACTCAGAACTGCAATTGGTCCAAAATGCGGCGACGCAGCTAGCTATTGGCATACCACAGCATGTAAATACCTCTGCTTTGTGAGCAGCGCTGGCTACCAATAGGCTTCTGAGTGCCATCCATGGTGTTGATTACCTCTTATAAAATCCTCCTTGACATAGAGCCTGTTTTATGAAGGAACATCTGTCTTCTATAGTTTTTGCTCATCCTGTACAGTCAGGCAAAACCAACAAGCTCCCAGCCCTATGCATTAAACAGTGTTGCCTGGTGGGACCTAGGATCAGGCTGCCTTTATTGTAGCAGTTGGAGGTTAATTTGGACCACACTGTGATATATCCAGTTAGCTCTTAAAATTTGGCTCTTCCCCCTGGTCTTGGACTTAAAGGTACAGGTCTCTGATGAGATGGATGGATGGACGGATGGATAGTTTTAGACATTCTTTCGGGGGGGGGGCATATCCGGATCCTGTTGTTCTTTTTTTTTTTATTTTGGATTGTTTTCATATTGTATACCAGCTAGAATCACAATAGAGTCAGGTGGTCTTTTAAAAGTTCTTTTTTAAAAAAAAAAATCAATTTCTCAATAAAACACAAAATATTGAAAGTGGACTGGGCTAAGTAGATTTTCTAATGAAAATTCTTCCATAGCCAGAAGCTACCACAGAGGCCCCCTTTCCTTAATTAAAGGGATTCTTTTAATTTCTGAATGAGAGACATTTACAGGAAAGTCCCTAGGGGTTGACTTTTGAAGCATAGGCAGATCCTCACTGTGGCCACACTTGTTAGATTAAGAATAATGATCTTCTTTCTTCAAAAGCAAAATAGCTTTGTGGCTTTCTAAAAACTAGCACTTGTGTAATTACAAAAGCTTCCCCTGAATCACAGATGCATAGAATATAGTTCTGGAAGATAATTATACATGCTGTTGCTTGGTAAGAGAAAGGAAATGGAAATTGTGGCTGGGAAAGTAAGTGGTCAAACTTTTATTGCTTTATGAAACAGGTGTAAAGTGTTCTCCAGTTTCCACATTCCTCTGTTTTTCTGTTCCTTCCTCTTCCTGCCCTGTGTGAGCACCTGTATGTATTCTTCTTGCAAATAGTATACCCCATGCCTGATGAAGTGCCTTGGTGGTGCAGGCTGTTAAATGCCTAGCACTTAAGTTACAGCTGCCTGCAATTATTGCAGGCTCGAATCCCACCAGGCTCAAGGTTGACTCAGCCTTCCATCCTCTCGGGGTAGGTAAATTGAGGACCCAAGATTGTTGGGGGCAATAAGCTGACTTTGTAAAAATGCCGCTTAGTAATAAGCAGGCATATACAATGGAATGAAGGCTATTGCTGAGCACATTGGGTTGTATCCCAAAATTGTAAGCCCGAGTCTTCGGAGAAGGGCGGCATATAAATGTAATTTAAAAAAAAAAGTGGTCTGAAATCCATGATAGCTTATCTGACTTTTGATGTTGTTGTAATTGCTTGGGTTGCAAAAGATCACCTATGACTCCACTATGTGGAATGTCTTCAAAAAGAGGAATAAGAAGCTAGAACATAAAGATAGAAATCCGTGAGCCACAAAAAATATACTGTAAAAGAGAAACTTGGGGGAAAGTATCACTATTTTCTTGATTCCAAATTATTTAGATTTATTTGCATTATACAAAATCTGTATGATTTTAATTTACTTTTACAACAACCAACATTCTACAAGGGGCTGCCCTTGAAGAGTAACCGGAAGCTTCAATTGGTTCAGAATGCAGCAGCTCAAACAGCTTTGTGCAAGCCTAAATTCTGTCACCTCTTTTGTGGGAGCTCCACCGGCTGCCAATTTGCTTCCGGGTACAATTCATGGTGCTGATTATCATCTTCAAAGCCCTACATACAGTGCATTCAGAAAATATTCAGACCCCCTTCACTTTTGTTAATTTTGTTATGCTTTAGCCTGATTCTACAGTTGTTGAAGTTCTTTTTTTTTTCTTTATTAATCTACACTCTGTACCCCATAATGACAGTGGAAACAGAATTTTAGAAATGTCTATAAATTTATTAAAAATAAAAAACTGAACTATCACATTGGCATAAGTATTCTCACCCCTTTGCAACATCACTTGAAAATTAGCTCCAGTGCCTCCCATTTCCCTTGATGATTGCCGACATGTTTCTATATCTTGATTGGAGTCTACCTGTGGTAAATTAAATTGATTGGACATGATTTGGAAAGGCACACAGTTGACGATACATACTGTCGCAGAGCAAAAGCCATAAGGTCAAAGGAATTGCCTGAAGAGCTTAGAAACAGGATTATTGCAAGGCACAGTTCTGGGGAAGGCTAAAATAAAATTTTCTGCTGCACTGAAGGTTCCCAAGAGCACAGTGGCCTCCATAATTCTCAAATGGAAGTAGTTTGGGACAACCAGGACTCTTCCAAGAGTTGATCACCTGGTCAAACTGAGCAATGGGAGGGAAGGGCCTTAGTAAGAGAGGTGACCAAGAACATGTTGGTCACTCTGACTGAGCTCCACAGATCCTGTTCCAGAAGGACAGTCATCACTGTAGCTGTCCATCGAACTGGACCTTCTGGCAGAGTGGCTAGACATAAGCATCTCCTCAGTGCAAAAGCCCACTTGGAATTTGCAACAAAGCACCTGAGGGACTCTCAGACTGTGAGAAACAAGATTCTCTGATATGATTAAACCAAGATTGAACTGCTTGGCCTCAATTCTAACTGTTATGTCTAGAGGAAACCAGGAACTACTCATCACCTACCCAATATCATCCCAATAGTGAAGCGTGGTGGCAGCATCATGCTGTGGGGGTGTTTTTCAGCAGCAAAGACTGGGAAACTGGTCAGGATTGAGGGAAAGCTGAATGGAGCAAAGTACAGGGATGTCCTCAATGAAAACCTGTTCCACAGCACTTAGGACCCCAGACTGGGCTTAAGGTTCACTTTCCAACATGACAATAATCCTAAGCACACAGCTAAGACAACATAGGAGTGACTTAGGGACAACTCTGTGAATGTCCTAGAGAGCCCAGCCAGAGCCTTGCCTTAAATCCTATTGAACATCTTTGGAGGGACCTGAAAATGGCTGTGCACTGTTGGTCGCCATCCAACATGACTGAGCTGGAGAAGATTTGCAAGGAAGAATGGTAGAAAATCCCCCAATCCTGATGTGCAAGGTTTGTCCCGGCATACCCGAAAGGACTTGAGACTGTAATTGCTGTCAAAGATGCTTCAGGTGAAGAGTCTGAATATTTATACCAATGTGATATATCAGTTTTTTCACATTTTAGATCACGTTTATGCAGATATATTGATAATTCAAAGGGTTCACAAACTTTTAAGCACCATTGTTAAGTTACAGTTTTCATCAAATATTTCAATGTTTATTTTGTCAACACATTATCAATTGTAACCGTATTCTTTCATGGTAGAGTTTTCATTGTTGACTATTTCCTGAATGTTCCAGTAAACAAATTTAAATGAAGCACTTTAAAAACCATTTTATATGCTAAAAATAATGTGTTCATATGACTTGGTACTTTACGAGGAAAGCACAGTCTACAGGTTTAATTTGCTTTCTCATTATTTTTGATATTTTCTTCTAGAGAAGCTCAGTCTAAATGACTTCCTCTATAGCTGGGTTACTATTGTTCCTTGTGCAAAGGAAGACAATTCAATTTTATACTCTTTAATTCTTCCGTTCTTCCTGCATGAAAGCAGTTCTTTTAAATTGATTTTTATATGGTATATTTCAAAACAGAAATGCAGAGACAGTAGTAAAAAAAATGGTGTTAAAAAAGCTGATCAGGTAACATAGCTATATATATTCAGTTGTCTGCTGTTTTGATAAGCAGGTAGATAAAAATGAATTCCTTTCGTGTTCTGTTTTTATATTAGGGAAGTATTGTATGGACAGGAGAATCCATATTCCTGGTTAATGACCTCTAAAGAAAGCATTATGGAGAAAAGCTATCATGATTAAAATCAATTTAATTAGAATTTATTGGACTTTGTTTTCTACCTTCTAAGGAATACAGTGATATACATACTGTACAGTAGCATTATGCATTCAAGACATTTTGTATGGATGTGTATGTCACACACTATTGCGTCAGTATGGAAATACCTTATTTCCACTCTAATCTGTCTAGAAAAATGGCTCTCATGTCTCTTGATAATACATGGGTTTTTCCTTAAGGTAAAAAGTCTGTGTGCCTTTGTATATTCGATTTCATGCTAAATAGAATACCATCAAAAGTTGGGTGCAAATGAATTTCTTTGACTCCAGTGAGTTGAATCATCAGGTAAATACTTATTTTCAGTGCTCAGTTCAGATCCAGTGAAACTCTAAGCAGCTTATCTACCTCTCTTTACGGTATGAAGGTTAAATAAATGAATAACATTTGCATTTCAATAGAACAGGGGTCAGCAACCCGCGGCTCTGGAGCCACATGTGGCTCTTTCATCCCTCTGCTGCAGATCCCTGTCGCCAGTCAGCACCACAATTTTGAGAGGAGCTTCCAGTTAGGGGGAAGGGAAGCATGGCATGCCAGGAGCAGACTCTATGGTAAGGGGCAGGTTGTCCAGTCAGCTCCACAATTGATAGGGCTTTCAGTTAGAATAGGTAGAGGAAAAAGGACACTGCGCTAGGAGGTGGCTATGGTGGGGAAACGGGACTTCCGGTCAGTTCAAGAATTGAACGGGGAAGATGGGGCTTCTGATTAGGTCCTTTGTGGCTCCCAGTTTTTTCTTTTCTGTGGGAAACAGGTCCAAATGGCTCTTTGAGTGTTTAAGGTTGCTGACCCCTGCAATAGACAACCTCTATGAACAGCACAATAAATATGCCCATAAAAGGAGGACCTCACTATTCATAACAGATCTTCTCCCAAGGCTTCTGGAACAGCTTCATTGTTAAGGCTTTCTGGAAACTCGAGAAGTCAATTTGACCAGCGGGTGTACAATTCCAAGCAAAGGAGGCCACCACAGGAAAGGCATCATGGGCCCTGTAGATTATGTTCTGTAAGGCAGCGGGTCCCTGAGGGATCCTACCCTCCCAGAACTTAAGAACTTGACAGACAGAAGCCACTGGGACAAGGAAGTCCAAGGGGCATCCTTGTCTTCAGCCATAAAGCATTTTAAAGGTACATTGACTTATGTACCCAGAAGAAAACTGTAGATAATAGGGTTCTCAAAATGGGAGTGTTACATGGAGAAACTGATGCTACATTTTGGACCAGTGAAAGCTTCTGAGTGATCTTCAAAGATGGACCCATGCGGAGTGCTTTTTCAGTAATCCAAATTAAGATTATTAGGAGGCTATATCAAATGAGTCACTGAAGGCAGAGTCTGGTCATCTAAAAGAGAATATAGCTGATATCCCAGAGGTACCTGCATCTGCTCTTAAAGTAGGATGTTCAAGTCCAAGAGCATTCCTCCCTTGGGAACATCAATCCCTGAAGATGCTTTCCCCCTCCCACTATTAGGATGCTTCCTCCCCTCGCCCCAATTATTATCACTGACTATAAGTATCCTCCAAGAAAGAAGAGAGACTTTGCAAAACAATATTCTCCACTCCCAGGGTTTGGAGGCAGTCCAGAAAGATACCACAATCAATGCTATCAAAAGCTGCTGAGGGATTCAGCAAGACCACAAAACCCACATTTCTACTGACTTAGTCTCACCAAAGGTCATCCATTCACAAGAACTTTTCCATTACAGACTTGGTCTGATTTTTGAGCCTGAAATCTGACAGAAAGGGATCTAGATAGTCTCTTTCCTCAAGATCTTTTTGTCAGCTTTGGAAGCCATATTAGCACCAGAAGTTTCCACGCTGCTCCCCCCAAACCTATAGTAGTACAAGGTGAAACACATTATGAAATCAAAAAATTCCTTGACTCTAAGTTACACAGAGGACGATTACAATATTTAGTGTTGTGGAAAGCCTACCCTTTGTTAGAAGCTACTTGGGTGAATAGTTGGGATGTACATGCAGATAGATTGTTTAAACAATTCCATGACAAGTTCCCTGACAAGCCAAGGGGTCCCCTTGGGGGTCCTTTAATGGATTGATGACAATGCATTAACCTCTTGTTGTGTTTTATTTATTATATTTTTCAGGACGTGATTTTTTCAAGGGGGGACGCCTGTCAGCTTTGGAAGCCATATCAGCACCAGAAGCTTCCATGCTGCCACATTCTTGAGCCTGGGAAGATGGGGGGGGGATTGCATGGGGTTATGTAGTAGTCATAATAGCATTCTTCTTTAGAGTCAAAGTCATGTTGTTCCTGCACCTGGCTGAGGAGTAGTAGAGGAGACATCTCTAGTTGGGATGGATGGTGATTAGGGCACGTGATGGAGTGGGTGGATTTGTAATATTTTACTTACTGGAGGGAAACCCGGAACCTTCAGATTCGGGGTATCCCAGATGTGCCCGTTTACTACTCTAATAAAAGGGAACTTTGAGAATATGTCTGGTTCGGAGTTATCTGTTGGAGTCAAGGTTTTCTGGAATGCTGACACTTTTCACAGTTGCAGACCAACCTCACTAAAATGGGAAGGTTGGAGACTGGATGATAGTTGCATAATATTGCCATGTTGATGGCTTCTCGAGAAAAGGCATACCTCAGCCTCCTTCAAGGCAAGCAGAACTATACAGTTTCTAATAGCATCTCCACTGAAACCTTTTTTTTAAATTACATTTATATGCCAGCTTACTAGGGCATTTTACAAAGTCAGCTTATTGCCCCCAACAATCTTGGGTCCTCAATTTACCTACCCCGAGAGGATGGAAGGCTGAGTCAACCTTGAGCCTGGTGGGATTCGAGCCTACAGTAATTGTAGACAGCTGGATCTTAAGAGCAGGCATTTAACAGCCTGAGCCACCAAGGCTTTTAAGAAGGTTGCCACATTCTATTTTGTCACGGTTGCCATTGGTAGAAATTGAGCTTAAATGTGTTCCAGTTTAATATGACAAGTGTTGCTTTGGGGACTGAATTTTTTTCTAATGCCAGCTATTGCCTTAACTGTTTATCTTTGTATTGCTGTTTGAGAGAAGAAGGTGTGTGTGTGTTCTACTACTTTTCTCCTTTTTGCTCTCTGACAATCAACGTATTTGGAATTGCAGAGACAAAAAAAAGATAAAACAAGTAGAACTGCAAAAAATCTTTCAAAGAAAATCATTCTTTAAGAAAAGTGTAAATGATAGTCTGTTTTCATCAGTGCTCCCTGGTAAACCAGATAGAATGCAAGGTTGGATGATAAACTAATTCTACTTTATGTTAAGGCTACATTAAACTTGCAAATCTGGAAGTGCAAACTTCCCACCACAACTTTGAACTGCCCAATCAATTAAGGAATGTCCTTTCTGAGTTTCTTCCTCTGACGGTTAAGCCACTTGGGCTCCTCCCTCTTTCCTAGGCAGCATCCTTTCCACTCTTTCCCCAAGGTCATTCACACATTCCATCACAAATTTATATTTGCTTGTTACTGTGCTCATACTTTCAAAATATTTCTGAAGCAGCAAGTCATTATTTTTTTTTTTTGCAACACAATGGCACAATGCTGAGAGATGGTAACTACTGTCAGAAGGGTAGAATTAACAATGCATAGAAAATTCCATTTGCTCGCCTACTTTTTTTTTTACAAGGTAAACATATTGTTACTAAATATAGCAACAAAGCATAAGATTATTTCCAGTATGTATGCAGGGAGAATAAGATACATACAGGTGAAACTCGAAAAATTAGAATATCGTGCAAAAGTTCATTTATTTCCGTAATGCAACTTAAAAGGTGAAACTAATATATGAGATAGACTCATTACATGCAAAACAAGATAGGTCAAGCCGTGATTTGTCATAATTGTGATGATTATGGCTTACAGCTCGTGAAAACCCCAAATCCACAATCTCAGAAAATTAGAATATTGTGAAAAGATGCAATATTCTAGGCTCAAAGTGTCCCACTCTAAGCAGCTAATTAAGCCATAACACCTGCAAAGGGTTCCCGAGCCTTTAAATGGTCTCTCAGTCTAGTTCAGTAGGAATCACAATCATGGGAAAGACTGCTGACCTGACAGTTGTGCAGAAAACCATCATTGACACCCTCCATAAGGAGGGAAAGCTTCAAAAGGTAATTGCAAAAGAAGTTGGATGTTCCCAAATTGCTGTATCAAAGCACATTAATAGAAAGTTATGTGGAAGGGAAAAGTGTGGAAGAAAAAGATGCACAAGCAGCAGGGATAACCGCATCCTGGAGAGGATTGTCAGGAAAAGGCCATTCAAAAGTGTTGGGGACTTTCACAAGGAGTGGACTGAGGCTGGAATCAGTGCATCAAGAGCCACCACACACAGACGGATCCTGGACATGGGCTTCAAATGTCGTCTGAAGCGTCTTACCTGGGCTAAAGAAAAACAGACCTGGTCTGTTGCTCAATGGTCCAAAGTCTTCTTTTCTGATGAGAGCAACTTTTGCATCTTATTTGGAAACCAAGGATCCAGAGTCTGGAGGAAGAATGGAGAGGCACAGACTGCAAGATGCTTGAAGTCCAGTGTGAAGTTTCCACAGTCTGTGTTGATTTGGGGAGCTATGTCATCTGCTGGTGTTGGTCCACTGTGCTTCATTAAGTCCAGGGTCAACGCAGCTGTCTACCAGGAGATTTGGGAGCACTTCATGCTTCCTTCCGCAGATGAGCTTTATGGGGATGCTGACTTCATTTGGCACCTGCCCACACTGTCAAAAGCACCAAAACCTGGTTCAATGACCGTGGGATTACTGTGCTTGATTGGCCAGCAAACTCGCCTGATCTGAATTCCATAGAGAATCTATGGGGCATTGCCAAGAGAAAGATGAGAGACATGAGACCGAACAATGCAGAAGAGAGTAATTATAATTATGATTATTTTTAATTATAGAATTAAATAAAATAATAAAAGTATATTATAGATCATAGATAAAGTCTGTATCTGTTCAGTAACCTGCACATCTTAACACACAACAGAAAAACAGGGCTTTACTTAATTCCACAGCACTGAAATGCACTTGTCATACTACTAAAATAACAATGATTCATATATATGTGAAAACATTATAACAATATAATGCAGACAACACTTAAATACAAATATTTTAAAAAGACCAGAAGAGCTGAAGGCTGCTATTGAAGCATCCTGGTCTTCCATAACACCTCAGCAGTGCCACAGGCTGATAGCTTCCATGCCATGCCGCATTGAGGCAGTAATTGCTGCAAAAGGGGCCCAAACCAAGTACTGAGTACATATGCATGCTTATACTTTTCAGAGGTCCGATATTGTTCTATGTACAAGCCTTGTTTTATTGATTGCATGTAATATTCTAATTTTCTGAGATTGTGGATTTGGGGTTGTCATGAGCTGTAAGCCATAATCATCACAATTATGACAATTTACGGCTTGAACTATCTTGCTTTGCATGTAATGAGTCTATCTCATATATTAGTTTCACCTTTTAAGTTGCATTACGGAAATAAATGAACTTTTGCATGATATTCTAATTTTTCGAGTTTCACTTGTAAGGATCCAATAAAAAGCTTTTTTAAAATTCCTATAGATATGCATTGCAAAAATGAATTCTAGCTAATTATGTTGCATTACAATAACTGCATTAAAATTATGCTTTAGATAGAAATTTGTTTCCTAATATTTTTGTTCTTAAATAAAAAATAACATTGATTCTGTAACTCCTGAGGAAATAGATAAATTCTTCCAATCTGTCAGCATTGGCTTCCTGTTTGTTAAATCCTAGCCCTTCCTAGGTTGTCAAGGTAGCCCTGGAAGTGATCAAGGGATGAATCCAGGTGATGAGATCATCCTCTGTTGAGAGAGGAGGTGATCCCTCATGGACTTGAAGGAGGCAATAGTAGTGGCTGTGGCTGTGGCTGTTTGGTCCTCCTAGGTCAAGGATATTTCCACAACTGGTGTTGGATGGGTTCCCCACTTGAGACTGGGATGCAACCTGAGGGCCCTTCTGGACTTGCTGCTACTACTCAAAGACCAGATGGCAGCTAGAACCAGGAGAACCTTTACATAAATTCATCTAGTGTGCCAGTTGCAGCTTTGCTTTGACTGGTGGGCCCTCGCAAATTACCTCACAATTGGACTATTGCAAGTGCTCTACCAGAGGCTGCCCTTGAAACCTATCTGGAAGGTACAGCTACTCAAAACATAGCAGTACAAGCAATAATTGGCACTTCCTGTTATGCCCATGTGTCATTGCTGCTCCATGCATTGCATTGGTTGCTTAGCTTACAAGCAATTACAAGTGCTGGTTCTTACTTATAAAGTCCTCTATGACATCAAACCTGGTTCTCTGGGGGACTGTATCTCCAGTTGTTTCTGCCCTCCTGGCATATTCATGCAGAGTGGTGGCACTCCAGATCCCCTCCATTAAATAGTGTTATCTTGCAGAACCTGGGAAATGTGTCACTGACGCCCGCTTTCTGGAATAGCATCCTCCCATAAATACATTTGGCATCCATACTGTTGGAGTTCTGCAAGGCCCTGACTCTGTTCCTGTGGTGTCCCCTGTCGTGATTTTATTGATGTGTTTTTAGTCCAGGCTGCCATTTTTTAAATTGTATGTTTGGGTACTAAATGCCACTCAGAGTCTTGTGGCTTGAGTAGCTGTGGTTGATTGCACAGCCAGCCAGCTTGGATGTGACACTTTTGTCCACCTGTCGAGTTCTTCCCATGGACCTGGGATAGTCAGATGTTGCTTAATGATATTAAAGGTGTAATTGCAGGATATAAGCTGTTCCAGGAAAAGTTGCCTTTTACAGTTGACTGATCATGGATTTTGTCAGTGCTTATGGTATGCAAGTTGTTTTGGGATTACATCAATGGTGGGATTCAATTTTTTTTTACTACTGGTTGTGTGGGCATGGCTTGGTGGGCGTGGCAGGAGAAGGTTATTGTAACATCTCCAGTCAGAGGTGGGATTTGCCGGTTCTCCGAACTACTCAAAATTTCCACTACTGGTTCTCCAGAACTGGTCAGAACCTGCTGAATACCACCTCTGTATTGCATCCAAGGTGCTTATTACTATTAACTGTCTTTGGTTTTTTTTTTTCCTACAGTTGTTCTATTTCTATTTGCAGGTTCTTGTATTTTGTGATTTTCTCCAGTTCTTTCTCTTCTCTTCTACTACCTTCAGGTACTGCGCTATCCAGACTTCTTTGTCTTTCTTATCAATCGTATTATTACTATTATTGCTGTCAACAATAATAAAGTAATATTACTATTAATTCTAATTCTGATTATGAAAGAAGGACCAAAAATTACAGTGATAAGTAGCTTATGTTGAAAACTATATTCATGTTGTTATTTTTACATTGTAAAAAGGCTGATGCAGTCCACATTCCAATTTTGAACAATTCTCAGGTTTAAATGGGATCGTGAAAAGAGCCGGAAAAGAGCCGGACACAACTTAATGGCTGAACAACAACAACCAGGTTACTTTACATGGAAAATTTGACTTGGTTTGACAGTTATTTTGATCTGGAAAAAGTGCTTTGTATCTATTTAGGTTGCTAGCTTTTTAAATATTGGTAGGCAATAATACACATTTACTATTTGTTGTATTTCAATCACAGATGATAGGAATGCTATTGACGATTATTTCCAATTTTACAATAAATAATAATAATCTGCAGATGGTAGTATCTAGTTGACATTGATTGATCTTGAAAGTTGAGCAGAATCAGCCCTGATTAGAATTTGGAGGAGAAACCAAGAGATCCCAAAACTATGAAATGGGCTGAGAACTTCTTTAATAGACCACACTTTTAAAGAAAGTGCTGCTATAGTAAGTACTGCCAAGATAGTCCCATGATTGTGTCCCTGGATAACCCAAAACTGGATATGAGTCAAAGGAGACTTGATTTATTATTATATCAAGTGTGGCCTAGAACAGCGGTCCCCAACCTTTTTAGCACCAGGGACCAGTTCCATGAAGAGAGGTTTTTCCAAGGACCAGAGAGGGCATGGTTTCATGTGCTGCCTGCATCCCATGGATGGCGCTTCTGGCATGCCACAGAAAAGTGGTGGTCCGTGGACCAGGGGTTGGGAACTCCTGGCCTAGAAGTTCCTGGCATGACATTACTGGGCTCACATATCACACCAACCCAGGGCTTATTGAATTTATGCACTGTATTGTGTGAACAGAAGAAGCGTGCTTGGTATTTTCCCTTTCTGGCAATGTATGTTTGCTTCTTGCGGTTGCTTAGTTTTTATCATCTTCTGTTCCTTGTTTTTTTTAATCATTGTATCTGTTTATTATTCTGTATGTTTTTATTTGTGAATGTCCAGAGTCCCTAGCAGCTGATCAGTATAAAGAGTTGGGAAATAAACAAACCATTGTTTATTGTTTTGTGTGTTATCTGCCCTAGGATCAACAAACTATTATTAAAGCAAGCTATGGTATGAATCCAACATAATTGGCTGCCATTTATGTGTTGTACCATTCAGGATGCAGGTTCGGGCCTAAGCACAAAGTTGTTCCCCAGTGAATAGAAGCTGATGCCAACTTTGATTCTCATTATGCTAGTATCTGGAAACCTTAGTAGACTTTTTTTTCCTTCTATAATAGAGGGATAAATTTTAAACACCTGAGACCAGTCAAAACCTAGTTATGTACAAAGCCCAGAGCAATTAAGTAAAGCAATATGCAAATAATGGGGAAAAGTGGCCTTGTTTGATCTTGATTAAGTGTGTAATATGAACCTAGTTTTGTGGCCTGTTTGCAACCTTTTGAAAAGCAAAATCAATGGGGAAGCCAGATTCACTTCCTGTAATTGCTGCCATTTTAGTTAAATTGGATTGGAACTGAAATCCAATGGTTCCTATACTTGTCAAATTAGCATAGATGGGTATATGTCATATGTTGTCCTAGAACAATATAAAATGTGAATATGGTGAAAAATATCGTCTCCAGATGTACAGGTTTGTGGTTGTGTGTCATGTGAAATGAGCACAACATATTCAGATTTCATAATCTCTAGCCACTTCAAAATTATGTTTGGAACTAACACAATTGATGAGAGATCATCGACCATAGCAACTAGCTACAAGTAGTCCTTGACTTACAGCAATTTGTTTAGTGACCGTTCAAAGTTACAATTTTCACACTTATGATTATTGCTGCATCTCCATGGTCATGTGATCAAAATTCATGCACTTGGCAAGTGACTCATATTTATGACAGTTCCAGTGTCCTGGGGTCATGTGATCTCCTTTTGCAACCTTCTGACAAGCAAAACCAATGGGGAATCCATATTCATGGATATGAATATGGATTTCACCATAAAAAAATCTAACAATTCAATTTTTAATTACATTATTGAGCACACATAGCTAGAGACAGAGATATAGGTAATCCTCGTTTAGCAACCACTTAATGACTATGGCAAGAAAAGTTGTAAACTGGGGCAAAATTCACTTATTTTACATACATCATTATCATCCTTAGCTTTCTCTAGACCAGCATATAATACACAATTTGAAAAGAGTAAAAAAAAAGATAATCATAATAAAATACTCTCATTACACATTTCTATTATCCATTAAATAATCAAATATATATTTTTAGGATGTATATATATGCAAAGAAAAAAAAGTTAACAGTAAAATTCATATACAATTATATATATATATATATATATATATTTATTTATTTATATGTTAAAGTGTTTTCCAACAAATTTGCAACTTCAAATTTCCCCAATCTATATTTCCAATAAAAAGAAAGAAAAATACTAATATATATTCCCATGTGGTATTTATTTATTTATTTATTTATTTATTTTTTTATTTTTTTATTTATTTATTTATTGGATTTCTATGCTGCCCCATCTCCCAAAGGACTCGGGGCGGTGTACAATAATAAAAACAGTACAAATGCTATACAATTAAAAAGAAATTAAATATGAAACCCAATAATCAGATTAAAACAATACCGTAATAAATTAAAACCCCCATCCACCTCCTCAGTCCAGGTCGGCAAATTGGAACAGCCATGTTTTCAGGCCCCGACGGAAGGACCAGAGGTCGGGAGCCACCCGAAGCTCCAGGGGGAGCTGGTTCCATAGGGTGGGTGCTCCCACAGAGAAGGCCCTTCCCCTAGGTGTCGCCAGCCAACACTGTCTGGCTGACGGCACCCCAAGGAGGCCCTGCCTGTGAGAGCGCACAGGATGTTGGGAAGCAGTTACTGGCAGCAGGATCTCCCTCAAATACCCTTGTCCTAAGCCATGTAGGGCTTTATAGGTCAACACCAGCACCTTGAATCTCACCCAGAGGGCAACTGGTAACCAGTGCAGTTCACGCAGGAGGGGTGTAATATGGGAGCATCGGGACACTCGCATCACAACCCGCGCCGCCACATTCTGGACAAGTTGAAGCCTTCGGGTGGTCCTCAAGGGCAGCCCCATGTAAAGAGCATTACAGTAGTCCAGACGGGAAGTGACGAGCACATGAGTGACCATGCGTAGGGCATCTCAATCCAGATAGGGGCGCAACTGGTGCACCAGACGAACCTGGGCAAATGCCCCCCTGGCCACGGCTCCCACCTACTCCTCCAAATTGAGCTGTGTGTCCAGGAGGACACCCAAGTTGCGAGCCCTATCTATGGGGGGCAACACCTCTCCCCCCATAGCTAATGGAGGAATATCCTGGATGACTCGAGATGCCGGTACATACAGCCACTCGGTCTTAGCCGGGTTGAGCCGGAGCCTGTTCCTCCCCATCCAGACTCGCACCACCTCCAGGCACCTGGACATCACATTGAGGGCGTCACTAGGTTGGTTAGGGGTGGAGATAAAAAGCTGGGTATCATCAGCATACTGATGATACCTCACCCCAAAACCACGGACGATCTTGCCCAGCAGCTTCATATAGATGTTGAACAAGAGGGGTGAGAGAACCGACCCCTGAGGCACCCCACAAAGGAGGGGCCTCGGGGCCGATCTCTGCCCCCCGTCAACACCATCTGCGTATGGCCCGAGAGGTAGGAGGAGAACCACCTCAAAACGGTGCCTCCCACTCCCAACCCCTCAAGACGTCGCAGTAGGATACCATGGTCGATGGTATCAAAAGCCGCCGAGAGGTCTAACAGGACCAGGACAGAGGAATGACCCCTATCCCGCATCCTCCAGAGATCCCCCTTATACTATCCCTAACCATTATCTCTAAATCTCTCGGCCTTAACATTTATTTTAATTTTAGCCAGCTTTCCCTTTTCTAAGTTTTCCCAGTCTTTCTTTTTTTCCCCTTCTAATCTTATTTTCCTTTCCCTCTGCCTATCAGCCATGTTTCCCCCCGCCCTTCTCTGTTCTCTTTTTTGAGGTGTCTTCTTGTAGATTTCCTTCTTCTTCTGCTTAGTCTTGGGAGTGTTTTCTCTTTTCTTTATTGCCTCTGTCATCAATATCTCTGCTTTAGGTCCTTTTATGTCTTTTGGCAATGGCCCTTGTTCTCCATATTCCTCTAGGCTGCTTTGCTTCTCCTTTAACTCCTCCTTTCTAGGCTTTCTTTGTTCAAACTGTGATGCCATTACTTTGCCAAAAAATGTATTCAATAGTGTTGTTCTTTCTTTTAACATTCCTCTCACAGTTTGCCGTTCCGACTTAAGTTCTTTGCTTATTTCTTCCATTTCTTTAATCTGTTGAGTTGTTCTTTATTTTATTAAGAGTCAAGTTTTTCTATTATAGTCCTTACCAAAACTCTCCGTTTATCTCAATTTCTCTTTCCTTTGTTTTCTCATCACAATCAACACCAAACAATCCAAAGATGTTACATTCATTTATACTTTACTACAATCCCCCCTCCTTTTTTTTAAAGGCTTCCGGAGTTCTTGTTATGTTGGTAATCTTCTCTTTCACTTCTTTTCTCTTTCACACTTTTATACAACCAGTAATTTTCCGTAGAAACATAAAAGAGGAAATCTCTTTGACCATTAGATGGCGCTCTGTATCGCTTCCATTTTTCAAAGTTCTTTCCTTTGTTCTTTTTTCGATTGTATTAACATTAAATTTTATCCATTCCAAATAAGTCCAGCATTTTATCCAATGCCTGATTAGTGCCCAATTCGGTAAGTTATTCCACATTTAATCTCTGATTTCATATAGTTCTTTTATTTCCAGTTCTTTATTTACCTTGTATTTTCCTCTTATTTCCCATTCGCCGCTATCGCACATTCAGATGAGGACTCTTTCTTTCTGCTATTCGGGGTTGTCAAAAAATGTTCCAAGTCTTTTATCCGGTTACACGTCGCTCACCACTTTACTGCTCCAGCGCACACTTAAGTCCCGGCAGCTTCCCGTCTTCAGGACAGCCATTAAACTGCCGCTTTTCCCTGTCTTCTAGGGGAGTGTACCAAGCCAGGGAGTGGAGATGCGGCTCCCCTTGACCCAGCGGTCTCCCCCTCTTTCCCCACCCCTACAAGGTGGGTCAGATGACTCCTGTCCCTTAAGGACCCCTCCAACAGGGCAGGCACGGATCAAAGCTGCGCATGATTGCTGTCTCTGGTCCATCTTCGATGGAAGTGCCACAGATGTTTTTAACTATGGTTGAATCAATGTTTTAACTATGGTTGAAGCCTCCTTGCCATGCATAAGGACAGAGCTAACCATTTCCCAAGCACGTCAACATGCCGTTGCCTTGTATTTCAGTCTCCTCTCCACAGCTAAGGCAGTCCAACGATAGCTTGATATCCAGTTCTGGAATTAGTATTTTCCCATCCCATCTCTAGAAGGAGCTTTCTGACAATGTAGGGTCCATATATATACAGAGGGAGAAGATGATATGTTCCATACTCTCAATCTTGTTTCCTTTAGGACTGCCTCTTCAATCTGGTCTCTGGCTACTTGATCCATTCCTCATTCAGTTCTGGCTGTGATGGAGGTTGGATCCCTAGCACCTGTACACCTTTTTTTCTCCCTTCCTTCCTTCCTTCCTTCCTTCCTTCCTTCCTTCCTTCCTTCGTAAATGGTTTAACTAAGTAGTTATGTATCCATCAGCAGAGCAAGTGTCCCTGACATCGATTACATTGTTCGTTGACTACATTGTTATGAACATGGGACTGAAAAACTCTGTTCTTTGGTTTGCTCTGTACGTCGTTTGCTCTTGAAATGGTTAATTTGACAAGGGTTAAAAAAATTAAAGAAAACTTGCTGCATGGCGTCACATACTCCATATTTGGATGTGTTAAACCCATACCTCCTTTAAATCATACAAGCAGTCATTGGCTTATGTTTGGTCAACTGTTCGCAGTCACAACAGCCTCAGAACAGGTGTATGGCCAGTAAAGCATTGTTGGCCAATGTAAAATGTCATGCCAGGCCCCCTCCAGTCACATTACCGTGTTTTTGGTATTTATCAACCTGTTTGCATTTACAACCAGTTGCCAAGTGGGTGCCCCAGAAAGACAATGGGGAAGCCAGCAAGAAAGATTGCAAGCAGAGGGAATCTTGAATGTTAGCTCCATTACACCAGGATACCAAAGGATTCCCTCCCTCTCCCCTTCTGTGCAGGAAGTGGAAATCCTTGGATGCATGGGAGAAACGGATCTCAAATCTAGTGAAAATTCCAACAAAGGGCGCACATTAGCATTTTCCCTTTCTTCTGGAAGGCTCAGAACAGTCCATTGTGATGTACAATGTGCGGGACAGCAAAATGTAGGGAGGTGTGATCTCATGCCAGCTGTGGGATAGGAAGAGACTGTAGCAAAGCAGCCTGTGGATTTGGATTATTATTTCAGATCTGTTATGTCCTGAAACATCCAGCGTTTGGGTTTGCATAAAACCCAACTTTCTAACTAAAGCTTGTGGTGGGGATACATGTTCCATTTGTGTAAACCCAAAATGACAGTTCATCAGACTATCTTGTATTTTGCAAATAGACTGAGAGGAAAAGAATTCATATTTAATGAGCTATTTAATATCCCAAACAGAATAAATTTAAAATGCACATACCTAACTTCCTTTTTTAAAAAATGATGATTATATTCAGCTCTTTATGTTGTCTCCTCAGGCTTTCATCTTGAAGTTGTACCATCATGAGAGAATCAGAAGAAGTGTCCAGGAGTACCTTGGACAATGAATGGAAGAGCATGAGAAAACAAAAAGAATGTGGCATATGAAAAGGATTGAATACCTGGAGGTATTAGTTGCCATACTTCTGTAAAAATGGGAGTTAATTTCTCAAAATACAAATTAGCTTAGACAGTCAGCAAGCTTGGAGTTGTGCTATGGAACTAGGAATAAACATTTGTGTCCCTTTGTTGCCAGTGACAGAAAATT
Source organism: Naja naja (assembly GCA_009733165.1). Classification (NCBI taxonomy): domain Eukaryota; kingdom Metazoa; phylum Chordata; class Lepidosauria; order Squamata; family Elapidae; genus Naja; species Naja naja. The sequence goes on along the minus strand of CM019148.1, from coordinate 222,314,206 downwards.
GATGGATTATGGTTTTCCCAAGTTGGAAATACTTGTTTTTACCTATGTAGGATATCCTTATGACTACATAAGGAGTAACACATTTCATAACTGCCTCGATTCAGAATGGGCAATTGACTTGTCAACAACAGCAACAAAAATGGTCGACTTTGTGGACTGAGACAGAGGCCTTCCAATGCACTTTGTACACCCTGGGAATTACTGTGCCGTGTGGCCACCTCCTGAAGGCCATGATGATTTTTAGAATAAGGATATCATCTTCCTGTTGATATCTTTGAAGAATCATAAGCTTAATCAGAAAAATGAATGGAAGCAAGGAATGTGACAGTGGGGACAAAGATGGAGGGCTGCCAGCAGTACAAGTCCCAGTTGGTTGGCAACGGAGGGTGGATCAAAATGGAGTCCTGTATATTAGGTAAGTATGCAGCTATGTCATTGGCTGAAAATGCCTTTGTCATCAGAGTTTTGTGGAATAAGAGTTGCTGAATTGTCAAGAAAATAATAGATGACTCTTACACTCATAAACAGTAATCTCTACTATCCTGAGAAAGCAATGATAAAACAAAATGTCTAAAATTAACTCTGTCCACAAACCTGCTTAGCTCACTTTTTCAAGTAGCCTCTGTATTAAGAACTAATTTGTGGTGTTTTGGTTTTTTTAAATGCAGATAAACCTGGGTGAAAATAGTTTCTGCAATTTCTAAATACAGATTAAACAGAGAAGCTGCTGATAGAACATATTTAATAATTTCGTAGAACATAAAAGTTCAAAGAATCAGCACTAACATAGTCTTATAAAAATATTTAAAATTCCAGGATATCATGAGCCTTTCAGTGCAGAAAGAGATTATTTTAAAAAGGCACTCAGAAAGCTCCACAGCTAATAATTAACATTATTTAATAATTAACTTGACTTGTGGAAAATAAATTTGATTCATTTGTGGGCATGAAAAGTAAAAAAAAAAACCATTAAAAATGTGCTATTAATATATCACTTAAAAGTCATGTTCATATTTTCTCATAGGTTTAAATATCTGAAACTTCACATCTATTGTTGTCTGTCATAAATGTGCTTAAGAAACAAATAGGGCACGTAATCATGTAAAAGCCAAGTGATAGGTTGTGAATCACTGAATACCACACTGTGGAAAACTGACATAATAAAAGAGGCTGACAAGTCATATAGAGTACATCAATGTGTGGATAGTGAACGTCCTTAGTGTAGCATTTTTTTTATCCATTAAGTTAAGAAACATTTCAATATCCACATTTAAAGCATCCTATAATCCTGCTTGGTTTTTTGGATATATGCAAAAAAAAAAAAGTTCCACTCCCCACATTGGATAATCGATTGCAGGGGTGTCAAGCTCAAGGCATATGGGCCGGATCCAGCCTGTGGAGTACTTAGATTTAGCCCGCAAAGAAACAGCGAAGAACCAGCCTGTTGTGCCTCTGCCAGCAAAAATGTGCACAGCCTCCCCAGGCTTCATTTTCTCTGGCAGAGGGCTGCAGGAGGCCATTGCAGCTGAAAACAGAGCCTCAACAAGTAACGTTGAGCTGGCCATGCTCACCCCAGCCATGCCCACCCCGGCCCCCCAAGATCAAACACAATCCTGATGCAGCCCTCAATGAAATCGAGTTTGACACCCCTGATCCATTGCCTCTAAATGGATGGATTTTACATTTTGGAATTTCATGAACTGTATGTTCAAAGTAATAGCATCAAATCTGAAGAGCGGTAAATTTAAGATGGCTACTTGTCCTGATCCAGCAGGAAAAAAAATAAGGGTTTCTTAGTTGGAACCATGTATGTCTTTCAAGAACATTATATAAACATGTTATGTTCAAACTTCATAATACTGAAAATACACTGAGAAATCCATTGACAGTATTGTAGAATTAAAGTTTCCTTCTGGTTCAGGTTTAACCACTTTCTTTACATGCAGAATGATCAGGAGTTTCTTTCCTTGTATCCTTGGTGGAAGAGACTTATTTCCATGTGGCACTTGTGACAGGGAGGTTTCTTCTTGGCACATGTGCAAAAGGAGAAGAGATTGGTAACCTGAGTTTAGGCCTGTGTAAAGTTCCTCACTTCCACATGGTTGCTGTATTTTGATGCAACAAGTGGCCCACAAGTTCTCCAAACTATTGGCTTAGAAATGCAGAAAGAAAACGCCCGGGATTTAAACTCAGGAATGTAGACTTCAGCTCATGTTTTGATTTTACATACTGCCGTGGGCAATCTTCTGTGTTTACATGGCTTTATTCTTCCCTGCAGTGGAAAAGATTAATCTTGCTTAGTCCTATCTATGAACCATCTGCTGAATAAGTCAATTTCTAAATGTTAAATGTCTGGAAAACTGAGGCTTACTATCATGTGTATGCAAACCTAGAAAATGTTATCAGAACAGTGAGCTAAATGTTTCAGGAAGGGGAAATTATTTAAAGTTTCTGAAGAAAAAAGGCAACAAAACCCTATAAACAATGGGTTTATTTTTCCAAAATCAAACTTGTATTTGTCTAAACCGTTATTGAGACCAAATGCATTTTTCTTCTCATGTTGAAAAGCAGAGAAGCTGTTTATAAGATACCTTTTAAGAAGCAAAAAAGAGGTGTATTGGTATTCATAATTTGAAGTTTATTACAATGTATAATAAACCTAGCACATTTATCAGAAGTCTTTATTTATTAGATCATATGAAAAATTACCTAATAAAATAACCTTGTAAAATCCATTAAAATACTGAATGCTAAGCTAAACCAAAATATTCAAGTAGACTTTTTTATATGTTTGAGTTATTCATTCAGTATGAACATTGATTTGATCAACATTGATTTGATAATTTCTTTGCAAGACTTTTATTTAGCATTCTGTTTTCTTTATTGTGCATCTTTTTTATACACACACGTTCACACTAATAGCCATATATATGTGTGTGTGTGTGTATGTATATATATGTGTGTTTTCGTAGATTTTCACGGGTAAAGGTATGTAGGTCTTGGTGTATTCGGGTCTTGTCCGTGTAAGATTGAAAATACCTTGGCAACGTTTCGACGAAATCTCATCCGTCATCTTCAGGCTGGTGTCTTCAGCTTCGTTCTCCTGAAGATGATGGATGAGATTCAAACGCTGCCAAGGTATTTTCAATCTTACACGGACAAGAATACTAAGACCTACTATATATATGTATATATATGTGTGTGTGTGTGTATGTGTGTGTGTGTGTGTGTGTATATATATACATACATACACACACACACACAAACTAGCACAACTAATATGAAAGGAAGGAAAGGAAAGGAAAGGAAAGGAAAGGAAAGGAAAGGAAAGGAAAGGAATGGAAAAAAAGAATAGAAAGAAAATTTCAATTTCCTTTGCAGCAAATGCAAGTATGGTTACAAAAAATTTTTTCTTACTATATGATACAATGGAAAGCTTGCATGCCTTGGTGATCAGGGTGAAGTAGACTTGTTGAGTGGCAATGGTGCTTCGAAGGCTGAAGTTGAGGCCTACACTTCTGGCTGAGCCTCAGCATTGCCGCTTAGTACTATTGTTCATTGTGGAAGATATGGTTTCTCTTTTCCTTGCAGGGGGATATGACACACCAACAGAATCAAGTACAGATAGTCCTCGACTTACAACAGTTTGCTTAGTGATCATTCAAAGTTACAACAGCAGTGAAAAAAGTGACTTAAAACAATTTTTCACACTTATAACCATGGCAGCATCCCCATAGTCACATGATTTCCATTCGGATGCTTGACAATTGACTCACATTTATGACAGTTGCAGTGTCCTGGGATCATGTGATCACCTTTTGTAACCTTCTGACAGGCAAAGTCAATGGGGAAACCAGATTACTTAACAACTGTGACACTGATTTAACAACTGCAATGATTCACTTAACAAATCTGACAAGAATACTCATAAAATGGGATAAAACTCACTTAGTAAATTTCTCACTTAGCAACATAAATTTGGGGCTCAATTGGAATCCTAAGTTGAGGACTACCTGTAAGAGGTTTTCCAAATTTTTGATACACTGAGCCCAAAAGGTTCACCATCACTGGGCCTACCACTTGTTTACTATTTAGTAAACTCTTTACTAAGAGGGTGATAGCTCAGCGGCTTTATGGTCTCTCTTCCAGTAGTTCAAGTCCTAGCATTGCATGATGGGGTGGAGTCTCATTACTTGCCTCAGCTTCTGCCCACCTAGCAGTTCGAAATCATGTTCTATGTGAGTACAAGAAGAGTTGGCATTTTGTGCGGCAGTTAGAATCCTGCTAGCACTGAACCTTCCCGGTTGTGACTCCCATTTGCAAGGTAGCTTAGGTAAAGGGAGAAGGGCCTTGGATGGTGCTCCAGGAAAAGCTGCTCATCTTTCTGGTCCAAAGCTACCTCGCCCTCTTATGGCACAAGGTGGGAAGCGCACAAGTGTGTACCTAACAGAGCTAGTAAACAGGCAGCAAACTACTATGCATTAGCATTATAGTCTCCTGACTAATATAACAATGCCATACACTAAAATAAAGAAACACATTCTTTATTAAGCTAGAATTATGTGTCTACAGCAGCTACCAATATTGAAATTAATAACATATAGCTAAAAAGTACATTCTATTTAAAATTTGTGGTGTTTTATTTTTCTTATTAAATATAATTATTTAATGGTACAATTAATGTTCTGTGATAGTGCTGATTCACTAAAGTACTCTTCTGTTTGTGCTAGATTTTGAAATAAAAATGGAAGAAAACTAGGATCTGATTGTTGGACTTCCTTATAGTACAAATGTATTACATTCTTTATTATTAGTAGTAAAATTAATAACAAAATTTCATTTTTGCCCTTCACACTGATTCTACTGCTTCTTTTTTGTCTTGTATCTTTTCAAGAACTGGGTTAAATATTATTAATTAGAGACAGAATTGCAGTTAAGAAATAAACAGCACACGTCTTTCCTCCAATTTTTTCTGTAAATATATCTCAGTTGAAGTATTTCTATGCCATTCTATAATGTGGTTTGCAATTAGAAACCTCTACACAAAATATATATTTATTGCAAGTTATGCAGAAAAATATATAAGGCAAAATGGCTTACTAAAAGTGCAGAGTAGGAAAATATATAAAATGCACATATCAGGAAAAAGTAATATAAAATGTCCATGAACTATCTGAATTGGGGTTTTTTTTAAACTACATAAATCCACAAACTAACATAGTTGAGAAAATAAGAAATTGGGGGAAAGTAAACTTGTTATAATAATGATTAATACTACATTTGGTTGTGATAAATGTGGATGTTATCGCTATCAAAACAAAGTTAATGTCTCATTTGAATCTATAAGTTAAAAGATATTTTAGATTACACAAGATACTAAAAATGGGCATTGGCTGAAGTGACAAAGGAGATTGTTATAAAATAGAATTTAAATAGAAGTAGTGAATACACTGGCAAAGGAGAAGATAATTGGATACTTGTGAGAAGCAATTTGCCAGTAGATATAGCCTTACAATCTAATATTATAAAAAGAAAAAAATAAGAATCTAATATGGTACAAAACGAAGAAAATACTATTGCTGCACATAAGCCATGTAAGTAGTCCTCAATTTATAACAGTTCCTTTAGTGACTGTTCGGAATTACGATGGCATTGAAAAAAAGTGACTTATGACTGTTTTTCATACTTACAACTGTTGCAGCATCTCCATGGACACGTGATCAAAATTCGGATGCTTAACAACTGACTCCTATTTATGACAATTGTAGTGTCCTGGAATTATGTGATCATCTTTTACAACCTTCTCACAAACAACTGGATTCACTTAGCAACCATGAGAGTAACTTAACAACTGTTGTGATTCACTTAACAACTGTGGCAAGAAAGGCTGTAAAATGGAGCAAAACTTGCTTAACAATTGCCTCGCTTAGCAACAGAAATATTGGACTCAATTGTGGTTGTAAGTCGAGGACTACCTGTATTATCATTCTTAAGAAGTAAAAACGGGATAGTGTTTTATGTTTCATTAAATATATGCCAACCCCTCAAAATAAAGACTTTTAAGACTGGAAGGAAGCATGCTGGGTAGCTCTGAGCAACATATTCAGGTTACTTTCTGATCAGTGGACATGTTTGACTGCACTTGATTACGACAGTAGTCACTTGGTTAAGCTGTGAGTCCTGTACTGGAACAATTTTCTGAGAGTTACCTATGACACATCATCATCATTACAAATATTTCAACAAATCTTCTGTGTTTGCCTATTCTTTTATTACAAGGGCAATATCCAGCAACCTTCAAAATAGCGATTGAAGTATTTGTTCCATTATTCCCATTCATTTCTTGAAATGGAAGAAAAAGGAAAATGAGATGTTTCATCTTGACCTAATAATGGCATTCTGCCCCATCCACATTTTAAAAAGGAAAGAAAGAAAATGTTAGGGGCAAGAATGTGTTTAAGGTTATTAACATGACTCAACTAAGAAATTATTTTTCTCTTTCTTATAAAGTCAGTGTCTACATATTAAATATAAGACTGGAAAATCTGGAAAAAAATAAAAATACAGTACATGAAAACAAATCATACACTACGAATCATATTGCATGCTGCTACCTCATGTCATTTTCAGCTATTGTTTCATTTTGCATGTTAAATTAGCTTAACTGTATGGTGTTATCCTACAAATTAAACTTTATAATTTATATCCTAACCGTTATATATAGTTTCCTATTGTTCAATGTTACTGCTTTTAAAAAAATCTAACAATGCAATTTTTAATTACATTACTGAGCACACATAGCTAGAGACAGAGATACAGGTAATTCTCGTTTAGCAACCACAGTTGGGCCCACCGACTCAGTCATTAACCACAGAAGGCTCTATGTGGAATCACAATTGTTCTTACGTTCTTACTTCAATTTCCTTTGCTTTACAGACATTTGAAGGTCATAAATACAAAGATTAGTCACAAAATTACTTTTCCATCATTGTCGTAACTATAAATTGTTGTAAACTAGGTATTTGCTAAATGAGGACTACTTGTAGAGATATATATTCTGCTAATATGGCCTGATGCATATAATATTGCCAAGATTGCCTGTCTGAAATTATTTTTTGTGTTTTGTTTGTGTACTTATAAGCTGCTGCTTTTGTCATCAATGTCTTTTGTTAGCTTCTTTTTCAGCTGCCTTTGATTTTTTGAGGCATCAGAGTCTTTTTCTGGTGGTTCTTGTCTTTATCTTATGTGTCCAAATTATTTATGGTTTAGTTCATTATTAACTGCTTCCAGTAAGCATTTAGACTTTACTTCATCTAGTATTGAATTATATACTTCTTTTTCTAGCACAAAGTAATCTGAATAGTTTTATCCTGCACAACAGTTAAAAGATAGCCATTTTCCTTCCTTCCACCTTTCTGATTGTCCAGTTTTCACAGGCATATGTTACAACAAATAAAACACAGCCTTAACTATATGTGCCTTTCTGTGCATTTCAGCATTTTGTCTAGATCTGTCATCTCCCAAGCCCCTCTGTATTTCATGTCACAGTCATCATCCCTGTGAGTTTTTGACACTAAGAAAATAAACTCTGATAGCTTTTCAACTTTTTTCTCTACCTATTTGCATTGGCATTGCCCGTTGACATAATCTGAATGTTTTTTTTAATATCAAAGAGCAGACCAGCTTTTTCACTCTTGTTCTTTCACCTTCAACAAAAGAGATGCCTTAATTCTTCCATTGATCCTACCATCAAAGTGGTACCATCAACACATCTGAGGTAGTTGACATTTTTTGTCAAAGCAATTGTCATCCTAACTTAGAGTCCAACACTTCTCATGTTATGTTCTGCATACAAGTTTTAAAAAATGAAATGACAATATATAACTTTGGCACAGTCTTTTTCCTTTTGTGAACCATTAAGTTGTTGCTGCATAATCCTTTTGTTTGTTTGTTTGTTTGTTTGTTTCTTGGTCTTCATACATTTTTCAATAGGCAGATGAGGTGACTTGGTATATCGATGTTTAAGGGCTATCTACAATCTGTGATAGTTTACACAGTCAAGCAAAAATAACCACATTTTTGGCATTCTGCAGTCTTTTCCATTATCCGTCACTTATTAACAATGTGATCTCTAGTGTCTCTGCCTCTTTTGAATCCAGCTTATACACATGTTGGCTTTCATTCCATGTGTGGATGAAGTTTGGATTGTAAAATCTTGAGAATTACTTTACTAGCATGTGAGATAAGTTCAGTCATGTGAAGATAGATATTTGTATTACGGTATGTTACATTATGTAAAATAATATGTACTGAATTTATTCCAATGAACTCCATTTGAGCAGTGTACACTACTGTTACTGTATGTCTTGGTTTTAATAGATAGTATCTAACTTTGTGGCAACAACTGCATAATCTGCAGTAGAGGCTAAGCAATAAATCTAGTATCCACAGATTGAAAACCTGACTCTATTTTTGCTATGACCGAACATTTGTATTATAACTTCTCTGTCAAGTGTTCCTAGAACTTGGCACAAATATAAAATCCATTACATTTTTGGCAAAGGACTTGGGTAATTGCCAGCTGATCGGTATGTTAAGCAATTTGAAGCTTTGCTTCCTTGGAGCACATGAAATGGCATGGTCAGAATAGCAGCTATACTATCAGCTTTAGTAATCTTTCAGATTCATTTGATTTATATAGCAATAACTGATCTGTGATTAGTTTACTGTATCAGATATAAAGCAGGGCATAATTTTCTTCAACAGCATATTTGGAAGGAATGGTACAAACAATAGAATGGAGAAAAGACTGGAATCTTGCAAAAACATTAAATAATACTTAAAAGCAAATGAAAATGACTCCTGAAGTTCCAAATTTTACACAATTAAAGGGAGATTTCATTCATATTTTATTTTTCAATGGAGCTATATTTATTTGAACAGCATATATGTAATTTACGTTCCTGTGTTTTGTTAGAGTACCACATGAAGTGTTACCTAAATTAGGCAACATCCAGTTCCAACAGTAATTGATTGTGTTACAGGTAGTCCTTGGCTTAGAACCATCCATTCAGTGTCCATTCAAAATTACGACAGTGCTGAACACAGAGACAACCTGTACCTGACATTATGGTGGCTGTAGCGTCCTTGCAGCCAGTGATCACAATTTGGATGTTTGTCAATCCACTCACACTTAAGACTGACTATAGGGACCCTGCAACTGACTCACCTGCAAATCTTCTCTCCTCCCCCCCCTTCTGCTCTGGTTGGATCTCTGGGCCTGCTTCTCACTCAGCTAGGTCCCCACAGGCCATCCCGCTGGGTCCCTCTGCCTTGGGCCTTCTTTTTGTCCCATCATGTCTTGCTCCACTCATCTCTTCTTTTCTAATCGGCTAATGCGTTGCACAGCCTTCAAATACAGAAACTGCCTTGTGCCATCAGGAAGCGAATGCCATTTTGTAAGCAGCTGCAGTTCTTGTGATCTGAGAATTGCCTTTCCAAAAGAGCACCCAGCCGTTGCAATACACGGCCACCTCACGCCATTCTGGAAATGGCTACCAATCTCTCAGAAGGTCACATGTCACATCAGTTGGACACTGTTTCAGAAAAATGATCATTGGAAGAGATAATTGGTGTAAAATGTAATCAGGAGGATGAGGCCCAAGGATGTGGGTGCCAGAGGATCAGGAAGCTGCACAAGGGATGCCTCATGGGGGTGAGGGCATCCCAGTAAAAGCCATGTGTGAGTTGGGGAAGTGCTGCAATGCAGGTTTGGGCCTGTGCCAGGGCTCCCCCACTCCCTGAGGCACCCCGCTTAATGACCTGCACTGTTGGTTAACGGATCACAATAGCAAGAGCCAGGAACGTGGTCATTAAGAGAGATGATCATGTATGGGCATCTCACTTAGCGATCACAACCTCTTATCACCGTAATTCCAGGCTCAATTGTGGTCATCAGTCAAGAACTACCTTTAGCACTTCAAAGTGAGAAATATCAAGTAATTAATAATCAGGACTTATCAGCTATGGAAAATCTGAAGTATTTTAATGAAGGTAAAAAATCTGTAAAATCACAATAACACTATAAAACAGTGATGCCATGATCCCAAAATTTTGAAATATTTTTGACCTTTCTCATCACCTTGATACCACCAATTTAGGAATATCCTTAATAATTTAACTAAAATAAAATTGAAATTCCTGAGAAATGCAGTGATTTTGAAGTGTAACATTGACAGACTACACTCCAGGTTTGGTTACTCACTTTCTTGTAAGGAAGAAACAGTTTGTGTTTTAAGCTTAGTTCTGATGTGTGCAAAATTTCAATATCCAATCTTCTTCTGAAAACAATTAGTTAACATTCCTTGGTGCCATTTTATGCTATACTTTGAACATCCGTACATTATTGGGTGAACTGCTTTTTGAACTAGGGTTAGAAATGGAAGGTAAAGAATATCCTGATTTTACGTAATATATTTTTAGACCTCAGTGCCCTCACAGCTCCAGGGTGCCTTAGAGCAGGGGTCTCCAACCTTGGCAACTTTAAGACTTGTGGACTTCAACTCCCAGAATTCCTCAGCAAAGCTGGTTGAGGAATTCTGGAAGTTGAAGTCCACAAGTCTTAAAGTTGCCAAGGTTGGAGACCCCTGCTCTAGAGGACAAGATCCTTCCTACTCCATATGATGATTGAAGGACAAGGTATCATCAGTCACAGAATTTGGCTGGGTACAAATAGCAGACAGAATTTGGAGACTTCTGAACAACAGAAGAACAGGAAATGAGAGTCTCTTTTATTCCATTTCCAATTATGCAGCAGCTTGCTTGGGAGTACTGTGCATATATCCCAAAATAAACTGTCACCGTTTGAGTGGGCCGAATACATAAAATGGATTGTGCTCCAGATACTTTTCTACTTACTGTTTGCTTTATGCTGACTTGTCCAGTAGTTATAAACAACCTTTCACTATATATAGTCTAAGCCATGGTTGACCAAACATTTGGCTTGGTTGGGCTGCATTGAGTGAAATGGAATTGTCTTGGGCCACATATAAAATATATAGTATAGCTAATGTATATAAACAATAAACTTCCCTTATTATATTTTTTTATTATTATCTTGTAAGGCCACACTACCAGATGTTCAAGACCGCATGCAGCCCGTGGGCTACAGATTGGACATGCCTGATCTAAACAAAAGCATTCCAGAAACCGTTTCTCTTATAGACTACATTACTATCCAAATTGCATTGTGCGCTAGCTGAAGGGATCTTGCAGTAGGTTAGTGATGTTGGTTAAAAACAATGATATGATACAGAAGTTTGAACATGTGTGAGTGAGTGTGAGAGTGGGAGGGGGGAGGAGAGAGAGAGAAAGAGAAATTCTCCCAATATGAGCCTAATTTTCTGTCTGAAATAACTGAACAATAGTTCCACAATACATCTATGCCTTAAATTTATTTATTTTATTAGATTTGGAGGCCACCCGATTCCCAAACAACTCTGAATCATTTAACATTCAAGGACAAGAAACAGTGAAATAGAAAATAAGATTTGGAAGAAAAAATACAACATTCACAAAAACTCTCAATTGTCAAAATAACCTTTAGTGGCTTAACAGTAATCTCATATTCAAATTATATATTAAATATGTGATGACATATGCATACTGAATTCATTATAAGTTAACAAGTGACAGTCACAGTATTCAGAAGAACTAAAATCTCAAGTTTTGAATGCTTGTCGCAAAATGAAGGTCAGAGAAAAATACGTTAAAAATACTGTTCTAAATGGGGAAAAAATATTCTTCTTGACTTCTTGATAAATTATATTGGCTGTTATTGCTTTCTAATCTGCTATTTGAACTGTTAACGTAAGGTGCTTCTAACACTAATTGACATAGATTTGTTACATGTTTTATTCTTTCAGTCCTAGTGGGTCTTTATTGTCCTGTTTGGAGCAGGTTAAAACATACCTGTTGACTGATGGAACATGCAAGTGTGGTTTAGAATGTCCTCTCATCCTTCCTAAGGTAAAATTAGATATTTGAATATGCTAAATGAAAAAGTAACATAGCTCGAAATGTATTGGGTTTTAAGTACTAACATCTCCCTATCTATTATAAGACGGTATTATCCTTCCTAGTTGAGGATGATAGATGTTGATGATGAATATAAGTCAAATACAATTTAAATGTTTAAATGTTTTTGAAATTGAACACAAACTGATTTAGGAGGAGAAGGAATGGGTGGAAGGAAAAGTAGGACATGGGATATCATAAAAAATAACATGATATGATTAGCCAGTTAGAATAATGTACAAAAGCACACCTTTGTCAGATCAGTTTTCTTAGTTGCAGTTCTACAGTGTAGCAGTTCCAAAGTTCCTTTAAAAATAAATAGCTGTACCCTTTTCCACATTTAGAAATAGGGTTTGCAAGAAACACTAGATAAATGAGAAAAGTATTGATGGTCCAAGACGGAAGAACGAAACCCTGTAGTAAGAAATAATTTTTAAGCTACAATTTAAACAATGGATTAGAAAAATTTGTGGAGAACAATTGGTACTGTGGTTACCTTAATCTTCTGGATCAGAAGTGGGCAACAACTTCGATCTTTATCCCCCACCTCCTTCCATGAGCCAGAGTGGGTAACTCTTCCAGGTTTTCCTGTTCCCCTGTTTTGTTGTTGTTAGTATGTTGAATGGTTGAATTTTTTGGAGGGTAGAAGAATTATTGTAATGCTTTAAACCAATCTTTTCCGATCCTGACAACTTCCAGATGTAAGAAGTTCAAATTTCAAAATTCTCAACAGACAAACTTAGATGGGAATTCTGAGAATTGATATCCCCCCATCTGGAGGCTTTAAAATATTGAAAGAATCCTTAAAACAGCAGAACATCATCCCACAGATTTGTCAGCACTAAGTCAAAAGGATCTCTAAGTTCTATAATAAAGGGTTCATGAGTCATATAATCAGTTACAGGTTGCTCTCCAGGTACTCTAGAAGGGTAGCTCTTTTAAAAAGAATGACATATTTTATTTGATGGACCAGTTTTAGAAGAAATTAGAGAATGTTTCAGTAGCCGTTGGATCAGTGATCTTAATTAGGACCACTATGTAACAGTATGATTCCAACATTATTTTAAGGTATTTAATTTTGATCCTGGAGTTGCTGTAACACAAAGAACAGCTGAAGATGTTAAAGCAGATGAAGATGTCACTAAGCTATGCATCCATAAACGGAAAATTATTGCTGTGGCTACCCTTCATAAAAGCATGGAAGCACCACATCCTTCATTGGTTCTAACTAGTCCTGGAGGTGGAACAAGTGAGTTCTCTTTCTCATTACAGGGAACAAGGAAATCCAGTACTGATATGCATGTCATTTGCATAAGTAAAGAGGATTTTTAGAAAATTACAAAGGTTGATAACTTTTTATACAGGCATATCCATCTGTTTATGAGAGACATTTATCCAGACTTTGAACCATCTTGTCTTAATCCATCAGTTTTAAATTTACTTCCACTAGGAGTGGAATTTAAAATATTATGCATACCAGCTTTATGTGCAAAGGTCTATGGTTCACTCCCTAGTATTATAGTTATAGAGAGCTATTTAGATAATATTTTTTGTAAGGTGCAAAAGTTGTTGTTTTGCTTAGAATGAGCCTGAGCTATTGTATTAGAGGCTTCATCTGTAAAAATATTTAGATAAATAAATCAGTGCGACAGTCCCATATCTTGGCAAAATGCTGCAATTCTGGGAATTTACTATGCCTGGGAAGTAGCTATGCTATTAGCATTCTGTGAATACAGGTAATCCTTAACAATTATGCAAAGTTACAATAGAGCTTTAAAAAAGTTACCTAGATTTGTTCCTCATAGGTTGACTCAGCCTTCCATCCTTCCGAGGTGGGTAAAATGAGGACCCAAATTGTGGGGGCAATATGCTGACTCTGTAAACCATTAGAGAGGACTGTAGAGCACTATAAAGCGGTATCTAAGTCTAAGTGCTATTGCTATCCTTATGACCATGGTAGCAGCAGTCCCATTATCATGTGATCAAAATTTGGGCACTTATCAGTGGTTGAAGCATCCTAGAGTCCCATGAACATCATACCCAGGGGACTTGGAACAAGCAATTCGGGAAGGCCAGAAGGTGGCAAGAAAGGTAATAAAAGATGGATTTGTTTTAAAGAGTTGCAGACAGATGCTACATTTGCACCTCTGGCATCTCAAAAGTATCCTTGTAGTATAATTTGAAGCATGCACAGGCCTAAAAATCAAACCAATCTTTGTTAGAGCCGTGATGGCGCAATGGTTAGAATGCAATACTACAGGCTAATTCTGCTGACTGCCAGCAGTTTGGCAGTTTGATTCCCACTGGCTCAAGGTTGACTCAGCCTTCCACGCTTCTGAGGTCGGTAAAATGAGGACCCAGATTGTTAAGGGCAAAATGCTGGCTCTGTAAACCACTTAAAGAGAGGGATCACAGAGGTATTGCCATGGCCATTCTGAGAAGGGGCTCATCATTCCTCAAGCACAGCTGCATGGAGAGAAAGAGAATCATTGTAGACCTTCCTGTGCTTTGAGACTTCCAACTATGACAAGTGTCCCATGGGGGAGCATAAAGAATATGGAGGACCCAAGTCATACTGCTATGCTATGTCAAGAGGTAGACAATTGAGTACCATCTTAAATATTTGTAGTATATGTGAAAGAATCCAATTTTAGGTGCTAGTGGAATCCATAGGGAGCCAATTCTGAGTAGTTCAGCTTGTACCTGAACAGAATTTTGCTTAGACCAAAAAGTCATATGCATGGTTTCAAATAGAAATGTAGGCCCACAGGTTCCATACCGGTATCATTGTGATATTTTTATTTCATATGGGATAGAGGAAGTTATTTGATTTTTCTAGCTGAATTGCACAATTAACTTTGGTTAGACCTAGAAGTCTAATAATGGGTTGTATTACCTAGTTCCTACAACACTGAATGCTCCAATTGTCTACTGTAGATACTATAGAAGGGCTGCAGAGATCAATTTTCAATTGATTGAATTTCTGTTTCCAGTTTGCTGCAGTGACATAGGTCTTCCCTGAATTGGGCACCATCAGAAATGATGGGCTTCAGGATAGGCATTGCTGAGAAATTTGAAGATTGAAACCATACATTTAGACAGGTGTAAGATAGGAAAAACAGTAATAGGCCGTATACAGTATACAGTATATGAATGTCTACCAGAATTCCTGGTTTAAGGGATTTAAATTTTATTATATGAATTATGTAGTTGTGAAATAGTAATTTTCATGTTTTTTTTCAAATCAGACGTAAGTCCAATAGTACCTTCACGAGCGGCAACTCCAAGGTCAGTGAGGAATAAATCACATGAAGGAATAACTAATTCTGTGATGCCAGAATGTAAAACTCCTTTCAAGTTGATGATGGGAGCCTCAAATGCCATGGGTAGGTTATATGTGCAAGAGATGACTGCAAGCCAACAAGAACTTCATTCTGTCTATCCTAGACAGAGATTGGGCAATAATGAACATGGGCAGAAGTCGCCATATCGTGGCAGTCATGGAGGAATGCCTAGTCCAGCGTCATCGGGATCACAAATATATGGAGATGGTTCAATCTCACCTAGGACAGATCCACTTGGAAGTCCAGATGTTTTCACAAGGAATAATTCCAATTTTCATGGAGCACCCAATTCTAGCCCTGTTCACATGAACAGGAACCCTCTCTCCCCACCCTCCGTTATGTTACATGGTTCTCCTGTGCAGTCATCTTGTGCAATGGCTGGAAGAACTAATATACCTCTTTCTCCAACTCTGACCACCAAAAGTCCAGTAATGAAAAAACCCATGTGTAATTTTTCAGCTAATATGGAAATGTCGCGAGCAGTGTTTCACCACAAACCACCTCAAGGCCCGCTACCACCGCCACCACCACCGCCACCACCACCACCTTCTTCATGTATACTTCAGAAAAAGCCATTAACATCAGAAAAGGATCCACTTGGCATTCTTGACCCCATTCCCAGCAAGCCCATGAATCAAAATCCTGTTATAATGAATCCAAGTACTTACCATTCAAATGTCCACTCTCAGGTACCTGTGATGAATGTAAGCATGCCTCCAGCTGTTGTTCCTTTACCAAGTAATCTCCCTTTGCCAACTGTAAAACCTGGTCACACAACCCACGGAAGCCACATGCAAAGAGTTCAGCACTCTGCTTCAACTTCTCTCTCGCCCTCACCAGTAACGTCACCAGTTCATATGATGGGATCTGGAATTGGAAGGATTGAGGCTTCACCCCAAAGATCACGCTCTTCTTCCACATCATCAGATCATGGAAATTTCATGATGCCAGTAGGACCACAGTCATCTTGTACTAATATTAAAGTCCCTCCTCGGTCACCAAGATCAACAATAGGATCTCCTAGACCATCCATGCCATCAAGCCCTTCCATGAAGATAGATGGATTCCACCAGTATAAGGACATTCCTAACTCATTGATTGCTGGAATGAGTAATGTGTTGAACCCTTTGGGAAATGCAGCTTTTCCACCTGCGTCTACCGGAAGTGGGTCCGTGAAGAGTCAACCTGGCTTGCTGGGAATGCCTTTAAATCAGATCTTGAATCAGCACAATGCTGCCTCTTTTCCAGCTAGTAGTTTACTCTCAGCAGCAGCCAAAGCACAGCTAGCAAATCAAAATAAACTTGCTGGTAACAATAACAATAACAGCAGTAGCAATTCTGGAATAGTTGCCAGCAATAGCAGCAATGACGGACATAGCACTTTAAACCCCATGTTTCCACCGACCACCAATGTACTTCTACCGACGAACGAAGGGCAAAGTGGTCGAGCAGCACTACGAGATAAACTCATGTCTCAACAGAAAGATCCTTTGAGGAAAAGGAAACCCCCAACCACTACAGTGTTGAGTTTGCTTAGGCAGTCTCAGTTGGACAGCTCAGTTGGCGTTCCAAAACCTGGCCCTGATTTGATAAGAAAGCAAAACCAGGGTTCATTTCCCATCACATCAATGTCTCAGTTACTTCAGTCCATGAGCTGCCAAAGCTCTCATATGAGCAGCAATAGTATTTCTAGT
The DNA here is from genome assembly GCA_009733165.1 of Naja naja. NCBI lineage: Eukaryota > Metazoa > Chordata > Lepidosauria > Squamata > Elapidae > Naja > Naja naja. The sequence continues at coordinate 222,297,093 of CM019148.1, read as the reverse complement.
TGTGGGAGCTCAAATACTGTTTTGCCTTGCTCTGCTAACCAACTACATTTTACTGATACTACTATGAGCTCGAGCACTCTTCCAAATTCACTGGCACAGGACTTACCTTTGAGAGGGGAAAGTATGCACTGCCTGAATTCAAACACTAATTTTGGCCATTGCACTAGTCCTGGCCCAAATAACCATCTTGCAGGCTTAATAAATCAGATGCAGCCTACTGGAAACTGTGGGGTGCTCAATCAGTCGGGAATGACTTTAGGAAATTCATTACATCTGAATCCAGCTCATCCACGAATCCAAGCACCTTCCACTAAAGTGATACCAAACAGCATTATGAACAGCTGCAATCAAACCAGTCCTGAATCAGGTACGTGTTACCCTTTTGAAAAGGTCTAAATTTGTTTTGTTTTAAGTTACGGCGTTCCTCATCTTTTAATGTATTGTGTTGGGTTTGTTAGTTTGTCCAATGTAGTAGCCGCCCATCTTGCCACACAATAAATCTGGACAACTTATAATATTGAAAGATAAAAACTTTATAATTCATAATAATAAAAATATAATATTATAAAACCAACCTAGCTAAAAAAGATGGAGGGAGGGAATGTGATGAGAGGGAAAGAAGGTGGGATCTGTCATTAATCACCCACAGCATGAAGGCTCTCCGCTGAAGCTCCAAACCAACTGGAAGAGCCAGGTTTTTAAGCACTCCTGGAAGGTCAGGAGGGTTGGGGCTGACCTCACTTCAGGAGATAAGACGTTCCAGGAGGCAGTGGCAGATTGGACCTTGCCAGATGGAATATCTTGACTGATAGGGCCCACAACATGCCTTCTCTACCGCACAGGTGGGGCAGGCCAATCTTAGTGAGATGAGACGGTCGCTCAAGTAGAAAACAAGTGTTTTAAGAAGAAAGCACAAACATATCTTTGTCTGTTCAAAAAGAAGACATTAACATAACTTGGACCCAGGATACAATCTAAGTACAAGTCAACATTGTATGGGTAGTGTAATTGGAATTTATAATGAATTTATAATGAAATTGAAATATATAGATCATAAATTTCAGTTGTGTAGTTCTGCATAGTCATATTAATTCTTAATCTTTTGCTTCCAGATAAGGCATGCTTATTAGTTGTTTAATTATTAGTCCTGGTAATAGCAACTTATATATCAGAGGAACTGGCAACTTCCGAAACCAGTGGTGGATAACCGTTTTGGGCTCCTGTGCCGAAAATTGTGTGTGTGCGCGCGCTCGCATGCCAGCAGCCAGAAGGCAATGCGTGCAGCCCCCCTGTGCATGCACATGCAATCCCACCCCTCGCCACTCCCTTACTTGCACTGCGTGCCTCCCAGCTGATTTTCAGCCTCCCAGAGGCTCGAGGGAAGCCTCAAATGGGCCAAAAACCAGCTGGGAGGCGCGCATGCACAGTGCAGTTAAGTTTGGCTGGGGCTTGCGTGCCCACACAAATGGCTCTGCGTGCCACCTATGGCACGTGTACCATAGGTTCACCATCATGGTCCTAAACAGTAATTTTTTTTTTCTGTGGATTTCTTGAGGTGTTGTCTTAAACCCAAAATACAAATATTCCCTGACTTAAATAAACATTATGTTTCAGAAAGCTTTGCTTAAGCTGTTTTTTTGGACAGGATAGATATTTATCCTTGCAGCATACTACTTTATAATGCCTGCATAACGCAAATTTTTATGCACTTTGAAATTTTTAAATATACAGTCAACTGTAAGTAAGTTAGCTTTTATATAATATTGGAGAAGTATCTGTATTATCTTTCTACGGATCTTCTATGTCAACACAGCAGTTCAGAACTGAGAAGCAGAAATGTTCATAGGATATTGATATTAATTTTATGCAGGGATGGGATTCTACCGGTTTGGACCATTTCAGTAGAACCTGTTGTTACGATTCTGCGCAGTTTGGAGAACCGGCAAATTGTGCCCCTGGCTGGCCCCGCCCCTCTCTGCCCGCCCCTCCCCTCCCCGCCCAGGCAGTCCTTATGGCGCATGCATGACATCATGTACATGTGTGACATCGCTGGCTGCATTCTCCCCCACCCTGCCCAGTCACTCCTTACGGTATTCCTTTTTCCCCCCTCTCCCAACGATCAGCTGTTCCAATGATCAGCTGTGCCGGGATCCCCTTTGCTGTCTTACTGCTTCGCCCAGGAGGCTTCCCTGAGGCCCAGGAGGCAAAAAGGGGCATGCGGTGGAGTCCTGTGTGGCCTTCCTCGCACTCCATTTTTTGCCTCCTGAACTTCAGGGAAGCCTCCAGGGAACAAAAATGGCCTCCCAGGAGGCTTCCCTGAGGCTCAGGAGGCAAAAAAAATGGAGGGGGGGATTGTTGCAAAAAAAAAAAAGCAGCAGAAGAAGCCACACCCACCCAGTCACATAGCCACGCCCACAGAACTGGTAGTAAAAATATTTGCATCCCACCCCTGACTTTATGTTTTTCAAACTCAGAATGTATGCTTTTGGTAGCCAATTTGCACTGGCATAATTAGCTGAACTTGGTCACATTAGAAATAGAATGCTTGAGCAGATTAGAAATTATTTAGTTCCATAATAGCAAGAGCTTTCTTCAGTTAGTGGCATTTTTACAGATACACGTGAAGGCTTGATAGGACTTGTAGGAGGCAGTGACTATTCTTCTAGCCAGCTCAGTCAGTTATCTTCTGATGGTCTTAAAATAGCATTGATTTAATAACAGCTTTGAAATGATCAGACCTGCAATTATTTAACAACCTTTTAATAATCTATATGAAAGAACCTTTGCTGAAAATCAAGATATAAGCTAGTTTGGTATAGTGCTTAAGTCACCAGGCTAGAAAGCGGGAGACCGTGAGTTCTAGTCCTGCCTTGAGCATGAAAACCAGCTAGGTGACCTTGAGCCAGTCACTTACTCACTCTCTCTAAGCCCAACTCACTTCATAGGGTTGTTATTGTGTAAGGTGACCAGATTTTAACATTGGTAAAGCGGGACACCATTGACAGGGGGGCAACAAAAATTTTCATAGAACGCAAAAATAGTATGGCCACCGAAAACCGTATATTCCCTTCCCATTCTCCTGCCGTTCCCTAGCTTGTCATGCGTTCTTTCCAAAAATCAGGACTTTTTTAAAACACCGCAGGATGCGGGACAAATTGTTAAAAATCGGGACTGTCCCGCCAAAAGCGGGATGTCTGGTCACATTGTTATTGTGGGGAAAATAAGAGGAAGGTATATTAGATATGACCTCCACCTTGATATTTGTAAATAATAAAGGCAGGATACAAATAAATAAATAAAAATATATTCCTGCCGTTCTTATACTATACACAAGACCGACAGGAAAACCTGGGAGCTGAGGAAGATATTGGTTCTTCTTAAGACACCAGTCAGGAGTTGCTTCCAGATCTCCCACAAGCAAAGCCTGCTAGTATATTGCTTATATTCAAGCTTAGAAGAAGATGTTTCCTTGGGGGTAGCTATTCCCATGAAGTCATTGCATACCAGTAGGAGAATTGGGTTTAAAGAATTAAATTCACATTGCTAGACGCTTTCTTAGCTACTTTATATCAAAATATGATTTATTTGCTGGAACTATGATTTATTGAAAGGCATCTTGAGCAATGGTCAATAATAAAGGTTTATAAAATAGTTTTTAGTATAAAATAAATATCAATAAGTTAATAATTTTCTATTATCCTAATTTAGTAGTATAGTTTCACTCTTTACAACCCTTTTTTATGAACAGGTGCAGGTACGACCAAAAGCATTAACTTATTTCAGATACTAATCAATGTTAAGAAATCTAATCTGAAAGGTGTTAAAAAATTATAGTTTATCTGAGTAGAAATTCAGAAATGTATGGAAACTATTACCATTCAGCTTCACCAATTATGTAAAATCCCTTTCATAAAGCAGTCTAAACCAGGGGTGGGATTCAAATTTCTTAACAACTGGTTCTGTGGGTGTGGTCTAATTTGTGGGTGTGGCTTGGTGCTCATGTGACTGGCTGGGCATGGCTTGTATGTAAATATTATAAATATTGATGTAAATTTTGAATTTTTTCTTTAAAAAAGAGCAACTTTTACCCAAAAGCAGGCAAAGCAGGCAGGCAGATTGAGTTGCTCACAGAATCACAGATTCATTCAGAGATCTCTGTTTCTGCAATCGGCTACCTGAGTCTGTCACATAAAATTTGCTTGCAAGCAAACTCATAAAATTTGCTAGCAAGCAAACTCACAAAATTAACTCACAACACACCATATATGTAAATATTGAATTTTTTATATAAAAAAGAGGAACTTTACTCAAAATCAGGCAGAGCAGGCAGACGGATTGAGTTGCTCACAGAATCACAGATTCACTTAGATCTGTGTTTCTGTCACCTGCTATCTGAGTCTGCACTGAATAATATAAGCTTCAGGCTCAGCTCTGCTTTTAGATTAGCTAGAAAGCAAGATATACAACTATTCCCTGCTTTCTAGCTAATCTAAATCTCCTGGCACAGCAGAACAGCTGATGGTCAGGGAGGAAAAAAAAAAAGAAGAAGAGCAACTTAGCAGGCAAGTTTGATGGCACGCTTGCCAGGTAAGGAGTGAGTGGGTGGGACGGGGCCAGCCAGTGGCGCAATTTGCCAGTTCTTCAGCAGGTAGGATCCCACCCCTGGTGAGAGTGCGTTTATCTCAGCTGTGACTCCTGGACAACTGAGAAGTGCTGTGCGAGGGTGCGCAGCGTTTGAAAATCCTCTTATTTCCTGCTTTTTCAACCTCAGCTGTGCCGCGCAAAGCAGCTGAGGTTGAAAAAGCAGGAAATAAAGGACAACCAAGAGGGGATGGGTAGGCAAAACAGAGCAGCAGACACTGAACCCAGTTTGGTGTCTGCTACTCTTCAGAGCTACCAGTTCTACAGAACCGGGCTGCCGGTAGCATCCCACCCCTGGTCTAAACTGCCTTAAGAAAGTGTTCCTTTTTGTAAACAAGGAAATTGGAAAATAATAGTAAAGTTCAGGTGTATCTTTCCTGTTGAGATTTTGATTGGGGTATCAGCATTGGGTGGAAATGCATTTGATAAGACTTTCACGCTGTCTTTTCCTGTTCCATATAGTCTGTGCAGGGATGTGTCAGTTTGTTTGCTTCCTTAACCTTTCCCCAGAAAGTATCAACCTTGCTAGTTTTTCTTCTTTTTTGGATTAATTTGATTTAATTTTTCAGTAATAGTCTTTCTCTCCAATTGGAATTTGATTTGTGCAAAGAATTAAATTTTGTCTGACTTTGACTTCATTTTTCCATAGCTACTTTCCTAAGACTGGAAGAGCATAAAACTATGATGGGTGCTTTTTTCACTCAGCAGTTTGCCAATTTTTATTAGCAAATAAAACAATACACTGCTGACACAAAATTAACCTCCATTTTTATATTTTCATTTAGAGCAAACTTACTGTTCTGTGTTAATATAAATAATTACCTTTCAAAACCATTTTTTTACGTCCCAATTCACTTTTCACAGCAGACAATGGTTATTTTCCATTGTAGGAAAAAAACCATGTTAGCCTATAGTGGTCAGAATTCAAGAACCTGGTAGCATCCTTGCTGACTAACACATTTAATACAAAGACATAAGCTCTTACAAATTGCAGTTTACTTTGAGAGATGTACATGCATAAAATTTAGCTTTGAATAAAATTTATCAATCAGAAAAGATGCTATCGGACTCATGATTAATAAATAAATAAATAAATAAATAAATAAATAAATAATTTTACATTTCATTTCCAAAGCTATAGGTTACAATGAGTTGTACAAAAATAAAAGCAGGAAATATCTTTCTATCAATCTATTGATTCTATCTCTTTGTGCTTGTCTGTTTTTTCTTGATGCTGATTTTTGGCGTACAATTTTTATTGATATCAGTATTATTTAATACTCCAATATTTTCAAAATAAACATAACATACTAAATATCTAGTATATTTAAATAAATAAAAAATATTGGAAATGGAATAGCTATATGGGCCGTTGGCGATGGTCTGTTAATAAGGTTTAGCATACTTTAGCAGTATTTGTGTAATGTGTTGTAGTTTAAAGTGATGTTTAAATACAGAAACTCAATAGGGATTACATCTCAGTATCATCAGTGTTGCAGAAGTATGAACATTTCAAAACTGGGATAGAACCATTTACAGTGTTTTGAGCTTACAAAAAGTAGAGTGGTATATTAATGCAATTATCATTTTAAAAATTCTGTACTGAAATAACTTATATGAGATTTTCAGAGAGATCTGCTAGTAAGCAGAGAAAATTGACCTGTGCTCTTCTTACTCTTCCCCCCCCCATAATCTTGGAAGCATTTATATCTTTAAAGGTTTGACCTAAGTGATACGGAGTCCTCATTATAATCTAGATGGATAAAACCACATGGTGGCAGTCTTGAAAGAAGAATTCATTTGCTCTGGGCTCTCACCTTCCCCTCTTATCTTTTCATACACTTTTTTTTTAATCATTAGTATTTAAATGTGATAACATCTTCTAGTACAGACCTTAGTGTTTGCCCCCAAGCAAACAAATGGAATAGATACTTAATTTTAAGTACATTAATGCAAATTATTTCTCATGTATTGTTTCTTAGAACTGTATTAGTAATTAGTTACATACTTTTAAGTATTGGGAGATTTTTGTAAAAAAAAAAAGTACTTGTTATCCTTTAGCATTGATCAAGAACCCCTATTTAGTTTTGTCTTGAATTAGTATGAGTTAGCCTCTGGTCATCTGAGTAGTTACAGCTAAATCCATAGAGCAGAAGTAGATATGCTAGTATTCCTTAAATGTTTTGGATGATGAGTTTGATGAAACCTGTCCTTGGCTATGCTGTTTGGGAATTGTAATCCACCTGTCTGTGCTGTATTTTCTCCTACCAAGTATGCTATCCTGTTGACTTTTTAAAATATATGGCACTTCAACATGCTTTAATACAATTAATTTTGGCTTGGAGTTGCATCATTGTTTCCTGTAACTCTGGCAGATTTTTGCTGTAAGATTATGGTTAGAGTCCTAAATATAACTCAACTTTGCGGGAGCGTCTCCTGCCAATATCAAATACCGATCGCCCTGTGCGCGCGCACAGACGGGGACTCCTCGGGGTGCCGTCCGTGAGGCAGTGTCGGCTGGCGGTGCCTCAGGGAAGGGCCTACTCTGTTGCAGCTCCCGCCTTGTGGAACCAACTACCTCTGGAGCTCCGTTTGGCTCCTGATCTCTGCTCTTTCTGCCACGATTTGAAAACCTGAACAGGCCGGGCTGGACTGACCTCTTGGGGGGGGGGTTTAAATTAGTTTTAAATTAATTTTAGTTATTGGGCTTGTTTAAGTTTAATTCTTTTTTAAATATTTATTGTTGTATTTTAATTGTTGAGCCGCCCCGAGTCCTTTCGGAGAGGGGGCGGCATACAAGTCCAGTTATAAATAAATAAATAAATAACTCAACTTCTAAAATGATTTTAATATTTATTTTCCAATTTCAGGAAGGACAGGTCCACCATCATCTACAGCTATAGCTGGTAGCTGTCAACCTGGGATCACCAAGACAACGTCTGTTCTTCAAGATGGTGTCATTGTCACAACTGCAGCTGGAACGCCACTACATAGCCAACTCCCTCTTGGGAATGACTTTCCTTTTGTTGGTCCTGAGCACGCTCTGCATTTTCCACAGAGCAGCGCTGCAAGCAACAGTCTTCCGCACTCTTTGAATCCTAACCTCTTTAGTTCGCTACCTATCTCTTTGCCAGTGAATCAGCAACACCTCCTAAACCAGAATCTATTAAATATACTTCAGCCTTCAACAGGAGAAGGCAAGTCTGAGGTCAACCTCAATCCTTTAGGTTTTCTCAACCCAAATGTAAATGCCGCTTTAGCTTTGCTCTCCGGTGAAGTGGATGGGCAGGTGCTGCAACCTGTCCATGTGCAGCTGCTAGCAGCTCTTCTTCAAAACCAAGCCCAAACATCTGCCATGTTCCCTTTAGCATCTTTCAATCTGTCCATCTCAGACCTCTTACAGCAACAGCAAAATGGTACCGTGCCCTCAGTAACACAGATGACAGCCCCACTGCCAGACCAATTGCTTAGCAGTCAGTCAGATACCAACAGAGCTGAGACCCTGTTAACCAACCCCCTGGGAAACTCTTTCCCAAGCTTTTCAAGCACAGACACTGCTTCAAATCCCCTGCTCCTCCCAGCTGCCACTGGGGCCTCAGGATTCATGACCTTGAATCCCCAGCTGTTGGGAGGTGTTTTGAACTCTACATCGGGCAGCACTGCTAACCATCCAGAGGTTTCCATAGCAATCTCCTCCCAGGCTACCACTGGCACAGCCACTACATCATCAGCAGTGGCAGCACTGTCTGTCTCAACCCTTGGTGGGACAGCAGTGGTGTCAATGGCAGAAACATTGCTGAGCATATCTAATAATGCTGGGAATACATCTGGTCCAGCTAAACTCAACAATAACTCTGTGGTGCCACAGCTACTTAACCCTCTACTGGGGACAGGTCTACTTGGTAAGTTAAATATTTTCATAGATTTTGAAAGGAAAAAGCGGTGGTGGGGGGAGCTTCTATTTTCTACTTTTTTAAGGAGAAAAAAAAAATTCCATTTCATTGCACTTTTTTTTTCCTAAAAGGTTTATGCTGTGTGAATCTGTTTGACCAATCCAGTGAAAGAGCACAAATAAAATTTAGAACAAATGTTAAATAGCATTTTAAAACCTTTTGTTTAGAAAGCCTGATGTTCGTCTCAATTCAGTCAGCCAATTGGAATGGATTTTGTTTTATTTTTTTTCAAAATTCATACTGCACAGTTGCTTCTTTGGGATGCAGCATTTTATTTAAAATACCCAAGGCATCACAGGGTTGTATGAGTAGCTGTGCAATGGATGAAAAAAAATTCCATGTCCATAGAATTTAAAAGATGCCAATGTAGCTAATCCCTAGATCCCATTGCAGCAATATATAAACCAGACCAGATTCAAGGTAACAAGCTACCTTTCAGCTTATGTTCATACTGTCATGCTTTGGGGGAGTGGGTTCATTTTTTATACAGCTTAGAAACTACCAGTTTCTAAATAATCTGATTTCCAATTCACATATTTAAGGCTTCAGTCCTGAATACATTCAGTAGAATGCATGGCTCAGTAAACATTTAAGTATTATATTATAACTCTGGAAGAGTATTGTACTCTTCCACTGAATTCAGGAACATGATTTGTATATGAGGATTTTCACATTTGTTGGAAAAACCATTTATTAGAATACAGTTATACAATGGACAATTTAATTGTATGAAGTGGGCTAAGAATCTGCCAAATTCTTGAATTTCCTTTAGGAATATTCCTGAATATTTTGTGTCTGTGCATGTTGAGCTGTTGGATTTCATAAATAAACCATAGGAAAGGAGTTAGATAAAAGCAACATTTCAGTAAACATAGGTCTAACTTACTAATAACTCATAGTAAAAAATGAATTAGTTCCAGCAAATATAAATACCAGACTATTTATATTAACTATAATCTGTATAGTCTTTCATTCTGCAATCTTATTATTATGCTACAATTCCAAGTCTTTCCGCTCCCCGCTTCATATCTCTTGCAAAGCCAGTTCTGTTTTGTAAAAGCTTTCGATCCAGCTCCTAAGAGTCTGCTTAAATATGTATGTGTTAAATATATATGTAAATAAAATTTCTGGCTTGTGTAGGCTATTTTTCATGATTTTAGCAAACTCAAAAAAGTATTAAAGTAGATATACTAGATGTACATACATATATATATATATATATATATATATATATATATATATATATAGTTTATTACAAAGAGAGAGCTATAAGTTCACATTGTGGAATATGTTTTTTAAATATTATGAAAGTTATTAGCAATTAAAGGAACAGATTCCTTAACAATGTGAACAAGTTTCATAAATTAGATAGCATTAGACATATTACACCTTCACAGTTCACAGAAAATGGGTAAGGATGATGATTAACTTAAACAAGCTATAGTACCTCCTTTGCACAAAACATTTAAAGTACACTGGGTGGCTTCAAATATCACACTAAGCCAAAAATACACAAAAAAAACCCCACACATTATGCTTAGCAAGCTTATATGCTGCTATATATAAATTCATCGAAAGGAGAAATCAGAGTTAGAATTTATAGTAGACAGGTGTCAAGTGGCTGTAATAGGAAAAAGAACATTCTGTAACCACCAAAGTCCAGTAAAAAGCTGCAAGGAAAAATATTTCATTCTGTGTCTTTGCTGCTAAATGGAAAAAAAAAACATGGCTTGGATGACACACGTGCTTATTCTAGGGAGAATTACTGAATTAAATATTCATGTGTTTGGAATTGCAGGTGATGTGCCCTCGATAAACACTGCTCTTAATAACCATCAGCTCACTCATCTACAGTCATTGTTCAACAACAATCAGATGTTTCCATCAAATCAGCAACAGCAGCTTCTCCAAGGTTATCAGAATCTCCAAGGCTTCCAAGGGCAGCTTCCCATCCCTGGACCTCCTAACAACCCAAATCCTATGGCTTGTCTGTTCCAGAATTTTCAGGTAGAAGTTGGCTTGTTTCGCAGGGATCCACGAAAAGATAATGCAAGCAGCTGATTACATTTTAATATTGAGGTGGATTTTATCATAAAGCAAATCTATGGGTTCCATTTTATCATATCAAAATTAGGCATGGTTCTCAAAATGTTTGACTGTGAGCATGTCTGTTTCAGGTGTTAACCTGAAAGCAATACTGTTTTTTTAACATGGAGAAATGAAATTGAATAAATGTGGAAACCTAGTAGTATATCGAATACCGGTCGCCCTGTGTGAGCCCATAGGCAAGGACTCCTCGGGGTCCCGTTGGCGAGTCAGTGCCGACTGGTAATCCCCCGACGACGAGCCTTTTCTGTCGCGGCCCCTGACCTCTGGAACCAACTGCCTTTGGGGCTCCGCCTGGCCCCTGACCTCCGCACCTTTCGCCGTGAGCTAAATAAATAAATAAATAAATAATCCTTTTATTTCAGTGTGAAGGTTGTAAATGCATGTTTATAGAAATCTTGCTCACTCAGACAATGTTATCATCCTCTGAGTTGAAAAATTAAGCCAGTTTTACACATCGTTTGTATTTCTTCTTTTATTAAAGTATTGCTGAATTGAAAACCTAGGAAAGAATTCATTTAGACAATGACAAGAAAAGCTTTGTTCAGCATGATGAATAGAATATATTATTTTACTAGTTTGCAAAAAAAAATCATTGCTTTCCATCTATTTTTATTCCCAGCTGCTTTTTAATACATTTATTTCATTCTATATGAATTATGCATATATCTAAACTAGTCGTTGTTTATTTATTAACAACTGATTTCTGAGCTAAATTCAGTGTACCGGGCTTAAGCTTTAAACTCTTAACTATTTGGAACTTGTATTTTGGAAGGAGCTCTTAAAATTTCTTTGAGGATAGTGGAAACTTGTGACTAGTCTCAAAAACCACGGTCCCAAAATTTATATTATTAAATAGCATAAGATATTTTCAAACTAGACACTGCAGTCTACTTTTATTTGGCTTGTTCAGTTTCCTTTTTTTAACTCTCTTTTTTATAACAACAGTAAAAGACAATTTATAAATAATGTTGATGAATACATAAATAGATGCTTGATAGCAAAAGAAAGCTTCCATCTTCTTCTGTTCTTCTTTCTTTATCTCTCTCTCTCTCTCCTCTCTCTACACACATGCAAACACATACACATACCGTATATATACACACATAAGTTCAGCTGACAAACATATGATAAAATATTCAAAAGAAAGCTTTGGGCTGAAAAGAAGCAATTCTGAAACTTTTGTTTGAGGCCACAGATGTTTATATCGCCAAAGAAAAATGCAAACCACAGCTGGGAAAATGCAGTTGGCATTAATAACACTGGACAGCTTCCCCCCCCCCAAAAAAGTTTTGCTTCCTGAAAAAATTCTGGCGATTATGATAGATCCCTTCAAACTGAACACAGGTATAATTTCAGAATGACTGTAGAAATATTACATTAACTTCTAACAACTATAATGTATTTAATTGCATAATGTTTCTGACACATTGCCTGAGTTCAACAGGGTCAAAAAAAGTTTTGCTGATGATTTTTGTTTGTACGCAGTCTCTGATGCAACTTATTGCAATGTCCAATAATAGTTAGCCAGCACTGATGCATTCTAGTTGCCCTAATACTATTTTTTTCCATTATGGCAATGTCTTGGTGAAACTTTTCACCATGTTCATCACTGACTGCATCTAGATTTTCAGGGAAGTAGTCCAAGTATGAATGCAGAAAATGAAACTTTAGTGGCACATTGCTCTTCATGGTCTTGTGTGCTGTAAGAAATTTATCAACCAGCTAAATGTAGTTTGGTACCCTGTAGTTGCCCCAAAAAATGCTCAACAACATCCTTCAATTCTTTCTAGGTGATTTGCTATAGATTTTCTCTGGCCCCACTAACAGGCCTTCAAACCTTTTGTCATTGATAATGTATCTGATCTGTGGACCAGTTAAAATACCTTTTTTTAATTTTGGCATCAGTTATTCTTGGAAACCTTCACCTTGTTCATTGCTTTCACAAAATTTTTCATTGGTCGAAGTTTTTTTGTGAAGCAGAGACAACAATATCTTTATCAAGTCTCAAGTGACTCATGAGCCATGTTTTTCTGTCGTGGACAAATTCCTTCAGAGTAGCCATTTCTTTTTAATGTAATGCGACTTTCTTACACACCTGTTTGCCTAAGTAGCAACAATACTTGGTATATATCCAAGATACATTCCAAGCAGCATAACCACTATTTTTAGATCACCAATGTTATTTATTTATTAAATTTGTTACACACTCATCACAGGGTAACTCTAGGCAGCTTACAATATTAAAAAGATAAAACTATACAACACCTATAAACAATGCAAATAAAACACTATAAAAATACAAATACTTGTGTTCCACTTGTACTTAATGTACTGGATGTACGTCAACAACCAATTCCATGGTTTTTGTTCTGTTTTTTTTTCATGAGTACAGTATAACCAACAGGTACTGAACATTGCCATTGTGTAACAACAAAGGATTTATATAAACAGTATGTGATACGTTAAATTACAGATTATTTTTGTAATTAACAGCCAAAAAGGATTCAGGAAGCAGTGTAATAATAGAATCTTCATAAAAAATGTAAAAAAGGATGAGTTCACAACTGTAAATTGTAATAAAATATGGAGACTATGAACACAAGTTATTAAGGAATAGGAGAGAAATCCCTGCATATATAAAGCATCAGTCCATGGGATTACATGGTAGCTGCAGGAGTACAAGAATCTTTTTTTTTTGTAATTTTAGGACGACATAGTTGCTTTAAAGAGTTGCAGAGAAGTGCTATGCTTCTGCTCCTTAATTCCTAAATAGACCTGCTTTAATTTGTTTCTGAAGTACTATACTACACAGCCTTGAGAATTAGATGTATACAAAATGTATTCCTGAAATGTATGTTTTCCCCTGATCGAAGTATACATTTTTCAAAGTATATCATTCAATCCAAGAAGTATATTTTTATCCGAGGAAAAAAAGAATGTTCTGAATTTTTCTGAGCTAATCAACCAAGTGATATGGGAAGGGCAGGGATGGCATGCTACCAGTTCGGCCCGGTTCTATAGAACCTGTAGCTGCAAAGAGCAGCTGACACCGAACCGGTTCGGTGTTTGGCCCACTCGCCTGCCTGGGCTCTGGGCTGTCCTTTATTCCCTGCTTTTTCCTCCTCAGCTGCTTTGCGCGGCACAGCTAAGGTTAAAAAAGCAGGAAACGAGGATTTTTGAATGCTGCGCACCGGAGCACAGCACTTGTCAGCTGTCCAGGCGGCACAGCTGATGATTTCTTGCAAATGCTGCACACACGATTGTCCCCAGTTTGGAGAACTGGCAAATCGCTCCACTGGCTGGCCCCGCCCCTCCCTGCCCACTCACTCCTTACCTGGCATGCGAGCCATCCAACTTGCCTGGTTTGGTAAGTTGCTATTTTTCCTTTTTTTTTCCCCTGACCATCAGCTGTTCTGCTCTGCCAGGAGATTTAGATTAGCTAGAGAGCAGGAAATCCTTGGATTTCTTGCTTTCTAGCTAATCTAAAAGCAGAGCTGAACCTGCCTTAGGACTGAAACTTCTCAGTGCAGACTCAGATAGCCGATTGCAGATAGATAGATCTCTAAGTAAATCTGCGATTCTGTGAGCAACTCAATCTGCTTGCCTGCTTTGCCTGCTTTTGGGTAAAAGTTGCTCGTTTTTTATAAAAAGATCAATATTTACAATATTTACATACAAGCCATGCCCACCCAGTCACATGACCACCAAGCCACACCCACAAATTAGGCCACACTCACAGAACCGGTTGTTAAGAAATTTGAATCCCACCCCTGGGGAAGGGCATATATCAAATGAAAGCAACAAGAAAATGGTATTTAATTGAGATTCAAATTTGAAACTCCAGGGATGGATCACGCTTGTTTAGTTGGAAGATACATCCTGCAATCTAAGTTGTACAAGTGGGAGAAAACTTTAGTAAATATTGTAGGTCGCACTAAGCTAATGTTACTTTTAATTGTATTCTTCCTTTGTAGATACGTACTTGAGAAAGGGACGAGTACCCCATGATTGCTTTAGCCACTGTTTTTAACTGTTAGCAATTCTCCTTGTCTTAAGGCAGCCTCTAATTTTATTTTTCTATGATTTTTAAAGGTGAGGATGCAGGAAGAGGCCGCTTTTCTGAACAAGAGAATTATCTCTCAAATAGGGATGCCACCAGTTCCTGAAAGTTCCAGTGCAGCAATTCCTCCTTTTCAAGATGCTGTATGCAATTTACAACAAAGGACAGAACCATCTGTAGGACAACAGGCAAAGGACATCGGTTTAGCTGCCCAGAGTGATGGTTCAGTTGATGCCATATACAAAGCAGTGGTAGATGCTGCAGGCAAGGGGATGCAAGTAGTAATCACGACCGCGGTTAACAGTACAACACAAATGAGCCCTATTCCAGCTCTGAGTGCCATGAGTGCCTTTACAGCCTCAATTGGTGATCCATTAAACCTTTCCAGTGCTGTCAATGCAGTAATACACGGACGGAATATTGGCATTTCTGATCATGAAGATAGAGCAAGGAACATGAGGGGGACACGATTATTGAAGAATTCGGAACACCTTAAAAATTCCAGCGACGGCGATAGTTTGGAATATTATAAACCAACAGGTTGCAACACACCAAAAAAACAGTGGGAAGGGGAGCAGAGCCCTGGAGGGGAGATGAATCGATGGAAATGCGAGGAGGTTTTAGATCATTCGTCCCACATCCTCAGCAGTCCTTGCCATGAAAGGTCCAACAATATTTCCACATTGCCATTAGTCCAAGGCAAGCAACATCCAGTATTATTACCCCAGCGCAATTGTCACGGCGATAAGATGGTGGAGGAGAACTTCAGGTATAGCAATTACAAAAGAACTATGATGAGTTTTAAAGAGAGGCTCGAGAACACTGTGGAACGATGCGCGCACATAAATGGAAACCGGCCTCAACAGAGCAGAGGGTTTGGAGAGCTGCTGAACCCTTCTAAGCAAGACCTAGGCGTGGAAGAACAGTCTCCCAGTTCCTCCAATAGTTTTGAAAGTTCTCTGATTAAAGACTACATCCATTACAATGGAGACTTTAATGCCAAAAGCATTAATGGGTGTGTGCCTAGTCCTTCAGATGCTAAAAGCATCAGTAGCGAAGATGACCTAAGGAATCCTGATTCCCCATCTTCAAATGAATTGATACATTACAGACCAAGGACGTTTAACGTTGGGGACTTGGTCTGGAGCCAAATTAAAGGACTGTCGTCTTGGCCTGGTAAATTAGTGAGAGAAGATGACGTTCGCAACTCATGTCAACAAAGCACTGAGGATGGGAAGGTACATTTTATACATACGTATACTATATTTATACATTGGCAAAGGTATAACATGATCAAGATTTGTAGTTACATTTTTTTTTTTTTAGAAAGGATGAGAAAAGGTATTGATTGCATTTTTCAATTTGCATCCCTATCTCTTGTCTATAATTTTTAAAAGGCATTATTGCTTTGTATTAGCACTTTTCAGCCTTAAGAATAGCTTAGGCGTAGGACGGTCTTTTTTTAAAAAAAAAACGCATGAAATAGGAGACTAACATACATTCTACTGAAATAAAAATGAGTCTCCATTCTGTACGCTCACATTAGGTCACACTATTTTGATGCCATTTGAATGTACCGCAATGCCTAGGTGACATTTTTATTTGTTTTTTTTCTAAATCAAATATTTAGGATTTTGTTCCGTTTATTATTGTAAACAAAAACGTTGCAAAGGTTCATAGGGAGACAGGGTTTTCAGAAAGGATTGCCTTACCTATTGGAAACCTGTGTCTGGTTCAGATAGCAGGCGGGTATTTTCAAAACACACCCCTGCTATTGGAAGCCTGCTTTTCTGACAAGGAGATCGTACCCTTTTTCAGCACTGCTCCCAAACTGTGAAATACATCCTTTTGGGGAACTGCATTTTCTCTCCCTCTGGAGCCATGAACTCTTAAAGCTGAGATAAAATAAGTCAAACTATCCTAAGCAGGATAAAAAAATATATCCCAATTTAAATTCTTGATGCAGACTCCCAAAACATTAATAGCAGGAAAGTCATACCATTGTTTTACCCCTTAAATGACTTAAAGCTGGATCAAGACACGCTGTATAGTCACTAAAGAGAATAGGACAAAAACTGCAAGGCAAATCATTTCTACTCTGGTTGTAACATTTGTACATATACACCCTGTGAATTCCTACTAAGACCTAGTGCTTCTTACCAAGGGGCAAACTTTACTTTTAGAAGTTGAGAACCCTCAAGATTGTCTAATGAAACAGATTAGAAAGTGTATTTATGATAATAAGGGGTGAGACCAGACTTCAGAAGGTGCTTTATTACATGTTACCCCAGGGTTCAAATTATCCCCCAGTCATTATTCAGTGTCCAGCTTAAATTCACAGGTTCTCTTCTACTACTGGTGTATTTTTCATTATTTGCCATTTCACAATAGCAGTTCTTGCTCAGCTCATGTACACACATTAATACCACTATTCAGATTTCAAACACATTACCATTTCAATTCCATCTGTTCCTGTAACATTTGGAGATGTTCGATCCTGGTTCATTTGCAGTAATGATGATGATCATCAATACCACCATATCCTTTATTTTATACATCTCAAAGTAGCATACTTAAGGCTCCTGCCTTCTATTTTCCCCCAACAACCCTGAGAGAATGATGGCTTGAGAGACAGCTCAATTGACCCAGAGCCATCCGGCTAGCTTTCATGTCTAAGAAGGACTAGAATTCACACATCTCCCAGTTTTCTAGTCTATTATGAACCACAGTAAGCTGGCTTGCCATTTGGAAAACATAATGTTTATGGAGTACAAGAGGCATTAGAGGACACTCATCTATACCACCAATCTATTTGGTGGTGATATAAACTTCTTAGATGTTTATTAAAGACAATGTTCTATTCAGTATATAAGTATCCTAAACATTAGTTTAAGCAAATTTAATTAAAGTCTTCAGTTCAGGGTTAACAGGTATTGAATGTTAGAATAGATTGCATAAAAACTGTTTTAAAGGAAATGTTTATATAAAAACTTTCACTAACAGTTTTCTGGTTTTGCATGATGCATACAACATGCTTGATTTCTTACCATTTCGCTCGGTTTTGTTACTTATTTCATCACCTAATGTAAAGAAATTCAAATCTAAAACCTTTTTAGTGTGAGATATCAAAAGTTAACATTTTCAGAGCAACTTAGGCGGTCAATCATTTCTCCAAAAACTTGGAAAAAAATCAGATAGTCTAAATGACTGTAGAAGAAGGAGTAGCAGAACTTGCAAGCAGCGTTTTTTGTTTGTTTGTTTATAAAATTTATTAGCTGCCCATCTTATCACAGGGTAACTGAGTTAAAAGAGGGATCAGGCATAGGCATAAGCAAATTAAGTCCAATCTCCCTTGAATTCCATTGACTGTTTTCTAACCCCAAGTAGGTGCTAACTGCAAGTTGAGAAGATTCCTGTGCTTAGGCATGATTAGTAATAAATCAGTTTAATTGGACCTCTACATGTGAACCTGATCTTTTGTATCTGATATTAATTTTCTCAACTAGCCATTAACATCTGTTTGGGATTCAAGGGGGTGTTAGACTTGTTTGCTTATGGCTACATAGAGATTCTAGGCTGATCCATCTTTTAACTCTGCCCCTAAATTCTACCAAACCTTCTACAATAACTTTCCAACAGAAATATAAGCTGAAGGTGATTTAAGTAAATAAAGTTTTTTTGGTAAGCTGAATTTCAAGTTGGCCAGGAACTAAAAAAAACCAAGACTTTACCTGTATGTGTTGATCACTTATGAACAGTACCAAATAGTAATTATAAATAATTTAAATGGTAAAAATTCTGACATTTAGTTGAGAGTCATTATATTAATTATATTATGACATTACAAATAATGAACCAAGTAAGTGCAAATTTTCCTCTGCATATAGCATTATTATACGATATCTTGTATAAAAATGCATCAAAATTTTTCTTGTTACTTTTAATCAAATTCTACATAGTAACTCCATAGTCACAAAATACATTTACTAAGATATATCGAGCCAGTATGCATTGTGTAATATTTGTTTCAGGAATTAATGTGCACTTACAATTCCCACTTTTGTACCTCTAAAGTTTAATAAACTAGTATAGCTGACACTAATAATTAACTAATATCGCTGACACCAGTGATGGCATTCAGTGTCTTAAGACTTCTAGCTTGCTCACAAAAAGCAACAGGTTATGATTATGTCTCTTTAAAAATTTCCACAGAACCTTTAACACACCATGATAGAGCATGGAGTCCTTGGTGTTCTCTGACCTTAGTTGTTTGTTTGCAGATGTTTCATGACCCAACTAGGAAACATCATCAGTAATAGACCAATTGCTTTCAGTAAATACTGGGAATACCTAATGAGTTTAATAACAAAATGTATTTATTGATTACATAAATTTATATGCCACTCAATTTATTCTAAAATTTAGGCATTCGACAGTCAACAAAATAACATACAAAAAACATAATATTATCTCGGCCCAAGCCACTCAGAGTCTCCTCCATCCATAAGATGGGCGGCATACAAATTTAATAAGAAATAAATATATAGACTATTAGGTGCCATGCATCAGCAGCAGCTTCAAATCATCCTCTACAGTGAAGATACTTTGGAAGGGCTCTGTTTTAGCTTTATTCCAAATGTCAATGAGGGTGCGGCCAATCTGACTTTGGGAGGATAGCCTATTTCAGAATGAGGCACTGTGACCAAGAAGTCCTGCTTACTAGCAATACCCATTCTCTTCCCAAAGAGAGAGATCTGTAGCATGGCCTTTCAGCACAAATGTTTGGGATGGGTAGATTCAATCTTCATTAGACAGTCTCTGAGGTAATGAAGACCAAAGCCATAAAAGGTAATAGTCAGCACTTTAAATTGGATTGGAAAACCTATTGCATTGGATTATTCTACTAACTTCTACTCTATGGTTAATATGTGGACTGCCACATCCTGTACCAATTGCATCTTTCAAAAAAAAACCTTCATATATGGTGAATTGCAGTAATCTAAGAGAAAGTTGATAATTACGGGCGTTTCTGTTATAGAGTCTGATGATCTAGGAATCGCTGCAGTAGATACCCCAGCTGAAGTTGGGAAAGAGTTATCATCCTCATGGTTTCCAGCTGCTGATCTAGAAAAAGTTACAAAGCTAGGAGATGCTCCAGATTGCAAACTTGCTACTTCAGTGATAGTTGCATCTATCCAAAATATGCGCACTCCTAGAACAATAAGCTTTCTGCATTAATACATCTTGTTGGGATTGATCTTGAGGCTTTTTTCCCTCAAAGTCTACTGAGTCAACAGCCACACCTTATCTATACCAGCTGGTATAGAAATGTAAAACTGGGTATACATCTTCATCATCCTTACATACCATACAAATCAAAGGATCTGTTCCTGCTGCTAGTCATCCACAAGAACAACCATACAATTTCTGTTCCATGACAAGGCCTGAATCTAAAGACATTGAGATAATCCAATTTATGCAGGGCCTTTATAACTGCTGTCACACCGTCTTCTCAACAACCTTCCCCAAAAGAGGAAATTATGATAGCAATAGCTTTTGAAAATAGTTGAGTCACGGGATGGCCTTTTGAAGAGTGGGTACATTACTACCTTTTTCAGAACTGGGAGCATCACTCTATTCCTCATACACTGCTTCCCTGTACCCTACCTCTCCTTCCCTCCCTGCCAGCTTGAACCAAGACAGATATGGATGTAACCCACATGTGATGGAGCCCATCACACAGAGAATCTTGTGCAATTTCTCAGCAGTCATATATTCAAGCAACTTCAAAAAACATTACCTCTGTGATCTCAACAGGTTCTGCCATGTTAACATGTACTTCCTGGTAATTTTGTAATTTTGTTTACAAGTACTTTAATATTAATGTTGTAGCAGACTGAAGAGAACTTTTCCAAACCATCTTTACCTTATGGTGAGTGAATGAGGATGCTTAACATATAATATTAGGAACTGTGGGTGGTGCACTAGTTAGAATGCAGTATTGCAGGCTAACTCTGTCCACAGCCAGGAGTTTGAATCTCACCAGGCTTAAAGTTGACTCAGCCTTCATCCTTCCAAGGTCGGTAAAATGAGGAACCAGATTGTTGGGGGGGGGCAATAGGGGGACTCTGTAAACCGCTTAGAGAGGGCTGTAAAGCACTGTGAAGCAGTATATAAGTCCAAGTACTATTGCTACTGCTAAAAATATTACAGAGGAATGAAGTAAATCTAATTTTAGGAATGTGCTAACGATGATTCTTCAGATGATACCTTAATCCACAAAAATTTAATACAGTTTAGGTTCTCATGGTAAGTATTGTAAGTATTGTAGAATGTATTGGTACGGTTAGCAATAGTACAATTAGATTTCCTCATATAAAAGGGTGAAGTGTAAGACTAATTCAATTTATTGATCTGAAAAGAAATTATTTTTTCTACTCCTAATTTACTTTTAAAATAGGAGAATTGTCTTAGATGAATTAGAGTATGATAATAGAGGCAGATTAGTTTTTTCTATGTAATCTTCCTTCAGAAAAAGATTTTCTTTTATTTAAGAGTGGTCCAGCTCTTGAATCATGACATTTACCTATGTATATTAATTATCTCAGCATGTTCTAATAAAGTATCAGAAGACTAAGGAGACAGAGGAGATAAGTAGTAAATAGATATACTTTTTTATTACGAGTATTACAGCTACTTTTAAACTTCAGTAGGGCCACTCTGATACTTGGGTTAACAAACAAAAATGTTGTCAGTGTTCCAACTAACACACTCCAACACAATAAATTCCAAGACAAAGAGAAAACAAAAATAATTACAAAAAATATGACAAATAAACAAAAGGAAATACTAGCTGCAATAATGGCCATCCAAATAGTAGATAAAGTAAAATATTTGGGAATTATGATCTTGGCAAGATGTACAACACTCAAAAATGAAAACTATAATCCATTAATTAAATGAATAGCAGAAGATTTGGAAAAATGGGACAAATTAAGATTATCTTTTATGGGCAGGATAGCGATAGTAAAATGATTATTTATATCCCATAGACTCCGGGCTTACAATTTTTGGGATACAACCCAATGCGCTCAGCAATAGCCTTCCTTCCATTGTATATGCCTGCTTATTACTAAGCAGCATTTTTACAAAGTCAGCTTATTGCCCCCAACACTCTTGGGTCCCCAGTTTACCTATCCCGAGAGGATGGAAGGCTGAGTCAACCTTGAGCCTGGTGGGATTCGAGCCTGCAATAATTACAGGCAGCTGGAACTAAGTGCTAGGCTATTAACAGCCTGCACCACCAAGGCCCTTTTTATATTACCTTTTTTTTTCCAGAATACTCTCATAAAATTGGGAATTTTTTTTTGATGATTTGAATAAATTGATGTTGAGATTCATATGGCAAAAGAAAAAAATCAAGAATCAAATTAAATTTGTTGCAAGATGCCACAGAAAGGGGTGGATTCGGCCTACCTGACTGGGAATTGTATTATAGAGCTGCAACTCTAACATGGATTAAAGATTGGATAAATCACAACAATAAAAGAATATTAACGCTAGAGGGTTATAATTTACAGGCAGAATGGCATGCCTTTTTATGGCAGGACAAACAAGTAAGGTGCTGGTGTTGACCTATAAAGCCCTTCATGGCATTGGACCAGGGTATTTGCAGGAGACCCTGCTGCCAATAACGGTTTCCTGATGCCCCGTGCGTTCCCACCAGCAGGGCCTTCTCAGGGTGCCGTCAGACAGGCAATGTCGGCTAGCGGCCTCCCAGGGGTAGGGCCTTCTCTGTGGGAGCACCCACCCTTTGGAACCAGCTGCCCCTGGAGCTTTGGGTGGCCCCTGACCTCCGATCTTTCCACCGTGGCCTAAAAACATGGCTGTTCCAACTCGCCTACCCGGACTGATGGGGGGGGAGGGTTTTTAGTTGTAGTTTTAAATGTAATGGTTTATGAGATTTTCGGTTTAATAGTTTTTTAATATTTGTACTGTTCTGTTTTTAGTATTGTAAGCCACCCTGAGTCCTCAGGGAGATAGGGCGGCATATAAATCTCATAAATAAAATAAATAAAGTAGGCCATAGATACTTTCAAAGACATAAAATTAGGCAGACCTTGTTAACTGCATGGAACAAAACTAAAAGACAAATTTACATAGAAACACCAATATGGCTATCTACGTTGGAAGCTTTGATGTACCCACACTTATTGCGACAAGGGAAAAGTATTACCTACGAGGACATTTTAAATGATAGAGGAGAATTACGATCAAGACAAGATTTGAAGGACCAAGGAATAGACATAGAATGGTGGGCTTATTTACAACTCCAATCGAGACATGGGAAAGAGTGGAGAATTAGCAGGCATAAAACAAAATTAGATGAACTACTATTGGGAACTGATGGAAATTGATAAAAAAAATTATAAAGGTTTATTGGAATATAAATTAGAGGAAGAAAAAGTAAAAGAAACGATGGATGAAGAATTTTGGATATAGTATAAATTTAGATGATTGGCAAATCTTATGGGAACGAAACAAAAAAATGACTTTGGCCACACTGTTTAAAGAAAATTTATATAAATTGTTTTATAGATGGCATATGCCGCCATCAAAATTGGCAAAAACGTATCCAAATCTTTCCCCGGCATGTTGGAAATGCAATAAGGAAAATGAAATGTATTATCATTTATGGTGGAATTGTGAAGAAGCCCAAAAGTTTTGGCAGAAAACTCAGAAATGGTTAGAAGTGATGTGTAAGATTAAAATAGAATACAGACCTGAAATTTTCTTGTTAGGAATTAACGTGGGAAAATACGACAAAGATATTATATACCTAATAATTACTGCTGCTAGATTGGCCTATGCACAACAGTGGAAATGTAAAGAAACTCCAAGTGAAATAGAAATAATTAGGAAAATTTGGATGTGTGCAGAAATAGACAAATTGACAAAACAATTAAAAAATAAGGATGAATCAGATTATTACAAAGTATGAGGTAAGTTTTATTGTTGGTTAGAAAAGAGGAAGGATCAAGATAATAAGAAATTATTATATGTATATATTATATACTATGTATATAGAATGTAAATATGTATTATTTTTATATATGACTTAGCAATGTGAGACAACTGTGTGAGTTAGGAGGATTGCATCATGTTCATTGTTTTCAATGTTCTTTTCTTCTTTTTTGTGTTTGTCTAATAAAAATTTAATTAAAGAAAAGAGAACACACTGTACTAGCATACAGGTGGTTCTCTATTTATGACCACAATTGGGACCATAATTTTGGTAATTGAACAAAGCAGTTTTGAAGGCACCCACGTGATTGCTTCACTCAACAATCACAATCCTGGCTCTCCCACTTTGGTCATTAAATGGCACAGAGTCAATTGGCTAGTGAGAGGGGTGACGTATAAATTTAATAAATAAATAAAAGAACCATGTAGATGATTAAGCAGATAGAGTGAAAGAGCTGCCTACCATGCGTAGAAAGGAACTCGTGCTCTGGGCTGGAGAAATGAAGCAGAGATCCCAAAAGACCAAGCTTTGTTTTTGTAGCCCAGAAAAAGACGTCTGCACTAACATACACACCCCACCCCCATACATGAATTTTCTGGGGAAGCTGGCAGAGAAGATTGCAAATGGCGATCACATCATCACGAAGTCAAGGACCACCTGTAGTAACTTTTGAATTTCCTAGCAAAGGTTTTCACTTGCACTTTTTGTAATAAGCAGTGTCCACAATCC
This sequence comes from Naja naja, assembly GCA_009733165.1. Classification (NCBI taxonomy): domain Eukaryota; kingdom Metazoa; phylum Chordata; class Lepidosauria; order Squamata; family Elapidae; genus Naja; species Naja naja. The sequence continues at coordinate 222,272,576 of CM019148.1, read as the reverse complement.
CTCAGAAAGTCCTGGAATACAAAGTAAAAGTTATCAGTGCAGCCTCACAAACTCTACTGTATTAAAGTTAGAGGAAGAAACGTTGAACACGGAATTGCAGGCAGTTAACGTGGTGCAGATATTAAAAATGGAAATTCTGTGCTTCACTTCTGCATTTGCTTTTAATGAAGTTCTTGGGAGTATTGATGTTGTAATGGTTCATGCATTCATAAAATGTATACATTAGCAATTATTGGAATAAAAAGCTATCGTTTAAATGAAAATGTAAAAAAAACCAAAACCTTTCACCAAAGTAATATAGGATGTCATCAAACCAAAGTAATAAAGGATGTAATAATAGCATTGTTTCAGACTTTAAATGTTAATTTAGATGTTTATTGTAAGTGAAATGTTAATTTAGATGTTTTTTGTTAGTGAAATGAACTGTGAAGTTTTTTTAATACTGTTTGAAAAACAAAGTTATTTACACATAATAATTGTAATGTCATTTGTACATATAGCTATAGAAAACAACTCAAGCATTTACCAAGTTCAGTTAGAAACAGAATTTACTAAAAACCCTCTGCTACTGAAATATATAATTTTTATCACTTCAGTGCAGCTGAAATCTCTTTATGTTGCCCAATTTGTAGCTTTGTTGTTAATTACAGTGAACCAAATTGTATTCTGCAGTAGTGGTGCCAAAACAAAATTTATATTCACTGTTTTAATAATTAACAATATTAAGACAACGGATTATTGTCTGAGAAGATACTTCCTTTGCTTATTATTTAAAAACCATTTGGAGGGCCTATTCTTGCTGCTAGGCTTTGGTTGGTCCCTCAGAATCCAAAGGAAGCTCTTACCAAGGCAAATGGAACATTGCTATTGGTCCATTACAATTGTCCTAAAAAATTTTATTCTTTTCCTTATGAGAGTTGTTTCCCAAAGCAAATATGTGTTATTATTGAGGGATGAAGCTTTAGGAAATACCACAATAGGTGTTATAGGTAAACTCACTTGGGGCTGTACTCCATAAAATAATCTTATCATCATCATCTTTTAACAACCCCATTGTCATGGGGAGACTGGTGGAGACTGACTCTGAGGGAGAGGAGGAACAGCCGACAGGGAGTGGAAGTGTGGCTCTGGAGGTTGTGGAGGAGGCTGGGGAAGGGCAGAAGCCGGCTGAGCAGTCAGAGGACCCAGGCCCATCCCTTATCCATCCTAGGGCACGCAGGGAGGAGAGGATAAGGGAGAAACGTTGTCCCCTCAGGAGGAGAGGGCCTTGATCCTCTTCATGGGCTGCAGGTGTGACAACTGAATAAGAGTTTGGACCTGCGTACTGGCAAACGCTGGAAACAAAGCGTGTAAATATCTCTAGTTTATAGTTCCTCTCTGAGTTTGGCGTCCTTCCCAGTGTGTGTTATCTGTGGACATCCTCCAGCCCTTATCTTGCCTGGTTTGTGTTGCTTTTTTCCCCCCTTCTTCGTGTAACTGTTTGTGTGGGAGTTTTTTTGTCTTCCGTCAAAGATATTCGGAGCTTGGAAGCAAAGTGAAGGAATAAAAGGGGCTTCACCTGTTTTCTGTGACTGTGTTTGTTTTGTATCCCACCCTGGGTCATCACATCCATAATCCCTTGCGGGGTGGAGTCTAGGCAACTGAATGGAGCTAGCAGAGTATTTAATGGCCGGATGCCCTTCCTGTCGCCAATGCAGAGTTTTGTTCAGCAGATACATTCTCATTGTGCTCAGAGAGAGAAATGTCTGCCTCTACCTAGGGTTGAACTCACAGCCTCCTGATTGTGAGGCAAGAGCTCCACCTCTAGGCCCCTGCAATCTTAGGCCCCAATGAATACAACTATGATTTTTTTCTTAAACAGTGTTGCTTTTGGGAGGCAGTTGCTACTGTGCTGCTAACCTTATAATGGCATATAAACAACAAGTTTGCCTTACTTTTGAACTAAAATTCTTCCAGTGCAGAAATGGAATGTTGGGCTTTATGAGTGGGTGATTTTCAAATACAGGTAGTCCTCAACTTACAACCATTTGTTTAGCTCACCAAGTTACAACAGCATTGAAAAAAGTGACTTAAGACCGGTCTTTGCATTTACAACCATTGCAGTGTCCCTGCAGTCACGTAATCGTAATACGGGCATTTGGCAACTGGCATGCATTTACAACAGTTGCTGCGTCCTGAAGTTACATGGTCTACATGGTCATTATTTGTGACCTGGAAGGGAGTTTCCATCAAACGAAATGAGTAGGGGAAGCCAGATTTGCTTAACGACTACTTAGTTCCCTCAGTGACCATATCAAAAAGATCATAAAAATCAGGTGCGGTCACGTGATGATTTATTTAAACATTGCATCCCTTAGCAACAGAAGTTCCAATCCTAATTGTGATTGTATGTGTATTCCTATTCATTGTGTATGTTTTTAATATTCACCTTGAAATACTTAAGATCTCATACAATTTGGTAAGGAGTTAAAGATATTACTTTATTATTATTTTTTCATGCAATGACAATAAGATTATGTTTTATGGATCAGCTTAGTAAAGGTAGTGTAATTTTTAATTTGAAGACACCCAAAAACTACTGCATAGTCTATTTAAACATCTCCAGACCATCCACTCCTCCTCTGAACCTCCAGGCAACTCCTCAAGCAGTTCTATCCAATTCTGAAGATGTTTAACTTGAGGTTTCCATCTTTAATTTTTTACGAATTTGAAATGTAAATTCATATATTTCTTTGTATTATATCTATGAAGTTTGGGGTTTTACTGTGATCTCTTGAAGCTGAGCTTTACTTTGGAATAATTGAATGTAATAGGTAATGTAATTTGTTGTGTGTACCTTCTCTCAGGTGGAACCTGACAAGTTGAAAACACTAACAGAAGGTCTGGAAGCCTACAACCATGTCCGAAAACGGAATAGAAAGTAAGTACCCTGTAAATCTTGGTAATTTCAAGTCCTCATCTCATCTCATGTCAGAAATGCAGGAACTAGAAAAGGGGAAATATCAACTTAAATTTTGAAAAATTGAAAACTTTAATAAAAAAACATAAATGTATATAGTTCTAGCCCAATGCCAGCCTACGGTGACGGCAGGGATATTTCTGATTAGCAAGTCATTCTGTGTGCATGTCAGTCCCAAGGGGCACTGTAAAAGATGGATAGTTGTTTGAATAGTGCCTCATTCATAGTAAATATCCTTGTCCTCTGGGAGAAACCCCTATTTTTCCATGTGGTATTTTGTTCTAGCCATACTAGTGCTTAGTCTGTTTAAACATCTCCAGATCATCCACTCCTCCACCGAAACTCCAGACAACTCCTCAAGTGATTCTATCCAATTATGAAGATGTTTTACTTGAAGTTTCCATCTTTTCAATCATTCTCTTTGTAGTGAGATTGTAGCAATCTCCTCAGCGCAATCAGATGCTTTAGCTTGATAACCAAGAATCACTTTGTGGAGAATTTGTTAGTAAACAAAAAGAATATATATACATGTTCACTCATTTAAATCTGTTAAATAGATTTTACAGATTTCAAAAATGTTTCAAAAACCTCCCATTTAAACCATGTCAATAGGAGGCAATAGGAGGATAAAATAAATAGATATGGTAAATGGTGCCTTTTAAATCATATATGGTGTCCAGTGCAAGATCACCAGAGGCAAAGAAGCTGCTTATTGGCCATTTCAGATATCAAAAGATCCCTGTAAGAGAACATAAAATTAGCCTCTCAGTCTTGATGCCCTACTGGTAATGAAGCATTTGAAATATTTGCTATGCTATACGAATGTTTGAAGTCAAACTCTTCTCATGGGAATAAATTATATCCCATCACATACACACACAAAAATTGAAATGCTGAATTTGAGGAAATCCAAACCACATTGTCTCAGAGTCTCCCGGCTTCGCTACCACTGAGACACACACACACATCAAGGGAAATGTCTCTCCTAAAAGCTGTTTCAGTCTCCTAAGATGCAACAGGCTTCTATTGCGTTCTCCTTTCTTTCTACCCAATGGATTGGAGGAGGAGGAGGAGATAGTATAAATTAGGGGTCACCAACCTTTTCAACCTCAGGGACCACCAAACTCATACTTTTAAATCCCAAGGACCACTAATACGAAATTTTTTAAAAAGATAATATATTTAATGTAAATATTTTATTTTTATATTAAATATACATTTAATTTTAAAAATTAATTTTTATTTTATACATACACACATATAAATGCTTATTTAATTATAACAAAATTGTAAATGCTTAATAACTGTGTGACAGAGTGAAGGGAAACTTCACTCTGGGGGGGAGGGAAGAGGGAGGATTTAAGAAGCCACATGGTGCCTGGAGGCTGGGAAGATCCGGACGGGGAAGAACCGGCTCCCCCTCAAACGGAAGAAAAGCAGAGCCATCTCATATCTCCCCCAAGTCAGAGGAAACCTCTCCCTCCTTGCCAGGTGTGGCTGCCTGGAGTTGGGGGAGAGAAGGAGGGCCGGGCTGGAAGTGCCAATGAAGACGGGCTCCTAATAACCAGGCAACACCTCCCCTCCTTCGGCCTCCACATAAGAAAAGGACTCCCCAAGGCTACGCTCCAGGTTTCTCCCGCTGCTTCCAAGCAGAGAAGGATCCCTCCCTGTGTGGAGGCTGAAGGGGGGGCGGTGTCAAGCCCAGAAAAGCTTGAGCTCTCACCTGCACAAACAGGCTGGTTATTAGGAGCCGTCTTCCTCGGCACTCTTTTGGTCTGTGCATTTGGTCTCCCCCCTCCCCATGCCAAAGGAAAGCCAGACGGGCTTCTCCTTCCCTCCTACCCTTTTCCCTAATCCCTTCCCACCACTCAATCCTACTTTGGGACAGAGGAGAGCATGCTGGAAACGTGTGTTGGCATTTCCAACACACCTTTCTCCAGTGCTCGCCCGCAATTCTTCACGTTCCTCTAGGCCTGGCTTGCTGAGGGGGAAGAGCAGCCCTGACGTCTCTGCTATCCCCCCCCCCCAGGAAAAGAAAGTGATCAGAAACAGCTCTCACTGGGGCGAAAGAGCAGAGATCGGAAGGCACAGCCAACAGAAAGCAGCACTTTTCAAAGGTGGCAGCTTCCATCTTCTCTTGCCTTCCTCAATCTGAGCTCTTTCGCCCCAGCGAGAGCTGTTTCTGCTAGCTTTTCCTGTGCTTTCCCCAGGCAGCGATGGCTGGAGCCGTGGGGGGGGGACAGCAGAGCAGAGCACCGAGAGGGACGAGGAAACTGATGCTGACGCATAGGCCTGGCCTGGCAATGGGGTGGGGATGAGGAAAGGATCCTCTGAATTGGTGTCACCTCCTGCCTCTTTCCTCCGCGCATTGAGGAGGTTGAGCGGCTGCCAGCGATGCCCTCAAAGGAAGATGTTGCAAGAGAAGGCTCGACTCTGGGCCCCCCCGAAGCTTCTCTTCCTCCTCGACAGAAGCGCTCATGCGCAAAGCGCTCACCACCCCTCTGGCCCCCAACAAGCCGCCTCCTTCCCACTGAGCATGTGAGCGCTTCTGGCAAGGAGGAAAAGAAGCTCCTGAGGGCAGGGGTGTGGGAGATTGTGGCATCGGAGCTCTTCCCTGGTGTTTCCTGGTCTACATGGGGAGGGCGCGATCTCCTGCACCCCCCCCAAGAGCTTCTCTTCCTCCTCACCAGAAGCGCTCACACGCAAAGCGCTCACTGCCCCTCTGGCCCCCGACAAGCCGCCTCCTTCCCGCTGAGCGTGTGAGCACCTCTGGTGAGGAGGAAGAGGGGGTCGAGCCTCCCCCTCGCAACATCTTCACCTGAGGGCAGCTGCTTCCTGCGGCTCAGGAGGTCCGTGCTCTTCCCGCTGCTGCTCAGCCTCCTCAATGCGCTGAGGCAAGAGACAACAGGCATGACACAGGAGACTGCAGGATTGCCCCGCCTCTCCACCTCAGCATGCTGCGGCCCACCAAAATTTTCTCGTGGCTCACCAGTAGGCCACGGCCCACCGGTTGGCGACCACTGGTATAAATGATTGCCTCTGCTGCTCCCTCCCCAATCCCTTTCTCTAATCTGCTCCCCCCCCTCACATATTGTCACTAGCTAATAATTCCTAACCCCAAATATTGGCCATTGGCCAAGCCCTTATTTTAAGCCAAGGCAATCCATTTATCTAAGATTATAAAATGAACGTGGCCTCTGGCAAATTTACAAGCTGATTAGTCTGTCCCATCTGTAATTACATCATTGAATAAAGACTGCCTTGTGCAGTTTGTAGGGAGGAAAAGTGATATACCTTAACAGATTGAAAAGCAACGAGCAGGTGAGCAATTAAATGAGTGACTGGTGGAGAGGGCACAGGAGACAAAGGAGGAAGCAATTATCCCCACTGGAGTTTAGCTCAGCACAATTACCCTTTGCAAACATTTATCATCCCTAACTATGAAGAACTACTACTATTACTACTACTGTTACTATTACTGCTATTACAAGCTGAAACATTTTTGAACACATATAGTACTAAATTTTTAGTCCTGCAAACAAATAAGGAGTAAACAATATTAGCATAGTTTTTCTTTTGCTTATTCAGCATATTTCCGGTTGTATTAGATTTTTTATCCCACTTGTATTACTTTATAACTAACTCAAGGCGGTGAACATTCCTAATACTTTCCTCCGCCACCTGTTTTTCCTACAATAATCGTCCTGTGAGGTGGGTTGGGCTGAAACAGAGTGACTGGCTCAAAGTCACCCAGGGGACTAGAACTCCCAGTCTTCTAGTTTCAAGGTCAGCACCTTAACCACTACACCAAACTGGGTCTCTACTTAAAGGACAGAAAGGAAATTCTGTCTTTGCCAAAACACCACATAGTTGTTAATGCAATTCATCTTTTCTTGCTAGTAGTACCTTGCAAATACAACGAGCCTATTTTAGTTTTGTTTAACGTTTTCTACTCCATTTGAATTTGGGTTGTTTACTGTTCTAATGTCTCTATGTTATATTGTAATCACATAACTAATTTACGCATGGTCCACTGCCACATGGGATGACAACACACAAAAAAAGAAATATCTCTGATAGATTAGCTATGTCAAGTGATCAATCATCTCTTACCTGTTGTTTGGTTTTATTTTAGATTTTTATTAGGGAGACGTTAGATAACACTTAAGATTCCCATAAGTGGACACTTAACCTCTCAGGCCAGGCAAAATACATAAAAGTTTATGACCTGAGGGATGATTGTGCCATGTAGGTATCTCCATAGATGGCAAAGAAAATAGCCATTCTATTTTATTAACAACAAAAGCTCTAATTATAGTTGAGGATATAAGTAAGCCAGACTTTCAATTTGCACCTGCTTAAAGATTTTCCAACTGTAACCACCAGTTATACCAATAATTTTATTTTAAATTACTGCTCCTACAGATAATGGTATATAACAGATTAAAAAATTTGCAATCCTGTCCATGTTTGCACCAAACTTTTAATTAGATATGTTGTTTTATGGCCTTATCGATATCGAGTGCCAACCGCCCTGTGCGAGCTCATAGGCAAGGACTCCTCGGGGTCCCGTCGGCAAGCCAATGTCGGCTGGCGGTCCCCCGGCGACGAGCCTATTCTGTCGCGGCCCCTGACCTCTGGAACCAACTGCCCCTGGGGCTCTGCTTGGCCCCTGACCTCCGCACCTTCTGCCACGATTTGAAGACCTGGTTGTTTGACCAATCCGGGCTGTGACCCCTCCCTGGGGGGGATGGGGTTTTCATAATATTTTAATTATAGTAATTTTAGTTTTTGTAATTTTTTGGGCTTGCAAATTGGTTTAATTTCTTTTTAATTATTTATTGTTGCTGTTTTTAGTTGTGAGCCGCCCCGAGTCTTCGGAGATGGGGCGGCATATAAGTCAAATAAATAAATAAATAAATAAATAAATAAATTATTGTTTTCTTCCCCCCCCCCAGATAATTAACTACTATACCAAACTATTTTTCTTCTCCTACTGTAAAGGGTGATCAATAAATAGCAATAGCAATAGCACTTAGACTTATATACTGCTTTATAGTGCTTTACAGCCCTCTAAGCGGTTTACAGAATCAGCATATTGCCCGCAACAATCTGGGTCCTCATTTTGCCCACCTCGGAAGGATGGAAGGCTGAGTCAACCTTGAGCCTGGTGGGATTTGAACTGCCAAATTGCAGGCAGCTGGCTGCAGCAGAAGTAGCTTGCAGTACTGTATTCTAACCACTGTGGCACTGAGGTATTTGATGTTACATTTATCAGAATCCAATATAATCAGGTAATCTGAAAGTTCCTTGTTAGTAGGCAATTTAGAATAGAAACCTGTTGCAAAGTTGAATCCCACTACAAATAGTCTGTCCTACATAAATACAGGCACCACATAAATACAATTGACAGAATAGCCCATATTCTAGTAGAGAAAAGTTCTCTGAGGAAGGACTCCAGCATGAGTCCAAAAGCTCAGAAGAGTAAACCTCTGGTGTCAGTGACCGACCCAGTTTCGAGCTTGCAACATTATCCTGGGATATGTGTATTTGCCTTCATTCATGACATTTAATGCTGATCAGTGCTGGAAACCAGTGAGACATTTGCTTTGATGCAATTTAAAGTTCTTTAGCAGCAGCATGCAAAAAAAAAATAGGAAATCCAAATCAAGATAAGTGTGTAACACTACAATAAATACAGTGTTAATAATAACAAAAATAAAAGTTGAAATAGAATAAATAAAAAATACGAGTATTCATCTATTTCTACATCAAAAAGTGAATGCACTATAACGATTATAGCAATATTTCTTAAAATGGTCCTAAGACCCTCTAAGCCCTCTAAGGCATGGGTGTCAAATTTGATCGCCTCACGTGATGTATTGTGACTTTTTTGCCTTTGCGGAGCCGGGATGGGTGTGTCCTGTTCGTGATGCATCTGGCCTGTGGGCCACCAGTTTGACACCCCTGCTCTAAGGAGTCTGCAAAATCAAAATTATTTGTCAGCCTATGCTGAAAAATAATATAATATTAAAATCTCATCAAACAATTGTGAGAAGCAGTAGCAACAGTGAATGTGTCAATTTTAATTTTTCTCTCTGGAAATATCAATAAATACAAAACTCATTGGGAAAAAAAGAACTTTTCAGGTTTTGCATAAATCTTGGGAATGGGTCCTGAGGTTAAAAAAAATTACTAATCCGTAGTAAAAAAGCTGAAAATTTTACCTAATTTGTCAGTTTTTGCAAGATGAATTTTGATAAACTCCTATTGTTCAAGGGGCACTACAATATTGTTTATTTTCAATTCAGTTCAATATCTTCAACCATTTGTCAATTCAAATACTGGGGGGGGGGAGTCAAGTCATAAATGTCCAAAAAACTCCCTTGATGTAACAGATAAAAATTCTTAACAATAGAAACGGTTTTTCCCTTTTTTGTAGTGCTATGTGGAGAAGTCGTAGATACATCATTTCACTTAAAGCTAGGGTCTCAATCACATCAGTGTGCTTTATTGAATTGGTGCTTGCAGTAGTTTTATGACACCAGTTGCAGTCCAATTCAGAATGGAAAATCAAACCAGGAAGAACCCCTCAAGACAAATCCCAAGGTACTAACCTCCCAAGGGGTGTCAAATTTACGGCCCACGGGTCAGATGCGTCATGTGCTGGCCACGCCCGGTTTAGCAAAGGGGAAAAAAGTAGTGATATGCCATGTGATGACACCATGACGTGATTTTGAAACCCCTGTACTAAAGCTTACAACCATGAATTTGGAATGAATTCAGTTATTTGAGGCAAAAGGCCCATAGAGAGAATTAATGCACGGTAATTTATTTATTTATTTATTTATTTATTTATTTATTTATATTTGAACTTGTATGCCGCCCCATCTCCGAAGACTCGGGGCGGCTCACAACTAAAAACACAAAACAATAAATATTTAAAAAATCATTAAACCAACAACAAGCCCAAATATTAAAACATAACGACAATAAACATTAAAAACCGTCCCTCCCCCAGGGAGGGGTCACAGCCCAGGTTGGTCGAATAACCAGGTCTTTAATTCACGGCGGAAGGTGCAGAGATCAGGGGCCAGGTGGAGCTCCAAAGGCAGTTGATTCCAGAGGTCAGGGGCCGCGACAGAAATTGAGGTGCAAAAGTACATAAATGTTAACAATTTGATTTCACGCAAAAAAAATCCCCCAAAATACTTGCAATGGGATTGGAATTATAGTTAGACATATTGTAATATATTCCATTATGTGAAAAGAGACAATGATGAGTTAAAGTGAATTCCTGCATATATGAAAATTGTAATTATTATTCACTAGATTAAATAAAGATAAACACTGGATTTCTAAAATACAGCAGTAAAAACAAACAGGATATACAAGTCCCTTCTCATCCAGTATTCCTAATTGGATTTCATGTTATATGAACAAATCTCTTCCTTTTGCACCTGTATGCTTGTCACACATTTGTTATTTCTGAACATATAGATATTTAAGGATTTTGGGTACTTTATCATTTTTAAAAATTCTCTAGAAATCTTATCAAATATATTTGGAGCCAGTTTGATGTGATGGTTAAGGTACTGGCCTAGAAACCGGGAGACTGTGAGTTTTAGTCCCATCTTAAGTGTGAAAGTGGCTTTTTCATATGACTGTATGTTTGATTTTGGGTAAATTGTGGTCTCTCAGCTTGGTCTCGGTCTCAGTCTCTCTTCTCTCTCTCTCTCCCTTCTCTTTCTCTCTCTCCTCTTTCTCTGTCTCTGTCTGTCTGTCTCCCTCTCTTTCTCTCTCGGTCTCTCTGTTATGAATAGAACAAGATCTAAGATTAATGGGTGCCCAAATAATCCCACCCAATCAAGATTTTATTGTAATATTGAACTGAAATTATATTTGATTTCTGTTACCCATTAGAATTAACATTTATATTATTTCAGTTACTATTTCTCTACCGTAAAATTTAAGAATATTTTTTTTAAAATATGAGTTTTAAATCATGGCTTCTCTCTGGATTACTCTTAATCTACAGATGCTGAATGACATAATCTTAACAGTTTATGGTTCTATAGCTATATGTGTTAATAAGATGCATACCACTTCTTTGTGATCTGTTGTTAACTTTCTGAGATGGATTTGATAGATGTTCAGAGGGAAGAGGTATTTGAACATCTTTGCACAAACAGATGTTGTGTGTAGTACTCTGTTTTAAAAATAAAAAGTAATTTGCAGCTGAGAAAGTAAACATCGTTTTGTCCTAAATACTGTAGTGTTGATATAGCTATTAAAAATAGAATATTGTAACCATTTTGGAAACATACTTAAAACCTTGGTATGGTTGTTATGCTTTTTTGATGTGTGTTAGGTTTAGACTGAATGTAGAATTGAAATTCCTTATCAAAATGACCACATTTTCTGTCCTCTTAGTTATACTGTTGGACAGGTTTCACTTGAGTGAAACTCTCCTAAAGGAAAAATCGAGTTCAAATAGAAGCATTCACATGTTCAAGAAAGGCCTCCCTTTGCAAGAGGGAAAACATGGAAGACTATCCTTTCCTCCGAGTTGCACAAGTAGGAGATGGGAGAGGCTGCTCATCTCTTGTCCCATCTGGAGTTGTGCACATTGAACGAGCTGCTATTTATATTGTTGTTTGGTTCATGCACATCTCATTCTGAGCTCATCTGATCTCATTCAGCACTCATCTCAGAAAACTATAATATTCTTGAAGGCCTTTCAGCCCTGTAATCTTGAAGAGGAGTAACTTGTTTTGAGTAACCAATTTATTTCACTATTTTTATCACAAATTTTCCATCTACATAGTTAATTATTAAGTAGGAAAAAAAACACATTTATGCAAATTATCGTTATGTTCACTTGTCTTGTTAAAATATTCATCTTCTTTTTTGTTCTAGTGCTGATAGATAATAAGACTTCAAACACATATACTTCTGTTTCCCCCACAATTTTACTGCACTTGAATCCTGTATTTTGAGATTCTCAGATCCCACAATTTTAATCAGTGCATCTCCAACTGCTTTATTATTCTTTATAAAATTCTATGTCTGTAATTTTAGACTGTATATATAAAACTTCTTTTTAAATATAATATTTAAAAAGCGCTAACCAACTGCTTTCAATTTATGCCTTTTCTTTCTTTCAAATCTTTAAGTCATTAATTATTTTTCCTAATTATATTCTTAATTCCTTTCAATTCTTATAAAGCTTTCTTCAAATATATCTTGCTAGTTTTGATCAGTTATTAACATTCTACTGATTCATTCAATTCAATGTATAGAATGTGAAGGATGTGTGTTTGTGTTTATTTTCACAGTCATAATGTACACTGAAGATGGTATTTAATTTCATTGTACAAGGTGCAATGACTATAAAGTAAACTAAACTAAACTACTGATATATCAATATGTGTCAGATATATACATGTGGGTGTGTATGTATCAATAGATAGGAGAGCTAGAGAAGATAGATAGAAGACAGACATTGTCTTAACTTGTGGGAACCAGCAGGTAGCATTGGAAATCACAATCATAGGATTGCAACTCAATGCAGCATAATCCCAAGCCAGGTTACAAACACCAAATTGCAATCACATGATTGCCAGGACACTGCAATGGTCAGAACTCCAAGGACCAGGTATAGTAAGTAGTAACTGTGCAGTGCCATCAACAGTTGTTGAATGAATGGCCATAATCTGAAGACTATCTGCATGTCACTGCATGTGTGTACATTAAACTGAAAATATGTGAAGTAAAATGTATCACTATTATTGAAAAGCTGAATGGAATGTTAACTTGAACAATATGTGTGTGTGTCTGTGTGTCTGTGTATGTGTGTGTGTATTTAAACAGTACATTCTACTGAAAAGCTACAGCATTAGTATAAATCTATTCCTCTGTTTTCATCTTAGAAGTGGGAAGCTAAATAACCATTTAGAAGCTGCTATCCATGAGGCCATGAGTGAACTTGACAAAATGTCTGGGAATGTAAGTACCTAATATTTAATTTGGGGGTGACAGCAGAGGGAGGAGAAATAGGGAGGATTCCCCAAGCCCAGTATTTGTGAAGAAGCAAATACCTGGAGCAGAAGCACAGAAGAAGGGAAAGGTTTACAGAAAATAAAATTTCCACATGATTTAAGATAATGAGTTGACTATCATATTCCAAAATATACTTTCCCAATAAGTTCATCAGGTAGATTTAAATATATTTTCAGATCTAAAATAGAAGTAATAAGTTGGCTCAAATTGGTTCCCTTGCCTCACCAAAACAAGGATACTGAGGCATGCAGTATAGAATAGAATACAGTATAGAAAAGAGCTTTGGTGGCTCAGGCTGTTAAATGCCTGCTCTTAAGATCCAGCTGTCTACAATTACTGCAGGCTTGAATCCCACCAGGCTCAAGGTTGACTCAGCCTTCCATCCTCTCGGGGTAGGTAAATTGAGGACCCAAGATTGTTGGGGGCAATTAGCTGACCTTGTAAAAATGCCGCTTAGTAATAAGCAGGCATATACAATGGAATGAAGGCTATTGCTGAGCGCATTGGGTTGTGCTCCAAAAATTGTAAGCCGCCCTGAGTCTTCGGAGAAGGGCGGCATATAAATGTAATTAAAAAAAAAAATAGAATAGTGTCTTGGTGCATCTCCAAGACAAATTCCTTGTGTGTCCAACCATACTTGGCCAATAAAGAATTCTATTCTATACTGTATGCCTCAGTATCTTGTTTCGGTGGCTTCAACAAGTGACTTCTTCCATCTCTGTTCATAGTTGGTAACCTATTCTAGTATGCCGTATCATGATGCTCACTGTTCCTGACTATCAGAGATGTGTTGTAAGGAACAAACCTGGTGAGGCAGGAACCAATAGTTTCCAGTTTAATGGAGAAGTTTTATACCTCAGGTGCCTCAAGGTCAGCCAAAAGTTGACCAAATATCCATTGACTTTCAAGGCAAGGGAAAGAGGCTTAGAATTTAAACCATGAATCATATGTATAGGTTTCGCTCTGACATACTGAAATAGGAAGCTCTTCTATATGTTTGCATCTTCATTCTAGGCCAGGGGTGCCCAACTTGCAGCGTCACATTATCGTCACGTGACATATCACAACTTTCTTCCCCTTCGCTAATCTGGGGGTGGGGGTGGCCAGTGTGTGACGCATCCAGCTCACAGACTGCTAGTTTGACCCTTATTCTAGCCTATAACAAAACTGATCTAGCTGAGTCAAATATCTGTAGACACAATATATGTTATCTAGTATATAAAACGTTTTAAATACTGTCTAATATTTCATCACTGTCCTTTCATTACTGTTAATGAGGAGCAGGGTGGCTTGTGTAGTTAGGATGCTGGGTTGAAAAGCAGCAAGCCCGCGTTTGAGACCCAGTTGCTGCCATGGGATGGGGTGAGCTCTCATCATTCGCGCCAGCTTCTGCTGACCTAGCAGTTCGAAAGTGTGCGTTCATAAGGAGATAGATAGGTACCACTTTGGTAGGCACGTTAATGGGGGCATGAAAGGAGCTCCCAACTGGGCGTCCCATAGTAATCGTTACTCACAGATAATCCTTTCAATCTGGAAACAACTCGGTGCTTTCAACACGAGCGCAATGCAGTTACTGTTAATCTTTAAAGTATTCCTATTTGTTTTCCCTAGGTGCATCAGATTCCACAGGGAGACAGACAGCTGAAGCCTCCAAAACCCAAAAGGAGGAAGATCTCTAGATAACATTGAATGAATTTGTTACTGATCTGGCTCTTACATAACATGCACATAATTTTCATATATAGAGATATATATAGATATAATCACCACAAGGTGCTAAACAAAACAGTGGTACAGTATTCTTATTGATAAAGAGGGAGAAGTTAATCCAGATCTTCTAAAGATTGAAGAGTGTCTATAAATCCTTTTTTTCTATAATACTAAAATTGTGATTATAAAATTATAGTCCAAATGTTTCTGCAAAATTTTCATTATGTACATAGATAAAACAGAATTTCATGACGATATCTGAAATGTAAATAGTGTACTATTGTCATGTACAAGCATACCTAATGCACACTTTATCTTTTATTGTACAAAAGAATAGTGTACAAAATTCTTTGGTTTCTATTGAGTACACGTACAAGAGACTACCAATGTAAAGTGATAAATAAAAATACAGCCTAAATGCTTTTATATAATAATGTAAAAAATGCTGTTTTTGTATTTAACAGCAGTGAAAAGGCATGATTATGTAATCCCCTAATTATGACATAACACTTTTTGCCACTGAGTGTTCATTTATAGTGTCTGTTTGGAATGAACCTGGCCTGGAAGTACTGTACTCCATTTTGGGTCCCAGTAGGAGAGTGAAACCTTGCAGATTCCTAATGGGATGTGGGATCATAGGTCAAATTAAGATATCAAAAGCTGCAACTACTGGTTGCGTTGTTTTTTTTTTTTTTAATTGAGTTTTAAATTATAGTCTTGTAGATTTTTTTAATTAAAATATTTAGATAGACTATTTGAGTCAGCTTTAACAGAATTTCCTAGCTACCCGCTTTGAAATCAGAAACATATCAGCATTCATTTTTACTTCCTTTTTTTTTTTACAAAGCTTTTGACAAAGCCTAAAGTAGCTATTCCAATTTATTTAAGCCAAGAACACAATTCCTATTAAAGTATGAGAGCAATAGCCCAATTGAAGGATTCATTGTTGTTGCTAATTGTTAGCAGTAAGATTACAATTTAGCAAAAACGTGTTCCTAAATTAACAAAGGGATTCAGTGACCAGTTGTCCTTGGATATTTTTACTGTATTCAGTGGACTGGATGAGCGTAAGCAGTTCCTGAATTCCCCTGCCTGCCAATACCAACAGCATTTTCCTTATTAATACTAAAAGTGAAAGGTGGCTTGCTAAACTATTAGCAGCAGTGGCCAGGATCCAAAGGACTCCACAGCTAGTTCAGTGCATCTATAAGATTGTTCAAAGTATCTTTTGAACAAAATCTCCTTTTTCCCAGTTTGGAGATTACCAGCGTTCTTGAACCATTGGCAACTTTCAAAACAATTCTTTCCGATACAGTGGAATTCTTGTTTGAGAGAGGTAGCAATTAGTTAAAGCCCGGTTGAAACATATCCAAGTCTTTGGATGGACCTAATGCGGTTCTTTGGATCCCAGCCAGTGATTTTATCAGTATTATGTAACATATCAGATTTATTTTATTTAATAAGAATTATTTATACCATTAACAGATTCGTATATATAAATATATAAATATATCTTTATATATATTTATATTAATGTGGCAGAAATGTGCAGGTTGAATCTATTAACCAGATTATTTATGTTATGTTAAGTTTGAAAGAAATGTGAAGCATATATGTTAGAATATGATAGTACACTACAGATACATGAACCTGAAGCTGTGAGGTTTCTCAAAATACCCATGGTGTACCTTTGAAAGAAATTATAATGCAGTATCATTTTTAATATGGGTGCTGCATATAGTGGCAGTGGCCTTCCCCCCTTTTCCAAGTATCCCAGTTCACTATGCCTAGGCCCAAGATGGAGTCTCCTGAGGACTACCTGCTACCTCTTCATCTAGGAGCCACCGTTGTATCTCATCTGGAACGTCATTCATTTAAATGGCCTAGTTACCTCTCCTAGCAAAGATTACTGGCAATCAGCAGTATCCAAGCCTGATGACAATAAGTCTATAACCAAAATGTAGTGCTTATATGAAGAGAACCTCTCACCTGCCTAAGTTCATGTTCTCTGGGCCCCACTCTACTTTCCATGTGAAATGAGTCCCAGAGGACAACAGCTTTCGGGAAACAATTCCCTTCACGCCCCCAGTCAGCTCTCCTTCCCAATGCACATAACTCTAGCATGGGGCTGGATCACCTAGTCTCATCTGGACGGCTCTTACTCCTTTGTCCACACCCCAGTCTGAGGGAATGCAATTAACCACACTAAGCTGCAGTGACCTGGAGACAGGAATCCTTCTACCTGCTGGGTAGGTTCATTGTGTCTTCTATGTGATGGCAGGGTAGTCTCACAATCCTACATGAAAACTCATTTGAAATGATACTTTGTGTAGATCAGTTAGCACTCCTATTATTTTTATTTTTGTTACAAGTTGATGTGTTTGTTATGTTTAAAGACTTAATGTTGTCCATTTTTCGTACCAGCCGGCTTTCTGCTCGTGTCTAAACAGATGTTTCTATTCATGAATACTCATGGGTGTGTGTATGGGTGGATGTGTGTTTATATTTAGTAGTTTTTTAAAGATTTTTTTTTTGTCCCTAAAACTGAATTTGTATTGACCAACCCTTCTTTTGACATTTTTAACTAATTAGGTTTGTACTCTTTTTCTCACCAATGTATACTTTACATTAGTAGACTTATGTAAAGTATTTTTGTGCACTCGATTTCATTGGTTAATATTGGCATTGATGTGGGTGCTAGGAATAGTTTGTTTCAGTCCATGCAGATTTTTCCCTCCTTTTTAGAGTTTTTATGGTTTTATGTAAGCAGTTGATGTAAATATTGTGAGCATTACAGGTCATGCAGTGTTGTAACATTTTTAAAAATGTTGCACATACTTTACAATTAAAAAGCTGGTCGCTCGTACTTGAATTTGCCCATAGAGCCATTTCTTTCTCTTTGCATTAATGCATAAATGACTTCTTTAAAAAAAAAAAACTCAAGGCCCAACCCTATGTTTTTGTTGTTGTTGTTATTGTTTAACAAATCTATATTTTTCTAACAGAAGATTTTAACATTTAAAATGTTTTGCCACCTTTCTAATTTATAATAAGCTCCTATATTTAGAGAATGAAAAAAAAATACCTTCATTTGCAAAGGTAGAAGAACTGATTCTGTAACTTGGCACGATGACAGAAATGAGAAGCAAAACCAGTGAAATTGGGCCCCATAAGATGACTAGCCTCTCATTAGCTCAATTAGTGGATGTTTGTGTGGTGTTTTGAGGATATAAAGTGGTAACTATCCTCATGTGTCTATTTATTTATTTATTCTTGGTCAATTGTGATAAAAATTATATAAAATCAAAGAAATTATTCTTTCTATCATGGAGATTTATGAACACCATTTCTGTTTATGAAGAAGTTTTAGTTCCTCTAGCCAATTATTTAGGCTGGCAAATGTTGCTGGCACTAGTTCTGAAAATCATGTCCAAAGGGTTGAAATTAATATATGTCACATAGCAATTATGGCCACAATCTTAAGTTTGGAGTTTTGTTTTAGTCTTCATATTTAAATTGATCAATGCCATTGTGCAGACAACATGCTAATAACGCAATATTATTTGTGAATTCCCAGAATTTAACAGTACAAAGTATCATGGTGGACTGAATTACCTTTTATTAGCTACAGTTTGTATTTTGCTACATAGGGTTTTTAATATGAATATTCCAGAAGAGCAATAACATAATAGTGCTTTTCTATTTTAAAAGAACCCCATTCTAGTCTTATTAAGAATTAGATTTTTTTTTAAAAAAAATACCAGTTTTGTAAAATTTGATAAAATTGTCAATATTATGATTAAATCACACAAAAAATCTCACTGTGATGTTCTCTTCTGGAAGGGGGCCAGATTTGCACAACACTGAGCTGGGAGGGGGTGCACATCCCTGATTTTAAAATGGGGTGTATTTTGTAATATTAAACAACCAAAAACTAATGCTGAGTTAAATATTTAAATCTGAGATTCATTGGCCCTCCATATTTTGCATGTTGTATCCACATTCTAATACTGGTGTGTCAATTAATTAAATACCATATCCAGAGGCCCATTAAAACTTGAAAATATATATTTTCTTCTATACTCTGCACACTACTTCTAGCTTAGTATTATCCTTTAATTCACTTGTTTTGTGAAGCTTACCTAAATGAAATTTGCAAATGTCTTGAGGACATGAGCAAATATACTTTAATTTCAGAATATAGTCTATGCAATTAATTGCATCCTACATATTTTATCTGATACTTTAAAAATCGGTGCCATTCACAAAGAAGGCATATTTCTTTCAATGCAGATGCAAGCACTTTATTGATTATCTCCAGAAGTGACCAATAGCCAGATGAACATGAAAGACTCTTCATGGATATCCCCATTTTTCTCCAAATATTATAATCAAATACAGTATATATATCACTTCGACAAACACCTACATTTCAGAAAGCTAGCTATGGTTTAACTTTTGCTGTATTCTTTTACAAAAGAAACCCTTATATGAAGAGGTAATTAAGGGCATATATGCTTTGTTTGCCATTGTTTTGATGATATGATCCTGATAGTCTACAACATGGAATATAGATTGAATTGGAGAGGGTCTTATTCATTAAATGCATCACAATCTTGAAACAATTTGTTAACCCATATCCCACTTAATCATCAAAGTCCCTGTAATTCTAATTAACTTCCTAAGTCTGCATGGCTAGGGGTCTAGATTCAAGAGATACCATCAGCTACTGGTACAGTAGTCCTTGACTTACAACCACAATTGAGCCCAAAATCTGTTGCGAAGTGAGACATTTCTTAAGTGAGTTTTGCCCCATTTTGCGACCTTTCTTACCATAGTTCCTAAGTGAATCACTGCAATTGTTAAATTAGTAACAAGGTGCTTAAGTGAATTTATCTATCCCATTGACTGCTTGTCAGAAGGTCACAAAAGGGGATCACATGACCCTTGGACACCGCAACAGTCATAAATATGAATCCATTGCCAAGCATCTGAATTTTGATCACATGACCATGGGGATACCACAGTTGTCATCAGCGTGAAAAATGATCGTAAGTCACTTTTTTCAGTGCCGTTGTAACTTTGAACAGTCACTAAAAGAAGTGTTGTAAGTCGAGGATTACTTGTATTTGACTTCTGAAGATAAAATTGAAAATCATCATTTTAAAACAAAAATAATTAGAAATGGTTTGCTGAGATAAACACTTTCCCTTTCTTCAAGTGAAAGACTAAGGATTGACTTTCGGCTGAACTGAATTAAATTCATTGTGAAACTAGAGAAAAATGTTTTGTTAGGTGACTTTTGTTGTGACTCCCCCAAGAGTCTTATCCAGTACCAGTATTGCTTTTTTAAAATAGTGTTAAATTATAAGAAAGTAAAGGGGCCAGTATACAGTATTGATTAAAGAAAAATGACATACATTATTTTTCCAAAGATTCCTGTTCAAATTTGAACCACTTATGAAGAATGGGTTCCAAGGCTCTGAAAAGCTTTGATATATATATCAACTATAAATATTTTCCATTTCTGATATCAAGAGGTTTTGATTTTATTACTTTTATTTCAGGATGAGTATAATTGCTTTGTTCAGTTTAGGATTCATAGAACACTTCACCAACGTTCTGAAGAAGTTTGGATCAAAGGTTCTTTTTAAATCAGTTTCATAGCCAAAATAGTAGTAAAGTTTCTAGAACATCTGTTGTCTGGGTTACATAAAAATAAACTTGAAACAAAACCAATTTTTTCAACTAAAGGGAATGAGAATTGCAAGGGATAAATTCTTCCTACTGCCCCAAAACTGAAGTCATCTTTTGGAATACATGACAGGTAAGTTATCTTTAGGTTATCTAAATAGCTTCATTGTTCTATCTGTTTTGGTTCTTCTCACCTATCAATATCCCAGGCATCAAGGTAAATATACTGGAGTCCAATTTTGTCTAGAAAACAAAACACTGTCCATTAATGAAGTCTTAGCTCTACTACTAATCCAATCTAAGACACTCGGGGGATCCCTAGATCTAAGGCACTCAGGGGGGGTCCCTAGATTTGAACGTTGTGGCATCCACCACAACTGCCTTCTGTATAACCACACTTTCAAGGCAGCAAATGAAGACAAAAAATAGTTTTGATGAGTGTAAAAATTCAGAGCAAAATTGTGACCTTGAATAGAGTCTTAGGCACAAAGGGATTACAGGTTAGGTTGTTTATCTGAGGGTTTTGCTAGACATAGCGGATGTTATTAGAGCTTTAATTGCTAAACAAATCTGTTGAGCCTTTTTTTTATTATATATTAGTAAGGATTTCTGTGGTTTTTAACTAAACATTGTTGAAATTAATATAACGAAAACAACTCATGGAATTCCTTCAGAATAAAACTTGTAATAATAATACTAGAGTTTAAAACAAAAAATATGGTATTCTGATGGATTCTAACCTAGGTGCTTTTATTAAGAATAAAATTTTTAGAGATTCTAGAAAATTATCCTTTTTACACTGACTGAGCAGCTCTCAAGCTAGGAAAAGATAATCTTTAGAAAATATCACTAGCTTCAATGAAAACTATTTAATATGAACTCAATTCTCCCATTTAAGTAGGAGGACTTTGGCAATATGTTTAATCAGTTGGAGGAAAATTGGATGGTTTTTTTTGGGGGGGGGTGGAAATAAATTAGACAATTAATGGACAAACCAGCCACAAGTGTTGATAAGCACTATATTTAATTTATTTCTAGACCATATTCTATTAAACCAGTGATGGCAAACCTTTTAGAGACCAAGTGCCCAAACTGCCAGCCAAAACCCACTTATTTATCACAAAGTGCCAACATGGCAATTTACCCTGAATAATGAGGTTTTACTACCTAAAATAATGATAAACAACACAGAGTTAAGCTAATTGTTCTTAAACGTGATAAAAGCACTTTTATGCCCCTTCATTTTTTTTGCTTTTGAAATATGTTTAGCAACAATTTAAAAAAAACTTTTGTAATAACATTTCTCTCTTTCCCTCCACCTCTCTCTTTTCCCCCTCTGTCTTTCTCTTTCCCTCCTTCTCTCTCTTTCCCTCCTTCTTTCTTTCCCTCTCTCTCTCTGGCTCTCGGTTTCTCTCTTTCCCTCCCTCCCTTTCTTTATCTCTCTCTGTCTCATCCATTTATCCAGCAGTGGGATCCTACCTGTTCCACTACCAGTTCGGTGATCAGGCGCATGTGCACATGCACCTAACACGTGCATGCAGCTTTCCCCACACCATCAGCTGAGGGGATAAAGAACAGAAAAGTGCAGGGGCAAGTGGGGGGACTGATCCCGCCCTTTTCTTTCTCCTCTCAACTGATTGTCTAGGATTTTTTTTCGTCCTCCCAGCTGATCTTGGGAGGCTTTTTTTTTTTAAACTACCGGTTCAGGTGAACCGGTCTGAACCGATAGCATACCACAACTGCATCTATCCCTCCATCCATCTTTCCATCCATCCATCCATCCATCCATCTATCTATCTATCTATCTATCCATCTATCCATTCTCTCCTGTCCAGCTTCATGTGTCATGTGAATCCAACCACTTGGGCTGTGGAGGGGGAGTGGAGGCAAAGCCAAGCATTAGATAGCCCCACAAAATAAGGCAGCTCCAACCTTGGTCCTGTTGGGGAGACCCCCCCTTCCCTCTCCGGCTCCCCCCCTCTCTCTCCCCCTCCCCCTCTCCCCCCACAGTGGGGGCCTGGGCAGCCTGAGTGCAGATCCCTCCTCGGAGGTGACCAGGAAGCAAACAAATGTGGCATTCTGCCTGGGAGGTGGCAGCATGGAGCCCCACCTCTGGCCAGCTAGAGCGGAGCAGCGCTGGCACTGTCTGGGAGGGATGTGCAAGCCAAATGTTTGGAGCCACGCTTGGTGGAATTTGCAAGCGGGCTCGGCGGGTTGAGAATGCAGAAGGCAGCACAGGCTAGAAACGCAGAAAGCAGAGGAAATCCGTGCCTCTTGGCGTTCAGCCCTCAAAGACTCCTTTGGGGCAACTTTTTGCTTTTAAAACATTACGTTTAGCAACAATAAAAAAAACTTTAGTAATATCATTTCTCTTTCCCTCCCTCCCTCTCTCTCTGTCTTTCCCTCCCCTCTGTCACTTTTTCTCTCTCTCTTTCCCTCCCGCCCTCTCTCTCTCCTTCCTCTGTTTCTCTCTCTCCCCACCCCATAGTGCTGGGTGGTGGGAATCTGATGTGGATGAGCCCAGGAGCAGCATGCCAAAGCTCAGCTGGCTGGCACAGAGGCAGGGCATCCCAACACAGGCAGCTCTACAGGAAAAGAGACTTGTTTTTGCCAAGCCAAGCCAACGCAGGGTCACATTGTGGCTCTGTGCCATAATGGGCTTCAGGAGGAGAACGGGACCTGGTCTTCCCCCATTGTGAAGCAGACGAGTGAAAAAGTTCACTCAATCAATTCCAACTTCTCAAGATCTTTTTTTTTGTGAGAAGTTGGAATTGATTGAGTAAAATGTGACGGAAAAACATGATTGAAGCTGGGCTGGGGCGACTGCTTGCGTGCCCACAGAGAGGGCTCTGCATGCCACACGTGGCATGTATGCCATAGGTTAACCATCACCATATTAAACCATTCCAATTAAAATGCATTTAACATTTAATTTAAAACATCCAATATCAGGTACATTCATATATGTACAAGATCCTCCCGGTGTGGGTGTGAGGAAAAATACATAGAATTTATGCACTGATGGACTGGGTAAGAGCTGGTAAAATAATAACAGAGAGCCGAATAGCCACATAAAACATTCTGAAGAGCAGGTATCCCGAGAGTGGGGAAAACCTTACTGGAAGTAACTGCAAAATGGCAGTTTTTAAGTTATGACCCAAGAAAAATCAATGGTAGTAAACAGTAATCAGATAATGCAATCCTACCTGTAGTAAAGACTTACTATTAAGCTCCATTAAATTCAATGGGATTTGCTCTCAGAAAGTGTATATGATTGCTGTGTGAAAATTTCACTTTGTGAAAAAAACACTTTGAAGTAAAGAATACGCCAATAGGAATTTATCTTTCAATTTTGGAAACGTCACAGCAGGGTGGTCTGGTACTAAGGAAAAAAAAATAACAAGCACATAGATTATTATGATTGTTACCGTGTTTCCCCGAAAATAAGACCTACCCCGAAAATAAGACCTAGTGTAAATCTCCAGTTCCAGGAAGACTTTTCAGGGAGCAACCGTGCACCTGCGAAACACCCCCCCTACACACTCACACCCACTATTTGGCACCATAAATATATAAGACCTACCCCGAAAATAAGACCTAGTGTGTTTTTGGGAGCCAAAAAAAATATAAGACAGTGTCTTATTTTCGGGGAAACACGGTAATAACCCTATTAATAAGAATGAAAGGGCAATAGAAAGAAAAATATCTAAAATGAAGAGCCTCTCATAGATATTGAAGAAGAAAAATCTGAAGCTTTTAAAATACGTAGGTCAGCTACATGCATTGTCTTAGTGTTTTTTTAATGGCTATATAAAAAAATGTTTGATATACCCTGGAAACAGTGAAGGACTGACCCACAGTGCCTCTGCCAGTGAAAACACAGCTAGGGGGAGTTCTGTGTGGTCCTCCCAACCTCTGTTTTCGCTGGCAGAGGGTTACAGGAGGCCATCACAGCTGAAAACAGAGCTCACAAGGGCCACGGGTGGCATCCCCAAGTTCCATTTTCACTGGCAGAGGACTGCAGGAGGCCATTGCAGCCGAAATGGAGCTTGAAAGCCTGTTTTCACTGGCAGGGCACTCAGGCCACCACAGGTGCCCCCCCAACACAAGTGACATCATGTTAGCCACACCCACCTCGCCCACCCCAGCCCTCCGAGGTCAAACACAACTGATGCGGCCCTCAATGAATTGAGTTTGACATCCCTGGAATAGAGGATTATTCTGGAGACTAGAGGGCATCCAGTCTTCCATCCAAGCTGCACTTAAAATGTTTGAGAGACAGATAATTATTAGCTTCTTTGATAGTAAAACTCTACAGGGAATCCCTATGGATAAGGCATTTGTGTGAATACAGGAATATCTGCTCTTAGGAGTATAAATATGCAACAGAAAAAGGTGCAGATTTGAAGCTGATTTGCATGAAATCTAATGCATACTGAAACTGCACTTCCACATAAGTACCGGGCTCATCAGGATGCTATTTACCATAACCGTGGTTCCTTGTCTAAGCTACAATGGAGTGGCTTCACAATAAAACCATGCTTTACAAATCCAGTAGTTAAACTCATATAAGAGAAACCATAGAAACCACAACATTGATTCTCTGAACGCAGGTAAAGTGGGGGTTGGAAATTCAAGAGGCATTTCTACAGCAGTATTTCTGCATTTCAAGAGTATGAAAGATATTTTAAATTTTGGATGTTAATTCCAAATTCTAGATGTGCCTTTTCTGCAGATAGCTTCATTCAATAATAACTAGACTGATGCAATCATTAAATAATATTCACTCTTGCATAATAGTAAATTGATTATTGGAGGCATAAGTACCCAGAAATAAATACTATAAAGGGCATATTTAAAAGATAAATTAGAAAAAATTCTTTCTAAGATGTGATCTTAATGACAAAAGAACATTTTGCTGCTTTCTTTACCAAACTTTTCAAAGCTTCATTAACCCGGATAGATTCTGATTTCAATTAGACCTGTTTCAGATTTGTTGAATCTACTTTCTAATATTTTCCTGACATCTGGAAATCTATCAATGGGACAAAAAGATGCATAAATCAAATTAAGATTTGCGGGGCTACCAGAACTGAACTAAGTATTATCTTGAATCTTGCTTCCTTTTTTTACAGTATATTTTTACCAATTTTTGATTGATAACTTGCTCAGATCTGTAGTTTGCCTTCTTCTCACACTTGCTTTTGCGAATGCTAATCTGCTAATTCTGCCAATCTAAATTTGATTTTGCTATGCTACTTACAGCAAGAGTCAACTACAATTCCATTTTAGATTCAGCAATGCCGCATTTACCTTGGAAATTAAAGTTTTCTTTTTTTAAAAAAGTTATGTATGCTAGAACCAGGGGTGGGATTCTACCAGTTGGCACCTATTCACTAGAACCGGTTGTTAACATTCTAAGCAGTTCGGAGAACCGATTGTTAGAAGAAATTACTGATCTAATCCTGTAAGGAAGGCAGGAAGGAAACATTCTGGTGTTACTTACAGAAACTGCCTCTCTGTTAACCCTGATTACATTCTTGGCAGGACTAGACTTCCTGTCTCAGGAACTTCTCTGGAGTTTTTTTCCCCTCCTTTGCTGGTACTTTGCTTGTGTGGAGTGACCATTCACAGTTACAATGGCACTGAAAAAAGTGACTTATGACCATTTTTCATGCTTACGACTGTTGCAGCATCCCCACAGTCATGAGAGGCCAGGCGAGGAGATGCGTGCCTCAATGTGAGTGATATTGAGTTGGCCACGCCCAGCCAATAACATGACCACCAAGCCATGTCCATCGAGTCACATGACCACCAAGCCTAGAACTATGTATTTATATTGAGTTTGGCCTTCCACATATAAAATGATAAAATATGGGTTAGCCTTTTTTTTTGCAATATGCAAGCAATCTGCCATTTATAAAATGAGAAAATTTAGGACTGTTACATTTTTCAGAGTCTTACACTGTGGTTTCCAATGATTTATTGTCCCTATGTCCTCTTGGTTTTATTTCTGTGTAAATTTCTGTGTGTCCTCTCACAGAAGGTTGCTTCCTCAAAATATAAAAATAAGTTCCTAATAAAGAAAGTCTAACCTAGATTTTAGCTCTTAATAAATTCTGAGTAGTAGCTGAAATCCAAGACCACGAAAGGAAAGTCGTACGACTGCACGAGCTGGTGGATTTGTGATGGCAATCCTGGCTTTGCAAAATACAAATAAAATAGTGCTGCTCAGTGTTCCAGAAACACAGTCACCATGGCAACTATGCATGTAATTCTGATAATGTGACATGGGCAACACTTACCAGTTTTCAGCTTTTTTTATTATTATTCCAATCTCTGCTGCTTTTAATTTTACTACATTTTTTTTTATCCATTGCTCTGTGGATGGATAGAAAGAAAGACTAAAAGGGATAGATACATTCCTGTCTTGCAGCGAAAATAACATGGGGTATTGTGGCATCTTAAATCCAAATGCCATTTTGATGCCCTAAGCTTTGGGAATGTGGTCACAGGCATGGCAAATTATCTCACAACAGAGATGTGAGTGGAGAGAGTGAGAAAAGGGAACATGGTGTTACAGCAAAGCAAAGTTATAGAAAGGTGATGAATGCCATGAATGCAAGAGGTTTGAGTGAAAGTAGGATTGGGATTCTATGGGTCTGCAGAGGTAAACCTGAACTCTCAAAGCTTCTCACAACTAGCCCCAGTAATGGAGGTTGCTTAAACTTGTAATTCAGCCATTTCTAGAGCCATGGGGTCCCCCATTCTGTTACAACCTTTAAGCATGTGTAAAAAATCCTAATGTGCCAGAGAGGTGCTCAAAAAGCAAAAATGATCATGACTAGCCAGATTTCACTTTTTAACAACCCGCCATTTTGGAAAGCCGCAGTTCAATAGCAGTTCGGGGAGTCTGTGAATTGCAACTATAATTGAGCCTGCAATTTCAGTCGTAAGCCAAGATGGCGATAAGGCAGGTCAACATGTGACTGCAGACAACTGTTGTAGCAGTCATTAAGCAAATGAAACAGTCGTTAAATGAACCCATGGTTTGCTGTGGAGTGTTTTTTGTTGAAAACTGGAAGTAAATGTCAATTTCTGGCCAAAAAAAAAACCCCGTAAATTGCAGCCATGTGGGCACAGGATGCTGCAAATGGCCATGAAGGCAGGCTGACTGCCAAGTGCCCAAAATGCAATCTCATGATATGTAGGAGTAGATGTCGAGAGTTCAAATCCAGATCATGTCGCTTTTTCAGGGTCTGTCGTAACTTTGAAAGGTCATTAAGCAACCAGTGATAAGTCAATGACTATCTGTAGATTGTAATCAACTTCTAGAAGGGTAAAAGAACAGCAACAATGTAAGGTGGTAGGAAATATGATAGCAAGGCATTTCCTTCCAACTTTGTAGTAAGGTCATCAATTAAAATAGGAAAATGTTGGAGTTTTTATTCCATTCCATTCAAGGACCATCTCTATCAACAGAAAACTGAGGGAGCCATCTAAGATAGTTGATGCTGGGAACATAATATGATAATAGGTTTTTGTTGGTAAAACTGTGTGATTGTCTTCTGCCTTTCAAGCCAAGTAGAAGATAGTGTCTCATCACCACTAGTGAATTAAAGAGGCTAGTCACACTTGCTATGTAAAGCATCTTCAAGATATTGTTGTAACAGGATATCATAAATGGGCAGTGTATGATCCTATTGCAGGCCTGCCAAACTGGCAGTCCACAGGCCGGATGCATCATCTGCAGGCCACGCCCACCAGTGGTGGGATTCAAATTTTTTTACTACCGGTTCTGTGGGCATGGCTTGGTGGGTGTGACAGGGGAAGGATACTGTAAAATCTCCAATCAGAGGTGGCATTTGCCGGTTCTCCAAACTACTCAAAATTTCTGCTACCGGTTCTCCAGAACTGGTCAGAACCTGCTGAATATCACCTCTGACACCCACTCTGGCTCTGCAAAGGCAAAAAACGTCACAATATGTCACGATACGTCAAGTGACGTGGTTGAGTTTGACACCCGTGTCCTACTGTATGGATCACTGATGTGGGCAGCCCCTAAGTTTCAACTGCAGTCTCCTTTGCTTTTCTTCATGGAATAGTGCCTACGGTAGTCTCACAAGATGAACAGTATTTGATAGCAGCCACATGAGAAGAAGAGCATTCTCCATGTGCAGCACCACATTTCTTGATGTTGATGTTTGCGACTTCCAAATGCATTGCATAAGCACATCATTTAGAGATGGAAGCTTGTTTCTTTATTATTTGGGGACATGGATTGGTTTGCCATGACATGTTGTAAGGTTGAATGTCTAAGCTCTGAAGCCAAAGCCAATTAATGAAGGGGATTTAAGCCCTCTCTAACCCAGTAGCCAAATAATTATATTTAATAGCAAGATGACCTTCTTTCAATCTTACAACTTTCACAAAGAGTACACTTGTGCAACTTTGAAGGTTTGTGAAAGAAAAGGGACGTTGATTGCCTTTCAGAAAAAGGAGCAATGAAGGAACTATGAACCCCATGTAGGAGAACTCAGCAGGATAATATAAGACACCCTTAACATAAAAAAGCATTTAGCAAGGTCATTAGAATCCCACCATTGATAAATCTTGTAACACAAACACAGAACATGACTCTTAAGTATTTGAAGAATGGAAAATTAAGGGCTCCACTGAGATTCCTGTGTGGGTGAAATTTGAAAGACAGGAGGATTAGTTCCTTAGCAATTGACTAAGGAACTTAACCCAAGTTTTTTTAAAAAAAAAAATCCAACAACAGTGGCTGGTTAGTATGCCATGTTTTGTTCTATGTCTCTGGCTTATTCAAAGCATATTCCAATACACTTTCAAAGCATTTTAAATCAGATCAAAGGCCCGGCTAATCTGAGAAGCACACATGCTGTATTTCTCCAGTTCATACTCAGACACAGTGCCTCTGTTACTGGAGGTAACACATACACAACCATTTTTCCTTACAAATTTGTCTAATCCTATTTTAAAGCCACTTCAATCAGTGGCTAGCATTTCTTCTTGCCAGTGACAATTCCATACTTTTACAGTGTACTGCACAAAAAAGCATCCATGGAGATTCTCCGCCATTCAGATCATAGTTGTCTGAAAGGTGCTTTTTCATTGCTGTTGTCTTCTTCTTCCTCAAAGAAAAAACAGCCCAGTTGCCTTTTTGAAAAAGAAAAGAAAAAAAACTACCTTTGAGACATGCAAATAAGAATTTATTTTAGTCTACCCTGAACTTCCAACTATTCTGTTCTATTGGATGACTCGACTTCGAAAAGGAGAAAAATGTTTTTTATCCACTTTCTCCAGGCAGCCGTTCAGTTTTTCTAGTATTGGTCAGGGTTTCCCTTAGTTTTTAAAATTCCTTTCAGACCAGAGAGAAAAAGTGGTGTTCCAGTGAGCAAGGAAAAAGTCTCTATTGCCACTGCAAACTTTCAACCCTGACCTCAAGTGTTAAGTTTGCATGAAGAGACAGACGCGGAGTGCTTCAAGCTCTTTGTTTATTAGTGACTACAGCTCAGAACGAACCCACTTTGGCTGGGCTGCGGCTGCTACTTATAGCCAGCAGCGGTTGCCAGCCAATCAGAGTGCAGGGTTTTCCGCACTTTTAAACCAATCATTTCTTACATTTTACAAGAACAGTTCAAACTAAACCAATGACTTCAAATCTGCATACATAACACCCCTCCCACTAGGTTCAGTCCATACTCAAACCCCAGCCTATCTAATGTATTCTTTTAAATAGGTGGGGCTCTTACGTGCGTTGAGACCTCGTGGTTCAGATGTTTTAAGGTTCTCACCTTGTGAGGAGGAAATGTGTCTGCTGACATTTCCTTACTAGGACTTGTAGTAATGGTAGAACCTGTTTGGTTACTACAACCTGGTCTCTCCTCCCAATCCATCTCCAACCCAATGTCAGCACCTAAATCAGGTAATGATGTGCAATCTTCCATTTGTGAAAATGGTTGTTGGTATTGTGACAGGTTTTGGGATGGTTCCTGTCGTGTTAGCTCGTTACACATGGGGTTGATTCTTGCTTGTTCATTACACTCATGATCCTCCCTTCCCCTAGAAGAGGCAGTAGGTATGGGAACCAGAGAGGAGCAAAAGCGATGCTCCTGAGGCAATCTGGATCTTAACTGATCAATGTGCCTGCTCCAGAGGACACCATCCTCGTTTGTACCCTGTAAGACCTGGGGCCTGTGATTTGGGTTATCTCAGCAGGAATCCATAATGGTTCACCCATAAGGTTCTTAGCATAAACAGAATCACCCACAGTGAATGTGCGAATTTTGCTAGTGGAATCTAGTGGTGCGTTGGGTGCGTAAGTGGGATGAAGGCGATCAAGGGGAGACCTGAGTTTCCTACCCATCAACAATTCAGCTGGGGACAAATTAGTTGAGGGTTGGGAGTGATATGCTGAACACTGAGAAGTTTTCAACTCTCTCAGTGATATCCCTGGACCCAATTGCTGAAGTTTTTCCTTGGTAAATCGTACCATACGTTCAGCCCGGCCGTTAGCGAAGGATGCCCAGGGGCTGTCAGGGCATGTCTGATACCCTGTTGTGCTAGATATGATTCAAAAGGTTGGATGTAAATTGAGGGCCATTGTCAGAAACAAGCACATCAGGTAACCCGTGAGTTACAAAAGCTTTTAAGCTGTTTGATGACAGCTTCAGTTGTGGTGGATGCCATAGGGATAACCTCTAGCCATTTGGAATATGCATCAACTATAATAAGGAAAGTGTGCCCTCTGGTAGGGCCAGCAAAATCAATGTGAATCCTGGACCATGGGCCCCTAGGACATTCCCATTCCTGTGTGGGGGCGAGAGGTGGGGCAGGCCTGACTACCTGACAGTTGGGACAAGATGCAACCCAGTTTTCAACCATTTTGTCAATACCTGGCCACCATACATAACTCCTGGCCAATCCCTTCATTCTGACAATACCTGGATGACCCTCATGTAACATTTCCAAAACCTCTTTTTGCAGTTTTGCAGGAATAACCACCCTGTTACCCCACAAAATACATCCTCTTAATACAGATAATTCAGTTTGCCTGGATTTAAAAGGTTGGGCAAGTTGAGGTAGATCTTGAAGAGGCCAACCTTTCTTAATCCAGCCTATAACAGGAGCCAATAAAGTGTCTTTGGCAGTCTCTCTGGCAATTTCAGCAGCGTGTACTGGAAGCTTGGCAACAGTTTCTAGGAAAAAGGTGTAAGTCTCAGGAGCAAAGTCCTCAGTGTGAGAAGGAAGTGGGCAGCGACTCAAAGCATCTGCATGCCCAATGTCTTTGCCAGGCCTGTGGATGAGTTTGTATGAATAAGCAGCAAGAAATTCAGTCCACCTCAGCATTCTTGGTGACAGGATAGTGGGCGTAGGTTTGTCTCCTGCCACAATGCCTAACAGAGGTTTGTGATCTGTGACAATGGTAAATGTTCTCCCATATAAATACTCATGGAATTTCTTGACAGCTGCAACAATTGCCAAGGCTTCCTTGTCCAGTTGGCTGTAGTTCCTCTCTGCTTTGGTCAAGGTGCGAGAGTAAAATGCAATAGGAGCTTCCCTCCCGCTGGGAAGCCTGTGGCTCAAACCCCCCACTCCAAAGGGGATGCATCACAAGTCAGTACAACAGGCAAATTCTCAGAGAACTGTATCAGTACAGCATCAGGCGTGATTAGTCTTTTAATATTGTTAAATGCAGATTGTTCTTTTCTGCCCCAGACCCACGCAGACTTTTTGTCTAATAATCTGTGCAGTGGTTCTGCAATGGTTGCCTTCTGAGGTAGGAACATGTGATAAAAGTTAATGAGTCCAAGGAAGGCTTGCAAATCTGTTTTACATTTTGGTCTAGGGGCTTCTTTGATTGCCTGAACCTTGGCATCTGTGGGGTGGATACCATGCTTGTCAATCATATAGCCCAAGAACTCAACCTTGTCAGTTCTAAGAGTGCATTTTCTTCCTTGACTTTTAACCCGCTTTTTGAATCTGGTAAGGACTTCTCTGAGTCTCTCTTGTAACTGAGTGTCATTTTCAGCAGAGATTAACACATCATCAAAGTAAGGTACTACCCTGGCAGTCCTTGGAGCATCCTTTCCATAAGGCTTTGGAAGATGCCTGGTGCCACGCTTACTCCAAACTGTAACCTTTTACATTTGAAAGCACCTCTATGAGTCACAATGGTTTGGGCCTCTGCAGTGGCATCATCAACTGTTAATTGTTGATATGCCTGGGCCAGATCCAATTTGGCAAAGACTGTACCCCTGCCAAGTGAATGTAGTAAATGATGCACCACTGGAACTGGATATGCGCTCTGTTGAAGCGCATGGTTCAATGTCCCCTTATAGTCTCCACAGATTCTCACTGACCCATCAGTCTTGACTGGTGTGACTATGGGTGTCTCCCACCTGGAGTGGTCAGTGGGCTCTAAAACTCCTTGAGCTATTAGTTTATCTAATTGTGCATCAATTTTTTCCTTTAAGGCAAATGGGACCCTTCTGGGCTTTAAGCGTGGTGGCACCTTGGGATCTAGATTGAAAGTGATAGGGGTCCCCATATACTTGCCCAATCCTTCGCTGAAGACCTCTGGAAACTCAGACTTCAAGGCCTCCTCCCATTCAGTGTTGCTCACGTGATTGATGCCAGTCACCTCGATGCCTAGTGGATTGAACCACTCAAGTCCCAGCAAGCTTGGGCGATCCTTGTCCACGATGGTCAGGGGCAAGCGTTTGGTGTGGCCTTTGAACTTCACGTTGAATTCTCTTGTTCCAACTACTGGAATCTTGTTCCCTTGGTAGTCTTTAAGAGTCAGTGCTTGCTTCTTGAAATGCTTCTTCTGAATGTTTGGGAGTAGTCTGTGAATAGTGTCCCATGACACCATAGATAAATATGAGCCTGAGTCCACTTCCATTTGGCAAGGCCTTCCTTCAATTAGTACCTTGACATGCACTTTTCTGTTATTGATAGAAGAAGAATGACCAATAGTTACTGTCTGATGAGTTTCATTCTTCCCCTTTGCTTCTGTGCTGCCCCATTTTCTCACTGAGGTTGTTGGGCTTGAATTCTTTGTCAGGAAACTTCCTTCTGTTGGGTGGAGTTCTGGATGATTTGCAGACTCTTGCTAGGTGTCCTCTTTTTTCACAAGGAGGCAGATGGTATCTAGGAACTTGCATTCAGTGCGGGGTGGCTTCCCCACAACCTCTGCAGTAGAAATCTTGCCTCTTTCTTCCCAGGTCTTTCTTTTCCGCTCCATTCTGAGTCTATAAATTCCTTCCTCCACCTCACTACAGTCTGACTCAGAATCTATTTGCTCACAATGAGTTGTTGTGGACTTTTCCACATCAGGATGGCTTGTGGCCTTGTTAATTTTCTTCATGGCTGCTGCTGAGGACTTGGTAGCTTCTGCTGAAGAGGCCTCTTCTATTGCTTCCTTCAGCGTGATCTTAGGTCTTAGTAATAACTTGCTCTGAAGCACCTTGTCTTTAAGGCCCAGAACAAATCGATCGCATGGCCTCTTCTAAATTGTTAAATTCACATGCACCCCAATGTCTCTTAAACTTGCCATGAAGTCGTTTACGCTTTCCCCTTGATCCCGGTAAAACTTCGTGTCTCTTAATGAGGCACGATACTTGTGGCGTAATGGGCTCTTAACAACTTTTCTAAGTCAGGCCATTCCATTACCTTCCGTCTGCAGCTCCGCCAATGCCTTCGCCATCTTGAAAACTGCGGACCGCAGTGCGTGAAAGACCGCCTCTTCTTCTCGGAAATGTCGGCAAGATCGTTTCCTTCCAGATACATTTGGAAGCGATCTGCATCGTCTCCCAGTCTTCTGCCGTCGGATCGAGCGGGGCTGGGGGTGTTCAGCGCAGCCATCTCTCTCTTCTTCTGTTCGCGTTGCCTTCTTCTTCAGGGAGATCCCACCTTCGCCAGTGTTAAGTTTGCATGAAGAGACAGGCGGAGTGCTTCAAGCTCTTTGTTTATTAGTGACTACAGCTCAGAACGAACCCACTTTGGCTGGGCTGCGGCTGCTACTTATAGCCAGCAGCGCGGTTGCCAGCCAATCAGAGTGCAGGGTTTTCCGCACTTTTAAACCAATCATTTCTTACATTTTACAAGAACAGTTCAAACTAAACCAATGACTTTAAACCTGCATACATAACACTGTGCTCCAGACTATTCTGGAGGAAGCTAAAATGCAGTTGGGTAGTTTGTGGTGTAACATGTTGTGGGAACACAGACATTGTTTTATTTGAGCCATGCCATCACATTAAGCAGTGGTGGGATTCAAAATTTTTTACTACCATTCTGTGGGTGTGGCTTGGTGGGCATGGTGTGGCTTGGTAGGTGTGGCTTGGTGGGCATGGCAGGGGAAGGTAACTGCAAAATCCCCATTCCCTCCCCATCCCACTAACCTGATTTCCAGCTCCGTTCTCCTGTGCAGGACAACAAAAAAGGACCCAGCTGATCAGCTGGGTCTCCGATCAGCTGGAACTTGGGAGGCAGAGAATAGATGGGGGCAGGGCCAATCAGAGGTGGTACTTGCCAGTTCTCCGAACTCCTCAAAATTTCTGCTACCGGTTCTCCAGAATTGGTCAGAACCTGCCACCCCTGACATTAAGCCCAAATACAATTCATAGTTTTCAGGAGAGTGCTGGATTTGAATGCAGTGCGGCTGTCTTTGTGCGGTGTTGTGTAAACCCAACCTCTGATTTTCCTGTTGAGAGGGTGGCATTTTTAGAAACAATAGCCATTGATCCTTTACTGAGCATTGATTTAAAGAGGGCATATCCAGGGTATAATCCATCTATGTCTATCGATACAATAATAGTCATTGGTGGAATAAATTGTGGTCCCCACAGTGGTCCCATGCTTTTCCCCAAATCTACCAATCATGAAGTAAGTTGAAATTCCACCTTACATATGTATTCATTGGTTGGTTTATTTATTTGCCACCTCAGTTCCCAGAGCAACTTTAGAACAACTATTTGAAAACTGAAGCAAATGTCTACTAAAAGTACAAAATATAATGCTCTGTGTCAGAGAGCAACACAAACTATAACATTCAAACAAAACAAGCTACATATCAGCTTGTCCTAAACCATTTAAGGCTTACCTGAAGGCTAGGGTAGGGCCAGGCAGATTTCTGAGGAATACTATTCCACAGGGGTCTCTGAAACAAAGAGAAATTATTGCCTCCGATATATAGGTAGTCCTCGGCTTACAACCATTAGTGTAGTGATTGTGTAACCCCAAAGTTTATGTTGCTAAGTGAGACAGTGGTTAAGTGACTTTTGCCCCATTTCTTGCAGCATCTTTCAATTAGTAACCTGGTTATTAAGTGGATCTAGCTTCACCATTATATATATATATATATATATATATATATATATATATATATATATATGCAATGGTGTGTGTGTGTGTGTGTGTGTGTATCTTTACTGCCACCTAGGGGTCACCCTGATTAGTCCCTGAAGTCTCCCAAAGATGTTTTTTCAGGAGGCAACTGGACTTTCTTGTTTTCTTGTTGAAGATGTTTTGCTTCTCATCAAAGAAGCTTCTTCAGCTCTGACTGGATGGTGGGGAATGGAAGGATTTATACTCCTTGCAGACAGTTGGTCATTTGCATCCTTTTAGAGAACCATTGAGGCCACTTGGTGTTTCAGTTTAGAAGAACTGAGTTATTTGCCGAGGGACCTGATCTACTTAGAATCTGTGTCCTCGGGGTCACCTGAGTAGTGCAAATGGGTGTGGAGCTGCTTCTTGTGTCACTTCACTATTGCAGATGAGTCTGTGTTGTCTGCATCTCAAACTCTGTTCCTGTAGTCTGCAATTTTTTCCCCCTGAAAATCCATTCATACTCCATTCAAAGGATGTTCATCCGATAGGGCATCGCTAAATGTCCATGGAGATTCTCAATCATCCTCTCAGTCATGGATGTCCCAAAGGTGCTTTTTAAAGAGGCAACTGGACTTTCTTGTTTTTCTTTGAAGACATTTCAGTTCTCATCCAAGAAGCTTCTTCAACTTAGAACAGGGCTGGATAACGATGGCCCTTTTGTCACTTGTGGACTTCAACTCTCAGAATTGGCTCAGGAATTCTGGGAGTTGAAGTCCACAAGTCATAAAAGGTCCATAGTTACCCGCCTCTGTTCTAAGTAGAAGATCAGGTTCCTAGGCAAATAACTCAGTTCTTCTAAACTGAAACACCCTAGTAACAGATCCTAGCGAAGCCTGATTTAAAAAAAAAAGACAGGCCTGACCAGAAATCTTTTGCTTGTAAGCTCTAAGGCTCTAACACTGTTTTGCACGATGTGGATTTGATATTGAGAATCGTAAGGCAATCAATAATTTCCATTAATGTAAATGCCATTCATACTTGCCTGTTTTTACATTAATGGAAGCTATTGATTGCCTTACGGTTCTCAATATCAAATCCACATCATGCAACAAAAGTGTTAACATTCATGGAATTGCCACAGGTATTTGGTCGTCCTTGGTAGAGGTCAAATTTTTGGCCTACATAAATTATTCTGAGTGAACACAGCTCGTACTTTCATTTTAAAATATATTTTACAGTTCTCTCGGCCTGCTGTTTCAGGAGGATGGGCTAGTCTTTCACTCTTTTTTCCCCCTGTCAGGGAATCCAAATTAACTGAACAAAATTGTCATTTTTGGGAAAGAAAGTTAATGTAGAATATCAGATGGAACTGTTATGAAGCTTTATAGCAGTTTTTAAAAGGTGACCTTATGAGGCCATTACAACAGAAAATGATTGTCACTATAGCTTTTGAAATGTAGGACTACATTAAGGGCTAAATTAAGTCCAAACATTTCACCTCTAGACTAGGCCATTACAGAAAATAGATTTCACTCTGGGTAAAAAGTGGTAGTTTTCAGCACTAAAAAAACAGCTTGGTTTGTAGAAGTTACACAGTAATTCCAGAGTTGATATTTTGTGACTCAGGAGTTTTAGGGTTTATCTACACTGTCAGCTTTCCCTTTGCTCGTAAAGGCCATCCACCATTTTTAGAAGACAGAAACAGACAGTATTGCCCTGTTTTCACTTCTCTTCACCCACAAATACTTTCAAAGCAGTGACTTCCTGTTGCCTCAAGAGCTACTGTTCAATTTAGCTGCCACATTTTACTTTACTTTCTTCTAGACGGGTGTCAAACTTGCCGTGTCACATTGCCTCACATGACATATCACAATGTTTTTCCCTTCACGCAGCTGGGGTGGGCATGGCCTGTGTGTGACACATCCGGCCCACAGGCCACCGATTTGTCACCCCTGTTCTACACCATCTCCTGCACTTTTGTTGGCTACTTAGCAGAAACAGGAACCCCGCTTCAAATTCCTCAGAAAAGGTTCCTGTAGTGCCTTCTTACTAATGTACAGGTAGTCCTTGATTTACAACAATCATCTAGCAACCGTTACAACAGCACCAGAAAAAGTGACTTATGACTGTTTTTCACGCTTACGACCATTGCAGCATCCCCATGGTCATATGATCAAAATTCAGAGGCTTGCAGCATGACTTGCAGCATCCAGGGGAACATGCAGGGGAGGGATTCTGCTGGTTTGGACCGGTTCAGCGGAGAACCCCTAGCTCTGAAGATCAGCTGGGAGAGAACCGGTTCACTTCAACGATCATGTGGGCCCGCCCACCTGCCCCTGCACTGTGCTGACCTTTATCGTCCCAGCTGATCAGTGCGGAAGAGCAGATTACTGCTCCTCAGCTGTGTTACTCCCCCGAAGTAACATAGCAGGTAAGGATTTTTGCATTGCTGTTCACACACGCAAAGCAGACAATCACCGAACCGGTTGTTCTACAACCAGCATTCCATCCCTGGGAACATGTGATCACCTTTTGCAACCTTCTGACAAGCAAAGACAACAGAGAAGCCAGATTCACTTAACAACCATGTTATTAACTTAACAACTGCAGTGATTTGCTTAAAAACTGTAGCAAGAAAGGCTGTAAAATGGACCAAAACCAGAAGTGGTATTCAGCAGGTTCTGAATTTTGAGTAGTTCGGAGAACCTGCAAATACCACCTCTGACTGGAGATTTGACAGTATCCTTCCCTTGCCACGCCCACCAAGCCACGCCCACAGAACCAGTAGTAAAAAAAATTGAATCCCACCACTGACCAAAACCCACTTAACAAATATCTTACTTAGCAACAGAAAATTGGGGTTCAATTGCGGTCTTAGATCAGGGGCTACCTGTAGTGTACAGTAATGATTATAACACTTCCTGACATGCAGAATGTTCTGAGTCTGAAATCATGTTGGCTTTTTTTCCCCCCAGTTGCTATTTTCCTTTCACTGAGCTATCTATAGTTCTACTGGGCCTTTTTCAAAATTAAAAAAAATAAAGATAATTATAACACATCCATGGATATACTGTTTTTATCATTTTTGTCCAGTCATTTGAGATAGGCTTTATTCAGGAAAAGTGGAGGGAATTCAATAGGATGTTTATTTGAAAGCTACTCATTGTAATTTCATATATGTGGATATAAATGCTTTAACTTTGTTTACACGTTTTCATTCAACTTGATATACATATCTACAGACATTCAAATAGATAGAGATGGAGATATATCCAGGAAGATCTGTCGACAGAAAGGAAAGTACTCAGCAATTCATTTTTTGGAACAGAGAAATGTGGCAACACAACAAAATGGGAAAATGTGATGGGCTGGACCAAATTCTTTATAAGCTGTTGTCAAAGTATCACATTCTGGCCAGAATTTTTCTGAAACTGGTTTAGATTCAAGATGCCATGAGCACACAACAGAAACAGTTTAAAGAATAACTGTAGATATGTTCATAGACACTTTATATGTGGGAACTGACTGTGTAGAAGCAAAGTGTGACTTTAAAATGTAGCCATTGGAGGATTTTCTTTGTCATGTACAGCATGATATATTAATATAAAAACAAATAAGAAACTTGTTTTGGATTAGTGATACTAATTGCTAGTAAAAAAAAAAGCTATGGTAGTGCAATGGTTAGAATGCAGTATTGAAGGCTAATTCTGACGACTGTCAACAGTTTGAGTCTCACTGGCTCAAGGTTGACTCAGCCTTTCATCCTTCTGAGGTGGGTAAAATGAGGACCCAAATTGTTGGGGGCAATATAGTGTCTCTGTAAACCGCTTAGAGAGGGCTGTAAAGCACTGTAAAGTGGTACATAAGTATAAGTGTTATTGCTATTGCTAAAAATTTTACAGAGGAATTAAGTAAACCTAAACTTAGGTATGTGCTAACAATTATTCTTCAGATGAAACCTTAACCCACAGAAATTCAATACAATTTATCATGTCAGTATGTTCAAATATTAAAAATATAATTCCCACAGAAGAAAAATAATCCTATAGATTCAGGACCAATATTATTAAGGGAAATAGACAAATTTAGTAAATTAGCAGGGTTGAAAATTAACAAAGAAAAGACTAAAATGTTAGTTAAAAAATTAACAAAAAACAGATAAAAAGAATTAGAGGAAACAATGGGATTACCAATTGTTAATAAGTTCAAATACCTAGGCATACAGTTAAGACCCAGAAGTTTAACTTTGAAGGAAGACAATTATACAAAATTACTACAACAAATTGGAAGAGATTTGGAAAACTGGAGCAAAATGCAGATTTCCTTACTAGGTAGAATTGCCACTATCAAGATGAGTGTTCTACCTAAACTGTTCAATTTATTTCAAATGATTCCTATAGTATTAGATAAAAAATTCTTTAAAGATTTGGACAAGATTACTATGAAATTTATTTGGGCAGGTAAAAAAGCAAGAATTAAAAGGACTTATTTACAGGATAATAAAAGCAGAAGTGGCTTTGGAGTCCCTGCCTGGGAGACCTACTACAGAGCGATGGAGCTAATTTGGATAAAGGATTGGATCAAATTGGAAAATAAAAGAATTTTAACACTAGAAGGTTATGATTTACAAATAGGGTGGCACGCCTTTCTGTGGAATCCAAACACTAAAAGTCACACATGTTTTCATAGACACACCCTGCATAAATCATTGATTAAAATTTGGTCAGTTATTAGGAGAAATCGTTATATTAAAATCCTGACATGGTTATCAACAATGGAGGCAATGTTTCATCCCAACACAATGGATATTAGTAAAAAGCTTAAATACCATCAAATATTAGACAATGAAGGAAAACTTAAATCAATTCAAGAACTAGAAGCTCAAGGAGTATCTATTGATCATTGGTCCTATCTCCAAATAGCAATGAGATATGATAGGGATTCAAAAGAATTTGGATTAGAAATAAAAAACACTCAATTGGATAAAATACTTCTGAGTCCAGAAAAAAATATGATATCCAAATTATACAATTACTTATTAGGATATGACTTAGCTGAGGAAATTGTGAAAGGACCAATGATAGCAAGAGTGAAGAATTTTGGCCACAATATAGATTTAGATGATTGGGAAGAGATTTGGCAAAGGAACCTCACATTAACAAAATCAGTATCCTACGAAGAAAATTTATACAAAATGTTATATAGATGGCATCTGGCACCCTCTAGATTGGCAAAAATGTATCCAACAGCAAATCCGATCTGTTAGAAATGCAAGGGAAACCAAGGCACCTTCTTCCATCTCTGGTGGACATGTCCAGAAGTCAAAAAAAATTGGATTAGGATTAAATTATGGATAGAGGAAATTATCCAAAGTGGATTGGAGTGGAAACCTGAATTGTTTCTCCTGGGTATAATTAAAGGGGACTATCCATATAAAGTAAGGTATTTGATTATGCATATTTTAACAGCGGCATTAATTTCACTGGCATACTACTGGAAAACACCCAATTTACCGCCTATATATTTTACTATCCAGAAAATTTATGAATGTGCCAAAATGGAGAGCCTTACATTAAAATTAAAAGGGAAAGATGATATGAAATATTATTGGATTTGGGACAAATGGTATGACTGGAAAAATGAAAAAAAGAGTGCACAAAATAAGGAGATATAAGGACTTCAAGAAATATACTACCATATATATGTTAAAGGATAGAAAAGTATAGAATATGAGTTTCTATTCCTCTTTTGTTTTGTTTAAGATATATAAATGACTTGTTTATTAAAATACACAGTTATAATCCAGGTGTAATAGTAGATTAATACATAATATATATTATTAATATAGTTATTTTATAAGGGATAGGAAGTAACTGCCATTCAATCAATACCTTTTATGAAATATTTAAAGCACTATCAAACTGTACTAGAGGAAAACATTATTGGTTTCATTATAGAATGTGTTGTGATGTTTATTTGTATGATTTTGTATTTGTTTACTTTTGTATATTTGTATATTTTAATTTTTTGTATTCAATAAAGCTTTTTTAAACTTTAAAAAAATGTAATTCCCAAACAGCAGGTCTATACCATATTTGGTAGCTACCCACTAGAATTCAAACACATTGACTTAAAGGAAAATGCATGATTTAATGAATAAGTTTAATGGTGTGAAATTTGAGGTTTTAACACTTCAGAAGTTGATACTGTAAATTAAAAAAAATGAATTAATACCATTTTAGGCACTATGAAAAGTGGTTCTTAACCTTTTTGAAAGAATCGCCCCCTTGAGCCATTGAGGAAGTTGTCATCGCCCCCCTTCCCCAACATAACCACCCACCTGCCACCTCTTAGCGTCCCCAAGGGGACCAGCAGAGGGGCGCTAAGAGGCGGCAGGGGGGTGTTCGAGGCACCGGCCCTGTAGGTTCACCCACTGACTGTAGTAATGCTCTGGAGCGGGCGCCTCTAATGTGGAAGCGGTGGCGCGTTATGTGCCACCGCGGCCGCATTCGACACGCCACCCCCATGCCACCTCTTAGCCTCCCCAAGGCCAAGGGGGCCAGCAGAGGGATGCTAAGAGGCAGCAGGGGGGCATTCAAGGTGCCAGCTGGCCCTGCAGTTTCACCCATTTTGGCGCCGGCTCCGGAGCAGTGCTACAGTCAATGGGTGAGCCTGTAGGGCCGGCGCCTTGAACGCCCCCCTGCCACCTCTTAGCATCCCCAAGGGGGCCAGGAAAGGGGTGCTAAGAGGCAACAGGGGGGTGTTTGAGGCACTGGCCCTGCAGGCTCACCCCATTGACTGTTGTACCGCACCTGAACCGGCGCCTTGAATGTGGCAGCATGTTGAGAAAAGCCGCTGCCACCACTTTCCCAAAGTGCTACCGCTCTCACATTCTTTCTGTCTGTCCATCCGTCCGTCCGTCCATCCATCCATCCAAAATGTCTGTCTGTTTGCCTGCCTGCCTTCCTGCCTATCTACCTATCTGTCTGTCTTTTTGTCTGCCTACCTACCTACCTATCTACCAATATAGATCTCTCTCTCTCTCTCCCAATATATCTCGCTCCATCGCCCCCATATTGCCCCCCTTCTGTTCCTTCACCCCCACGTCACCCCTTTTCATTCCATTGCCCCCCTGAAAAACAAAATCACCCCTTGGGGGGCGATATCGCCCAGGTTAAGAACCACTGACTATGAAGATAGGTTATTTTAGTGAGCAATGAAACAATGTAGCTCTTGGCATACTGTATGCTTTAGGTTTATGGAACTGCTTCCCACAAAATGATTAAAATTCTCAGATATCACCAGCAATCCTGCAGTTAAATGTAAGCATTTTAACCACGGTCACCAAAAGAAATCCTTTTTATCTTACAAAAGCCCGATTCCCTTCTTCCCACACCATGTGCTTCAGCTTGAAGAAATCGCTTTCAAGATCATCAAAAATAAGTCATTTACTAAGGGGAAAAAAAATCTCTATGGAATTGTGCCTTTTTCACTGAAGGAGATAAGAGGGTTTTAATTTCAGCTCTGACTTAAAAGTTCTGCACATTGAAAGTTTCTTAAGGTGAAACAGTTTTTATTAGCAAAGCTTTCAGTAGCTTCTCTTTCAGAATATCCTCTTATTAAAACAGTCATTAAGTTTCTGATTGTTGTTGGACTTCTGTTTTCTGGTGGTGGCGTTTGCTGCCACCAGAGATTGATCACACAGTTTGTTCATCTCTTGACCACTGCAATCTTTACCTCTTGCCAATGATTGTTTCTCTTGCATCAGCTGCACTCTCCTCTCTCAGCCGGACTCTTGCTCAGGCCTACGGTCAACTGGACTTCTCCTGCATAGCAACTGCAATTAAGGCAAACACGATTGTTTTATGGCCAAAACACAGGTAGCAAAACCAGGCCTGGGCTATTCTTGATGACGCTCAACACTAAACCCCAGACTACAAATATTACAATAAAGAAATAAATAGACATTCTGTATTTTTCACTGCTGTTAACTAGAAGCCCTTCCCCATCATGTTTTTGCTAATTCTGAAGGGTTTATAAAATTATTTGATTAATCCCATTTCTATATTGCCCATCTTGCTTAAGTTACGCTGGGAGGCATAGAATATAAGTATGGCCAGAATATAAGTATTGAAAATAGTTTATCTTGTGTGTTTACTTATTTATTTATTTCTGTGCAGCCTTTATTATTACGATATTTTAGAAATAACTGAAGGTGGAGAACATATCCAACACACTTTCCTTCTCCTATTTTCCCCACAACAACAGGGGGCTGAGGTGGGTTTGGCTTAGTGGGAGTGACTGGCCCGAAGTCATCCTGCTAGTTTTTATGGCTAAAGCTGGACTAGAACTCACAGCCACCTGGTTTCTAGGCCAGTTCCTTAGCCACTGCACCAAACTGGTTCTCCAATGAATGAATGAATGAATGAATGAATGAATGAATGAATGATAATCAAATAAATAAATAAATAAATAAATAAATAAATAAATAAATAAATGTCTTCAGAGGAAAAGGAGCCCACCATTATTTATTCCGGTAAAAATGTCAGTCTTTTTTTGTTATTTATTATTGAGGTGCTTCTTCTATCTTTGTTTGGCCATGCCCCTTCCCTCCTCCTTGAATTGCACAGCCAAATTCTAATGTGGTGGTAACTGAAAATCAGTGATACAGGTTTTTATCATTCAGAGGTGGAAAATATTCAAAAAATGTACAGTAACCTTTAAAACTCCCTCCTGGCCCGGCCATTTTGTGTCACGACCCCCGCCATTGTCTTCCTTGCGGTTGAAAGCAAGAAAGAGCAATCTCTGATTTATTGGAACGACTGTAGGATACTGATCTTCAAAGATGGGGTCATCAGCGGTGACATAAATCCATCTGGTTTTTAATCCCCTCTGCCTTTGCCACCATCCCTTTTCTGTAGTTGCACTGGGGTCATTGTATTCCATGTCTTTTCCATAACATTTCCACAGCTTCTTCATTGGTTGTTGTTGTTGTTTTAAAAAGAATAATTTGACTTTACTCATTTAATTTTTCACAAAAAAAACCCACATTAAATTAGTGGGGTCTCACTCTTCTGCTAGAATT
The DNA here is from genome assembly GCA_009733165.1 of Naja naja. Classification (NCBI taxonomy): domain Eukaryota; kingdom Metazoa; phylum Chordata; class Lepidosauria; order Squamata; family Elapidae; genus Naja; species Naja naja. The sequence continues at coordinate 222,227,709 of CM019148.1, read as the reverse complement.
TCACTGATGGGGTTTGCTTGAAGGGAGAGAGAGAAAATGAAGGAGGGGGGGAGACAGAGAGAGGGATTCATTCTGCCTTTGTTGTTGCTGTTTTAGCCAATTTATGCCTTTGTGTCTGATTCCCCTGTCCGTAATGTAAACAGAGTTATCTGGGCTGCAAGGCAAGTCTCTCAATTGGACACCCCTGATAGCAGGAAAACTCCCAGATTGGAACCATCGAGGGAAGGTGGTGGCTACAGCCATGTAACCCTGGGCGTGATTTCCCCAGGGCTTCCCATTCACCTCCTCAGCCATCAAACAGTGATTGAAACAATTGCTGATCCGGGAGTCACAGCAGAGGAGCAGCTGGTATGCCAGCAACAGGGGCTCCTTCCTCCTTCTCTGCTGTGGCTCTTGTGTGGGGATCCCCAACGCAAGTAGCCTTTTGTTAATGTTGTTTAGGTTGAGGGGATCAGGACACTTACCATCAGCAATGACTCCAAGTCCCAAGGCCTTTATTGTCTGTAACTCTACCTGTCTCCCAATGCATTGTCTTTTGTCCTGACGGTGACTCAACTCAGAGTTTCTGACCTTATTTATATACTCCTGGGTTGTCCCTGGGTCCGTTTTCCTTTCTTCACTCTTTCATATGCCTTTCAGTCGGCCTAGTTCCTAAAAGAGAAATAAATAAATCCTGATTTCTCTTTGCAAGTTGTCCATTTCTTCTCTGCCTTTAGTTCCCTCTTTTGTCCAGAATGAGTCTAAGCTAGTGTGTTGGCTTTTATATTATTGCCTATGATGCAAACCGTTCTTTTTGTTGTAGTATATTACATATGCTGAGCACACACCTCAGATTTCTTTTTTAAAGTCGAATAAGCAGTACAGAACATATCCTCCCTAGAAATATTGTCTTTGATCCTTAGTAAAAAATTTATACATACTTTCTGAACAATTTTTGGAGGTTTTAATTTTTAAATTTGAGTTGAACTTCTCACAGCCTCTCTAGAGGCTCTCTGCAGAACAATTTGGAGGCTTCAATATTTTCCTTTCCTCATTCCTGCTACCTCTGTCTTAAGTAAATAAAAAGGAATTATTTCAGTTCATTTCTCCAGTTAATCTCCTGAAGCTATCAGGCAGAATTGCAGAGTTACAATCCTTTAAAGTTACATTGACCTGTGATCAAAATCCAACTGTCCTCTAGAGGATCCTAGCTATTTTCATTCTGCCCTACCAAACAATGCTGGAAGGATCTGAATGATTCTGCCTGAGTGCCCTGTTAAAGCCACATCTCAATCATTTCTCGAATCAAACCTTTTTATTTTATTTATTTATTTGATTTGTCAATCGCTTACAAGATAATAAGTATAAGGGTAAACATAGTTATGAATACATGAAATGAATACATATAAGACAAATAAAAGAAACAATAAAAGAAAGAAAAAAAGGAACAATAGGACAGGGACGGTAGGCACGTTGGTGCGCTTATGCACAGCCCCTGCAGACCTCTTAGGAAAGGGGTGAGGTCAATAGTAGAAAGTCTAAGGTTAAAGTTTTTGGGGTTTGGGGAAGAAACCACAGAGCCAGGTAGAGTATTCCAGACATTGACCACTCTGTTGCTGAAGTTGTATTTCCTGCAATCAAGTTTGGTGCGGTTAACCTTGAGTTTGTATCTATTGTGTGCTCTTGTATTGTTATGGTTGAAGCTGAAGTATTCATTGACAGGTAGGACATTGCAATGTATGATTTTATATACTATACTTAGATCGGACCAAGGCGTAGTTCTAGGTTTTCTAGGTCTAGAATTTCAAGTCTGGTGGCATAAGGTATTCTGCAATGAGTAGAGGAGTGAAGAACTCTTATTGTGAAATATTTCTGGACTTTCTCTACTGTGTTAATATCAGATACATAATGTGGGTTCCAGACTGGTGAGCTGTATTCAAATATTGGTCTAGCAAATGTTTTGTTTGCTCTAGTTAGTAGTGTGATATTACCAGAGAAAAAGCTACGTAGGATTAGGTTAACAACTCTTAATGCCTTTTTGGCTATGTAGTTACAGTGGGCTCTAGCACTTTCATTTGAGATGAGTACTCCAAGGTCCTTGATAGAGTTTGGATCATCAACAAGGTCTTGACTATTCAGCTTGTATTTTATTTTCTGATTTTTTTTGCCAATATGTAAGACAGAGCATTTATTTGTTGAGATTTGAAGTTGCCATTTGTTTGACCATTCTGATACATAGTCGAGGTCTTTTTGAAGGGTAGCAGAATTATCTGTGGTGTTGAATAGCTTTACATCATCAGCGAAGAGAATGCAATTGCTCTTAATATGATCACAGAGGTCATTTATGTAGAGTATGAAGAGAGGTGGTCCTAGAACACTGCCTTGAGGGACACCACTGTTGACAGGTACAGAATTTGATAGAATGTTTCCAATTTTGACCATTTGTTGTTTGTTTGACAGGAATGCTTCTATCAAGTTATGCAGGTGTCCAGAGATACATAAGATTTTAGTTTTAATAGTAGTTTGTCATGTACTACTGAATCAAAGGCTTTACAGATGTCTATGTAGATTGCGTCTGTTGTTTTGCCCTGATCGAGTTGTGTAGTCCATATGTTTTTGCAGTGTAAGAGTTGCAGATTACAGGATAGTTTTTTTCTGAAACCAAATTGTTTATTAGAGAATAGGTTGTTTGTCTCTAAGTGGAGGATAATGGATTGGTTAATAATGGATTCCATGACTTTACAGGTGACGCAGCATAAGGAGATTGGTCTGTAATTTTTAACTAGGCTGGGGTCTCCCTTTTTGAAAATGGGGATGACCATGGCTAGTGGCCATAGGTTTGGCAAGGAGCTGGTTCTGAAAGATTTTTGAAAGATTATGCTTAGAGGTTTGGCTATGGCAGTGGATAGCTTTTTTTAAGAAGTAGGCACATATTCCATCCGGTCTAATAGATAGAGATGGTTTTAGATTGTGTACTGCTTTTTCAACATTGTCTTCTGTAAAATCAATATTTATTAGATCATTGTACTTGTCTGTGGTTCAACTAGGAAATACTGGGCATGATCCATTGTTGTTTACAAATACTGAGCCAAAGAATGTGTTAAAGAGGTTTGCTTTAATGGTGTCAGCGTTATAGTCTTTACCATTAGGTCCTTTCAGGGGTGGGATGGACCTTGAGTCTTTTAGTTTGTTGTTTACAAAATTGTAGAAAGCGCGGGTGGAATTGGTGTGTAGAAGGTTTTCCTCTTGTTTAATGTGATAATTGGTGCATTCAGTCTTTATCTGGTGGCATAAATTTTTGTATCAGCTTTTGAAGTTGGCAGATTTGACCAGATTTGTTTTTTCGCCAAAGTGATCTCTTTTTGGATTGAAGCTTCCTTATTGTTATGGGTAATCTGTTTTTTCTGGTTTTGGGAGTTGTTATTGGTACATATAGTTTGATGACTCTTGACTTCAAGTAAAAATATGTTGTAATGGTCTTTAACAGTATTGCATCCAGTGAATAGAAATTGCCAATTAAGGGATGAGAGATCATTGTCTATAAGATTGTAGTTGCCTTTTTTGAAGTTATAATTGGGGATTACGTCATTGTGGTGATTTTTGTGTGGATGTATGTTGAGACAAAAGTCAATCATGTTGTGGTCATTGTTGGAAAAGGGTTCTATAATTTGTATTCCATAAATTGAATTCAAACTATTGCAGAAGATGAGATCGAGGCAGTTGTTAAGTCTAGTATTGTTGGTTACTAGTTGTTCCAGTTCCAGATTTGTTACAGCATTGTAGAAGGCTGCATGTATGGGTTCAGTGTTACATTCATTTAGGGTCCAGTTAATATGAGGTAGATTGAAGTCACCAAGAAAGATAAAAGTATGTGGGCAGGATGTTGCCCATGTTAGTAGTGAATTTAGCTTGTTTACATGTTCGATGTCATAATCAGGGGCTCTGTAACATAGTAAGAATTGAAATGTGATATTTAAGGACAGTTCACAGACAAGGGTCTCAGGAAGAGCAAGCTCCTGGGTAACTTGGATGTTTTTTAGATGTAAGGACTTTTTATAGAAGATAGCAACACCACTTCCTCTACAGATTTCACGATCTGATCAGTAAACATGCCGATCAAGTGATGAGAGATCATTGTCTATAAGATCATAGTTGCCTTTTTTGAAGTTATAATTGGGGATAACGTGATGATTTTTGTGCAGATGTATGTTGAGACAAAAGTCAGTTGTGTTGTGGTCACCTTGAATTGCTTTGAATTTAATCTCATTCTATTTCACTCTTAAATTTTGGATTCAGATCAAAAGTAGGCAGATTTGCAAATGGACAGGAGAATCGGATGTTTTTTCACTCTATAACTGGGGAAACAGTCACCCATCTGAGATAGTTCTTAGGACTATGTGCATGCCACTGGGAGGGATAGATGCAGACTTGAACTGAGCACTCAGCCCTAAGACAAGATGCCAGGTAAGAATGCCAGCAGCCTTGAAGCAGGCAGGCAGGCCAGTGGCCATATTGAGGAAAGCAGAGTCACTCCACCTCCACTTGTGAAAACCTTTGTCCTTCTATTTCAGGCAACAAACATCACACAATCTAGATGGGCTCCTAGACCAGAGAAAGAACAACGTCCAGCAAGGTCAAGATCTAAAACTCTTATGTCTATGGATGCAAATTTCAGATTGTCTGGGTATAAAGTCCGTGATTTACTCTCGAAAAATCAACAATTTTATTGACTTTACATTTGCAGGGGAACAAAATATTATTTTAAATGAAATCCTCTATGGGTTTTGTTTTTTTTTTGAAACCTTTCATGGAGCATCACTGTTGTGTGGACCTAGGGTTGTGAACCACAAACCCTTTGGGACTAGTTTATTATTATTTATTTAGATTATTTAGACAATAAGCATTTATTTGTATAATTTATGTTTGTGCATATATTAAATACCCACTAGGTGTATATACTTATACTATATAACAGCGGTGTCAAACTCGTGTCATCATGGCATCATCATGTGATGTATTGGGACTTTTTTATCCCTTTGCTAAACCAGGTGGGAGCACGGCCAGCACGTGACACATCCAGCCCACGGGCCGTGAGTTTGACACCCCTGTTATATAACCTCCTGAAGTTACTGCATCCTACCCAACAAGCCTTGAAGCTGCATCATATTTCTCATATTGAAATAAGACTATAGTTTTATCTCACAACACTAAGTTTATATGTGCACTACAAGCAGAGAGAAAGCATTGAGTATCAAAATCTAAAATGCATCCATCTCCTTTTGCCTATACCTTCTTTAGATAGTTAAATAACGTATAGACAAAAAGAGATGGATACATTTTATATTTCGATTCTTCTTACAAACTGCATTTTGTAGTCATGCAGGATCCCCCTTAGTGGAAAGGAAAGGTTTTCTAAGAAAATCTTGTTTTTTTGCTGTAAGCTTTGCAGATATTGTTATTTCCTGTTATCACCACATCCTGTTATAATTTTAATTGAGAATCTGAGGCAAGGTACAATTAAACCTTGGAATGGTAATCATCCTCTATTTTCTGGGTTCAACGGGAGTTTTTGCATCAGATAAGTATAGCTAGGATTGCAATCCTACATTTACCTGCATTTAGAAACCCATAAATTCCCTAACAGGTTAATTTTGTGCAGCTGAAAGTTGGTGTGCTTAGCCTATAAGAGGATGACCTTGGACTGAAGAGGCTGGAGCACAAAGCTCCAATCAGCCATGGATCTTCCAAATGTACTACTTTCAACCAGTCACTCTCTCTCTGCATCATCTACCTGCATCTGTGATGGGTAAAATAGAAAAATAAACCAAGTATTTTTCAGGCAATAAGATGTCAAATCCATGGGTTACAGGGCACACGAGCTTGTCACATATCTGTGACAAACTCGCAAAGTCATCTTGGATATGTTGAATCAAATCAGAAGGTAGGGATAAAAGTCTGCAATAGCAAATACTATAGAAATAGGATGTGTGTGTGTGTGTGTGTTTTAAAAAAAGATGCAAGGCGACTAAACTACAACTTCTTATCCATCATCTGCATACATAGATAATTTTAAAGACAGTCATCCACTGCTTGTGCCAGGTGAGACTCTAACACGGCTGATTTCTGTAGTGTAACTCCAGTAACAAACTGCAACTTGTGATAAATTTTAGTGCCTCTGAGAAGATTGCATTCTCTGCCTTAAGCTCACTGTGAAAGGTACTATTAAGTGTAAAGTTGGTCCTGATGATATCCATCTATCCATGTATCTCGCTCAAGGATGGGATGCTACCGGTTCTGCCCAGTTCTAAAGAACTGGTAGCTCTGAAGAGCAGCAGACACCGAACCGGTTCTGTATTTGCTGCTGTTTGGCCCAACATGCCCACCCGGGCTCTTACCTGACCTTTATTTCCTGCTTTTTCAACCTCAGCTGCTTTGTGCAGCACAGCTGAGGTTGAAAAAGCAGGAAAAAAGAGGGTTTTCAAACGCTGCGCCCCCATGTGCAGCGCTTTTCAGCTGTCCGGGCGGCACAGCCTAAGGTTGTTTTACACACACGCAGAACCGGTAGTAACACCAGTTGAATCCCACCCCTGATCTAGCTAGGATGAAGAACCTATGAACAGGCAAATGTTGCTGAACTACAATTCCCTAGCAATGTTCTCCAGCATACTCAATACAGGTAGTCCTTGACTTAACAACCATTTGTTTAGTAACCCTTTAAAGTTAGAATGGCACTGAACAACGTGACTTATGACCATTTTTCAGATTTACAACCGTTGCAGCATCCCCATGGTCACCTGATCAAAATTGGGATGGTTGGCAACTGACTTGTGTTTATGATGGTTGCAGTCTCCCGGTGTCGCGGGGTCACCTTTTATGACCTTCTGGCAGGCAAAATCAAGAGGGAAGCTGGATTCACTTAACCCTGTTACTAACTTAACAACTACAGTGATTCACTTAACAACTGCAGCAGGGAATGCCATACAATGGGACAAAGAAAACTCACTTAGCAAATGTCTCACTTAGCACCAAAAACTTTAGTTGGGCTCAGTTGTGGTCGTAAGTCGAGAACTACGGTACCTGTAGTGCCAACTCAAGATGCTCAGTACTGCACGCAGAATCTTAGGGTAGGCATGATTTTCCTGTGGAACTGCCTGCTCCACCATATTCCATTCTTGGATCACCACTCATGTATCTTTTTGGGGTATTAACCAACAGTCCATTTAAGTCAATATCTCTACTTCTTTCACAGAGGGCTTATCTTTGGAACAAACTACCATTAGAGTTGAGAAAAACCCAAAGTATAACTTTTCACCCCCCTCCAATTTATGTCTTTTATGGCCTTTATGGTTTAATTGCTTAATTACCATTTTGTAAGCCAACCACAGCCATTAGCATTGGCATGTGAATTTTCTGAAACAAATGAATAATCCTGGAGGTCTACAAGTTCTGAAGTATATTAAGGGTAATCAGTGTAATTAGTGCCTTGCTGTGAATCTAAAGCATTAACCTTAACATAGTTTTATAGTCTATTTCAAAGCTTAGAATGTGAACGTGAAATGCATTTTCTCCTGACCTTCAGATGGGGTTAGTCCCCTTTATGTTTGAAACAACTGAAGCAAAAAAAAAATTTTTTTTCCTTGGTGATGGGACTCTAAGCAAGATCGATAAAGCTATACCACTATTGTCTTGCCAAAGTTAACCATTCTAGGGGAAAGAAAATGAGAAGAAAGCACCTTAATATCAAAGGAAAGTAGCAACCCAACTGATGAGCAGTGCAGTAGCAGCAAAGCACTTTCAACTGGTTCATCTACCAAAGAGACATTGGTAATATTGGAAGACCCAAAAGCTGCAGTTAAAGCATAACTCAGTGTAAGACAAGACAAGAACTGTTTTCAAAATAAATCTGCTAGTTCTTTTGCAAAGAAGAATTCTTCCTTTCAAGCCAGTGTAGCATGCACATACCGTGATTTCATTCCATTTGTTAAAATCTTCGAACTCATGATCAGGAGGGAGGGAATTAATGACAAAAATTAGAGTACAAACAAGTGTGCAAAACCATCTTTAACCTTTCAGTGAAATGGAAGATCAGTGGAGATGGAAGCTTTCTTACATTTATAATTTTAAAAAAAATTAGAAAATTGTTCTGTCGTTTCTTTTTTATTATTTACTTTGCTGATTTGTTACGACAAAATTGGAAGAAATGATGAAAAATAAAGGAGTAAAATTGGTAGGTAAAAATAACATTCACCATATATGGGTAAGATCTGTCTCTCCATATAGACTATTATTTCTATGTATTTTCCATTTGATAACTCAGACTTTCCTCCATTTCTGAACCAATTCAAAAACAACCTTTTCAAATTAATGTTTATTTGTAATCCCAAAGTAAATGTTATGCAACCAGATTCAACTACATTTGAGGTTTTTAGCCCAACACTGATGTTCATGCAGCCGCACTCAATAATCAACACTTACATATTTTCCTTTCTCTTAATTTCTCTTCAAGAAATCTAAAATCTTTTCATGGCCATATAGGTCCACTTACAACCAAAATTAAGGTCAGAACTTCCCATTGCTAAGCAGGACAGTACTTAAGTGAGTTTTGCCACATTTTATGACCTTTCTTGCCACAGTTGTTCAGTGAATCACTGTGGTTGTTAAGTTAGTAACAAAGTTCTTGAGTGAATCTGGCTTCCCCATTGACTTTGCTTGTCAGAAGGACACAAAAGGTGATCACATGACCCCAGGACACTGCAACCGTCATAAATACACATCAGTTGCCAAGTGTCCAAATTTTGATCATGTGGCCATTGGGATGTGGTAACAGTTGTAAGTGTGAAAAACAACCACAAGTCACTTTTTTTCCCCCAGGGATGATGTAACTTCAAACTGTTACTAAACAAATGGTTGTAAGACAAGGACTCTGTAGTTAAAATTTTCATAGCCGAGTCTAAATTTAAGATGCTAGTAAGATTCTTCTTTCATAACATCATTTCTATTCAAATTCCAGTGCCCAGCCTTTCTCCTTTGCTTTCTCTTTCACAGTCCATGGATCCACATCCAAAATATTTTCCTATCTAAACTACCTAATCCCAAGAGCCTTCCACAGAAAGATCTATAGCAGTGGTTCTTAACCTGGGCGATATCGCCCCCCCAAGGGGCGATTTTGTTTTTCAGGGGGGCGATGGAATGAAAAGGGGCGATGTGGGGGCAAAGGAATGGAAGGGGGGCGATATGGGGGCAATGGAGTGAGGTATATTGGGAGAGAGAGAGAGGGGGAGAGATCTATATTGATAGGTAGGTAGACAAAAAGACAGACAGGTAGGTAGATAGGCAGAAAGGCAGGCAGGCACACAGACAACCTTTTGGATGGATGGATGGATGGATGGACGGACGGATGGACAGACAGAAAGAATACGAGAGTGGCAGCACTTTGGGAAAGCGGTGGTGGTGGCTTTTCCCAACATGCTGCCGCATTCAAGGCGCCAGTTCAGGTGCGGTACAACAGTCAATGGGGTGAGCCTGCAGGCACTTCGAACGCCTCCCTGCCGCCCCTTAGCGTCCCCAAGGGGGCCGGCAGAGGGGTGCTAAGAGGCGACAGTGGGGCATTCGAGGTGCCGGCCGGCCCTGCAGGTTCACCCATTGACTAGCACTGCTCCAGAGCCGGCGCCTCCAATGCGGAAGCAGTGGCACGTTACGTGCCGCCGCGGCCATGTTCAATGCGCCACCCCCCTGCCGCCTCTTAGCGCCCCTCTGCTGGCCCCCTTGGGGAGGCTAAGAGGTGGCAGGGGGTGGTTATGTTGGGGAGGGGCGATGACAACTTCCTCAATGGCTCAAGGGGGCGATTCTTTCAAAAAGGTTAAGAACCACTGATCTATAGTATCTCTGGGTTTAACGCTTTCATTAAAATATCTCGTATAGAAAATGGCAGCAAATGATGAAGGGTGTAAATAAAGTTTTTATTATTCCCCATCTATAGAGGCTCGCAGAATGGTTCTCCTCTTCAGAGATGTCCTTTTCCCAACTATTTTGGCCCCGAAACTTTCAAACAGGAGAAGGAGGAAGTATTGGGTACGCTTGCCAGCTTGAGTTACCCATACAAATAATAAAGGCAGAATAAAAATAAATAAATAAAAATCCCACCTAATTCTGTTTAAATCTCTGTCAAAAATCAGTAAGGCTATAGGTACTTTATATAAATAAATAGCTTAAATTTTTGAGCACCAAAGACCTTAACCTATTTTTCTTAAATTTGGCGATTGCTTCCACAGGATTTACAATGCCTGGAAAATCTATTCATTTCTGTTAAAAAGTAAGGAAACAAAAGCAAAATGGAAAACAGGCATTTGATACTTTTACATTAAATTTTGTTCCTCCCCTTCATTATTTCTTTTCCTAGCACATGTCAGTAATTCATCAACATAACGACGTACTTCACTCTTCTGTCTCAGAATTGCTACAAGGAAACCAGTGTGTACAAGCACTCTTATTGCTAACAGTATCCTTAATTCTTCATACGCTGCTATTGACATCAGTATGAAATCAGTTTAAGTGATGGCAAACCACATGGTGCCCCAGGAGAGGATGCCTGATCTGACTCAGCACATGTTCAGCATTACCACCTTCCCTTAAAATATAATGCTCAATATTTGTGGTTAGGAACTGTTTGTAAAATCAATATAGTCCCCACTTCCTCCATTCAGCCTTCCATCTTTCTGAGGCTGGTAAAATGAGGACCCAAGTTGTTGGGGGCAATAGGCTGACTCTGTAAACCACTTAGAGAGGGCTGTGAAGTGGTATATATGTCTAAGTGCCATTGCTGTATGCTTTCATGGGCTATAGCAAACTTCATGCAGTACATGGAGTGGCTAAACTAGTTATGGAAAATCTTTCGTGCTTGGTGTGTCAAAAATTAAGAAAATGCCTAACTTGTTTCTGCTGACACAAACACACTATCAGGTGCAAGGAATCAGGATCACACATTAACATCTAATTCAGAAGATTTATTGCCCAAGCCTGTACACAAGAATCTAGTCAACTAATGGACAACACTAAATTGGCACAAGAAAAAAGGCAATGGAATTCAAGAGGGGCTGGACCTAGATTGCTTCTGGCAATGTAGTGACTCTAGGTGGATAACTCTCTTAACTCTGCCCCCACTTTCCTTCTCCTACACAGCCAGAAACAATTCTTTACATATTCATTTCTTTTAAATAATACTGTGCAGTCCAATCATGTGTAGTCTGATGTATTATATAAAGAACTATCAAATAACAAAAATGAAATACAAGTAAAATTCATTTTCAGAGTCGGGAGACTGCCTGAGACCACACTCCATTTTTGCACTGCAGCCTCTGCAAGAACTGGGTGTGCTTTCAAGAATAGTTGTTTTTGGGTGTTGGTGAATGCCAGCATGTTACCCAAAAACATTGTGGTGAGTCACCTTTGACACGTGGGTCATAGATTTGCTATCACTGGGCTAAGCTGATGTAAAATTTAAATTGGGATCCATAGTGAATAAATAGATACTATAAAAATCATGAAATAAATGATCACTTCTTGAACTGCACACTTTTTACATAATCGACAAAAATAACTTAATTACGATTATGTTCACCTAATATACCTATCTACAAATTAGTCGATTATATTTTAGTCAATGTGCTGCGCAAGTCCAACCCATATACTTAGTTTATATTTCACTTTGCTTAATCTAGTAATCCTGTGCACATTTTCTGAACCAAGAAACATCCCTGGCTTGTAAATAATATTCTGGGAGAACATGTTTCAAAAAGTTGTGGTCAGAACTAAAACTAAAATTGACTTGATTACATTAACATTTACAATATTATATGCCATAAGCTTAATTAGCCTCCTGCTTCCTAGCCTTCCAGAAGCTGCAGGACATTGGTGGCCAATTAGGGATGCCAACTATCTATGGTTATTATGTATGATTATTGTTTGTTGCCCAATGTTAAATTGAGTTATTTTAATCATCTACAAAGATGATAAAGGGTCTGGAGGCTAAATTGTATGACAAATGTACTTCAGGGGCTGTCATAAAGAAGAGGGGATTGATTTATTTTAAGGCACCAGAGGCAGGACAAGAAGTAATGAGTGAAACCTTGTTAAAGAAAGATCCAACCTAGAAGGAGACATTTTCTGATAGTGAAAAAATTAATCAATGGAGCAGCTTGTCTCCTAATGTTGGGAGTGATCTATCGCTGGAGGTTTTCAAAAATAGACTAGATGACCATTTGATTGGGATAAGGTGTCCTGTCTTGAGCAGCAAGTTGGACTAGATGACCTCTAAGATCCCTTCCAGCCTTATGATTCTATGATTTCTAAGATTTCCCTTGCTGTGAATATTTTAATTTTGGAATTATTTCCTGTGCTTATTTATCAGTATTGCAAATCCTCGGGAACCCTTGGATACTGTGGTGGTATGCAAACACAATTTTTTAAAAGGTTGTGCTAAATGATTATATAACTTTAATGATAAATGAATTAATGATCATGTATTTGATCACGTTTCCTTTCTACCACATTGAGCATTACAATTTGGTCGTAACTTTGGGAAGTCTTTAACAGCTGCCCCAAATTTTTCAGGGACAGGAGGCAATCGTGCACCTCTGGAAGAAGGCATGGTTATGTAATAATGGGCACCAAATGGTAGCTGTTGGTCTTCCAGAAATGGCAGCTGGGCCCTGGATTTTATCAATGAATCTAAGCATGCACACCACAGATTCCAAAATGCCTCCAAGGAATCACTGCAGAACACTCTTTTAGCCCATCCCTTCCCTCTTTTATGGCTTGGTAATCAAGAGGCAAAGACGCTGCTGTGATTATGCCACAGTTATTATCACTCAGCCTTCCTGGACAAGGTCACTTGCCAGATGGGTTGGTCATGTGTGCTGGAAATCTAGGAGTGGTAGTCTCAACACATCTGGAAAGCATTGATTTGGGGGGGAGCGAGCAATTATCTTAAGCAATATTGGTTGTGCATAAATGTGTATGCAGAAAATGTAGAGTTTTTCATTTCTTTCCTTTTAAAAAAAAACATTGGCTAGGCGTTACAAGAATTTTATTTTTAGGTCTGCCTTTCCATTCTTTGCCAGTTCTTTTCATTTTTGTTTTTTTTTTCCAGTTCTGAATAAAATTTATCTTTAGATTGTTCTTTTTTCCCCACAGGAATTAGGACTGACTATTTCTAGAATGCATTGTATATTTAGATCCAAGCTTCAAAACACTGAGACATTGGGCTGGAGGAAGGGAACAACTTTTGGGATAGTTCTAACCCAACCATTTTCTGGCATTTTAGAGATCTTTTTTTTAATACAGTAAGTTCATTAAAAGGAAGAAGTCCATTCAGGTGGCTAGTCCCTCTTAATTCTAATAGAGCCTTCAGATCAAAATAGTTTGGAACAGCTGAGACATTTAACTCTGCAACCCGGAGCCTCTCAGCATGCTTAGTTGGTTATTTACATTCAGCTTTTCATCAATGACAAAACCCCATTGACACTGATAGGACAGAGGATCTTTTCATTTCCTTGGGGAGGTTTTAATGAAAGAGAGAAAGGGAAGCTTCATCGCTATTAACAGGACTCCTGAAGTCCATTCAGTGATCGAGCTGAATGCTGAGTGTTTTCCTCTGCAAAGAAATGGTGCCTCCCACCCAGCCTCTGATATGCAGCCTTCAAAAAAGATATTCTACTTTCACATCTTGAGTTCTGTAACAAGGGCTAGGTCCATTTCCTGAAAATGTGAATTGCTTTTCAGACAGGGCAAATCCCAGGCAAAAACATCACTTTCCCCAAGCCAATGCCCTGCAGTGGTATGAAGGTACCAGAGTTCCAGTCAACATGGAAGTTGGAGTCTAACATTTCTGAAGAGGGCCAGTTTGGGGGAAAGTAAGCTAAAATGAGGGACGGGGTGGCTCAGTGGCTAAGATGCTGAGCTTGTCAATCAAAAAGATCAGCAGTTTGGCGGTTCGAATCCCTAGCACCACGTAACGGAGTGAGCTCCCGTTACTTGTCCCGGCTTCTGCCAACCTAGCAGTTTGAAAGCACATAAAAATGCAAGTAGAAAAATAGGGACCACTTTGGTGGGACAGCCACATGTGGAAACAGCTTTGTAACAGAGATGCACATGCGTCTTGAGGAACCTTACCTTTACCTTTAAGCTAAAATGACAGGCAGCTCCTTTTTGGGGGGCAGTCCAATTGCTGTAGGAAGTGCCACCCATCAAGTCTCTGAAATAGATACGACTGAAGTTTGGCCAGATGATTAGACGTAGCAAAACTGCATATTCAGAGCATGGAGCAACTTGCATTGCCTTTTTTCTATTCCCCAGAGAAGCTGCGTATCTTTGCTACTCTGGAGCAGCGGTTTAAAAATCAGGATTTGCAACATAACAATTCACTGCACTGCCGCCAAAACAATGCCGTCCATTTCGAAAGATACATTTTATTCAAGAAAATGGGGGTGGGGTGGGGAAACAGTTATTGCTGATTTATAGTTCAATTTTTTGGACAGCCAAGTTCTAATTTCAGACCTAATTAGAGTGGGCATAACATTTATTCTTTTATTAATTTCCCTCCTTCTGCTTCTCCAGGCATGAACTTACTAAGTCATTTGGTGGTATCGGTGTGCTTTGATACAACTAAGACAGTGGTGGGATTCAAATTTTTTTACTACTGGTTCTGTGGGCGTGGCTTGGTGGGCGTGGCAGGGGAAGGATACTGTGAAAACTCCAGTCAGAGGTGGGATTTGCCGGTTCTCTGAACTACTCAAAATTTCCGTTACCGGTTCTCCAGAACTGGTCAGAACCTGCTGAATACCACCTCTGAACTAAGAAACATCCAACCAATATATTGTTTGAATGATAGAAATCAATGTATGAAATTCAACCCCACTTCCTTTTTCTGCCACAGTTCATTTGAATTATTTTTTTTTATAAAAAAGTTTTTTATTTTTGATACAAACATACAAACAGGACATACAAAACATAAAAACCATCTTCCATATATACATACAGTGTGTCAGTTGGTTACAAATCCTTTGTGTCATCCTTTCATATTCATCACTCACAATTTATCAAAAAGAAAATTTCTCATATTATCAATAAAACATGTATTTATCAATTATTACTTGTGTACAATTAAACTATTTATTTCATCATATATCGAGATATATTTTTAATCTAAAATTTATGTTATACTTTCAACCAATGGTTATATATATCAACATTATATTTTATATCAGCCTATTATATTTCTATTACAAAATTATATAGTCTATTGCATTACCAAGTCTTTTTATCCAACCATTGATAAAACAAATCCCATATCTTGTAAAATTGTTTATCTTCTTGTTCTCTAATTTCAAATGTCCATTTACTCATTTCAGCACAGTCCATAATTTTCCTAATCCCTTCCTCCTGCATAGGTATTTTATCATTCTTCCAATTTTTGGCAAATACAATTCTAGCTGCTGTTAAAACATTTACAATCAAATATTTCAACTCTTTATTGTAGATATCTGGTATAATTCCCAATAAAAATATTTCTGGTTTCAAGTCTATGTGTTGTTGTATCATTTTTTCCAACCATGTGTGGATTTTAGTCCTATATCTTTTTGCATCCGAACAAGTCCACCACATATGGTAATAGGATCCAGGTATCTGATGAATTAGTTCATTTGAATTAAAAGTGCTTCGAATTTGCCAGATTGTAAAAAGCTGGTGTGATGATGGTAGAGCCATCACAATGACCCTTTTATACAACTCTTAAAGCTTGAACTCTGTTACTTGTCGAAGCCAGCTCAAGTCAACCTCCTCTCTTTATTTTCTTCTTTTCAATCCTTAGAGCCTTTTCCTTTCTTAAGAGAACTGCCTCTAAATTCAGTTTGGGGTCAACAGAGGAGGCAATTTTAGATTCCTCTTAAATTCTCCACCTTGATTTCATCATTGTTCCTTCTCTTTATTTCAGGTTCTCTTGGTATTCTTCAAATCCTGCTTGGCTCGTAGAATACAGCCATCATTCTGCTGGCCTGTACAGTATGCTAAATTTTAATGTGTTTGGTTTGCTTTTTTGTTTAAGCGTGTGAATCCAGCCACTGCTATTTGTAAATCATGCTTTATGTGTATGAACCCAAGCAAATGTGGTATACTCAGTAAAACATGGTGAAGTATATAGTTGCTTGGTATGATGCATGACTTCCAGGGTTTTTTTTAAAGGACTAAGGGTTCTTTTACTATTATTATTATTATTATTATTATTATTATTATTATTATTATTTATTAGACTTGTATGCCACCCTCTCTCCCCAAGGACTCAGGGTGGCTCACAATATAAAATACAATACAATAAATTACCTAAAAAATGATTAAAAATACAAGCCCAATATTAAATATTAAAACAATTAAAATTATTTTAAAAAGAAACCCGCCCTTGGTTCAGTCCAGGCCGGCCTGCTGAAATAACCAGATCTTCAGGTCACGGCGGAAGGAGCGGAGATCAGAGGCCAAACGAAGGCCCAAGGGGAGTTGATTCCACAGGGTGGGTGCTCCCACAGAGAAGGCCCTACCCCTGGGCACCGCCAGCTGACACTGTCTGGTCGACGGTACCCCAAGGAGGCCCTGCCTGTGGGAGCGTACAAGGCGATCAGAGTGTGATGCTGGCACACTCATTAGTTTCACATAATTTCAAATGTAATTTTTCTCCCCCCACATGCCTCTAGGTTCTTCTCCCATTAGCTTGCTTACTTCTTGGACCTACTCAGAGGGGTACATGATCAAGTTGCCCCAGCCCAAGTACAGGTCACCAATTGTTTCTCCAGGGCCAAAAGACAGAACGTTATCCATTATCTGCCCTCTGTTCCCTGGGAAAGGAACTTCTACCTGATCTTCTCATTACACATCAAAAGAAATGGATGGCCAAAGTGGTGCCATCCAGTTTGCCTGCTGTGTTTCATTTTGTAAAATGCAAGAACCTCCCAGTTGGCTACTGTGTGCTGCAGCCAAGATGCCATCCTCAGGTCACTGGTCAGTGCCCTCTATAGCTACTTCATCCTGGACTACTTGGCTGGTGAAACACTAGGTCAGTGGTGGCTAACCTTTTTGGGCTCCTGTGTCAAAAATTGTGCGCACGCTTGCACACTCACACTCGCGTGCCAGCACCCAGAAGGCAATGTGCGGTCCCCCCTGCCCCCTATGCATGCGTGTGCAATCCTCACCCACCCACCTACCACCGACACCCCCTTATCTTCACTGTGCCTCATAGCTGATTTTCGACTGGTTTGAGGCCTTTTTCAGCCTCCCAAAGGCCTGATGAAGGCTTCTGCAGGCTTTGCAGGCTGAAAACTAGCCCCGTTTCATCACTTCCGATATTTCTGGAAAAACCGGAAGTGATGAAACGGGCCTAGTTTTTGGCCTGAAAAGCCTGCAGAAGCCTTTCTCAAGCCTTTGGGAGGCTGAAAAAGGGACACTATTCAGAGACTGATATCAGACATTCAGAAGACTCACTTCAAGAAGCAGGCATTAACTCTTAAAGACTACCAAGGGAACAAGATTCCAGTAGTTGGAACAAGAGAATTCAATGTGAAGTTCAAAGGTCACATCAAACGCCTACCCCTGACCATCATGGATAAAGATCGCCCAAGTTTGCTGAGGCTAGAATGGTTCAACCCGCTGGGCATCGAAGTGACTGGCATCAATCACGTAAGCAACACTGAGTGGGAAGAGTCTTTGAAGTCTGAGTTTCCAGAGGTCTTCAGCGACGGATTAGGCAAGTACTTGGGGACCCCTATCACATTTAACCTAGATCCCAAGGTACAACCAATCAGATTAAAACCCAGAAGGGTACCCTTTGCATTGAAGGAAAAATTGATGAACAATTAGATAAACTTATAGCCCAAGGGGTGCTGGAGCCCACAGACCACTCCAGGTGGGAAACACCCATAGTCACGCCAATCAAGGCTGATGGTTCCGTGAGAATCTGCGGGGATTACAAGGGGACATTGAACCATGCGCTACAGCAGAGCATATCCGGTTCCAGTGGTTCATCATTTATTACATTCTCTGGGCGGGGGCACAGTCTTCGCCAAATTGGACCTGGCCCAAGCATACCAGCAGTTAACAGTAGATGATCTAACTGCAGAAGCCCAAACCATTGTAACCCATCGGGTGCATTCAAATGCAAGAGGTTACAATTCGGAGTATGTGTGGCGCCAGGCATCTTTCAAAGTCTTATGGAAAGGATGCTACAAGGGTTGCCTGGGGTGGTGCCTTATTTTGGTGACGTTTTAATCTCTGCTGAAAATGACACTCAGTTACATGAGAAACTCAGAGAAGTTCTAACCAGGTTCAAAGAAGCGGGTTAAAAGTCAAAAAGAGAAATGCACACTAAGAACTGACAAAGTAGAATTCTTGGGTTATATGATTGATAAACATGGCATCCACCCCACAAAAGCCAAAGTTCAGGCAATCAAAAAAGCCCCCAGGCCTAGATGCAAAACTGATTTGCAAGCATTCCTGGGACTTATTAACTTCTATCATATGTTTCTACCTCAGAAAGCAACCACTGCAGAACCTTTATATAGATTACTGGATAAGAAATCTGCATGGGTCTGGGGCAGAAAAGAAGAAGCTGCTTTTAACAATATCAAAAGACAAATCACTTCTGATTGTGTGCTGATACAGTTTTCTGAGAATTTACCTGTTGTGCTAACTTGTGATGCATCCCCTTTTGGAGTGGGGGGTGTTGAGCCACATGCTTCCCAGTGGAAGGGAAGCCCCCATTGCATTTTACTCTTGCACTTTGACTAAAGCAGAGAGAAATTACAGCCAACTGGACAAGGAAGCTTTGGTAATTGTGGCAGCTGTCAAGAAATTCCATGAGTATGTTTATGGGAGAAGTTTCACCATTGTGACAGATCACAAACCTCTCTTAGGCATTGTGGCAGGAGACAGACCAACGCCCACAATCCTGTCACCAAGAATGCTGAGATGGACTGAATTTCTTGCTGCTTATTCATACAACCTCATCCACAGACCTGGAAAAGACATTGGGCACGCTGATGCTTTGAGTCGCTGCCCACTCCCTTCGCACACTGAGGACCCTGCTCCTGAATCTTACACCTTTTTGCTGGAAACTGTTGCCAAACTTCCAGTCCATGCTGCTGAAATTGCCAGAGAGAATGCCAAAGACACTTTATTAGCTCCTATTATAGGCTGGATTAAGAAAGGTTGGCCACTTCAAGATATACCTCCAGGTTCCCAACCTTTTAAGTCCAGACAAACTGAGTTATCTGTATTAAGAGGATGTATTTTGTGGGGTAACAGGGTGGTTATTCCTGCAAAACTACAGAAAGAGGTTTTGGAAATGTTACATGAGGGTCATCCGGGAATTGTCAGAATGAAGGGATTGACCAGGAGTTATGTATGGTGGCCAGGTATTGACAAAATGGTTGAAAACTGGGTTGCATCCTGTCCCAACTGTCAGGAAGTCAGGCCTGCTCCACCTCTCACCCCCAAACAGGAATGGGAATGTCTTAGGGGCCCATGGTCCAGGATTCACAATGATTTTGCTGGCCCTACCAGAGGGCACACTTTCCTTATTGTGGTAGATGCATACTCCAGATGGTTAGAGGTTGTTCCTATGGCATCCACCACAGCAGATGCTGTTGTCAAACAGCTTAAGAAAAACTTTTGTAACTCATGGTTGCCTGTTGTACTTGTTTCTGACAATGGTCCTCAATTTACTTCCAACCTTTTTGAATCATATTTAGCACAGCAGGGTATCAGGCCCTTACAGCCCCTGGGCATCCTTTGGCTAACGGCCGGGCTGAATGCATGGTACGATTTACCAAGGAGAAACTCCAGCAATTGGGTCCAGGGGACATCACCGAGAAAGTTGAAAAACTACTCAGTGTCCAACATATCACTCCCAACCCATCAACTAACTTAACCCCAGCTGAGTTGTTGATGGGTAGGAAACTCAGATCTCCCCTTGACCACCTTCATCCCACTTACGCACCCAACGCACCACTAGATTCCACTAGCAAAACTCGCTCATTCACTGTGGGTGATTCTGTTTATGCAAAAAACCTTGTGGGTGAACCATTATGGATTCCTGCAGAGATAACCCAAATTACAGGCCCCCGGTCTTACAGGGTTCAAACTGAGGATGGTGTCCTCTGGAGCAGGCACATAGATCAGTTACGCTCCAGACTACCTCAGGAGCATCGCCATTGCTCCTCTCTGGTTCCCATACCTACTGTCTCCTAGGGGAAGGGGGATTATGAAGGTATCAGCAAGCAAGAATCAACCCCATGTGTAACGAGCTAACACGACAGGAACCATCCCAAAACCTGTCACAGTGCCAACAACCATCTTTACAAATGGAAGATTGCACATCACTACCAGACTTAGGTGCTGACATTGGGTTGGAGATGGATTGGGAGGAGAGACCAGGTTGTAGTAACCAAACAGGTTATAACAATACTAGAAGTCCAAGTAAGGAGATGTTAACAGACACATTTCCTCCCTCACAATGTGAGAACCCTAAAACACCTGAACCACGAGGTCGCAATGTACACGTAAGAGCCACCTATTTGCAAGAGTATATTAGATAGATGGGGTTTGAGTATGGACCAAACCTAGTGGGGAGGGGTGTTATGTATGCAGAGTTTGAATTGATTGGTTGTTCTTGTAAAGTGTTTGAAATCATTGGTTTAAAAGTGCGGGAAAACCCTGCACTCTGATTGGCTGTCAGCCGAGGCAGCCGGCTATATATAGCTGCCTCGACTAAGCCAAATTGGGTCTGTTCTGAGCTGAAGTCACAATAAAACTAAGAGCTGAAGCACTCTACGTCCTGCCTCTCTATGCGAATGTAACACTTTAAAAAAAAACCAGGTGAATTTGACAAGAGTTTTACCAATTCCCCATCCTTGCATCCATCCTTGTGCACCTTGATCTCTCAGTGGCTTTTTGATACCATTGACCACAGTACCCTTCTCCGAACGCAATCCAGGGGATGGAAATTGTGGGCATTCCTTCATAGTCAGTTCTACATGGCTATGGGGAAGAGATCACTCCCAAGGTGCATCTTTTGTGGGGTGCTCCAGGGCTCTATGGTCTCTCTCCCCTCCTATTTAACATCTGAAACACAAACCTGCTGGGTGAGATCATCTGCTGGTGTGGGGTCTCCTATAATCAGTAGACTGGTGATACCCAGTTTGTATCACCAGACCTGTCACTGGAGGGTAAAATTCACAAAACTGTGTCTCGATTATTTTGTTATGTGAGGGAATTCACTGGAGAAAGCAATTATGTTTGAAAAAGTTACTGGTAAAAGAAAACCAGGTCACCAAGGAACACGGTGGCTGGACTCCATCAAAGCTGACACCAGCCAGAGCATAGAACAACTCAAAGAAGTAGTGCAAGATCAGAAGACCTGGACAGACATGGCCCATAGAATCACCAAGAGTTGGACATGACTGAATAGATAACATCACCAACATCTTTTGACCTGCAGGACAGCCATCAAAGTTCTGTCCCAAAGCCTGCAGCGTCTATGGGCCTGGATGGAGAGAAAGCAACTTTGGTTCAATCACACCATGACTGATGACATTGGCTGCTGAGATTTTCCATCTTTACTCATGGTTGGGGTTGCAGTTTCCCAGTAAAGAGTGGCACTCAGTTTAGGTGTCAGCTTTGGAAGCCATATTTTAGAAGCTTTGAGGCTGCCACATTTAGTGCCTGGGAATTTGGGAGAGGGGATTTCATGGAGTGGTGGAAGATCAGACTCAACAACATTCTTTCACAGAAAGTCAAGGACATGTTACCCTGCACCTGGAGAGGAGTGTCTGGAGGAATGTCTCCAGTTGGGACGATGTTTGATTGGACCATGTGATGGACTGGTGGGTGTAGGGGATGGATCTTTGATTTTCTTTTGGGAAGGAAAAACCCAGAACTCTCAGATTCAGGTTTTCCCAGATGTGCCAATATGACAACTTTAATAAAATGGAACTTGGAGAAAATGCTTGGCTCGGAGTTTATTGGTTTGCAGTTGGTTAGTTGGAACGCTGACATTAGGGGGTTCTCTTGGATTCACAGCTCCTGTTTGAAGAGCAGGGTTTTTTTTAGCTTTTTAAATGTTAGTGTCTTTTGGGTTTTAAATAACTGTTTGGCTTGAATTTGGGTTTAATATTTTTTAAAATAATTTTAAACTTTTGTATTGTGTGTTTTTATGATGTGAGCCACCCTGAGTCCTTCGGGAGATAGGGCGGCATACAAGTCCAAACAATAAATAATAAAATAGTTGTTGCCAAGGGAGTCTTCGCAAGCTCCATCTGGTGTGCCAATTGTGCCCCATCCTGAATTGATTGGTCTTCCAGTTACTCATGCCCTTGTCACTTCACAATTTGAGTACTGCAGCCCACTCTACATATCACCCTTGAAGACTTCAAGCTGGTTCAGAATATAGTAGCATGAGTAATGATGGACATTCTCTAGATGCCCATGTGAAACATCTACTTTGTGAGCTACGTTGATTGCTAGTGTGCTTTTATTTATTTTATTTATTATTTTTATTTAATTGGATTTATATGCTGCCCCATCTCTGAGGGGACTCGGGGTGGCTTACATGCAATATATAAACAATAAATATGTCTTTATCAAATTCAATCCAATTATAAAATCAATCAAAATACCCTTAAATTAAAATTCCCAGCCCTGCTCAGTCCAGGCCAGCCTGTACAAACAGCCAAGTCTTGAGATCACGGCGGAAGGAGCACAGGTCCAGGGCCAAACGCAGCTCTAGATGTAGCTGATTCCAAAGGGTGGGTGCCCCCACAGAGAAGGCCCTCCCCTGGGGGACCGCTAGCCGACATTGTCTGGCCGACAGCACCCCCCAGAGGGCCTGCCTATGGGAGTGTACCGGGCGATCGGACCTCGATGCTGGTAGGAGGCGCTCCTGCAAGTACCCCGGACCCGAGCCATGCGGGGCTTTATAGGTTAATACCAGCACCTTGAATCTTTTGTGTGTGATTCAAGATGATTTATCAGCCATAAAACTCTGTATGGGCTCTGCTTATCTGCAGATCTACCTATCTGCTAACTACCTATCACAATGCACTTTGAATTTCCTCAATTAAGAAGTCTCACCTTTCAGGACCCAGAAAGCATGTCTTCTCTTTAGCAGCACATGCCCTCTACATAGAATGACATCCATCCTGGTATTCATTCAGACAATGACAGTCTGGAAAACCTTAAAGATTTGGCTATTTACCCAGGCCTTAGGATACGGCGGATGAGGCTTCCTTGTTTGTGATGTTTTATGTTGGTGTTGTTATTGGATTTGCCATCTTATGATTAGATTGTGGTTATTTTGAAGGGAGGAGTTGTATTCTTCTGCTGTGAGCCACTCGAAGTTGGGTGAAATCAGGAAGCATCCCAACTGCATGAATGATGAATGAATAACAAAAAGGTTTAACAGTGGAAATAACATGTCCTCAAATAATTGTCAACGGAAAGAAAAATACTTAACGCTTGCTTTCTTGGCATGGGTTGGTGGGGTAAACAGGAAAGGAATCCACCAATCAGGCACCCTAGCAAACACGGTCCAGGCAGAATATGAGGAAAATTTGGCGGGAAATTTTGAAATCTGGAGTGGTGTTTCATAAATAAATTTCATTTCCAAATGCTTTATGCAGAACAGCTAAAGGTGAAGTGCAAAAAAGAAAGAAAAGAGCCTAACAATTTTTGCCTCTCTCTCAAAATTTGATCATAAGCACTTCCTTGTTTTCAACTCCATGTCCAGTGCTTCTGAGACATTCATAAACACTCTCTACCTCTAGCAACTCTACTATGCTCTATCACCCAAACACAGAACAATGCAGCTTTGTGTGCATGTAACCAAATGCCTACAATCAGAACCACCTACCTACCTACAGTATTTAGAATAATACTGTTAAGAATGCAAAGCAGCATAATTAAAAAAACAAGCTATATATAAACAGTACACGAACACAGATTCAAAATAAATAGCTAAACAGAATTCTTAGCCTCCCTGTCAAAATAAAATGTTTTAAAATCTCAGACTCAATTACAATGAGACTATACTTTATGCACATCTCAGTATTTTCTAATTCTCTCTGCAAAGAAAGATGC
The DNA here is from genome assembly GCA_009733165.1 of Naja naja. Classification (NCBI taxonomy): domain Eukaryota; kingdom Metazoa; phylum Chordata; class Lepidosauria; order Squamata; family Elapidae; genus Naja; species Naja naja. The sequence goes on along the minus strand of CM019148.1, from coordinate 222,203,559 downwards.
ATTTATATTAAAGCATCACAGGCTCTGTTTTAAACCAATCTAATTTTAAGCCAGATTAGCACATTGGTTTCATGACGAGCTGCCTTAATTTATATTTTCTGCAATTTGCAAGCTCCTGATCCAAGTTTTAGATATGTATCACGCATGAACTTCTCATTAGCATTATGAAAAGTCAGGAAGTGGCTAAAATATTGCTACCAGTTTCATGTTTAGAGAAATAATTTGAAACTCTCCTAGCTATATTTGAGACTCACTAATGCCTTCAGGTAAATAAGTTTTAAAAAACATGATATGCATCCATTCTAACAGAGGGAGAATAACTCCAACAAATAATAAAAATAACAATAGTATAGGTACATCCATATTTTATCAGTCTTCTATTCACATTTAAAAATTCAGATTAATATCGTAGTATAAGAAGTACGTATTTTTGGCTGTCCTGAATTTCACATTTTTCAACTTAAATGGATGACCTCAGAATCTATCATTAAACTCTATGATGGGAGAAATGGCTTATTTTTTGAGGAAGAAGCTTTATCTGTTGTCACAAAGAGTTGCTCTAGTTCTTCAGATTCCCACCCAACGAACAATTCATGTCTTCTCGGCGAAGGAAAATTTATGTATTCTATCTTTGCATCAACTTACCTTCTTTTAGATTTCCTTTAACTTCTTCCTCATCTAATGACTCATGCCTGCCTTCGCGGTCGACTTCCTATTTACATTTTCTCCTTGGCTTTAATTTTTTAAAGATATGTAGTTCCCAAAGCACTTTGCAAATCAGATTATCTAATTGTATTTATTCAAATAATATGAAGAACTTTCAGATGGGGCAAACTGCTGAAAATAGAACGAAATTCCCAGGGAAATGGTAGATGTAAGTGTTTTTAAGCAGAATCTGGCCAACCACCTCCTAAGAGTGCTGTTGCAACAGATTTCCTTCATTTGAAAAAGTCTGCATTCGAGGCATATTTCTAGATAAATTATTCAAGCCAACTGAGTAAAAAAAAATTGTGTAAAAGTTCACTTTAGTCTTTGAAGTAACGGTCTGAAGGAGAGTTAGGCAACTTGATAGTTTCCAGCTGTTTGGGAGTTTCACTCACAGTCAGAATGGCTAATGTCACTGGACTGTGAGAAATGTAGTGTCAAATATCTGGAAAGCACTAGATGGGTAATCCTTGGGCTGCAGAATCGAATCTCCCCAGGAATATGCAAATTGGTCATCTCTGTATTGTCCTTTTCAGATCAAGTAGTAAAGCCAACAGACCTAGACAGAGTTTCATATGAACTGAATATGCATCCACAAACTTAGTCAGAATCTTCTGCAATTTACTAAGGATGCTGACCAATTCATAGCTGATTATCAAGCCCTTCTTGCCAAAAAAGATCCCCAAGACAAAGATGAAACTGTCCTTTCAGATGTTGCTAAAAGTTCATCACCTATATGCTGCTTGTAGCTGGGTTCAACAATTATGGAATTGTAGCTTCTCCACCCTTGCTCCAATTACTTACAGAATTCAAGGTAAGGATTTAGCATGTCCTAAAGACATAGTAAAAAGGATACAATGTGGTATCTTGAGAATATATTAGTAATTAGTATTGGTCGAGTAATCTGGGAGCTAAATCTATTGTGATGCTCTAAAACTATCTTTGAAAAGTACTTGAAGATTTCAGATGCCTTGTGGAATACAGTTGTCTTCTTTCTTACGCCATCAAAACTCGCGAGTATTGACTTAATCCCTGTTCGTTATTGAAGAGAACAGAAGATTCAGAAATTGATCTCCCAAAGGAATGAATGGCATTCTGTTCAGTATTTTCTTGCTGGAATTTAATTTTGTTCTAAGCATTACTTCAAGGTGGTGGATTTGTTTGTGCTGTTTTTAGTTGCTAATTTGGGTTGTTTTCAATCTGGTTGCTTGTGGCAATCTACAATCTTAGTAACAGTGGAGTGAATGGCATTGCATGGATTTAGCTCTTAGGACTGGTTTGGTAGTAGAGCTGAGATATGTATTTGTGATTTTTTTCAGTATTAAACTAATTCTGGGAGTCACTGCTAAAACTGTTTTTAGTAGGACATTGGCAATAATGCTAAGAAATGTTAATCATGATCAGAGAGTCAGTTTGGTCTAGTCACTAGCGGTTAAGGCACCAGGGTAGAAAGCTGGAGACAGCGAGTTCTAGTTCTGTCTTAGCCATGAAAGCCAGCTGGGTGACTTTTGGCCAGATCCTTGCTCAGCCAAACTCACCTCACAGGATTGTTGTTGTGGGAAAAATAGGAGGAAGGTGTGTTGGATATGTTTGCCATCATATTTTTTAAAAATAATAAAAACAGGATATAAATAAAATTGACACTGCATTTTTTGGTTTGTCTGTTTCAACTTCTAAGCTCATATTATAGCAAGCAGGTGTCTGCTAGCTAGTACTGTGTTATCTTGTCTCCATAATAATGAGATAAGAAAGTCTTGTGATGTTTTGATTTACTGCGCATGTGTACAAAGTTTATACTTCACTTCCTGTAACTTCCATTGTATTTTTCCTTTTTTCTTTTTCTATATGCCTTGGTAAGAGACTGAGGAAGCTGCAAGTATGTAGCTCTGTTTAGGTTTTCTTATTTTATAAATAAAAAAATATTTCTTAGATTGCTTTCTGGGTCTAATTTTATCAGCATTGACAGCAAAGAAAAACACAGTCTATCACCTCTAATTAGCAGGGATGTTTGAAAGATTTTTACTCCCTGGCAAAAGGTTTTTTTCAAGCCTTGACAATGGTCGCAGAGGACGGCTTGACAAAAATAAATATAAAATAAAAATAATCAAGCATATCTGCTATCTGAGTAAAACCGAAAGCCTGGCAAAGTTATAATCTGATAAAATTTTGTGGATACTTGTCTACTTTGCCAGGTTACTACTATGAAACACAGTGAAGAATAAGTCAACTTACTTTTCAGTAAAGATAGATCTTTAAGGTGAATTGCACAGGCAAAGCTAAGGGATGAATGGATGCTTCTGAAGTGTTTTTTTAACCTAGGATGTGCCTGATTTTATTAAAAGGTGTAGATGTTTCTCTCCCCCTCTCCCTCCCTCCCTCTCCATCTAAAAACAATATTCTCTCTCTCTCTCCCCCCCCCTCCTTCCCCTCCTCTCTCATAGCATAAGTAAAATCTTGGGTTTTTTTTAATGGAACTTAAATTGTTACATTAATACTGGCATTGTCCATGCTTTCTATTATTTCAAGAAACCTAGCTTACGACTAAGCATTATATATTAACTTGAATTGGCCACTATTATGAGGGATTTCATAGGAAAGGTAGATCTGATATCTATCTGGCTCCCAGGACACTTCTCGTATTTATTATGGCTTCATAACAAATTCAGTCTGCCCATCAGTGAGTCATTCTCTTCATTTTTAGGTGATTTATTTCCAGAATGATCATCAAGAAGCTAGATCTCCTTACTCAACAGAATGCCATTCAGTGACTGTTATATTGGACAAGAAGTCTCATTATAGCCAGCCAAACTAACTAAAAGCAGCTGAAGCTTGCTATACTTTCCTGTGGTGCATTTGGCAGAATGGTTCATACATAAGTATTCCAATTTTTCTTTATTATATCGGCACCTTATAGGTTTGCTATTGGCTGCCTCCTAGAACATCTTATCTATCACGCACCTGAAACTCAATAATAAGCATGCTGATCAGGAATAACAGAATAGCAGAATAAGATCTTCTAGTTCAACCCTCCATGCTCAAACAGGAAACCCTATGCCATTTTTGACAGATGGCAGGCCAGTCTCTTCTTAAAAGCCTCCAGTGATGGAGCACCTACAACTTCTGGAGGCAAGTCCTTCTACCGGTTAATTGTTCTGTCAGAAAATTTCTCCTTATTTCTAGGTTGATTCTATCCTTAATTAGTTTCCATCCATTGTTTCTCACTCTGCCTTCAGGTGCTTTGGAAAATAGGTTGACCCTCCCCCATTCCTTGTGGAAGCCCTTCAAATATTGGAACATTGCTATCATGGCACCTCTAGTCCTTCTTTTCATTAAACTAGACATACCTTTTTCCTGCAACTATTCTTCATATGTTTTAGCCTTTGGTCCCCTAATTATTTTTGTTGCTCTTCTCTGCATTCTTACTTTGCCTTTGAAGTGCTTTCCAAGTTCCACTGAGCTTCAAATAAATCAAGACAGAATCCCAAGACTTCCCCCCCCATTTTTTTACATTTGTCATTAGCTATTACATTAGCTATTTTGCTGCTTTCCCACTCAGTCTCATTTGCTTCATAATGACAATCACATTTGAATGTATAATTAAGTAGCCCTAGTTTGCTTTTCCTTGATTTTTATACAACTCAGTACAACCTAGCAGGGGGGGAAAAACCTGTAATAAGTTGGACTTTGAAGAAATAGTTTAGGAAGCAAACTGATGTTTTCAAACTTGAGTGTCATAGAGGACTCCTGGAAATACCATGGGATGAATTTCCAATGAACAAATGGATCAAATCAAATCAGAGTCCTCACGGGAGGCACAAATGACCAGTTTCAAATTATCATGCTTTGGACACATTATGCAAACCCTGGGACTCTGGAAAAGACACTGAAAAAGGTGGAAGGAAAAAGAGGAAGATGATCATCAGCAGGAGGGTGGCCATAGTTACAGTAGCAATAGATGCATTGTTGGAAGATTGAAAGAACCAATTAGACCAGGGCTGTCAAACAGTGGGTCGGATGTGACACATGCTGGCTACCCCCATGCTGGTTTAGCGAAGGAGAAAAAAAGTTGTGATACATCACGTGATGACGCCATGATGTCACGAGTTTGACACCCCTGAGTTAGACTGTCATGAAGAAAATCTATCTATCTGGTTGCTAAAAATTGACATAGATTTGATGGCAGATAATCAATTGAAAAAAAAATGGTATGAGTAGTTTGACAGTAGAATAAACTGTATTGAGTAGTTAGTGACTTTGGCATCCCTGGATTTCTTAAAGCAGAAACTGCAGAATCATCTACCAAGGATGCTTTAGATTGGACTTATTATGACCAGAGGTTCGATTGTCTAAATTATCCTTTCCAACATTAAGAGCCTATATTAAAATTCCCATTCTATATGGTTCTTCCATATTCCAAAGTAGCTCTCAGCAGTAGACTTCAACAGAGTCCCTTGTCCAGGTTGATGTGAAAAATATTGTTCCAAGGACTCGCGTAATCTGTTTTCACTTTCCACATTCCTCCCCATTCCCCACTCCATGTTTATTCACAATCACCACAAGCTTCACTGTGATTTTATTTAATAAATCTATTTTATTTTACTGTATATTAGAGAGTATTAGGGGAAAAAAGGAAACCAATTATGAAATGTTCCTTTTCAAAATGTGTGGCAGAGGAATAATGTGCTTCTCAAAAGACTCTGCAGGTATCATCTGCCCTGAATGTTAAAAGACTAATTTTCTTATTGTTCTTATATATCATTTAAATCAGACTCTATAAATCTTACTCTAAAATAGTTTCAAATGGTCAGTATAGGATGCTTTATAGTTTATTCTTCTTGCCCATAGAGTTCATCTCTTCCTAGAGGCAGTAACTTGCCACAAGCTATTGAGTGGGGCCACAGTACAGTATAAGGTTTATATGAACTACTCTACATACATTTCATTCCAGGGACTGCAATGTAAGTGATTTTCTGTTGAATGTTAAACATATCTTTAGCATGTTTTGCCTTCCCGAGCAATGCCTCTGGCAAAACTTAAGCAATAATTACACAATATGTGCAGGATACATTGTCCATATTGCTAAACCTTCTCCAAGTACTTTATTGTACTTCATGCAGGTATTATTGTAAGCTTTTAAAAACTGAATGTATTTTTGCAATCTTTAACAGAAACTAATAATTCACCACTGCTGTTCAAGTAATATGTTGATAAGTTTTGCATAGCTATTGTCTGAGAATATGTATTATTTTGATTCTCATATGTTCATATAAATGTCAGTTGTGCCACATGTCCATTAAATATAATTTAGGAAATTGTAAAGGAATCATGAACATGTGTCAAAACACAGTGATTCTAATAGGGAAGGGATGGACTATAATAAAGTCACAAATTATGTATGAATGTAAGTGTTATGTCACTTACATTACAACATTGTGTTAATTTACTTATTTAGGAATTTGTTCTGGATTGGTTGTCATATTGACTTGTGCAATAGAATAAAGATCAAAACAATTTACACATATTTTTGTCTAATAAAGGAATTAATTAGTATAATGAAATTGGTTGAATTTTTTTGCTGCTGGACAATATCTTTTAGTTCTCATCCTAGGTTACTGTTACTATTGTTTGACATGGTTCTATAAAATTATATACAATCTGAAAATATAAACATTACACTTAGTAATCTAATATGTAACTATTAGATTTATATTATACAATCACATTGTACAATCTTGCTTCCAGACACTTAAATCACACTTTCACACTTAAATCAGCATATTAGACATGATGCGGTGTCCTTCTATAATTTGAATAATTCAGAACTGTAGCAAGGAAAACTGGTACAAAAATTTTGAAATCAAGGATATGGGTGGCATAAAAAAGGTCTCCCATTAGAATGCAATGTTTATTAGCTGCTGTTCTGAGGAGCAAAAAGACAGCCTTACTGTTGAAATATATCTGCAAGATGGTAATAAAAACTGAAAGATCAATAGTCTTTGCATGTGAAAAAGGTTACCAAAACCTGGATACCTTTAGATGGCAGCAGACAGATATAGAAAACTCATTCTTTGCCACTATTGACAGGCCATCTACATTTTGCAGTCCAGGTCTGATAACTCGACGATTTGCAAACCAAAGCACAACTAGCACAATTTGACTAGTTGTTTGTCAATATCTCGGTCTATGTTTTGCCTAATCTGATGTAAACATTTGAGTAGAAACATGCCATGCAAGGGATCCATAGAAAACTAACCAAACACATGTTCACATGTGATGTTTAAATTACCAGTGAGCTGATTTAATAATGCTGGTCACCACCAAGCAAAATGCTGGAGGGAGTGTTGAAATTGGTGCATATTCTGTCTAACATAGGTTTTATTTTTAAATTGTTAAGTATTTCAAGAGTTTTCCTGATAGTAAACATATACAAAGGAGATATCAGTGATCTACTGAATATATTTGGAATCTTTACAAACTAGAACAGTGTCCATTCACATCATACCTACTAAGTAACTGTGATTGTGCTCTTGCCAGCCACATACACATATGAAGATACAAGATCACAATATAAAATGTAAAATTTAAATATCAGCTAAATAAATACAAACTAATAATCACTAGTAGTTTTAATTTTATCATAATTATATATTTATTCATGTTGTCACCTATTTTTTCGCAACCAAATATGGGTTGTGAATTGAGAACTGTGGAGACCTTGAACAGGCAACTAGTTATTTCTACTCTGCCTGCCTAGTGTGGAAGCTCCAAGAAGCACAATAACCTAGTCACTCTTATCTAGTGGAATACTGCTTCTGACATTGGTGTAATGTATTACCAGTGGGGTGTAATGCATTACCACCAATAACCTCATCCGTCAGGAATTTATCTAATCATCTTCTAAAGCCTTCTATGCTGGTGGCATTGTTCATATCTTTTGCAGCCAATTCCATGTACTGTATGAAAAAGAATTCTTTTATTTGTTGGACTCTAATATTTCAAGTATCTCCTTGTCTGCTATTTCCACCTCATACCAAGTTTTTACTCCCTTTTATTCCTTCACATCCTCCACATTTTGAAAGCTTGAGATCTTTTTCCTGTCTGGAAGGGATGCTCAACCCCTTGTTTATTTACTGACTGCTGCTCCTTCTCTCAAAGACACTTCAGAGTTCAGAGTGATTTCTGATGAGTCCTTTATCAACATGTATCCAACCACGCTGCTTTCTTAGCAACAGTACCCAAGTGATTGGTCACTCCTGCCTTATGAGGTTTTTCATGTTCATAATCTAGCCTATGGCTTTGGTGTTACTGGATGGTCTGTCATCCAAGTCCCAATCAAGTCTGTCTGGTTTAGCTTCAGGCATGTTCAGCCAGGTACTGTCACCTGCTAGACATGATCCTTTTTGTCAACATGCGCTTGGGGCACATACATTGTGGCATCCATTTTTTTATTGCTACCTTATATTTTACAGAATAACCTATAGCAGAGTCCTGGGTGCTCTCTGAGCTTGGCTATAATTTATATATCCAAATCTTTATAATTGGCTAAGTTCCCACTACAGCTCCTAACATCACATTACAAACAGTCCTCTACATACAACGTGTACATCAGTGTACCATTCAAAGTTACAACGGCACTGAAAAAAAGTCTTATGAATGTTTTTCACACTTATGACCATTGCAGTATCCCCATGGCCACATGATCAAAATGCAGACGCTTGGCAACTGGTTCATATTTATGTACTTGCAGTGTCCCAGATACGTGGCCACCTTTTGTGACCCTCTGACAAGCAGTCAGTGGGAAGCCAGATTCAGTTAACAGCTTTACCAGTAACTTAACAATTGCAGTATTTCACTTAACAACTGTGGCAAGAAAGGTCGTAAAATGGGACAAAATTCAGTTAACAAATGTCTCATTTAGCAACAGAAACGTTGGGCTCCGTTATGGTTGTAACTCAAGGACTACCTGTATATCCTCGTTGCCAGTGCCTTCTAAATCTATACCGATTTCTGGGTCTCCAAAAGAATTATAGATAGCAAATTTCAAATTGAGGACTTAGCTAGTTCAATAAAGGAGAATATTTGTAGGTTGAAATGAGGGGGTCCTTGGTGCTCTCTGAACTTGCTTGTTTTCTTGCAGATGTTTCATTACCCAAACTAGGCAACATCCTAAGTGCTAGTGTGGGTTTGCTGTCACTTTATATTCTGGTGTCTTGCCTGTCTATGGTTGGGCTGTTTACTGATGACTCTGGCAGTTTCTTGATTGGAGTATTTGTTTACTTGGCTAATTCAGCAATACTCTGAAGAAGGAAAAAAAGCAGCACCGCAGAGGGGATAACTAGTACCTAGGACAGGGTAAACTCGGCTCTCCCCAAAGCCTCCTTTTTACAGAGCTACTGTCAATCGGGAGGAACTCCATCCTCCAAAGCGGAGACGCGGGTCCATTTTTCCAGCTTTACTCAGCCACGAGCCCACCCGCGATTTGCTCGAGCCCAAAAACTCTGGCCGACCTCTAGAGTTTACACGGGGCGTGTGGTGGTGGTGAAGGTGAGGTGGGCGTAGCCCACTCCAACATCATCCCACAGGACAAGGTGTGCAGCTGAGCAGCTATTTGTGCAAGACCTTCGGGACGGGAGTGAGGGTGGGGCAACGCTAACTGGCGAGGGGAGACACTGATACGGCTTCTTCCCCACTGAGGGGGCGTCTGTTAGTGCCCAGTAGGATGCGCGCAGCGAGGCTCGGGCGCAGGACGGACGGGATATATTCTCTCCTCAGCAGCCAAGCCGCGGGAGAGCGAGAGTGAAGGAGACGTCTTGCACGCCGCTGGTTGCCGGCTGGGAGTGCGCACGCAGCCGCCTCGGCTCCTTCCTTCTCTCCCTCCCTTCCTCCGGCTCGCTCCATCGTCCCCCCTCCCGTCCGCCTGCCTGCCTGCCTGCTCGCTCTCCCTCCCTTCTCTTCTCTCCCCCCCCACCAGTTCCCCGCTCTCGCGTTGGTTGCCGGGATCGCTGGCCGCTTTGGTTAATGTCCGCCATGTTTGCCATGGCGCAGGGAGCGGATCGAGCGACCCCGGCGCGGATCTAGGGCTGCGGGCGGCTCTTCGAAGGAGCTGTTCCGGGGCGGCGGGGCTCTCCATGGTGTGTCGGGCCGGGGTCGGGAGCGGCTGGGAGGCGGCGGTGAGGCCGTAGTGAGGGTCCCCCTCGCCCCCCCAGCTCCCCCAGCCCGGCCCCGGGGTGTTATTGTGAGGGGGAGACAATGAGCAAACTCTCCTTCCGAGCCCGGGCGCTAGACGCCGCCAAACCGCTGCCTATCTACCGCGGCAAGGACATGCCCGACCTCAATGACTGCGTCTCCATCAACCGTGCCGTGCCGCAGATGCCCACGGGCATGGAAAAGGAGGAGGAATCGGTAAGGGAGCCGCGCAGGGGGGGCCCACCATTGTTTATCAGACGTCCCCCTCCCCTCACGGGAAATAGGCCATTGGCATTCACTAAGCGCCGCTACGCACGCTTCCCGCCGCAGCGGCGCACGTTCCCGATGGAGCCTGCGTAAAGAGCGCAGCGTAAACTCTCCTCCGTCGCCGTAAGCGGGGCCTTGCTCCGCCATCTTGCTTGCCCAGGACTCGCGAAGTGTTTTGATTAGCGGGGGGAGAAAAAGGGGGGGAGAGGCCTTACGCTGGCGTAACTGGAAGGAAGCGCAAAAGGCGTCCCTGAATGGAAGAGTATGCGCGCCGGCCGCTATTGCCGGAACTTGTCTTGTGAGCTGTTAAACCAGGAGCTCAGTCGGGTTTTCGGTTTTTGAGCCGGGCCTTTGCGACTTGGCCTGAAGGACCGCTAGTGTTCCTAATTTCCCGTGGAGGGAGAGTCCTTGCTTCAAGGGATTCAATTCTTCATAAGACAGACTTTGCCTCCCCCACCTTTCCCCCCCCCCGGTTCGTTTTGAAGCTGGCGGCTCCTTTAGCAGCCAGTGGGGGCTGCTCTTCGTCTGCATAAAAGTGGCAGATCGTAGGTTTGGGGAAAGCGAGCAAAGTCTTGGGTCCCCGTTACATTTTCATAAAATAACGTTGTGCCCTTTTGTTTGGGGACTTTGAGCCCCCCTCACTTTTCCTTCTTCTTCTCTGACATCTTACGCTTTTCCAAACCATGCTTTAGGGAAATGGGCTTAAGCTGTCAGTTGCTTTGGCTAATGTATAGGCAAAGTAAAACATCTTGAATTTCTATATAATCTTCATCTATGTTAACTTGACACGTCTGGGGTGTTTTTATTTTCACTCCCGGGACAAGCTTTCTAATTGCAATTATTTCCTTAGGCAATCCGGAAATCTTTATGTATGCTTATAGGGGGGTAAATTTAGCTATGGTTAGGACTGCACAGACTCGCACAGTTCAGGGATAAATACTTTAAAGGCCAATATGTGTCCATAGACTTGTAACTTAAGATCAATTAATAGGACTAGCCTGTCTGATGTCACTGACAAATGGAAACAAACTCTTTTCCAAAGATATTTGTAATGACTGAGTCTAATTTGCTGCAAGCACACAGTACTAATCTATAGGTCAGATTTGATCCCATTGTGAATTTAATTTTAAAGCTGCATGTGTAATTCTCCACGGTCCGTTGTGCAATATGAAGAAAATAGCTGTTGTCTATACTCTTGCTTGGGTAAAGAGTGCATTCTTTGCCCTAAAAACTGGACTTTATGTATTCTATCATTTTATTTTTTGCTTGCTGGGCACAAATTGCTCATGACAAGGGCAATGTGTGCATACAGAATTCATAGTAAATGTCCTTAGGAATTTCTTCAATGAAAAGATATCTCCGCCTCATTGCCAGCCCACATTGTACTTGATTGGTTTTTCAGAGGTTGGGGTTGTCAACAGCAAAGACTGCACTTCTTTATGATTGGCTTTCTCATTAGCCTTTTAAAATAGACAGCTTTGTAGTCCTTGATTGGTAGCTTGTAGTTACATCTTAACTGTGTTTTCTTTTTTATAATGAATTTTAAAGTGGTGCTTTAATGTTGCTAATTCATTGCTAGTTTTTTGTCAGATGTATGTTTGTAAAGCTAACTGTAATATTTACACATTTTGTTGATTTTGTTTTTCACTGTACAGATTAGTTGAAAACAACATCACTCAAATGTAAAATTAATATGCAAAAAGTGGAATTGTCTAAACAGCTAGTCTAAAGTTGTGTTAAAGGTAACAGTATCATCAAACTAGATATACAATGTGATCTATCTATGGATGTAATTTTAAAGCAATTTAAATAAAATTCCCATATTTTATGCTAACATTTTTTACTACTTTGAAATGCATACAAACTAATAACTGCATGCAAACTGACATTTCCATCGTAATCCATTAATTTTACTGGAAAGTGCTTCCAAATCATAAGGAGAGAATTTGGGAAATTATAGTCAGTTCTAATTATATTTACTAAGAAGTATTCCCAAAGTGTGTGGCATTTATTCTGAAGTATTTTAGCATATTTTTGTTTTAAATATTCTATGACAGTGATGGCTAACCTTTTTGTTGTCGCATGCCAAAAGTACACGTGCATGTGTGCGCACGTGCCTGCACCCATAATGCAATGCACATGCACGCACTCCTGCCCCCCTGCACATACGCGCATGTCTCCCACATGCGCCCTGCCCCATGCGCATGCGTGGCAGATATCAGGCAGTCAGCTGGCTGGCGGGAAGCACGTGTGCATGTGTAGTGGAACTGAGCCAGGGCAAAGGCTCGCGTGCCAGCAGAGATGGCTCTGCGTGCCACTTCCGGCACGCTTGCCATAGGTTCGCCATCACAGCTCTATGAATTTACGGTTTATATAAAATAAGTAAATACTGAATCAGTCATGTTTATTGTCATGGAAACTTTCTCCAGACATGACTGAATTCTTATCCAATGTTCTGCCTATTCTACTGCAAGTAGTTGTCAATAAAAAAAAATCAGGGTCAGATGGCAAAGAAAAAAAAAGTCTACTCTGCTGGGCTGTAGATCTTAGTGGGGTGTTGTCTAAATAGGTTCTGAGAGTGTCAAACCTTATGTTTTAGTCATAATGACATACATATTCCTTCTGCTATCAGAGCAATCTGCCTTTCAGTACCAGTTTGTAGGAATAACTGCTCAAGGAATTACAGCTTTCATATTCTACTCCTTGGAGTTTCCAAGGGTGTCCAAGTTATCATGGTGGGGAACTGAATGCATGATTGCATGAGTGTAGCTTCTTCAACAGGGAGATTTTTAAAATGCAACTGATCCCCTGTAAATAGCTCTCAATCAATGAAAAACACAAGACAATCTGGTGTCATCCGACAGAGCTTCATTTGTGGATTGCAGCTTATTCTTAGCCACAGTGGCACAGTGGTTAGAGTGCAGTATTGCAGGCTACTTCTGCTGATTGCCGGCTGCCTGCATTTTGGCAGTTCGAGTCTCACCAGGCTCAAGGTTGGTTCAGCCTTCCATCCTTCCAAGGTGGGTAAAATGAAGACCCAGATTGTTGTGGGCAATAACTGACTCTGTAAACCACTTAGAGAGGGCTGTAAAACACTGTAAAGCGGTATATATGTCTAATGCTATTGTTATTCTAGGTAACAGTATGGTAGCAATAAATGAAGGGATTTTAAAAAAATGTCTATAAAACTTGGTTGTATTGTGCTTGATTATATTCTCATTGGTTTGTTTTGCATTGGTTTGTTTTGCTCTTTTTGTTGTTTGAGAAAAATACATGGTGTATATAATGTACAGTATACTCATAGGCCTGACAGTAGGGATAATATGAAATGAGATTATTATGAAATAACTGGGAATGTGGCCTTGAGTTTAATGAAGCTTAGTTCACAAATTAGAATATTTTATTTAGTCAGAACAGGGTGAATACATTAGATACTCCCTGTTTTCTGCTTTTAAATCTTCACAAATTCATAAAACCATCTGATTTGTAGAACCTGGATGTGTTTCAGAAGGAGAACTCCCTTTTTAAAAAAAATTATAATGGGAAAGAAGGAGATACTGGATTTTGTGACCAACACCTGCTTTCAATTCAAAGCGACCTTGATCTGTTACAGTAGTTTAGTTAATTGCTCACAGCATCTTGCAAATTGAAGATCCTTAGTTTTATGACTCATTCCACTTTGTTGTTCTGTCTCACTGTGAGAACTTGTATAAACATAGCAGTATTTTGTGAACTGCATTAGTTAGATGAACTAGTTTACTGAATGGAATGATTTGATGGAAAACAAAAATCAATAGGTTGACATTTCTAGTACTCCATTTTGGGAGGGTCATATTCATTTCTAAAAATCATTAATTCCTTTTGTACAAGTATAACTTAATTATGTGCCTGAAATTTAACTTGGACCTTCCTAATATAGAAATTATATTTTGGCAAATTTGACGTGTTACTTAAAATAACAAAACTACAGATATAATAAAGCTTAAAAACTGCAGCCTTTTCTTATGAAAAGCTTTACAACATTTAAAAAACTTACGGTATATCCCCCCCCCCTTGCTAGACAATTAGGAAAAGTTTTTATGCAAATCCAGACACTGATTTTGATTTGTTGTCTAAAGAGTGACCCCAGCTATGGGTTGTACTCCCAATTAGATTTAAATAGGATCTGCATAACCCCAAACTAGTACAATTACTCTTCTGTTTTTTTAAATAATATTTTAGTTGTGTGTTAAGGTTCTGGTTTAAGATTTTTGTTAAATGAACTATTTTTGTTAAAGAGTTTTGAGTTGTTCACTTTTTGTTGATAAATGAATTCCGTAGCTGGTTATATTTAGACAGGGGAACATTTGTATTTCAAATGTATTGGTCAATGCACTATTTTATTGATTAACCAGTTTGTACAGATAGTCCTCATTCAGTAACCATTTGAATTTTTTTTTAAATTACATTTATATGCTGCCCTTCTCCGAAGACTCAGGGCGGCTTACAATTTTTGGGATACAACCCAATGCGCTCAGCAATAACCTTCATTCCATTGTATATGCCTGCTTATTACTAAGCGACTTTTTTTTTTACAAAGTCAGCTTATTGCCCCCAACAATCTTGGGTCCTCAATTTACCTACCCCAAGAGGATGGAAGGCTGAGTCAACCTTGAGTCTGGTGGGATTTGAGCCTACACTAACTGCAGGCAGCTGGAGCTAAGTGCTAGGCACTTAAGAAATTATAAGTTAAGAAATTCTTTAAGAAATTATGACAGTCCTGACCAAGGGGACTTACAATTGTTTCTTGTAGCTGTAACATTCACAACATCCCCATGGTCACTAGATTCTGATTTGGATACTTGACAATTGACTCACATTTACAATGGCCACAACGTTCTTCGGTCACATGATCACCATTTGTAGTCTTCTCTGCTAGCTTTCAACAAGAAAAATCAGTGGGGAAACTGGTAGATCATGTGATATCTTCCAAAAATTAATAAAAAAATGAAAATGTAAAGAAAATCATAAAAGAAAATCAATTAAAAAGAAAACAAAAAAATATGAAAGGCAGACTCGATGGATCACTGGGTCTTTTTCTTTCATCATATTTCTCTTTCTATTTACCTGAAAGGAATATATGAGGAAAATTACTGGGTGAATATACATTTATAAGGATTAATGTCATATATGGCAACTTGAGATCCTGTAGGAAAAGTGGGATACAACCAATATGAAGTCATGAATAAATACAAAAATAAAAATATAAAATGGAATAGTAAATTTATAGTATTGCTTGCAATTTAAGGTAAACAGAAAACTGTAAAACACTGCCTCTTGACTAGCCCAATAACTTGATATTGTAAGAGTTTTGGGGGGAAATATCAGTGCCTCTGCTTATAAGATACTGTTAGAGCATTAGACAAGTTGATTTATTAACTAGTATATGTTCACTTATTGGGCTCTTAAAATATAGAAGTGATTATACGACATACAATATAGGAAAATAATAATTGTAGAGTTTCTATTAAATTGCTGAACCCCTATATAGCAATCAACCAACCAGATCCCAATCGTGAATTCCTTTCAGTTGAGAACTGACCTGATAGGAGAGCTGAAGATCCATGGCTCTCATTATTCCATCCTTAATTACTTCCTAGCTGCCCAAAATGAATTACGATGATAAGGGAAGGAAGGCTAGCTTCTGGGCCCCAGGCACATGTAGAAATAAAGCTTTTCTAATTTCAGTATCTGTTAAGAGCATTCAGTGAGCCATCATAAAATATTCAGTTGTCCCCTTTCTTCCATTGTTCGCTTAACCAGAATGTGTTATGTGTGTACCACAGCTAATCAGGGCTGTTCTCTTAACTGGAATTGGAACTCCATGTTAAACACTAGTTTAAAATGAAGAATTAAAGTTATATTAACATTCTTGGAGTTTAAATATAATATATAAATATACATATTCATTTCTGTCAAAAGCATATGCTGACTTATTTTAGACAGAAGGTGTTTCATAGATTTATAAAGTATGTTACATTGAGCATTTCCTGAAACTTCTCAGAAGCTGTTGCAATACATAGTTCTCCTCTTTTTTTGCATTGAAGAAAATGAAAAAAAAATCACCTGATCCTCTGTTTTATCTTGATTTTACTGATACAGTACAGTAGATACCTGATGAATTAGCTAAGCCAGAAAAAAGGAGTGTACACGCTTTGAACTTCATTTTAAGTTTCTGTTTCAGCTAAACTAAATGATTTAAATTAAAAGTATCTTATTAAATGAATATGTCTGTACAATAAACTGAATCCTATTCCAGCCAATCACACTTGAGCCAATGTGCTGTACCAATGTAGCCGATACAATATGTTGCTGATTCAGAAAATAGGATTGAGTAATCATAGTTAAGTTCACTATAAAAAGGTGGAAGAAAGATGAACATTGCAGGCACTGTGTCTTATATGAACACAGACAAAAAAATTTTTAAAGTTAAATTTGGCCTTCAACTCCAGCACATTGTTTCCAATAGAACATTATGTGAGTAAGCCCTCACTCTGGCTATCTACAACGTTTACAATATACAATTTTGCTGGTATATGACATCTGCCAATCTCTCTCTATATGAAGACAGAGATTATTTCTTGTACAGGAATTGTATGTTATGGAAGATTTTGGTGCATTTAATGTAGCCTAAGTAGTATGCCAGTGTAATGGAAATGTAGTTCCAATGATTCAATTCAGTTATTTCAGTGGATTGGGTTAAAAGATTTTCATTTTCAATTTTGAAACACAGGAAAAGCCAGTACTCGACATAGAAGCATTTCATATACAATTTCTATAGAAAATAATAGTGGTAAATCTAAAGTAATTACAGTCAAATATATGTGCATATTTTTACAGAAGTAAGTGTCACTGAATATAGTGGAACCTATTCCTACAATAATTTGCAGATGATTAAAGATTTGTCTGTTAAAAATAAGAATAGATGAAAATTGTAATATAATACAATTGCAAGTTTGCAATTTAATATTATTAGAATCTGCTGCAAATTGTTAAATGTCATCATACTTTTTAAATACATTGATTATATAGTACCATCAAAAATGGTATGTGGAAATGAAGCAACTTGGAAAGTCTAAAGTCTTTCATTTTAATTTCAGAAGGATTTTTTTTGGTCCTAAACTCTGGCACAAAGTATTTGAGAGGAAGATAGTTCTGACAAACTTAAGTAATAAAAGTGGACACCAAACAAATGGAAGTACACTGCCTCAAAACATGTTGAGGAGTAAAGTACTGAAGTTAAATAATTTGGAAAGAGAGTTCTTGCTCCTGTGTTGCAAAAATGCATCTGAATGAATGTTCCCTATAAATTTCAGTACTCATCCAGGCTCTCTTTAAAATTGTAAATGTGCAGTGCTGTAGGTGTAGCCACAGTCCCTAGTTTTTACGTATTACTAATATCCTTTGTTTGCAGCCAAACACATGGTTTATAATATTGGTATGTTAACTCTTCTATGACAAACTCAGTTTGTGTTGACTTGGTTGGGTCTCAAATTCCTATTTCCCAAAGAATTAGAAAATAAAACCTTTGCACAGCACGAAATATGAAATTGTTACAAAGCCAGTGGCAATATTTGGGAACATCTAAATTGATAATACCCTTGAGGTAAATATATAGAAAATCAGACCTTGGAGATAGAATGTGTGTGGGGGGGCTGTGTCTTATGAAGTCATTTAGTGATGGGAATCTTCCATTAGTGGAACAAGTATTGATAAAAATCATTAGTCTTATAGTGACCTTCTGATTAGTTTAAATTAAATTTGGGCACTGTTAAAATGGGAGAAATCCAGTATATAGAAATCATCTCCCTTGTTCTAGTGAAAGAACTGTTCATTGGATTAAAATACTTTCATAGGAAATAAATCATTGAATAGAGCTAATGTGATTTATGTTACAAAGAAAAGTTGGACTATTAAGACCTTCAAAGGCCTACCAGTCCTATGATTCTAAGTCTTACCTGTTCATTTTTCATTATGAAAATTAGATACATTTCTAAGATTGCTATATGATTCCTCTGTGTGTGTGTGTGTGTGTAAGTGTGTAATACACATTAGGTCAAAACATGTTTGTGATGTAGATACAGTGGTACCTTCCCCCATTGTTCTTCCTCTTCCTAGGAGATATATCAGGATGTCTTGGAATATACATTTACCCATCCACCTTTTTAAAAACAAAAACGAAAATATTTTGCCCAGCACATTATATATTTTTTCCTTGGTAATTTGTAGCTACAAACTGTCCCCTCAAAATAGTCACACAAATATATTTTATAGGTGTTTCTTGCTTACATTAGGTAAGTTTATTCTAATACTTTAAGGACATCTGCTATAGTAACTTGTATAAGCAAACATTTTGTGTTTTTATTATGATTTCTCTAACCCAAGCTCCTTTAAATCACTTTTGAAATGTGATTTAAAATTGTGACAAAATTTTAATAGCACTTTGAGAAATATTATTATTATATTTATTTGCTACCTATCTTGTCAGGGGATTGGTAGCTCATGCCCATAAAAAGAAGAAATAAAAACAAAGTTTAAATGAAATGAAAATAAAATAGAACAATAAAATATGAACTATATTCTTTTAAATATGAATGTTGAGTCCTAAATCAGCATTGCTATTTACAAGGAGCTTTTAACAAAAAAGTATCATTTAGATTGTATACGTATAAGCTGTATTAATGCCATATATAGGTATTAGAAATTTTAGATTAGTCCCTATGAAAAATAAGAGAGAAGCTTGGGAAGAGAGAATGTAATATAGACATGTAAGCTATTTGTAACGTATGGAAAACGCCATTCCCATAAGAATGAAATGAGAAAAATTTTGTAGTAGTTGTTGTACTTTTTAAAAAAATAGAAACATCATAAGAATTGCAAGGTGAATAATGTCATGATGTTACTGAATGGACATAAGTAGAATGTTCAGTGTTCGGAGTGTAAGTCATCTATCCGTTTTGCCCTTTAATATTAAAAAAAAAGTCCCAAATTTAGGTCTTGTAGTTGGCATGGACAGCCACCGAAGGGACGCAAAAGAGAGTAAACAATGAAGTCTGTTGCGATGCAAATTCCCTTTTGCATCTATATTACAACCATTCTTTCTATATTCTTTTGTATTGCTTTATCTGGTGTGGTAAAACTTAATTACTTGGTGTAGTAAATCTCTGCTCTCTAACAACAATATACCTGGTGGTTATTGTTGTTTTAAAATTGTTCAGTACTTGCTACTTTACCTACCAGAAATTTCTTAGTGACTTAACAACTTAAAGTAAAAACTGTTACTGTTTAGTCATAATTGTTCCATTTATATTCCTTACCATATTTTACTGTTAGGTTAATTATATCAAAGTGACAAGAATCACAGTATGCATTTAAAAAGTGTTCCTTGAATAGTATCTGAAGCTCTGGTTGACTGCAAGTCCAATGGTGTCAGAAAGCCTTCTCCTGAGAGGATCCTCTGAATACCAGTTGTGTCTGAAGTAAGAATTAGTACAAATCATAGTAATTGTTTCCGGTTTTGGTGATTTTCCCTTTTAACACCTGTGCAACAGCAGATTCTTCGGAGAGGAAGAAACCCAGAAATTTACTGCTAACCATTCTCCATAACCACTTTTAATATCCCTATATTCAATGGTTTGTTATAAAGCTTAATTTTTATTTTAGAGACATTGCAAAACTAAGGTAAAAGGTCCAGAATTTTTGGCATCATTCTATACCTGTTTTTTGTGTGGGATTTACTAGGCCTTATAAAGCTATAAAGAAGCATGTTGGTTCAAGTTAAAGCACTCTTCCTTAAAATGTTGAGGCAAGCACAACATCCCTTTGTCAGAAGGTTCGGTGCAGTTGCTTCAGGGTTCCTGGGTTTACCTGCTTTTATGTGCAAGCACAGACAACCCTTTTGCCAGATTTGCTGACTAAGTAAAGCAGGTGTGTATACTCATGCAGATGAAATTGACCTGAGGAAACTCAAACTTTCTTCATTGACTTAAAAATGAATACAGTTGTTCATTCACAATAATTTGCTTTCTAATTACCCCTTTAACTGCTTTTCACATGCTTAGAATTTGCAAGTTAACACACTTTTTTCATTTTATTTCTGTGTTGCATATCACAGAATTTGTCATTCTCCACCACGCTGCTGTGAGAGTCCAGGTCCGGGTAAGACTCCTCCTTCTACGTCATCGAGCTGAGTCTGCCAAGCTGATAAAGCTAGCCCTTGTTGCTAGGCACCCAGCTTTCGATTCAGCTCCTTGTCATGAGCAGACATGTCTCTGAGAGCTCTAGATAGCGATCAGCAGCAAATGGAAAGAAAAGAACTCAAGAGTCATTGCAGAAGTTCCCGGGGATCCAGTAGAGCCTGGAACATCGTGGAGAGCGGGGAGCTGCTCTCCTTCTGTGCCAGGGCTCTGGTGATGTTCCCTCGGCCCCTGACACCTGTGAAACCGGTGTAAGAGCCTCGGCTCGTGCCGAAGTTCACATACCACTCCGGGGCTGTTGCACAGCTAATTACAGATTCCTTCACTGCGCTCAACAGCTGGGTGCTGCGGCACTTATTTTGGAGCACCTATCAGTGGAATTACTATTTTGGCCTTACAAGTGGACTTCTTCAGGCCTCACAGTGTGAACCGCTCGCCTGACATAGAAGTTAGGGAGGCATCACAGTGAGGCTGCTTTCAGTGCCATCAGTGTCAGGCCCTGAATAAAATGGAGGAAGCACAGGCCCAGTTTATATTTCCAGACCATGAGGAGGCCCATGCTTCCAATACTTCCCTGAGGCTACTGGCCCATTCAGCAAAGCAAGAGGCTGTGGCCAAGATTAAGGTCAAAGCCTTTGCTACGAAAAAAGTCTCAAAAATTCAATTTAAAGCTGAAAAGAGAAGACATGAGGCCTTGAAAAGACAATTTGCTAGAAGCCTGGAGCAGATGCGTGGGAGGAGCCAACCGTCTCATCAATCTGGTGATTTGCAGGCCTGCCCACAAACTGTATCAAGGGCTGGAGAGACAGATCTAGGCTCCAGTCATCGCCTACAGGCTTGGTCTCCAGATGGAGCTGCTGAGGCCTTTTTTCTCAGGACTTAAGTAGAACTGGCCCTAGTTTTAGGCAGGCTGTCTGGGTTTCAGAAGCATCCAATCCTCATGATAATCCATCCCAGGGCAGCCATAGACAGAGGACGGAGGCCACCTTTACCCCTACAGCTGCTGGCCTACGCCCTGTGGAACCTATAAGTAACAGGCTTGAGGATTTTAGAGAGGTGATTTCAGTGGTCATTAGACAGGGGATTGCTGAAAGATTTCAGCAACTCCTTTGCCCTACTGGGTTGGCTCTGGAATTTTTCTCTCCTCTCCCTCAACAGGGACCGGGTTGCCCAGACTGCCTGAGCAAAAGTTCCCTTCCGTTTATTCTGAATGGGGGGACTATGAAGATAAGTGTTCAGTAGATCCATCTGACCAGAGCCACTCCTCTTGAGTCTGAGGAAGAGGAAGGGGAGGATAGAGACTCCAATTTGTTAAGAGGATGAAGGTTTGAGACCGGAACAACCTACATTTACAGGTCTTTTTAGACCTTCCTTGTTCAATCTCTGCTGTACAAAGCCCAAAATACTGCTCAGCTGGGTCCTGATGAAGTTACAGCAGAACCCTCTGGGGAGCCCATAGCCCAAGGCGATTCCTTGTTCTCTAGACCAACTGTTCAAGCTGAGGTGCTCCCATCACCCAAACTATTTCTAGAACTTTCAGTACACCTCTCTAGGTTCAGGGCCCCGCCCCACTTCTAATGACAGGCAGTTTTATAACGTGGGCCCTTTCTTGGCCAGGGCCCTCCAGGTTCCGTCAGTAGATGCCCCCGTGGTTGCCTCTGTCTCCCCATCTGGAACACCAACGGAACTGGAAGATGTCCTAAAAGCTGACAACAAGAGATCAGAACAGACCCTTAAACGGACTCACTAGGCTGTGGCCTAGGTAGTCCGAGCCTCCACTGCAGCATCGTTCTTTACAAGGGCATTACTGCAGTGGCTACGTCAGCTACAGGACAGTTTGCTGCCTGGCGATACCAGATCCTACCAGGACATAAATAAGAGCATTGTGGCAGCGGAATTCACAGCAGATGCAATCTTGAACTCTGTGAAATTTGCTTCAAAAGCGATGGCGTCTTCGGTGGCAGCTCGACGTCTTCAGTGGCTGCAGAATTGGCAGACTGACTCGTGGCGGAAATGGAAGCTTGCTTCTCCCCGTGTTCGAGTGACAGCCTGTTTGGGGAAGCCCTAGAACCATATCTCGTGGAATCCAGGGACAAAAGGAAGATTCTGCCATCGTCTTTCAAGAGGTCAGAATTTTGACAGACACCTTATTTCCGACAGTCTTCCTTTCGGACGGAGTCCAACACCCACTTTCCTTGTGGACAGAGGGTGTTCCCTCCTTGGCAGGAGCAACAACCTGACCATCTGGCCAGGCATCAACAATTTTCTAACAAGTGGCCCTTTCAAGGCGGAGGAGGCTGTTGTTGTGGTTCACCAGCAGCTGGTGCAGACACCAGAGGTATCGGACAGTGAGGACGAAAGGGAACCAATCAGGGAGTCTGGCGAGGACTTGGACAAGGGTCTTGCATGCAGGGATGGGGCCAGGACCATCTGAGAGTGGGGTGCTGCCTTTGGAGTCTGGCAGCAGCGAAGCAGAGGACCCAGGGAAGCCTGCTCCCAGTGCACATGTGCGCAGGGCTGCTAGAAGGAGAGAGCAGCTGAAACAGCAAGGGTGAGTCGGGTAAGGCTGAAAGGTGATTGCCCCTCCCATAAGGGATAAAAGTCAGCCCTTGATGATGTGCTCTTTTCAGGAAGCAAAGAAGTTCATTAGATTCTGATTCCTCAGTGAAGCCCTGTGAACTCTGGTTTGTTTTTGCTAGAACTCCTGTCGGTTTATATTCTAAGTAATTGGACTTCTGTTTCTTGGCAGCATTCTGCAGCACTGAAAAGCATGCTCTTCTCTGGAGGAACTGTGTCTAATGAGTTTTGGCTGGGAAATGCAAGTAATTCCCAGCGTCGCATTAAAAATGGTTTTACTTTTAAATTCAGTTGGTGTTTCATTAAGTTTGATGAAGCCTGGGTCAGAACAGCCATTCTCTCCGACACTCCAAATGACTGCCTTCCTTCTCCTCCCATTGGAGGTTGTCTGACCTTTTTTGCTTCACGATGGGAGGAGTAAACTTCAGACGCCTGGGTTCT
The DNA here is from genome assembly GCA_009733165.1 of Naja naja. NCBI lineage: Eukaryota > Metazoa > Chordata > Lepidosauria > Squamata > Elapidae > Naja > Naja naja. The sequence goes on along the minus strand of CM019148.1, from coordinate 222,180,148 downwards.
CCAGATTCAAGTTCCTCTCCCCCTCCGAGGTTTTTTATCTGCTGCCCCGTCTCAGGGCAGCTCCAGATCGGCCCTCATGGAATCCACCATTCAAGACCTGGTGGACATAAAAGCCATCCAGGCATTTCAGGAGGACCAACGGGGGCTGGGCTTCTACTCCCGCCTCTTCATATCCCAAAGGCCTCGGGGTTGAGTGGAGGGCTATTCTCGACCTCAAGTCCCTGAACTGATTCATTCCCTACAGGCGCTTCAAGATGCAGTCCCTCCAGACTATCCTGGAGAGTGTCCAGGAGGGCGACCTTCTCTCATCCATAGATCTTATGGAGGCATATCTCCATGTCCCGATTTGGCTCCATCATTGGCAGTTCCTTTGATTTTGCTACAACAAGCATTACCAATACTGCACTATGCCATTTGACCTTTCATCGGCCCCCAGGGTATTTATGAGGGTTCTGGTGGCATTAGTGGCGTTTCTATGCACTCTCTACCTGTGAGGGTCTAATGTTACTTAGACAATATACTCATACAATCATCTTCGGCCCTCACCGCCAACAACGACCTTCAAACCGCAATTCGGATTCTGCAGGAGCACAGCTTTTCTATAAATTGCGGCAAGAACCATTTTCTCCTGACCACCCATCTTCTTTACCTAGGGACGGTCGTTGACACGGTCTCCTGAGAAGTCATTCTTTCTCCGGATCGTCAACAGTCTACAAGACTTAGTAAAACCAGGGGTGGGATTCTACCAGTTCGAACTGGTTCTATAGAACTGGTTATTATGATTCTGTGCAGTTCAGAGAACTGGCAAATAGTGCCACTGGCTGGTCCTGACCCTCTCTGCCCACCCCTCCCTTTCCCACCCAGTCAGTCCTTAGTGCGCAAGTGCAACATCGCATGCATGCCTGACATAACTGACTGTTCTCCCCCTCCCAGTCACTCCTTAAGGTATTTCTTTTTTCTTTCCCTCCCGATGATCAGCTGTTCCTATGATTAGCTGTGCTGGGATTCCCCTCGCTGTCTTACTGCTTCACCCAGGAGGCTTCCCTGAGGCCCAGGAAGGCAAAAAATGGAGGGGTGCACCTCCCCCCACCCCACCCCTGCTCCATTTTTTGCCTTCCTGGGAGCAAAAATCCCTCCCTCAAGAGGCTACCTTGAGGCCCAGAAGGCCCCAAAACACATGGGGGGTGCTGTGCGCCCCCCTGGCTCCATTTTTTTGCCTTCCTGGGCCCCAGGGAAACTTTCTGGGAGCAAAAATGCCCCCTTACGGTGTTGACTTGGGATACTTATGACTCTCTGACTTGCCATCCGGCAGTACACAGGTTTTTGAAAGGGGCCTCAAACCTGCATCCCCAGGTAGTCCATAGGTATCCCACTTGAGACCTCTCAAAGATGCTCCAGGCCCTTACTGGACTCCCACTTGAGACTTTGAGATTGGTGGGTCTCCATTTCTTGACTCTCAAGGTGTCCTTCCTGGTGGCTGTCACGTCATCCAGGAGGGTGGGGTGTTAGATTTGGCAGCCCTTTCTGTTAGACAGGACTTATCCATCTTACATCAAAATAGAGTGGTGCTGCGCCTAGATCCTGCCTTTATTCCAAAAATAAATTCATGGTTCCACAGGGCACAAGAACTAGTCCTACCGGACTTCTGCCCTAATCCCCACTATGAGTTGGAATGGAAATGGCATACGCTGGACATAGAGCTCTCCGTATATACATTAAATGGACTGCCACCTTTTGTAAAACAGAAGCTATGTTTGTGTCCTTTCATCCTGCTTCTTTAGGGACCAAGGCTTCCCCATCCATGATGGGCAGATGGATAAGGGATTGTATCACTCCAGCCTATGAGACTCGATCTCTCCAAGTGCCCAAAGGACTGATGGCTCACTCAACCAGGAGTGCGGCCACATCAGCTGCCTGGGCTACCCAGGCCTCCATAGAGGAAATCTGTAGGGTGGCAATTTGGGCATCGCCCTCTCCATTTATCCAGCACTACAAACTGGACACCTTCGCCTCCGCAGAGGCAGCATTTGGCAGGAGAGTGCTCCAAAAAGTATTTCCAGAATTGGAGGATGTGGATTAGACTTAGACCCTCCCTAGGACATGCTGGCTTTGGTATGTCGGACCTGGACTCTCGCAGTAGCATGGAGGAGAATGGGCGTTGGTAAAACTTACCTAAGATGCCCCTTCTATACACGCTGCAAGAGAGTCTAGCTCCACCCTGGTTCCATCTGGTCGTGGTTGGGGAGGGTTCTTCTCATTTTTCTATTTTTCAGAAACATGCCATGTCTGTCAAGTTACTTCACCGAAAGCTGAGTGCCTAGCAACAAGGGCTGGCTTTAATCAGCTTGGCAGACTCAGCTTGATGATGTAGGAGGAGAAGGAGTCTTACCTAGACCTGGACTCCCTTGCAGCGTTTATAGAAGGGGCATCTCAGGTAAGTTTTACTAACACCCATTCTCAGTTGTGCTGGTTGGAGAGTCCAAAGCCTAGGTAGTCTCTGCTTCCTTGCTTGAAGACTGAATCAATCAAAGCTTAGTCCCGCCTCCTACTGAGCATGTCCAGTTTTTGCTCAGTCTTCATGCAAAGAAGATGCACAGAGATAGTTCTCCAGAGAAAGAGAAAATTAATCATGCTTTGGATTACACAGACAATGCAAAGGAGGCAAATAACAAATCAGTGAACTTTGAATAGAGCGAGCCAGGGCGAAGCCATGAGTAAGTGGGTTAGTCCAGTAGGAAAGCTGCCGTGGCTCCAAAAGAGCAATCGGGTGGGCGCTTGGCTATCCCGAAGCAGTGAGCGAGCAGGCTAATGCTCAGCCATCCTGAGACATAGCAGCCATGCAGAGAGGCCCAGGGGAGAAGGGAGACCGGCGCTCAGCCATCCTGAAGCCGCAGGGTGGAAGCAGGGAATAAGACAGAATTCAGTGGAATTTACTAAGTGATACTTACAGGTGTAACCTTGCATTTAAGGTGTTTTTTAATAGTTGCCTGTTAATTGGAAGGAAGGGGTCATCTTACATTCCTGGGAAGAACAGAAGAAACATTTGAAAAGATGAGATGCAGGAACTGCTGCTAAAAAGCAAAGGGTTTTTTAAATGTTAGTCATGGCTTGGAAAGAATTGCATACTTAATTTAACTCTTTTTATTATTTTTATACAGTGCCATTCTCTTCTCTGCATTCATACCTGGTTTCCTTTTTTTTCCTCACTTCATCTCCATCCTGTTTTGTTGGCAGCTTTCTCTTTCCATGCAGCCTACTGTCCATTTCTTTTACTTCAATTCCGTTTAATTCTCCTTTTTTTTGTTACCTCTGCTTGAAGAAATGCATGCATTTAATGTGTTGAGAGTGATTTATGTATGTAAAAGAGAAGGTTGATAGGGCTGTGGAAAACATTCAGAACAAATGTTATTCAGTGTGTTGGTTCACATATTAAACATTCTTTTTTGAATTTTTAAAACAGTTGTGTTATTTGCAGCGGTTGCACATCTTAGGAAGCTACTACCATAGTGTTTCTCATGCAAAGAAGTGGATGTGCATGTGCATGCATAGTTAATTGCATACCATGAAATCTCTGGGGCTTGATTAGTCTACCTCATATTCCTTCTCTTTATAGATAAGATTTTAGTTATTTAGGTGCATAGGGGTACATATTTCCTTAATGATGAAAAAGGAAATCAAGACAGCTTGAAAGGCAAAAAATAAGATTTATTGAAAAAAAGATAAAGTAGAAAGGAAGCATAAAATTCAGAATTATAAAAGTAAATAAAGTCCCATATCAGAAATCTAGCTGGATCAGTGTGTTGAATAAATGACCCTAGCCAAATATTTTTATTAAGAGTTTCTGTTACAGCATGTGCATTGATATTGGAGGATCAGGAAAGTTGACCTAGGTAGTCTCCTGTATTTGAAGAAGTCTCATGCCTTAAAATGCATTTATTTTGGTAAAGCAATGATGTTGTCATCATGTTTAATACATTGAACACTGAATAAACATACTGTTTAGAATTGTGAACATGATTACGCCCTCAATCTGAATTCTCTACCAGGAATGTTCCTTGTAAAATCTTAGTGCTTGGAATTTATAATGCCTTATATTGACAGATTATTTGGTTTGCTAAAAAAAAGCTTTATTTTTTTGAGATTGAACAAATTAAACAGTATATTATAATGTGGTTAATATATATTTCTACCTGTATGATAATTTGCTTAACTAATACATTTACAGTGATGGTGAAGCTTTTCGGCACCAAGTGCCCAAACTGAAATGCATGCATGTGTACATACCAGAGCACCAGAAAACTGAAGACCAGCTGCGCACATGCCTGTTTTTTGGTCATTTCCGGAGCCATTTTTAGGGCCGTTTTCTGGCACTCCACCACCTGCTAAGTCCAGCTGGCCAGCATGCAAATGCATGCCAGAAACCAGAAGAGCAGCTGGTGATGGTGTGCGTGCCCACTGAGTGGGTTCTGCTTGCCACCTCTGACACGTGTGCCATAGGTTTGCCATCACCAGTGGTGCTATGCTACCGGTTTGACCCGGTTTCACCAAACCGGTACTAAAAATCACTACCGGAGCCTCGGATCAGCTGAGAGGAGGGGAATAAAGCCTCCACAATCAGCTGAGACAGTAAAAGACCGCATGGGAGAGTGGGAGGATCGCTCCTAGCTTTTTGTTTCTTCATCCTCTCAGCTGATCAGCTTGTTAGGTGTGCGTGCGTTAGGTGCACATGTGTTAGGTGCGCACGCGCAATCACCCACTGAACTGGTAGCAACTAAGACAGGATCCCACTACTGGCCATCACGGCTTTATAATACAATTATAGTGAGGTTTGGTCTGTATTACATTAACTATATCCACAGTATTCCAAATCACCTTTTTCCCTTTGGAACTGGATCACTGCACCACCATTAATAGATTATCTCTTGGGAACGCTTTGGGGGAATGTACATTTGCAACCATATCTTTCATTCCATCAGCAAATAGCTTTGGCTGTACCATAGACTTCTCATTGAACTCATTTCATGAACAAAAACTAATTCTCAATCTAAACCTTATCATTGTAGCCTTTCACTTTATTGTAGTATTCATACAATTGTTATTTTTAAATTAGCTATGTATCTCCCTTGAATAGTTTTTTGCTTTGTTTCTGTTTGTATTTTACTGTTAATAAGGAGGAATATATCTGTCTCTAAGTATATGTGAACTTTGATCTGGTTGCTGTTGTATAGTCTTTGCAGTTTCATATTGGTATAGTTGGGACAGACCCATGTTGTAGAGCTACATAGAGAAGCCATCAGTCAGTTTCCTGGGTTTACGTTGTTCCAGAGCTGCATCTTTACAATTATTTTAAGGTATGATTGGCTTTTATAAATGACTGTTATGGTAGATATACATGTTATATATGCAAGTGTTTAATAGAACAAAAAATCTATTTTACTAAAATAATCAGGTTATGTTTATAGAAACACACATAAACATGGACATAAAGGACACAAATCAAACATGGATATTGTGGGAAACATGTAGCGCTTTCCCATTATATGGAGAATTATATGCAAAAAGTGAACCCAGAAACTCGCTTAACGTTCTCATCTACTTGAAGCATGATATTCTTATAACAAAAATAAAATGCCTGCAATCTATTTCTCCATTTAGCTTGCCACAAAATTCCTATTTTAATTGTCTTTTTTCTTTTGAGAAGCTAGGAACGCTTTGATATGAAATTGTTTTCACCAATTGTTTTCACTTTCTAGGAATGCTGAGCTCCATTTAGTTTCAGAGCTATTTTTGGAAATATATTTTCAGTCAAAGTTTTGTATAATACTTACATGATTGGATGAGGCCTGAAAAAAGCTAGGTTCCAATTTCATTAGATGAATGTGAGCTATTGGCTCATTAGCAAGAATAGGACTGTTTTCATAAAATATGCTAAACTATAACACATTATGGTTGGCTATAATAATGAACTGGGTTGCGGCTCTGCATTTTGTGTGGACTTGTTTTATTATTTGATTCTTTCTCATTTACAGGTAGATTAGTAAACTATGGAATTTGCTCAGGGGTGGGATTCAAATTTCTTAACCGGTTCTGTGGGCATGGCCTAATTTGTGGGTGTGGCTTGATGGTCATGTGACTGGTGGGCATGGCTTGCTGACTGGGCGTGGCTTGGTGGTCACATGACTGGCTGGACATGGCTTGTATGTAAATATTGTAAATATTGCAAATATTTAATTTTTTATTAAATTAGAGCAACTTTTACCCCAAATCAGGCAAAGCAGGCAAGCAAATTGAGTTACTCACAGAATCACAGATTCACTTAGAGATCTAGCTATCTGCAACCTGAGTCTGCACTGAAAAATAGAAGCTTCAGTCCTAAGGAAGGTTCAGCTCTACTTTTAGATTAGCTAAAAAGCAAGAAATCCCACGATTTCCTGCTTTCTGGCTAATCTAAATCTCCCGGCACAGCAGAACAGCTGATAGTCGGGGAAAAAAAGGAAAAATAGCAAGTTAGCAGGCAAGTTTGATGGTACGCGTACCAGGTAAGGAGTGGAGGGGAGGGAAGGGGCAGGGCCAGCCAGTGGCATAATTTGCCGGTTCTCCGAACTGGGCAGAATCATAACAACTGGTTCTGTAGAACTGGTCCAACCAGGTAGAATCCCACCCTATCTGAATTTTGAACATCTGGATTATGTGGATGCTACAAAATGTGAAAAATGGTTATGTCACTTTTTTCAATGTTTTCCCCATTCTTCATTTTTTTTTGCCAAGTATCTTCTTTTCACAACCTTTATCTTGGGAAAAACTTTACAATAGTCCGTTGCTCTTAAAGCTGCTTTTTACAATGCTTGCCCACACATATTTATGTTATTTATTTATGGTTTTAGAAAGGTGGAAAAACAGCTTTCCCAGACTTAATCTTGAAGATATTTTTAATTAGTGGAACAATCAAGAGCTTAGGTCAAGCCTTTGCTTTATGCTTTATATTATGTTGATTCGCCCTCCCTCCCTTCCCACAAACTTAACTTACATTCTCATGTGGAAATGACTGAGGAAGATTTTTATTTCTCAAAGACTGTGCTTCTAAATTTAAGGACAAGCAATGTATCTCGCTGTCCTAAAAGAAAACATTCCCCAAATTTAGTTTTTTTTTCTATTTGATAAAACAGGATATATCGCTTTTATAAAAATAATATGCTTTTTTTAGGAACACCATTTGCAAAGAGCAATCTCAGCACAGCAAGTCTTCAGAGAAAAGAAAGAGAATATGGTTATTCCAGTTCCTGAAGCAGAAAGTAATGTCAACTATTATAGTCGTCTGTACAAAGGAGAATTTAAACAGCCAAAGCAGTTCATTCATATTCAACGTAAGTACAGCATTAACTACTGTTTGTTTGTTTGTTTTAATTGCCTGTCAAAATCACAGAATGGGAAGGAAGGGATTTTGAGAGAAATTTGGGCGTTTGTCTTGAAGAGAAGGAAGTTATTATTAAATTCATGTTGTAAAGGAACATAATCTGTTTTCTTATTTTTGTGGAGTAAAGTACTTACACATCAAATTTCTAAATTCTGATATTAAGAAAATTGGTTTGTCTTACTGATACAGGCTTGATCCCAAAAGATGTGCTTAAGGTCTTTCTGCAGGTTTGTTATGAAGCAAGTAGGGATTGTTTAATAAAATTTACCTGACTCCCAGTCTGTTGTCCTTTCAATACTTCTGAATATCTTTCGGGTCTTTTATATCTTTAAAATTAGTTTTAATGTTGACATTTCTGTTCTGCTATCATTTTTATATTATCATGTCCTAGTTTTGTGTTATTGTTTAAAGGAATTCAAAATATCAAGGTCCATGAACAGGTAATATATGAATGCTGTGTGTACGTATTAATGATGTGTAAAAACAGTGTCTTTCTTGTCTTGCTTATCTCATATAACTTTTGCCATTATTAACTATTTATTCAGGAGAGATGGGAAACCCAAAGCTAAATTTTAATTCTTAAATGGGGGAAGCAAATACTGAGATTTAAACTGACTACTTCAAGAACGTAATTTGCATTCTTCCGTATTTGGACCTGTACGCATGTTTAGAAAATTTGAAAAAATAGATTTTATAATAATGTAAGTGTGGTGATTAAAATGTAACTTCAGAGGATTCCTGTCATTGATATATGATATATGAATAGTTCTCCAGTGTGCTGACAAGAGAATCCAAAGAATGGGTTAACTCTGCCTTTCTGCCAGGAGACTGAGTCCTGTCAAGTTGTAGCCATGCCTCTCTTGACTGTGTCCCAGTTTTGACTCAGTCTTAGCTCAAGAGCGATGTTTGGATGACAGCTCTTCAGAGCAAACAAGCAGAGTTCATTTTTTGGATTCTCACAGCATATCAGGACTCGCAAACCGTTCGCAAACAGCAAACGCCTTGGCTGGCTTAGTTTTCATCAAAACTTTACTATGTATTTCCAAGAAAAATAATAAATTGTCATTTTTTGATATCAGAATAGCTAGATATTTTGCTGATTATGAAAGTCAATTGTGGTGTTTCTATGAGTTTATTTTTATATGAAAACTTCTTTTAGCATTTTTACTCCAAAATCATCCATTACAATTTTAATTTAGAGTAGAATCAGATAGAAGGCAAGTCTGTTTTTCTACAAAATTATTCCAGTAAACACCAGTTAGTGCTTGAAATGCACTTTTTTATGAATATTTATGTGTCTCTTAACAATGCTTTTCTAATGGGTAGCTTTATGTTATTTTCTTTTTGTTTTTCTAACTTCAAGATTAGTTTGACTAGTAGTTTATTGCAAAACACTGAATTTATAAACAAGTGAAAGGTTCATATATGATGTGAAGGGCTAGTTGTGATACAAACCTGTTTGAGAAAACCTGTGCCTTATTAACATAAATGAAATAAGATATAGCATGTTTTTGTAAAATTGAAACATCTTTGTTGTGTCATTCACATAGCTGACTACGAGGGTAGGTCACGTGATCATCGAAAGCCCATTTTTGTAATTCTAAGAAGAAATATAAAGATGCATGGGCAAAAAATAGAAATTTGGGAAACAAATAAGAATTTCTGGGTTTTTTTCCTTGATGCCTTGTTTGACTCCATCCCCCACTTCCATTGTAAAAGTAGGGTCATGAAATTCTTATTGGAAAAGGAACATGGAACAAGTTGTAATATTTTATTTGTAAATAAGAAAAAACATAGTTGTGAAAGTCTTCATAAAGAATTAATGATTTGGCACTCTGTCCAGTAATATTTTAATACTTAAAAATAGGCTTACTTAAAAAAAATCTGTAAACTCAGGATCTCAACACTGCATGGGGTGAGTAACATCTAGGCATAGCATATCATCTCTTGCTCTAAGTTTAAATCATAGCCTATCACACAATAAACTTGACAGATTTCTCTATTGTCAGAAGCTTGCTACGCCACATCACAGATACATCCTTCTCTAGTGTTGTCCAGCCTATGGCATACACTTCACAAGAAGTATTTGCTTTCAGATATCGCAAACTTTAGAAAAAGAGTCCAAAATGTATGTGCTTCCCAAAGCCTTTGTTCATTAATGAAATGTATTATAATTTTTGTTTTCTGTTTTTTATTTTGGTTGCATTGATTTCATTGCTGTTTGATACTAAGTTTTATAAAAATTGAAGTCAGATAAAACTTTATTTATTTAACCATGACATGGGTGGCATTTAATTTAATAGATAGGATATAAATTCAATAATAAATACAAAATTTTAAAATCGGCCTTTCCTAAATACCGTGTTTCCCCGAAAATAAGACACTGTCTTATATTTTTTTTGGCTCCCAAAAACACACTAGGTCTTATTTTCGGGGTAGGTCTTATATATTTATGGTGCCAAATAGTGGGCGTGAGTGTGTGTGGGGGGGTGTTTTGCGGGTGCACGGTTGCTCCCTGAAAAGTCTTCCTGGAACTGGAGATTTACACTAGGTCTTATTTTCGGGGTAGGTCTTATATTAGGGCAGGTTTAGAAAATAGTGCTAGGTCTTACTTTCGGGGTAGGTCTTATTTTCGGGGAAACACGGTACCAGTAAAGAAGTGATAAATAAAGTGAACATTATAAGGGTCATGGTTAAAATTATGATATGATTTTCTCTATTCTCTGTTGTATTAAGATCCAATATCTCACAACTTGGTTTGTTGTAAATGTTTTGCAAACTATCTGATTTTCATTGTATTAATCCTAATGATTCTTTCTTTAGTAAAGGTACTATTTTGCCATAGCTGCTTAATACCTATTTTTCTGCACTTAAGGTGCTCTGTGGCTCTGACACATGGCATCTTTCTTAACTCCTTCTCAGCGATCGAGGGAATGGCTTGACCAGTAATAAAAATCTATCTTTTGTCTCCAATATTTGAACTAGATAGCCATTCCACCCCCCCCTTTCCCAGCCACATATAGTTCATTAGCATATTTATATCCATTTAAGCATGCCATTTTAAATTAAACTATTTTTTCCCTGTGTTTCAGCCTTTAATCTGGACAATGAACAACCTGATTATGATATGGACTCAGAAGATGAAACATTATTAAATAGGCTTAATCGGAAGATGGAAATCAAACCACTGCAATTTGAAATTATGATAGACAGGCTTGAAAAAGCTAGTTCTAATCAGGTATCATGAATTCAACACCCCCTCTCAACTCTTCATTATAGCAGTTGCAGATAAAATTGATTTTTTAAATTAGTTTTGCTAAATGTGGATGCCTTTATTTACAATGCATGACTTATTTCTTATTACCAGAAATGCTAAATATACATCCTTCATATTATATAAAGAAATTAAGAAGAAATATTATGATATATAAATCATTCAAGGAGTACTTGTATGCATCCATTTGCCTGAGTTTTCCTTTCTTTGCTCCTCTCCCCTTTTTCCACTTCGTGTATATCTCTACTATAATATTTAGAGGCCATGACTTGTATGTGGAAATTGTTTCACTTTGAGAGCTATTTCTTATACCACATAATAGCTATTTCAGGCAAGGAGACAAGATGATTTAGGCAGGTAGTGATTTAGGCTACTATGGCTGTGCTGCTGTTATAGCTATGATGAATGCAGTGAGAAAGCGATGATTTCCATAAATGTTATATTTGAAGTATTGGAGAAACATTATTTTACCTGTTATTTTCTTCTTTGATTAATACATGTAAATTTCTCCAGTACAAACCATATACTTAATCTCAAACTTCTATATCCAAATTGTTTTGAATTATTTGAATTACTCCAAAATTCAGTGTCTGTTAATTATTTTAAATAAGTTGATGTAGAAAAAGACCCACATACCTTTTATGAAGCTAAACATTTTATTAGCTGTTATTCTACTTTAAAACACAAAACTTTTAGACACATAAATCCTCAGCTTATTGATATTGCCAAGTGGTAAAATTTCAAAATCAAAAAAAGATGGATCCTTATGTTGTAGTAAGTGTATAAAATGAGACCAGGTAGCATGAAAGGGAAAGGAGTGTGCTGAATTGATTGTATTAATATTGCCATTGCCTTTTATAATATAGATACAGGTCTCCACTCTTTGGATTGGAAGTTATTTACTTTAATCCAGTAGAACATTTTGGCAGCTAAAAAGACCAAAGGAGTCCTGACACGTTTATTGGTTCATAATTTTAAAAAATCACAATATCTGGAATACATATTTGCTTTTGAAAGCACATATCAGAAAGAGAAAGGAATTGAGTTAGGTTTTATGTAATATTTTAATGCAGGATACAGTAAAATCTACATAGCTGTTACGAAGTGGAAAGCCTGGTCTTTCAACTGTGAAGTGAATTTTCCATTAAATGATTGTTTACATTTTAAAGAATTGGTTATGATGGTCAATAGATCTTAAATGCATATCAGTACCAAAAAAAAGAACTATAATTTTTCAGGGGTGGGTCTTGAACTGTTTAGTAGAACTTGTGGCTTAAAATACCTAAAATAAACGAATCTGCCATTTGGAAATTAAGAACAAATTCATACAATTTATTTTTGCATGTAAGAATGTCACCTTTCAGAATTCATGACCACCCAGAATGTCTGGGTACTTAATTAAAAAAAGGTAACAAAAATAAGCAGATTAAATTTATCTAAGAAATATTCTCCTTGAAATAATTACCAAGTCATCTTTAGACACTATTGAGGGAGGATGAATGTGAGTAATAATTCATATCAGCTCAGAAATCTGACTTCGGGAATAGATAAGATAGTCTTATTAGAAAGGAAGACTAAGAGTTGCTAGGTAATTGGTTTGAAAGGTTTTCTGAGTAAATTCCAATCTAAAGTTAATTACATTGAAGTCCCATTTAAATCAGTGATATAAATAGGTTGTAAGTAACTGAAATCTCATATATTGTAATGGGAATTACAAAGGACTAATTTTAGGTTGATCAGGTACATTGGGGGGTTTCTTCCATTTTTTGCTACAGTGGAAAAGCTTCCTAGAGACCATTTCTTCTGCAGACTTATTTTTATTTCCACAACAGCGTAATACTTCATTCTTTCAGTGTTTTTTTAATCTCAGTTTGAACACAATCTATTTGTGAGCATCGTAATTGTCTTTATAATCATTTTACATATGAATAAAAAGGTTTTAACAGTTTAAATACTGTAAAAATGCAACAACACACCTATATAAAATGAAGCATTGACATTTCCAGTTTGTTTTTTCTTCAACAAAAAGACAAAATGATTTAGCTAAAAGTAGATTTTAAAATACTCTGAACACTACAGACTATTCTGTGTTTACAGCAAAATAATATTCACTGAAGGGTTTGTATGTGTAGAATTCAGGACAGATCTCATATTGAGTAGAAGGCTGGAAGCATATTTGCTATAAATTTTAAGGCATTCATACATGCACCATTTTTACGATATAATATCCAAATGTACTTGCTAGGCTCCTAAAAGAATAAAATAAAAAATATGCAATAACTCTTAAAAACTTTTTTTGACATAGAGAAAATTAAATATCTTAATTTAAATACTTGAGAAGCTGTTGGATAAAATTACAGTTATCTGAAGCACGTTTAAAATTGTAGACAAGGTAGGTTTTAGTTCTTGATAATTTATACACTTGTTGATGAGGGTAATTATATTGTATTTAGTTGTGCCATTCCATTGACTACAGTAGTATTTGCTACTAGAAATATGACCAATTTCTCTCTCTCTCTCTTGTGTGTGTGGTTTTTTAAAATTTGCCATGCAAGAGCTGTGGAGGATGTATCCAAGGGATGTATGATACATACATAAACACAGTTAACATAATACATTTCTTTGGATTTGTCCAGAGAGTATAATGGAAAAAATAGTTGTGGGTACATGAAGAAATTTTGGAGAACTCTATTATGTTAATTGTGTTTATATACATACAGTATTGATTCTACATTTCTTCATACAAAATTCACATCTTGAATTATTGTGAAGAACAGCTACTAAAATCTCTGATGTGATTGTTTTAGAAATGTATTTTTGTATCTCTTTCAGCTTGTAACACTTCAGGAAGCTAAGCTGCTGCTAAATGAGGATGATTATCTTATTAAGGCTGTCTATGACTACTGGGTAAGGAAACGTAAGAACTGCCGAGGGCCATCTCTCATCCCCCAAATCAAACAAGAGAAAAGAGATGGTTCTACCAACAATGATCCCTATGTGGCTTTTCGGAGGAGAACTGAGAAAATGCAGACCAGAAAGGTAATTTTCTCAATTCAGTGGTTTTTCAATGTGTCTCTATTGAAGAATAGAGCCAAATGTCTACATAGCAATGCGAAAAACTGTCTACAAACTGCAGCAAGCATTTGGTTGCAATTTATTGCTGCTAAATGTGGTGCAACTGGTTACTGAATTTAGTGGCCAATTTCCCCCCAGAAAAGTTGTGTATGCTTTTTAAATGCTGCTTACACACTAAATTACTGTTACTTTTGAGAGCTTATCTCTTATTAAAAGATGTGCAGCCTGTATAAAAGTAAATAAATAACACAATGTTCCCCAGAAAATCATTTGCTGCTGTCAATGTGGGTTTTTGCAAGGAGCTGCTGTGAGAATTCAGTGTCCCTTTATCTAATTGTGGGACATTTATCCTCATATTTTCAAGGTTTTGGTATTAACATTCAAAGTCCTACGAGACGTGGGTCCGGGATATTTACAGGAGCGTCTCCTGCCGGCATCGATTGCCAACCGCCCTGTACGAGCGCACAGGCGGGGCTCCTCGGGGTGCTGTCTGCGACCCAATGTCGTTTGGTGGTGTCCCGGGGGAGGGCCTACTCAGTAGCGGCTCCCACTTTATGGAATCAACTACCCCTGGGGCTCCGTTTGGCCCCTGACCTCCGCACTTTCTGCCATGATTTAAAAACCTGGTTGTTTGAACAGGCTGTGCTGTGCTGACCTCTCGGGGGGGGGGGTTGGTTTTTATATTTTAAATTAGTAATGGGTTTTTAGTGGAATTTGGCTTGTTTAATTTAATCTTATTTTAGTTAAGTAACTTATTGTGCTGTTTTTAGTTGTGAGCCGCCCCGAGTCCTTTTTGGAGAGGGGGTGGCATACAAGTCAAAATAAATAAATAAATAAATGAATGAATGAATGAATGAATGAATGAATGAATGTATGTATGTATGTTTTCCTGGTGGATCAGACTGCACATAAAACATTTGTTTTATGGATAGTAGGCAACTTTATATCCAAACCACAGTTTAAGGTGCAGTACTATTTTGCCTTTTCTTTGAAAGGCAAATGAATTCATTAAGGCATGTGTTAAATTACTGCATGCATATACATTTGACAAGCACACAGACATATGAATTTTAAGAACATGCATAGAGAACGTCAGTAGGCTGTTTAACATATGCTCTTGTTGAATGGAATTTGTGAGAAGGTGACAAAAGAAGGCTTTATTGTGACAGCCATGGGTGTTGGCATACCTAGGCCAACTTCTTTAATTGCCCAAATGTAAGATTGTGGAAACTCATGAGATATTGCATTATAGTACTGAAATATCTCTGTGTATTTATTGTATTTTTATGATTTTTGAGATATTTGGATATGCATGATTCCTTGTATGAATGCATGGGGTGCTTTAATTTTAAAGCACAATTTTAAAGATTAATTTCCTTTCTCAAATGGCAAGTATACTATATACATGGCATAAAAATCCATAGAGATTGTGAAAAAAGACATTAATACAAACAGACATAATTCTTTATTTAGTATTTCAATTCACCAGACAGACACTTTTTAACACATATTTGTTCATTAAAAATTGGATTCGAAAGTGTGTTCCACAAAGACAATATTTCTCTCCTAGACAGGATAATTCTCCTAAATTCTGGTGATTCTTCCCTCTCTTCCCAAACTGGCTAGAAAACTGCATGGTTTCCTAGCTCTCAAACAGACTTTGGTTGTCCTAGAAGCTGCAATGAAGAATGACAATTCTGCTTCTAATAATCTAAGCCCTCCAAATATCCAATATTATTAAAAGCCATATAAAGTCAAGTTTAAACTCAGACTGACTACATCTTCAAGATACGTTTTTCATTCAGATACTTCCTTTCTAACAGAATCGGAAAAACGATGAAGCCTCTTATGAGAAGATGCTGAAACTAAGACGAGAGTTCAGTAGAGCCATAACAATTTTAGAGATGATTAAGAGACGAGAGAAGACAAAACGAGAGTTACTACATTTGACATTAGAAGTTGTGGAGAAAAGGTAAAATTTCTTTCGAGTTAATCATTCTTATCAAGGACGGTCATCTTGCATTCCAAATAGTACAGATAGTCCTCAACTGAGGACCAGTTGCTTAATGATCATTTAAATATGAAGGATCTCCCGAGAACGACTTATGATCTGTTCTCAAAAGTTTTGGTGGCCAGCTATACCCTGTGGTCACCTAATCACATTTTGAGGTCTTAGCCACTGGCTTGACTTTATGGACAGTTGCAGAATTCTGTGATGTTTTTTGTCAGATTCTGGTTTTTACTTCTGGTTTCTGGCAAAAAAAAAAATCCCCACCCATTGGGGGAAAATGGATTCATGCGATGTCTGCTGCATTCGCTTAACAAAATAATAAAAAATCATAACTTTAAATCCAGTCATGTGATACCTCAACTTATAACTATAATTCTGGGCTCAATTATGGTTCTAAATTGAGGACTACCTGTAGTATATTTAACCTATGATACGCAGTTGCCTTAATTAACAAATATAACAAGTTTGTGTAGAACATTATTCCATCTTTCATCAGTTGTAAAATGACCTCAAACAAAATATTTTTCATCTGCTCTCCTGCATTTTAAAAGATGATCAGAACATCTTGTAGGATTTCTGTAAAATAAAAATATTTTTAAAAGATTCATTTATTATGCTATATTCTTGATCTATAAACTCTCTCACTCTTTTAAAAGATATCATTTGGGTGATTATGGAGGAGAAATACTTAATGAAGTTAAGCTTAATTCAGCTGAGAAAGAGATGAACACCACCCCTGCAGCACTTCATAATGGAAATCACCACAAAGTTCAAGAATGTAAAGTTAAGGTAGGTAACCAACTTTAGTTGTTACATTTATTGCTTAATTAGAGGGATGTTTTAGCTAAATAATGTGGGAAGTATTAGAGGCTGTTCAAACATATAGTAACTGTTCTTCTATCCTGTTTATTTCCATCAATGGCATCAAAGCAAAATAAAAATTAAATTGAGCATACTGTATATTTAAATACAATCAGTTATATGATACTACTGGTAGCTATGTGAAAATCAACTTTAGTTGATCTGGGAAGCTGTCCGTTTTTTAATTTAGAGCATTAACATCTACATGTGGATTAGATTCAATATTGTTAATGCTAGTGCAAAGTTTCTACTGTTTATGCCAATCTCACTGATAATCCTTGTAAAAATAGCAGTATATTTAAGCTTGCATATATAACCATTATACAGAATTTTCACAACTTTATGCTAGGTAGTTTTTCTTAATTGCATCTACTTATTCCTCAAAACTTGTAGAGTTGTTACTGGAAGAGTGGGAAAGCTTTCTAAAAGATGCTGGGATGGTAATAACAGTAAAGCCATAGAACAGATAATTTCCAGGTGGTGATGCATGTTTGTGCTGGGTTAGGGTATATGCATTAAGCTTCAGTGAAGATTTCATATTTTTGTTAGCAGTCCAGTATCTCGATGCTGCAAAAATATACTTCTGGGTGCTTACAGGCTTTAGATTGCCCACACTATATTAAACACATCTCTGACAGAGTAATATTGTCTCTTATATTTTTCACACCAGTATTTTGATTTAGCATTACTTCTACATCTCTTAGGCAATGCATCATTAGGATTCTTTAAAAATCATTAAAGTATTAGGTTTGTGACAATTTATGATCACAAAAGAGTTTTCAGTACATGTTAATTATTTGATGATTTGTTTTTTTTATCAAAATTAAACAGTCATATCCACGTAATAATGGAATTGTATGTATTTTAGAGATTGGGCTTCCATTATTTGTAGGAAATAACATTACGCTTTTTAAAAAAAAATCCAAATATTTTTTTAAAAGATTAGATTTGTTTAAATGTTTATCTTTATTTTTTAACTTTGATGACATCTAGTGGTTATTACATTGTAGGCACTTATCACTCTTTATTTGAAGTATTCTTGTTTTCCATGCTAAGCTCATGTAAAAATCTTTAAAATGTAATGTTGCTTTAGCTGTTTTTTAATTGAATTTGAAGACAGGACAAAGATCCTTTTGAAAAACTTACGTTTTTCACTGGGGAGAAACAATGCATACTAGACACAAATTGTTTAGAAATACTAAGTGTTTAAAATGTTAGTTAAAATGATACAAGTTAGTTTAAAATAATACAAGATAAATGCAATAAATGTTTCTAAATCTTTGAATAATATATGCTCTACGTACTACTTGTCCAGAGTTTTGTAAATATAATTGGGGGCAGCGATTGGAGAAAAAGTTATTTACTATCTCATGAAAATCAGGTAATTATTAACAATGTGGGGGGTTTTGTCCAAAATTTACTGTATACAAACAGCATGCTCACCATTCATCTCTAAAAGAGGAAGTGTCTGATGTTGTCCGTCAAAAGAAGAAGTATCCAAAGAAGCCTAAACTTGAGAGTGTAATAAGTCCTCAGCAGTCTACTACTGAGCCCTTGCCTGTGATCAGTAAAAGTGATATCAAACAATATGACTTCCACAGTTCAGATGAAGATGAATTCCCCCAGGTAATACATGTCAGCCACATTATAAAGCAGATCTTTTTTATATGTAAGTGGAAGAATCCTGATTTATATTTAGATAGAAAACGGGGAGCAATATGAATTTGGTTTTTTTTCTAAAATAAAAAAAAAGATTTGTGATTAAAGGTACATTGTGATAAAATACCATGCAGTATGTTAACAGTAATTTGGAATCCAAAGAACAGATTAGGTTTGTGAAAATGACTAAAACCTAGCTGAGTTTTTGAAAATTCACTGGGATCTTTGGGCATTTGATCTCTCTGAACGTAATACAAACTATTATCAAGAAGCCTCTTCATAAGCCATCTGTTGAAATTTATTTTCACTTTTAAATGTGCATTTCCTGGTTTTAAATATTTTGGGTTGCTTAGCTGAGGAAGAAAATATTTGCCAGGAATGATAAATGAATTGTGTTTTTAAATTAATTTTATTTGGCTTCTAGGTATCCTCACCAATATCTGAGCCAGAAGAAGAAAATGATCCTGATGGAGCCTGTGCATTCAGAAGAAGAGCAGGATGCCAATATTATGCTGTAAGAATTTTTACATTTTAAAAGTTGTTTTTTAACTTTTAACCTTAATTTTTGGTCAGAAGAAAATGCATATTTTGGATCTTTTTTTGTTAAATTATCCTTCTTTCTCTACTTCCTTTTTACTGCAGATGTTTTAGAAAGGTTTCTATTTATGAATGAAATTGCTTCAGATCATGTTAGCTGTAGTATTATTAGCGAAGGCTATTAAATTTGACAAGTTGTGAACCTGAAGATGTTGTTGAAGTATTTCAAGATACAGTATACTAGAGGACAAAATTGCTGGTTGCTTTTAATTATTGATATGGCCTTAACTGAATTACAGGACTGTAATTGAATTATATCTTGGCCTGTACAGTATCAGTGGCCATTTCTGCTTTTTTTCCTCACAACATTTGATAATTGATGCTCTGAAGTCTTAATTCAGTTTCAATATGTGTTTACTTGTTTAGTCTGCTTCTAGACTTAAATGTCACATTACGCATTTAAAATTCAGACACAAATATGACTTCAGTTGTTTCAACTACTTTCCAGTTAATTTCCAGAAGTATATCTCCTGCCATTAACAACGGTGTGCTTCTGGCTGTCATAATTAGAACTGAGGAAGCAGTCTTCCATTCTGAATTGAATCCATGATCTGCTTATCTATGTTCTTATAAAAATAGTGAATGCTTGTCTGATGAGCAAGCAAAGTATCTGACTAGGAAGCCCTGGTACTCCTGTCCATTTTAAGAAATGGAAGGGAAGTGAAAGATAAAATTTGAAGTGCTTAAAATTCCAAAGATGGTTTAAATGTTAGTAATACACATACATATTCGTTAGCATCTAGCAATGATTTCCATTTCATAATTGATCCCAACTATCAAGAAAGTACATTGGATGGGACCTAGGAAAAGAGCCTTCACTTTGGTGGCTCCCTTCCTTTGGAATCTAATTCCCCAAGAGATAAGATTGCCCTCCCACCTTGTTGCTTTTCTGCAAGGCCTTGAGGACACTGTTTTGTCAGCAGACATGAGGACCCTATTGGGACCTAATCAAGTGGCATATTTGATTCTGTTGTCACCACCGTGGTGGGGGGAGCGATTTAATTATGAATTTTAAACTGTGAATTTTTAATGCTGTATGCCATTCAGAATCACTGTGTGTGAGTTGGGCGGCTATATAAATTTATTTAATAAAATAAAATAAATAGCCACCCTAATGTTAATGGATCAGTGTAGCTAGTCATTCTTTCCCTGTAAAAATACTGTGTCCATTCTTGGATTGGGATGAAGTAGACAGTGTCCCAGTTAAGGAGCATGGGGTGCCTTGGGGAGAGACAGGGAGGTTCTATAGGATGGGGGAATAATCTACATTGTACTGCAGGAAAAGGGAAAAAATTGTCAGGGTTTTAACTCTTCCAATGAATGATTTCTCTGCAGTGAACAAAGGGGAGGGGAAATCCTTCATCAGGCTTGAAATCTCAATTCTAGGCAGGGAGGAGATCTTAGATTCACACAGAACTGAGATTATTCCTGGCAGGCAGCTCTTTTTGTCAGCTCCCAGAAAAGAGAGGGAGTCTTCTCAGCAGGCAGCGGCAGCAGCTTGCAGTTTTCCCTGTCAGCTTCCCCACTGAATTTCTGAGAAAGCTGGCAGAGAAGATTGCAAATAGCTATTGCATGATTGTGGGGCACTTGGTAGCTAGTCGTAAGTATGACTAGGTTGCCAAGCACTCAGTTCAGTATCATGTGACTTTGGGGGAGCAGTGCAATGCCTTACGATGGCCAGAAGAGTTTTATAGGCCGTAAAACACCCTTTCTGAGACCGTCATAACTTTGGTCGTTAAACAATCAGTTGTAATCCAAAGACTATCTGTATCATTGTTCTGTGACTGCACTGGTTGTCAGTTTCTTTCTAGGTGCAATTCAAAATCCTGGTTATCACCTTTCCAGCCCTAAATGGCATGGGTGAAATTATTTGCAGGACCATCTCTCGCTGAGAATATCTGTCCATTGTACCAGGTCAGACAGAGTGTGAGCAAGCTCCAGGTCCCTTCCCTTAAATATTGCCCTGTAGTGGGATGTCAGAAGTGTGCCTTTTTCATAGGAACCCTACCTTATATAACACCCCTCCCCCAGGAGATGGTGAGCTTGGAGGATGGTTTTGTTGAATGCATCAGAGGAGAACAGCTGAGGCACCAGGTTTTTGTTTTTCTGCTTTTATTATTTTTTGGGTTTTATTGTTATGAGTCTCCCAGAACTGTTTTTCTTAAGATAGGCAGCTACATAATTCTTTTAAATGAATCAGTCATCAATCAATTTTCACTTCATTTTTCTCTAGGCTCATTTGGACCAAACTAATTATTCTCATGAAAATTCAGAACTGGCAGAATTGGATAAGCTAAGATACAGACATTGTCTCACAACACTTACAGTTCCAAGAAGATGTATAGGATTTGCAAGAAGACGAGTTGGGAGAGGTGGAAGGTAGAATAAGATATTTCCTCCAGTTGAATATTGCAAGTATTTTGTATTTTAAGTTGTTAGTAACATTTATTTTTTTTATTTCTTTTAAAATCAGGGTATTAATGGACCGGATAGCCACAGAAAATGATCCTGTCCTGAAGCAGATTGATCCAGATATGCTAAATAGTTGTTCAAGCTCTTCCCAAAATATAGACATTTCTTCTAATTTTTCACGGACCAATGCTTCCAATAAACATTGTGGAAATAAACTTTCCCTTTCTGAAATACTAAGCAATATCAGGTCATGTCGACTGCAGTGTTTCCAACCAAGGCTACTAAACGTACAGGACAGTGATAGTGAAGAATGTACCTCAAGGAAACCAGGGCAGGCTGTGAATAATAAAAGAGTTTCTGCACCTTCTGTAGCTTTATTGAACACCAGCAAGAATGGGATTTCAGGTAGGCAAATATTTACAATATTAACCTTTAAATAAATTTCTTTGTAATTTTTTTATATGAATCCTGGCTAAAAAGTTGGTCACTAACTTGTATGCCTGTTATAGCTATAATAATTGGGTTCAGAAAAAAATACTATGCAGAGTTGTACTCTTAGTCATATAAAATAGCTTTAATTTTAAAATATAGTATTAGGTATAGTTCTAGTAATGTTTTCATGGGAATCAGTTTTACCCACTGTTATGCTTATATACTGCTCAATTACAAGAAGTCTTTCAATTTTCTGTTATTTGAAACGGAATTAGTGATACTATAATTTTCAATCTAGTCTAGTTTAAAAACATAGTTTTTAAAAATATTTTTTATTAATTTTTTACACTGCTCAACTCCCAGGAATTCTGGTGGCACTCATCTATTCTAATACCATTCTATAATTAACAGCTAACACTGAAGATAATAAATGAATTTACATATGGTGAACTGGATTATTAGAGAAAAATTCAATCATTAAGATTGCTGAGCACATTGGATTGTGCTCCAAAAATTGTAAGCCGCCCTGAGTCTTCGGAGAAGGGCGGCATATAAATGTAATTAAAAAAAAAAAGATGTTTTCCTTAGAAAAAAATGGAAAGCTTGAAAAAAACAAATATTTACAGTAAATCTTAAATAATTGTGCACAGTTATCTAACAGCCCCCGTTACTATATCATTCATATCTTAAGTCTTAAGACATCACCTGTTTTAAAAAAAGATAAGGGTTTTCCCTGACAGATGTGTCTAACTTCAGGGGACAGTGTCCATCTCTGATTTCATAGCCAAAGACTCTTCTGGACAGTGTGACTGTACGCCGAGACACACGGAACATTGTTACCTTCCCATTGAAGTGCTATCTATGTATCTACTTGCATTTGCATGCTTTCGAATTGCTAGGTAGGCAGAAGCTGGGGCAAGTAACAGGAGCTCAGTCACATTGTGCTTAGATCTTGAACTGTCAACCTTCTGGTTGACAAGCCAGGCGTCCTAACCACTCAGCCACTGCACTGTTTGTTATATTAATCTTCTTTCTATTATAGGTTAAGTAAACAGAAAAGTAAGTTAAATACAGTAGCTTTTATATATTTAAGAAATGTATGCAATAAAACAAGAGAATAAATCAAATATGAATGGTGTGCTGAATGAAATACAGATCTGAGTGTGTTCAGTAAGAAAGAAGTGATTTAGTCAGATAAAAGAGAATGAAAATTGAACTGCAAGACCAGTAATGTTGCAACTAAATGGAGTTGATGAGCTCCTCAAAAGGAGAAGAGCTAAATCTGAAACAGCTTATTAAGGTGGGAGAAGCAAAGATAGGTTGCATAGAGAAGTATGAAGTATAATGAATGGTGTTGGTGAGAATCCAGTTTGCGCTGTAAAACATCATGGGGAAGTATAAAAGTAAGAGCTATTGCTATTGTAGCCTGAAAATATAAAACCCTTACAGAACAATCTGCTCAAACATTCCACTGAGTGAAATAAGACTTACGACGGACAGTAGCTGATTTTTCCCAAATTATGGAGCAGATTACAAATTCAGACTGCAATCACCTGTTAGGGATTACTTTTGACTAAGCTCACTCATTGAATCTAAGATTTCTGTAGCCATTTGTTCACAAACTTGAAAATGCTATTCAGAAAGAATTATAAAATGTTTGGTAGCATTAATTACTCCCCCTGCAGTTTTCAAGGCTGTTGAGTACCTGCATTTAATGATGAAAGGGACAACTTTTGTAGGCTACTCTAACTAAGTCTTTATATAGTTTTTTCATACAAATTCAGCCAAGGTGATTTAATGCTGAAATTAAAACTAAATAATAAAGAATAACCTTTTGGCAATACTGTTAAGAACAGAGCTTGGGTTATCTAGCTGGACTTCTTCTCTCCTGCCTTTTAAAATAAGCTTAGAGGAGATGGAGGAGGATTCCCCCAGAATGGGCCTTGTAGCATATAGTGCTCTGTTTTATAATTCATAAATATGAACTTGGTCATAATTCAGTACTATTTTAAGTATAGGTATTTTAACAATTGGTTTCTTGACTGCTCATTGTGTGTTTTGTGAGAATGGTAAACAGAAATGGCTTGGTGCCTTTATATAGGAAGTCAAATTCCTATATAAAGGCACATGCTTTGGTATCATTCAAATGTTGTAGGCCCTTAATCCCATAAATTTGTTAAAACCTCTTTTTGTAACAGTCCGGAAGTTTATACCAACTGTCAAATTGAAGGATTGATATTCTTACGTTGATATCTGTTGCAACTGAGAGCACAATTGTTCTTGCCAAAAATAGACAGACAATTTTGTGTTGTATTTTCAAGAGTAAATTTTATGAATAATAAATAAATAAATAAATTTTATGAGAGATTGAAATTATGTTATATACATAAATGAGAATTAAGTTGAGTTTAAGTCATCCATATTAATTATAACTTAAATCTCATTCATTTCAATAGATCTACTCTATGGTTGACATGATCTACCTCTAGCCATTAACAGATACATTGTCATAGCCAATTAACTAGTTGTTAATAGACCTGTTGTGATAAGCTCCACCCACAAATCATTTAAGAAAGGAAGCAACCAAAAGTCAAGAAAAGGGGTGAACAAACCTAAACACAATTTTCCTCATCATGCACCTATTAACTAACATCCAAGTAAGTATCATGCAAACAAAAGCAATCAAAGGAAAAAAACCCCAGCCAAAATGTAGTCAAAGAAGGAAGAGTTCCTCAATCAAGGCTAGTAAAATAAGCTACCACATACTAAGTAAACTTCATTCCCTTATGCATTAATGTTATTAAGCCTGGTAGTGAAAATGGAGAAAACGTGAAAGCAATCTACAGATTTTAATAAATAATAATAATAATAATAATAATAATAATAATAATAATAATAATAGGCTACAGATATTTTATGCTTTTTGCACTTTATATTTGATACCAAAAACACATCTTTTGCTCCATGTTGAAGAGAGAGGCTGTTAGTTAACAGATAGTGTTTTAAACTGTGATCTAGTATCCAAACAATACATTAAATAGATTTTGCAAACTACAGAGTTGTGATCATTACTAATAGAACTGAATGATACTACTTGTAAAACTGATCAACCCTGTTCTACACCACAGTCAAAATACCATTAATTATTTTGGGGTAACAAAAATAGTAACTTGTAAATATGAAAACTTAAATCTATCCTTTCAAAACAAAAACAAAAAAACCCCAAATAGTTCTGGAGAGATAGTGTGCCACAAGTTAGTGCAAAAAATGTAGAGCAGAATTTACAATTGGAAGTTAAGTGCAATGCCATTAACAGATATCTGTCTCTCAAATTGTGGATGGCTTTGTACAGTCAGAAATGTCCATGATGTCCCCTACCAATGGACACTTTTTCAGAAATAAGTCTTATGCCATCTTGTTTGGATTGCATTGTTGATTACTCTATACATTTTGTTAATCCTGATGTATATCTCTGTGAGAGAAAATTGTCTGTCTGTCTGTCTGTCTGTCTCTATATCTATCTATCTATCTATCTATCTATCTATCTATCTATCTATCATCTATCTATCCGATCTCTATAATAGTCTGAGCAAACAACTCTGGGTATCTCATGATGAAGAGACATAATTAAAATCTTAAAAGCATTTTAAAACAATAAAAACGATTAAAACAATAAAAAACCGTTAAAACGTCTAATTCAAGCAAGCAAGATATTCGGCCTGTTAGCAGTAAAGCCAGGAGGTGGGGCCCTTGGCGTATGTAGTGCTCCATGCTTGAGAACATAGCCAGGTCTTCAAAGCTTTATGGAAGGCTAACAGAGTTGAGGCCACTTTAATGTCCGGAGGGTGTTCCATAAAGCAGGAGCTGCAGCAGAAAAAAGTTTGTTTTCTAGTCCCTGTCAACCAACATTCAAACATCTAATACACAAGTGGCCGAACTAGCAGCTGAGAGAGCCCTGTGCTCTTCCCTGGGTTCAATGGGCTCAAACTCTTCCCAGTTTGATTTGCAAGATGTAGCCTCCATTGTCTCCAATGGAGTCTAAGGCTAGAGTCCAACATGAAGCAAATGTGACAGATTTTATCTGCCAGATGTGCAGCATATTCTTCAAAATGACTCTTTAGGTAGACTTTGGCCTTATTCTCTTCAAGGCGGGACCGAGTCACTGAAACAGTGCCACTAGGTGGCTATCAGCAGACGCAATAAGGGAGGAGAAATAATTACGTTTTGACACCCTAAACGCCATGAGGTAGGCCTTTATAGCAGCTCTAGCTTGTGTTTGGTCATCTTCACTTCCTGTCTTTCACCAGCAATCCTCTACGCATAGAAAGGCCGCCCAGGCGCAATCCAGTCTAAAGTTGTTTCCACTTTATTACTCCATTCAGCCTCCAAGGCTTCAACCGGACTAAATATTAAGCTTTCTGGAATAACCTTAAGTTCCCTCTGGAACCCAATCAGGTCCATTAGTGGCCTGGGGCAATCCAATCCAATAGGGCCAGGCTCCCTGCAGGGAGGGGTTGAAAAGAGGGGTGGATTTAAGGCTCAGTAGTGTTCTAAAAGTAGAAGTAAATCATCTTGTCTTCCCAACTGGTACAACGGCTGTCCTAATCAGTGGGAGAAAGACAAATATTTTGAATTAAGAGGCAGATACATCTAGGAAGTAATTCCCAGCATATCGCTTGAATTCTGTGTTACCTACAAAACACGTCTTGTTTGTCAGTATGCATATTGAATATGATATCATTTTTTAGGTTTCCCTTGGATGTTTTATATGTTTTTATTGAGGAGAAGCAAGTCTCCTCTGTAGATTATTGGAACAGTCCATGTTTGACTCCTTATCGATAATGGAAGCAGAGTTTTACCTTTTGTCCCTACAGGTCAAAAAAAAATCTTTACATTTGGGAACCTAGCTGTAGCTCTCTAGATTTCATATGTGAGGTGATTTTTAAGCAGAGGAAAGCTTAAATGATTGGGGAGAGAAATAAACTGAATGAAACAATTAAATCTTGGCATACGACTATAATTGGGTCATATAATTAAATCTTGACATGACCACGATTGGAACTTTCATCAGACAGTGATGCAGTCGTTAAATGATTTGTGACTGCTTTTACAACTTTTGCCACGGTCGTTAAACAAATCACACTATCATTAAAGCAAATCTGGCTTCCCCCTTGACTTTGCAATCACATGACATCAGGATGCTGCAACTGTCATAAATTGCATGCTGATTGCTAAGCAACCAAATTTTGATTATAGGACTACGGGGATGTTGCAGCAATAGTAAATGAGAAGTCTGGTCATAAGTCATTTTTTTTCAGCTCAGCAGTAACTTCAAACAGTTGTTAAACAAATGATCGTAGGTTGAGAACTACTTGTAGTCTCAAGTATTATGTACATTATCTTGTTCAACCTCAGGATGAACTGTGGATCTCTCTTCAGGCTTGGCAACTGGCTCATATTTATGACAGTTGCAGTGGGTTAGGGTCATGTGATCACCTTTTGCGGCCTTCTGACAAGCAGTCAATGGGGAAGCCAGATTCACTTAACAACCATGTTAGTAACTTAACAACCGCAGTGATTTACTTAACAACTCTGGCAAGGAAGGTCATACAATGGGGCAAAATTAACTTAATAAATGTCTTACTTAACAACAGAATTTTTGAGCTCAGTTGTGGTTGTAAGTCAAGGACTACCTGTAATAGAAATTGTGATTGTAAATTGAGGACTACCGGTAATAGAAATGCAAGGATATACAGATAGTCCTCGACTTACAACAGTTCATTTGGTGACTGTTCAAAGTTACAACAGCACTGAAAAAAATGACTCATGACCATTTTTCAGTTAACTAACTTTGCAGCTTCCCCATCATCATGTAATCAAAATTCAGGTGCTTTGCAACTGATTCATATTTATGACTGTTGCAGGGTCATGGGATCACCTTTTGTGACCTTCTCAAAAGCAAAGTCAATGGGGAAGCCAGATTCACTTAACAGCTGCGTTGCTAATTTATCAACTACAGTGATTTACTTGACTCTGGCAAGAAAGGTTGTAAAGTGGGGTGGGGGAAACTCACTTAAGATATTATTTAACAACATAAATTTTGGAGTCAGCTTAGTCATAAGTTGAGGAATGACACTTTGCCCTTTTTCTTCATTTTTATTCTTGTGCAAAGATCTGAACAAAGATATATAGTTGAATTGCACCTGCTCTGCTCTTCTTGAATCCTTCCCTTCAAAGGAACATTATCAGGGTGAAGAGTGTACATTACTTTCCCATTCCCATTTTTTACAAATCAAAAGATTTAATAAATTTTGGAGAAAAGAATATTGGTGAGATGACCAGAGTTGTGTGACTATGAGATGGGCAGCATGTAAAATAAATATACAAAATAAAATATTTACTATAGGAATCAATAGCCTGAAGCTCCAGAGCTTTTTAAGAAACTCCTGTAGTTAAAGTAACGAACAAACTGCAGTATAAATTCTAAAATGTCTTGCAGTGCAAGTTGCAGCTAAGTAATCCTGGAACACTCTTCTCCCAGCCAATAAAAATATAAAAAATCCTGGCCCTATCCATGTATATACCAGTTTGGATCATCTTGCTTTCTTAAAAATATTATGTGCATCCCAATTAATAAAAGATTGGCAACTGTTAATGCTACAATAGAGAAAGTTAAAGCAATTTATATCAATTTTCTGATTTTAGTTTTAACCTTTTTTACAATATGAACTCTTTTACAATTTTACAAACTATTCTCTTTGCCCCTGGTGCTTACATAAAATTATAAGAAACAAAACAGGGCCTGGAGTTGCAAAATATCTGAAATATTTGTGGTGTTATAAATGGAATTGAAAACTCAAAATGGAACTGAAACAGTTGAAAACGTTTCTGTATCTTCTATACTACAGGTATAAGTATACTGTATGTAGGTAAATATACAGTAATTTAACTGCAACCATAAATGCTTTTGAACCAGTTTTAGCCTCATTGGCTCAGTTCTAGTTTATTTTCATTGATTTGAGTAATTATTTAGAAAGCTGTGGTAACTTCTGGAATAGAATATGTTTCTCGTTAAAAAAAAATATATTGACATAACTGACCAACAAAGCCTTTCAGTTTCTAAATAAGCTAAGTTCAGTTGGATTGCACAAGCTAATTTAATTGACCATCCAAAAAAATATTTCCAAACTCTATTAAACTTGTGGTTTTTTTCTTTAAAAAAATACTAAATTGGAATAGTATGAGTGAAAATGAAATGAATGTCTGCAGAAATATTCTAATCAAGACAAGTGGGAGTTTTCATGAGCCATCAGCTGTTAGACAAAAACAGAGCAAATGATACAGTTGACCAACTTCCTTTATATGCTAAATTGTATCTCTGCTTGTGATGCAGTTGCTATGTGTATTAAGAAATTCATTTGTTGTAGGTATTTTCTTAACTAGGCAGGTGGTTAACCATTAACTGAGATAATTGGTACAAGAAAGAAAAGCATATTAGATTTTTATACCCATTATTTGTGATAGACCTGCTTATAACATATTCTCTATTTCAATGGGGTTAGAAGTAGCATGAGCCTACAGTCAGATAACCTTGAACTAACAAAGTACTGCTATTTGCTGGCTATGATATTGAATGGTGGGAGGTCTGAAAAAATTCTGAAAAAGCCAGATGGTGCAAGAGATAAACTCTATGCTTAACTGTAAGCTTAGGAAGATAAAATGTGCAGGCAGGACTATTGATAAGAAATGTGAAGGACTTCATATCTTTTGTCTCATTAAACATTTTCATACTGAAATTACCCGTATAGTTTTGGTGCCCTCCAACCCAGTAACTTTAGCAAATACTGCAGTATGAACATCTAAACTATATCCATAGTTTTCAAATCACAGTAAAAATCTCATTGAGTTCTGGAGTACTATAGATATAACAACTCAGTTAATGAATGATGATTAAATGCAGCTGAAACTGCTGGTTTTGTTTTTGGTGTTTTTTAAATAATAAATAACACTTTACAAATGCTTTTCTTAACCTATATATTATTTTTGTTAAGAGACACCATCAGTTATTTAATTTATAAGAAGTAGTTAACTATAAATTAGTGAACAGCTTAGTTTACAAGTTTAAAACGATCATTTCATAAATTCATTGTGCTATGTAATATAGCTATTTAAAAATTGCTTCATTTCCCAATCCATGTAACTTATGCAGTGACTTACCGGTATATGACTTTGAACCTTAAATTCAAGCATGTTGTCCTTTCTATCTATAGTAACTGGGGGTATTACAGAAGAACAATTTCAGACACATCAACAGCAGTTAGTTCAAATGCAAAGGCAGCAACTTGCTCAGCTCCAGCAGAAACAGCAGTCTCAGCATCAATCCCAACAGACATATCCAAAAGCACAGGTAACAAACACCTTTCTTGAAAATTGTTTCTCTTATATTCTAGAAACCAATGTAGACCCAGTACTGCTTAAAAAAAAAATCTCTCCCATTTTTTGTCTTCATATCTATCTCAAATAGACCAGTCTCTAACATACTTAATATGCGACCAAAATCGAGTAGATAAATGCAGTGTTATGATTGTGACAAAAAAGGACTGCCACAGTCATGTTTGTCTATTAATTATAGCCCATATACTGTATTCATTGCTGATTATAAACCAGTACTGTTAGTGCTTGTGTATCTGTCTTATCTGTTCTTAGAAAAATCTGTTTTCTTCTAATTCATACAACTAACTTTACAATTCTTCCAAAGAGTAACTACTATATTGAGCTGATGGCAGCAAAAAATACCAGTCATGAGGGCACATTAAAGATTAGCAGATTCACTGTGTTATTCTTTAAGGCATGAGTTTCCTTGGGCTACAACCTGTGGTGAAGTAAATCTGCTAGTTTGTAATGTAATACAGAATCCCAGTGACTCATTTATTAATATTTAGAATTTGGTATTCATTTCTTAATCAGTTTTCCCCCAGCCCCTTTGTAATGTTGATTCAACATTATTTAAATAGTCTAATAGTATGAATTATTGCCTTTCCTTGAACATTATGGCACTATTAATATATGATCACAGTGGACATTATTTTGAGTGTTTTGATATTTTTGCCTTCGTTAGTGATTGCAATATAGCGTGTTGTTCAGTGTCCCGTACTTATTTGGGTTTCTTATTCCTATGTACACATATGAAATTTAATCCTCTTTGGAAGGAATGTGGAGATATTTCCATTTAAAGAAAGGTGCTTTTAACATTTCAGCACTGGACCATGTTTTAAAATGGTAAAGGTAAAAGATAGCAAAAACCTTTAGCTTCTTTAGTAGGCAGAACCTAATCTGAAGCCAGTGAAAGCCTGTGTGTTCACTCAAAGCAGCCCCTTCCTCTCCTGCAGCCACACAGGTACTTGCAGTCTAAGAGTTAGAAGCAGTTCTGTCATTAGGAGAACATCTCTTGGGTCTGGATAATTTTTTTTACTGTTTATATCAAGAGTTAATTTGATTGTAACTTACAAATAGTCTGTAATTATGAAAACTGTTGTGTAAAATTTCCAGGGCTCAAGCACTTCTGATTGCATGTCAAAAACGCTTGATTCGGCCAGTGCCCATTTTGCTGCATCTGCAGTGGTGAGTGCACCCGCTCCCAATCGGAGTGAGGTGACAAAGGAACAGAGTGCCAGCCACAATATCAACGGTGTTGTTCAGCCAACAGGTACGTTTTCCTTTGTTGCATTATTTTCATGTTAGTTTGTAGCAAGATGTTGCTAATCCTTACTTTCTATGCAAGAGAAAGTCTGAGAAAATGCTTGATAGGACAATAATGATTGATTTTTTAAAATTAAATGATAGTATGGAAGATTTTTATCTTTTTATTATTTAATAAAAATAATAAAATTCTTGTCGTGTATCTGCAAATTCTTTCATACTTTAAAGAATTAAATTGTGCCTTTGAATTTAAGACACAAGTCCTAATGTTTGGATGTAGGTCTCTTTCATTATTGCTTCATATCAGTAGCAATAGCACTTAGACTTATATACCGCTTTACAGTGCTTTACAACCCATCCTAAGTGGTTTACAGAGTCAGCATATTGCCGCCAACAATCTGGGTCCTCATTTTACTGACCTCGGAAGGATGGACGGCTAAATCAACCTTCAGCTGGTCATGATCGAACTCTTGGAGTGAGCAGTGACTTAGTCTGTGGTATTGCATTTTAACCACTGTGCTACCATGGCTCATAGCTTGCTCCATCCTGGTGCCCTCCCCATATGTGTTGCCTTATAACTTACATCACTCTTAACCCAACTGATGGAATATGCCATAGCCAGAAGACATTAAGATGGGATGGTTTTATTGGTTTTATTTCCTCTATTTTATTTTACTTGAAACTTATTGAGTACATCTGTTTTGTTTTGAACAGCAACATCAAAAACACTGTATTCCACCAATATGGCTCTGTCATCTAGCCCAGGGATCTCAGCTGTACAACTTGTAAGGACAGTCGGTCACACCACCACAAACCATTTAATCCCAGCATTGTGCACAAACAGCTCTCAAACACTTCCGATGAACAATTCTTGTCTCACCAATGCAGTGCACCTCAACAATGTCAGTGTTGTTTCTCCAGTCAATGTACATATCAATGCAAGGACTTCAGCACCATCGCCAACCGCCTTAAAACTTGCCACAGTTGCTGCCAGTATGGATAGAGTGCCAAAGGTGACTCCAAGCAGTGCCATCAGCAGCATAGCAAGGTGTGTGTCTTTTGGATATGAATGAAACAAGCTCAAGCTTTTGTGATCTCTTTGTCTCCTTTTTAAAAAAAAACAAAAGTGGATTTACCAGCGAATCCTAACCCAGGAAAGGCTGGATTAAGTAATGATATTTGATTTGTGTATCTTGTTGGGAAAAGGTCTGTTTATGATCTACCCTCATAAGTGGAAGGCTAATTCAGCCAATTATTTTATATTACAAATTTCAAGAAAAATCTAAAATCCTATAGATTATGTATAAACAATGTATAAATCCTTCTATATTTTTATATTAATACATTGTTTTATCCTTCTAATGCAAATTAAGATTCTCTGTTTTTTTTTTTATTCCCATTCCACATGCTCTGAGAGAAACTATTTGCCATTTGGGAAATATTGCATAAATTGTCATTTTCTTCCTAGTAAAGTTTGAACTTTGTTGTGGATTTCTCATATAATAAATGAGAGATGCCAAGTTAACAATGTCAAATATTAAGAAATTATACCACGTAGCTCATTATTATAACTATATATTTATTTGCCCTTCTCTTTTCACTTTCAGAGAGAACCACGAACCCGAAAGATTGGGTTTGAATGGAATAGCAGAGACTACAGTAGCAATGGAGGTGACATAACCTAACACAGTAGCTCAATGTGTGCTGATGGTGTCATTTATATTCCAGCTGAATGCAAAACAAAACTCTGTGGATCACAGGGGATTAAAATGGACCTAAACGGACTATCATATCGTATATTAAGTCGATATATAATGTACATTTTGTAAAATTGGGAAAATCACTACCTTGTAAAATAGTTTATTTGTATCATCAATATTATTTCTGTTACTTGAATAGTAGATATTCATCATCATGCTTTTGCACTTGAATTTGCAACTGAATGGATTTAAAAATAATTCTTTAAATGGGATCATGAGCATGAAATGGGATCCTGCATCACTTGTTTTAACTATTTATTTTGCCATGTTTACATTTTGTATCTTGTAAAAAATAAATCCAACTTTGTGTCTAAAAAAAGTTAAAGATTCATAGCTAGGAAAAATTCTTGTAATTTTTTTCTAAAGGAAATGTAAAGTTTTCACTTGGTTCATTTTGTTTCACAATTTTAGATGGACTTTTTGGTAAATACTTTAGTGGCATTTCACTGTCAAATATGAAGTTCAAGGCAAAATAGTATTTTCTATTACTGTGCAGGGGAAAGGGATGGATCGATACATGCAAATTTAATGTAGTAACCCACTTTTCCATATATTTTGAATGTATATTTCTATTTATAATACCAATTTATAAAAAATAATTACACAGAAAACCTGACTAGTACAAATTATGCATCTAGCACATATTAAACTGTGCAGATATGAAGAAAATTTTCAACTGATTATATTTTATCTGAAGTCTGCATAATTTAACCGGCTTTTAACTGTAACACACCACATAAATGATATTTTACCAGGTATGTATTGCATTATATATCATTGCAATAATTATTGGATGTCTAGATATCGAGCCATCCCAGGTAATGGGGGAGGGGGGAGGGTCATGGCAGATTGTCTTTCAATTTTGGAAAGTTTTCCTGTGGCTACAAGGCAAGTAACGGGTTGGAAAAAGTCTGACTGTAAGCGTTGGACACCTTCGTAGTGTAGTGTTTTAGTGACTTTTTTTATACGGTTCTTGTAAATTAGATACGTGTAGTGGTGTTTCAGAATGTTTGTTTATGCACTAGTTCAGACAACTTTCCCTGTTACTTGTTCTTGATAAGTGAAAACTGCAGGGAAATAAAAATACATATCAAAACATGGGCATCTTGCATACGTATTTATTTCACAACATGGAGAACAATTTGTAAATTTTGCAAGCCAGTAGTTATCAAACAGACACCAGCAATTTGGCACGAATAAGTTCAGTACCACCTCAATAGAACAATGATTCTAGAAGTGCAGGCATG
This sequence comes from Naja naja, assembly GCA_009733165.1. Lineage (NCBI taxonomy): Eukaryota > Metazoa > Chordata > Lepidosauria > Squamata > Elapidae > Naja > Naja naja. Next base: position 222,145,707 of record CM019148.1, on the reverse strand, counting down.
TAACCTGCTGGATTGGGAAGTGTGTGTGCAAAAACTTGGTGGATGGAATTGGGTGTTTATATCCAGCACTTGGGTTGTGTGTACGTGATCCCCACATTGAGACCGGTACTCTGTAAACATGGAACAAAGTGACACTGCTTTCTATTTGGTGAGCTCTAGGCATGTACAGAACTCTATGGGCAGCACACATGGTGCATGTGTCAGTTTCTGAACTGGGACTTGAAACTGTTTAAAGAGTTTTCCTTCATTTGTACTTGATGTATGTGCATATTGCACATATAATCACTACCTCATAGCTGTAATTTATGCTGTACACGCTTTTGCATAATTATCTGAATGGAAATTTACTATTTGATTATGTAAGTGGCAAATCATAACAATGATACTTCACTAATTTTTATCTTCCTCCCGTTATATTTTTGAAGTGAGTCTGAACATATTTAAAGTAAAGAGAAACATGAATTTGGCTTCTTTAGGTTCAATTTAATTTTATTACTGATTTTTATGTTGTGCTTCTTTTAAAAGGATAAATCGTGTGTATACCATGTTATTAATACTTCCATTTGGTCGTTATTATATAAAAAACTCTGCCTCTTTTAAAGTAAAATGGATTGACCCTTTTTGCTTCTTGGCTATCATAGTTTTCCAAAGATTAAAAAAGTAGTCAGAAAATATTAGCTAGTGCATGTTTTTGCTCCATGAAGCCGAAGAGTTAATGATTGCATTTGCATACCAGTCTAGTATGCTTTAACACTACACCTTTGCTCAGAAAATACATTCTAGGTAATTATGGCTGATCTTTATTTCTCAGTCACCTTCCTAGAAATTAGCCTTTAAAAAGGCTGAGGACAGTATATGCAAAGTGAAGCAAAGTGACACAGCTTGCATTGGATGGAAAAAGTCAAAGACACTTGGATATTCCTTAGTTACAGGTTTACCCATGATCTGATTTGAATCAATAAAAATTTACTAATAGCAAATGCTACAAGCCTGCCAACACATAGTATCTGGCCCTTGATATATCTAACTTTGTAATATTTTCATAAGACAGGTTTTTGTTATAAAATATGTGGACACTTGAAAAACTGGAGTCTGCAGAAGTGACTTTGTACTACTGGGTTGCATAGAGAAGTAACAACATAACAGTTGTAGATTAATGCTACAGTAGATTAACTTGGGATAAGCTATTCATTTGTTTCACATTTTTTGTATCCTGCTCCAATCTAGAGTTTGGGCAGTACACAACAGAGACTTAAACAAAGAAATGCCCTAGATGGCCATCAGAAAATCTAACCCTTGTTAAAAGTACAGTGGAATAGTATTGTTTTAACAGCTGTGTGAATTAACCACAAAGGAAGAGGCTGCTAACATTTCCAGAGGCAATGAGTTCCAAAGTACAGGGACAGAACAGAAAAAAGCCTGCTGCCTGGTCCAGGTCCATCTCATTGTACCTAGTTGGGAGAACTTTTAATATTCTCATCTTTTTGCAGGATGACACATTCAACCTTGACAAATGACACCTGCTCCTACATCCCACAGAGTTCTGAATCAGTGTTTTAGAAGCCCAGCTGGTAACCTTGAAGCCACTTTAGCAGTAGTGTTATTTTACTACAGCAGGATTGTACTGTTGGCAATTTAGCCACTGCATTCTGGACCAGCTGCAGCTTCTAGGTAATCTCTGAAGGCTGACCCACATAAAGCATTTACAGCATTCCAATTCAGTGTTGATTGAAATAGGGGTTACATGGCCAGGTAGGATTGTAATTAGCATACCAGACAAAGCTTGTCAAAAGCCCCATAGCCTCTACCTGTTGCTCAAGCAGTACCTACAAGTCAAGATCATGAACCAACGCCTTTAGAAACAGTGCCATTCTACCCTATCTGGCAACCTTCCTGAATGTTCATTGCTGAAAAACAATTTGGTTTTGGATTCAATCCAGCATTATTTTGCTCCGTTCAAACCCTGATAGAACCCAGGCGCCAAGCTTTCTAGGGCATCCTTGCTCTGGCTTGACCTCCCAGGGTCTTAGATGATAAATAGGTTGGGAAAGAGCACTCCCTGCTACCTTAAATTGAAACAACTGCTGGAACAAATGTTGCCATAATTACTGACAGGAATGACCTCAGGAGCTGAAACTTGAAGCAGTGTTTTTGACTCCCCAGCCTTGTATGCAGCCTGGCAAGATATCAGAAGCCAATAGTATCACATGTCACGGAAGATCTTACAGAAGTAATAAGGTGCTCTTTCCCATCAAGGATCCGGATGAGGATCATCCACCAGGGCAATCAATGCTATTTCTGTCCCATTTCTTCTAGGATTATCTGTAGCTAAGCCATCAGGAAAAGTTGGACACCAAGCAGAAATGGTTAAAAACCACTGTTTCACATAGGACTTCTTCCAGAGAAGACATGCAACCTCTTCTTTTAAGATCTATGCCATGGTTCTCTCAAGCATTTGAAATTTTCCTAATCGCACTCTGTCTGGTTGTCCAAGGAAGGCACTGAGGACATGGTTTAAGGTGCACAAGTGACAGAGTTTGCACCACAGGATCCGAGCCTATTCTCGGGCTCAAACAAATCCCAGCTAACACAAGATCTCGCTTTGCACACTGATTCTGTCCACTGGCATCTAGCCCAGAGTGGGTATCAGCTACGTTATTCATCAAAACACTTTTAAAAATAATTTGGCACACCAGCACTGCCTTATCTCACTCATGCTAAATGGGTCCAGATCATTCTGAACAGGGCTGCCTGTTGGGACTTCCTAGATGAAAAATAAGTGCAGGAAAAGAAATATGCTTCCCTGTTCTTTTCATTACTATGTAGGTGATGTCTCTGGGAAACTTCTGACAGCTAAATTCAAGTCTGACATACCAAGAGTAGAAAAAAAAGCAAAATATAATTTAGTATATTATTGCATGTTACACCCCTCTTGTGTGAGCTGCATTGGCTACCAGTTGCCCTCCGGGTGAGATTCAAGGTGTTGGTATTAACCTACAAAGCCCTTCATGGCTTACGACCGGAGTATTTGCAGGAGACCCTGCTGCCAGCAATGGGCTCCCAACGTGCCGTGTGTTCTCACAGATGGGGCCTCCTTGGGGTACCGTCAGCCAATGTTGGCTGACGACCCCCAGGGGTAGGGCCTTCTCTGTGGGAGCACCCACCCTATGGAACCAACTGCCCCCTGAGCTTCGGATGGCCCCTGACCTCCGCTCCTTCTGTTGTGGCTTGAAGACATGGTTATTCCAATTTGTCAACCTGGACTGAGGGGGCAGGATGGGAGTTTTAACTATTTGTCTTCATGATTTTAAATTTGATTGGGTTTCTAGTTAGTTTTTAGCTGTGTGATATTTGTATTGTATTGTTTTTATATGGTTGTACGCCACCCCGAGTCCTTTGGGAGATGGGCCGGCCTAGAAATCCAATTTATATATATATATATATATATATATATATATATATATATATATATATATATATATAAGATGCAGATAGTTTGATGTATTAGTATTGTCAGCTAGTGAAACTAGTGCAAACATACCTACTGAGTTCCAGAAAAGAATATGTAATATCTACCCTTCTGTGCAAAAATCTCATTTTTGACCAGCTATAATTGGTATTCTCGGGGACAACCAATGTACAATGGTAGTCACATTGACTAAAAATTCACAGAGGCGATCTTTTCATTAGGGCAGCCAAGTTTTAAACTAATTTCAAACTTCTGAATTTACTATTAATAGTAACGGCTGTATTAATGAAGGACTATAGTTAAGGTACACTAAAATGTTAGTTCAATTATTTTTTATTTTTATTATTTTATTTAATAACAAGAACAAAACAAAAATAGTGAACATTCTCAAGCTTATATATATATATGTATGTATGCATGTATATATTTTTTTTCAAAGAAAAGATACTAGTGGTATAAGAAAAAAATGAAAAAATACAACAAAAAAGAATCTTATGCCATTATAATAAACAGTTACAATTCTATATATACTTGTCTAATGCAAATATTATTCAAGTCATATGTATTTTACGACATATTTAGGTTTAGCCGAATTCTTGACATCTTAGTTAACTACTGATCTTCTTTGAAAGACAGTCATTTAGAGAAAGAATTGGTTCAGGTGAAGCAGTGATCTTGTTTTGGTATCATTCAATATTTATCTAAAGCCAAAAAAATATAATAATTATGGAGTTTGGGTGCTATAGACATTGTAAGAGACAAAATTGCCTGAGGACTACACTAGGACAATGTAAGTTCAGGACAGGGATGTAAAGAATGTGAAGCTACTATCAATAATAATGATTCTTGTGAATTGGACATAAAATCTGTAATCTAGTAATATTATAAAATCTACTTATAAAATAGAACTATTGGTACTGATTTTTCTGATTCCTGCTGACCCATCCAGATTTGCTTGTTCTGTAATTCTTCAGCTGAGAACTGAATAAGATGTGGTGCAATACTTTGGAGAAAAATGGCTTATCCATCTCGAGCAGGAAAATCTAAAGTGGAATTCAGGTCATGGTTAGAAGCCCAGATTAGGCAGAGTTTCTGGTCAAATAAAGCTTTTACGTTCATTAGCAAGGATTCAAGTAAAGGTATTCTTTGTATCTTAAAACTCAACATAAGACCACTGAATGGATGGAATCAAGCATTTGCTACATATCTTCCAGCTTTTTTTTTTTTTAATTACATTTATATGCCGCCCTTCTCCGAAGACTCAGGGCGGCTTACAATTTTTGGGATACAACCCAATGCGCTCAGCAATAGCCTTCATTCCATTGTATATGCCTGCTTATTACTAAGCGGCATTTTTACAAGGTCAGCTTATTGCCCCCAACAATCTTGGGTCCTCAATTTACCTACCCCGAGAGGATGGAAGGCTGAGTCAACCTTGAGCCTGGTGGGATTCGAGCCTACAGTAATTGTAGACAGCTAGATCTTAAGAGCAGGCATTTTATATCAGCATACTGAGTATCTAATGCTAATGTCTTTCTGACATCTGAGACACACACAAAAATGTACACATACCTTGCAAGAAATATTTTAGTCAACAAGTCAGATTTAATTCCTGCTGATTATGTGGACATATGCTTAACAACTTGTCCTGACTTAATAGCACAGAGTTCTTCCACATTTGATTCCATTCATCCACCATATTTTTCAGCTTCTGCTTTTCTAAATCTTTCCAAACACAATCAGTTATTTTTAGAATCAATCATTTTAGCATAGCTGCTTTTATACAGTTTACAGCAGCATCACAACTCTATAAAGGATCACTGCAATAAAAATTCCATTTTTACAAACCTGGAAGCTGTGCTTCCAAAATTTTGCTTGATTAATAGAAATCAATCTAGTTTCAATAATTATTAGTAATAAATTAATAAACACATTTACTTAATCTAAAAATATACTGCCTTGTCTTCAACATGCCAAGTAGCTCCAAATATATATATTTTAAATACTTTGACATGGTTTGCAATTTTGAAACATTCTATAAGTTAAAAACCTAGGAAATCTCTGAGTAAAAACCATTATTTTTGGAAAACCTTATTTTGCATTTGGCCTCAAGTGATTACAATAGAAAATACTGTGAATGTGAAACTTGCAACAGTTCTTTCCATCTGAAATTTAATTTAGTAAGCAGGTGACAGTTTTGAATAGTGTTGAAGGTCATCCCTTAGCAAATAATTGAGGAATGAATACAGCAATAGCCAATTGTGAAGCAGTGTAATATTCTGAGAATTAATGAAGAAATGTACAAATGTCACCAAATTCCAAAATACTTTAAAACAACCTTTATAATGTGTTCATAACAAAGTGTCTTGTTCTTTAGCAGTTATAAATGATCATGGGGAAAGTTGGCAATGCAAAACATAAAAGCTTGGCTATTTGCCTTTTAGATTTGGCCCAAAACAAACCAAATTCTTAAACACAATCTCATTTGCACCCTTAAAATAATCTCATAAATGCAAACTGATACAGAAACTTATGTATAATACTAATGGACCATTATATGTAGGAAATCATAATGGTTTATCTTGACTTTACTGTATGAAGTCATACAAACCATGGGTTTGCTTATTAAATAATTCTCAATAGTTTTTTTTCGCTTTCAAGGCAGAGGTTATATGATCATACAAGTGGTCCTCAACTTACGACCACAATTGAGCCCAAAATTTCTGTTGCAAACTGAATTGAGTTTTGCCCCATTTTACGACCTTTTTTGACACAGTTATTAAATGAATCACTGCAGTTGTTAAGTGAATCTGGCCTGCCCCGTTGACTTTGCTTGCCAGAAGGTTGCAAAAGGTGTTCACACGACCCCAGGACACTGCAACTGTCATAAGTATGAACCAGTTGCCATGTGCCTGAATTTTGATCAAGTGACCACACTTTTTTCAATGCTCTGTTTCAATATCATTGCCTTCTTGTGTTTTAAGTATAGTAGAAGATACTATGATCATACAGATAGTAAAAGGGAAATCTGATCCTGCATCTCTCATAACATTTCTTCCTTCAGGTATGCAGTCCTAAGCTTATTTACCTATGAGCTAGCTCTGTTGAACCTCAGAGTTTATTTTTAAATAGGACTGAAAATTTTTGATTTTTCTGGTTGGGTGTTTTGCTCAGCTTTTTACTGCAGACACTTTAAAAACAGATTAAATTTCCTCCTCTTAAATTTGATTTGGTTTGGATGAGGATGGACAGTTTTAAAATTAAGAATCTCTTTTCAATCCCATTACAATCCAATATGTATAAACTTTCTTGAAGGCAAATCTTCCTGTGTTCAAATGAAACTTACTCCTAGATACACTATTAGTGAACTATGTTCAAAAACACATTAATTCTTAGTTAGCTGGATTAACCTAATTGCTTGAGTTCCCACAATTTAAGAAACCATAATTTAGCCAGCCTAAATTGTTCCAACTCAGTATGCTTGACTGAACATCTCTCAGACTGCAAAAAGATATAAATATTGTTCGTAGTAATTAGTAGACCCCCAAATCTTTAGCTTGCTTACCTGTTTAAATGCTATATTCATACATTGTAATAAACCAGTTTATTTAACTATGATTTATAAAATAATTGGCAGTTCATATAGCATACTAAATCATAAAACATAGTTTACAAGCTATTAATGACTTTGTTATTATGACATGCTGAGACACAAAGAAACCATCTTATGACTTATCATGCTGTATGAATCCAGCCTCACGATAAAAAGTAATAGTTTACATATTTCAACATGGTACATAACAATTCAAGAGATAATTAAAAGATTAAAATATGAAAGACAACCAATCATTGCAAAAATAATCACATAATAAACTACAAATCTTCAATAACCAATTAAAACTATTTAATATTTAAATTAACAATACATGGAATCTCAATACCCTAACAAATAGCTGCACAATCTGAATAATGAAAAATCCATGAACAATAAAATTGTTAAAGTTTAGATTTCACTTGTTTAGGGCCAGATTTTACAACATCATCCTATCTTTGGTCACATTCTGCTGTATTCTGCCTGAAATACATTTTCAACTCTTATTTAAGATGTGATAATTGATGGTTGTCCAAAGAGCCTTAGGATGCTCATTCCATAGTCTAGAAGCAGGTTCTGGAAAGCCCCAAGATATAAGGTCTCAGGGGAAGTAAGTCCCCAAACCACTTTTCAACCTCCCTGCACCACCTGAAAATATTATACCAAAGATAAGAAACAGATGATGCAGGATTGGGTCATAAGATCCTTAGAAATAAAACCAAGCATTTGCATGTATTGGACCTTTGCTATTATAGGAAGCCAATGAATGGAATATATTTCAAGGAAAAGGATACCAGAAATATCTCAAATTGATTGCAGCAATATCACTTGCTTTAGGCCAACTTAATAATCTTTTTTCCTCTGTTTTTATTGAGGGGGCATTTTTAAGTTAAAGGAGTTGGAAGAGCAAAAAGGAACAAGAAGGAATAAGCAACAAAGAGCAAGGAGAGTCAGTTTGGTCTAGTGGTTAAGGCATATATACATGCATGTATATATACATACATAAGTCTTTTCAGGAACTGGTCCCAATATAGTGGGAGGCTAGAATAAACCTTTGCTCTCCTTAATGGGCCTTGGGTGACTCAGGCTGTTAAATGCCTGCTCTTAAGATCCAGCTGTCTACAATTACTGTAGGCTCCAATCCCACCAGGCTCAAGGTTGACTCAGCCTTCCATCCTCTCGGGGTAGGTAAATTGAGGACCCAAGATTGTTGGGGGCAATTAGCTGACTTTGTAAAAAATGCTGCTTAGTAATAAGCAGGCATATACAATGGAATGAAGGCTATTGCTGAGCGCACTGGGTTGTATCCCAAAAATTGTCAGCCGCCCTGAGTCTCCAGAGAAGGGTGGCATATAAATGTAATAAAAAAAAAATTCACTTTGTTTTATCCACAAAAATGTCAATGACTGTCTTAGGTTGTGAGCACCGGACCTTCCAAATCCTGGTTTGTTTGATCATAGTTAACAGAATACATCACACTTTGTTAAGTTTACCCAGCATACTAATCTATCATCAGATTAACACTGGCAATTAAAGAAAAAGAACAAACTGAATATTCCATGATATAGGAACTATTTTATCAATGGTTGGAAAATAAAAGCAGAAGTTAGAAATTAAATATATGAGTATAGAGTGGAAGGAGTTAAGAAGGAGATGGTTATATCGATAAGACATACTATGTATAGTAGTTTGAAATAAGAATATAGTTATTGTTGTTATGGTAAGGAATTTGTAGTAATTCACAAGGTATTTGTACCCAGATGGCACACTGTTTAAATGAAAGATGGACTGTTTGTAAAAATAAAATAAAAAATTAATTTAAAAAAAAGTCTTCAAGTTGCCAAGTTCGGAGATCCCTGCCCTAGACCTAAGAACAAACCCTGTCAGCTACTCAACCCTCAGCCCGCCTTTCCACTCCTTATTTTTAAAGCCCTTTTTTCAAAGCTCAGCATCCCATCGAGAAAAGCACCTCCAGGACCCGATCACAACGGCCAGTTTCCCTGGCCTCGTCGCCCCGCCCTCTTCCCCCCCTCCCCTCCATGCCCCTATCTACCTGCTTGCTTGCCGAACTACAGTTCCCAGGATGCGCCGGTGATTTTTTCTCTCTCTACTCTCCCCCCCCCCTCAAGGCAGTGAGCTGGGAGAAGAGTTGATGTAATGCGGTGAAGTCACAAAGCCCTCGGGGATGGGGGAAAGGGGAGAGTGAAGGGGGGAGAGGGAGGGAGAGAGATGCAGGATGGTGGCGGCAGGAGCAGGAGCGCCGGCCACGTTACCGCGGCGCTGGGGAGAGGCGTGAGAGTGGGGGGTGTAGATAAATAAAACCCGGCTTCGTTTAGCAACTTCCTTCCCTCCCCCGCCCCCCGCAAAGCTTCGAAGCAGCGGCAGGTCTCTGGGCGAGGCAGCCGAAGCGCTGAGGCCGCGGCCTCTCCTCATTTCTTTTCTCCCCGGTCCGGAGCCTGGAGGTCTTGAAGAGCCGGGAATGCCTCGGCCGCGCCGCCGCTTTCTCCTCTGACTGGGCTTCGGCTCCCTTCTTTCGGCCCATGCCTCCCCCGCTGCTAAAATAACCGCCCGCCCCCTCCTCCTCCTTCTCCTGCCAAAGGTGTATATTTTTTTTTACATTTTTATTTTTATTTCATTTTTTTAAAACCCTCCCCGAGGTGGGAAGGAAAGTATCCGTCGTCGCTCCCTCGCCTCAAACCCAGCCGCGCGCCCCTCCGGTCCGCCGAATCCGCCCCGCTTGCCCGTCGAGATGGCGGACCCCGCCGAATGCAGCATCAAAGTGATGTGCCGGTTCCGACCCCTCAACGAGGCGGAGATCCTGCGCGGGGACAAATTCATCCCGAAATTTAAAGGCGAGGACACGATCGTCGTCGGGGTAAGTCTCCCCCTCGGGTTGGGTTTTTTTTAGGCAGCCGAGGAGAGTTGCGCCTTGGCTTTTTTTTTTCCTCCCTTCGCTCGGCCTCGAACTCTTCTTCTTTCGGGACCGCGGCGGGAAACCTGATCAATTTCTGTCCCCCGCCTCAATCCCCTTAGTCTTACTCCGGGCCCCCCCTGAATGGCGTGCCGCTGCACCGCATTGTACTCCTTCATCCGTCCATTGTTCCCAACATTAGCTTGCTCTAGTGTGTGCGCGTGTGTCTGTGTATATGTCGGTTAGAAGTTCTCCAAGGCTCCTTTCACCTTGAGCGCCAAATTTGGCTAAGAGAAGGGTTGGGAAATGGAGATTTTTTTGGGGGGGATTCTCTGCACTACCTGCTTCTCTTCTGCCAACCCCGACTCCAAACTTGGAAATTGGGTTAAACTCAGAAAGGACAAGAACTCCTTCTCTTTTTCCAGAGCAGGAACGAAAAGCTTTGGATGAGAAAAGGTGCATGCATGCATGCATGCATGCATATATATATATATATATATATATATATATATATATATATATATATATATATATATATATATCTCAGGTGGTCTCAAACCAAACAAATCAGTTTGTCAGTGTAGTGTGAAACCACTTAGATGTTTCAATGGGAAACCACTTAGATGTTTCAAGGGGCGCAAAGTTTCCTTGTTTTGGTGTGAGCATGGGTTGAGAGACACAGAGTCGTGTGGTGGGAAGAACCATTTTTTATTGTGGCTCAAGTATTGTAGTCTAGCAACCACACTGGGAGACGCACAAAGTGTTCTCGGTTGATGGAGATGGATATCAGTGGGTGGGGAGGGAATATGTCGCATGAAATGCATGTTTTTAATGTTAATTTCCTTGGCATATTTTATTGAATTGTTTGATGTTTCAGTAAAGGCCAGAATGAGCTCCACTGAAGTCTACCAGGCATTATTTATAGATATAGACACAGCTTGGATTGCATTGGTAAGACAGCAGGGTGAAGGCTAATGTGTGGGCAAAAGTGTACTCTATACCCGCCTGATTTGGATGGCTTCTGCAGAGGGGAATCTTCCTTGAAAGGTGCTCCAGAGTTGAATTTCCTGCTTTCCGTAACTGCAGCAAAAGCAATGGTGGGGAACTGAATGGAGTCAGCCTCGATTGACTCTTTCATCTGCCTTCCCTCATTGCTACTGCAGTCTTCCAATCCTGAGCATTGATCAAGCTGATGTCATCTGGATCACTGGGCATGCTCATTTGCTTGCACCCTGACGTATTTGATGGATTGGCAGGTGGCGAGAAATTGCTAAGCAAATTACAAGAGGGTAGAATAATTCCCTCCTTCTCACCTTCATATCCACCCTTCTGCCATTTCAGCTTGATCTGGTGGCTTGTGTTGGATCAGCACTAACTTCAGTTAAAAGCCTGCCAAGCTGCAGTCTCTGCAGATAAAGGCAGGATGTGGATATACCCTCTCCAGTGACAGTCTTCAGCTGTCTGCTGTGTTCATTTCTTTATCTGGCAGTGCAATCGGTGAAGAATCGCCTTCTCTTAAGAAAAGTTTTACCTTTTATCAGCTCACATAATTTGAATTAACACCAGCCTTGGCTAAAAGTGTTAATTTGTCTGAAATATGCTGGAGGAACATAATTTTGATTTGTTAGAATTGGCTCCCAATAAATGGGCTCTTTGCTTAATCTGCTACTGCAAATTAATAACTATAAGTTCCCCCTCATGAATGAGGCTTAGTAATGGAAAGACTACTTTTGGGAAACTTGTTTTCTTGGTAATGCATAAATTATATATGCATAAGAAAATGATTGCTCTCTTATTGTGTTGCAATTTATGCTACAGAATCCTTATATTGGTTTCACAACTTCATTTTAACCTGGATGCAGTTTGCTTCTTTTTTGGGGCTGTAATTTAAAATTTGAAGCCAACATTTAACCTCTCATTGCAAAGGAACTCGGTAGACTTACAGTAAACCACAGTGCTGCTTATTTACTTTTGTTTATTATTAAATTTATTTGCCACCCATCTCACAGTGGGGCTACTTTGGTCAGTATTATGAGGGATGGTTTTAAAATGTGCATTTGGGGGCATCAAAAGTATTAGGTGTGAAAAGTGCTGTGCCTATCATAGAGTTTTGTAATGCTTGGTGCAAATACTTATTCAAAAAACCAGGGCCGATTGAAAGGAAAGGAAAAAATGTCCCTATCTACCAATGTAGGATCTGGAGACATTCACTACAGCTATAAATTTGGGGTGACTTCGGACTAACTCTAGCATTTTTTTATACAAAATATAATTAAACTGGCTTCACATGTGACAGCTGCCAGTTTAGACAGTTTTAACAAGGTACTAAAGAAATGAATGGAAGATAAATTTACCTGTCACTGGTAATTTTGATAGCTTGCATGCCTTAAATAACAGTTGCTAGAGTTCATCTGTGAAGGAGGATTTATGACTTTTTCATCCATTCATGAGCCCCTGAGACTGAGCTGGCTTGCTTCTCAGCTAAACTAAATAGGCTTTTGACCCAACCCATCTCTCACTTCATGCACTCTTAATCTCTCACTGCCTAGCCCTAGACAACCCAAGGTTGGTACATTTAAATGGTCTGTTGGATAGTCCTACTGAGGCATGGGTGCCATCAGTCATGAATAATGTGTGCAATAAGGTTTTTTTGCCAATAGAAGGCAATATTTGTAGCTCAGACTTGAAATGAGGGGTCCTTGGTGCTCTGTGAACTTGGTTGTTTTGTTGAAGTTGGTTGTCTTGTTGAATAGATGATGATACCTAGTTTGGATAATGAAATGTCTGCAAGAAAACAACCAAGCTCAGAGAGCACCAAAGACCCCTCAAAGCATTTTTCCTTAACCTTATGATATGGAAACCTACTGTAATTCTTATCCCATTGAGGGGCTCCTTTCAAACCATGTATCCAATTCAGGTGTGGTTTGTGTTACTCTCAAGCTGGAATTTGTTATTTTGTATTCTGGATAGCTAATAAAAAGGTTGATTTCTGTTCTTTCTACAAGCATTCATTCATCTCAACCAGTATAAACATTTTTAGTAACTGTTCACCCCCTTTTAGTTTACAACTAATGATATTTTCATCCCATCTGTTATCTACAGACAAATAGAAAGTCCATTAAGGGTTACCAGAAATAAAACCATATTTTACCCTTGATCAAATAAATCAATTTTATAATCCTTTTTACTTCTTAACTGTTTTAATCTTTAATCTGTTCAAATAGCATCACAGAATTTGATTTCATTTCTTTTGTTCTTTCTCACAAGATTCTACAAAGGTTTAGCAAGCCTCTTTTGTAAACCTAATATATTAAAAAAATCAGGCCAGTCCGTTATGTACTGTTCATAGAATAAAACATCACTATTCACATTGTTGATACTAAGTTCTAATTCCATTTTTCAAAAGCATCATTCATACGCGCACACACACACACACAAAGAGTTTAGTTAAAGGAGAAAAATATACAATAACAGCTAATTAACTTTTATATCTATGTTAATTAGCTGTTACTGTATATTTTTTATCCTTTAACTAAACTCTTTAGTTCCTTCTATTGACCAATGTCCAAACAAATATTTTTCCCATGGGAAGGATTCTTTATGATTAATTCCAAACTTTTATTCTTAATTTACCTGGATGCTTGGTCCATTTGTAAACTTCCTAGGATCAAAGTGTTATTTAGCTTTTTGTTCTTTAGTTAATTTTTTTCAAATTATTATTACAATTTTCTTTCATTTTAAGGATTGAAGTAAAATTCATCCATTTTTAGACTCTGAATGTTTGGTCAAAGCCCTGTAATAGCTTAAAAGTAGTTAACAAGCATTTTACAAATGTAATTAGAAGTTTCTGAACAGTGTCCATTAGAAAGTGCCAACCACAGTTGTGAGAAAGATGGCTATTCCCATCTCCCAGTGCTTGAAACCTGCTCGGGATTGCTGTCTTGCAGTTTACTTGTAAAGAGCATCTGTTTGGAGCACATGTGGGTGATCTCCCATCCTCTCCTTATCCAAAGTGGTTCAAAAGAACTATTGTCATCTCCGCTTTTCACAGAGCTGATTTCAGTCCTCATTTTACTTCTATTAGGTCCAACTTCTGTGGGATAAAAGAATGTATTGATTCCTCTTCATGGAGTAGATAATAAGGTTTGGATTTTCTTTTGCATTATTTGTTTTAGCCACCTTCTCACTTCTAGCTTTACAAGCAGGCTTGTCACGCTGTATTTAGGAACATGTCACTTATATTTGGTTCCTTTTTCTGACCCAGTTATCATCCCTGCTTCCTTATCTAACATTCATTGCTGTCTCTTCTTTCTTTGGCATTAACTTTTACTTGCAGCTTCTTCAATTTAAGATGTAATTATGCTCTTGTTTCTTAATCTATTTCCTGTTTATGTATAATTATATTTTTTTCCTATTAAAGTAGTACAATTATTTTGAATTCTGGTTACATCAGAGGTGGTTCTTTTTCATACCATTATTTTGTGGGGATATATGTGTTGGGATAAATTAGGTATAGGTTAAAATCTTCCAGTAAATTGTCTATTTTTTTTAAAAAAGATAGTTTCAATTGCTTGCGGTTATTTGAACCATCTTGGGTTGAGACTTTATTTTATTTATGTTCTGTTAATAAATACTCACTGGAATAGTTGCTGAAATAGTCTATAAACTGTCTAGGACAAAAACAAGATCTAGAAAGTTTCTTCAGTACTGACCTAAACAGTAAATATGTCAGATTATTCCATGCTTAGCAGCAGCAATAACACAGAGATAGATCTTTATAATATTTACCTTCTATTAATGATTGTTAGATTCTAAGATTCTGTGTTAATAAGCCATGAAAGAAATAAGCTTGCATAGATTGCTTGTTTTTTTTTTACTCAAGTTTGTGAGTAATTGTTGATCAACTGCCTTATTAGAAACAGCTTACATTGTACATAGTGTTGTATGTCCACCAGTTATGAAATTAGCTTGACACCATGTTACTGCATTATCTAGCTAACATTAGTCAACAGTAAAAAAGTAAGCAGGCTCACACTTGGTTGTCTGTGAGCTAGACTGGAAAATCTTTAAAGTATTCTAGAAGAAAGTAAAAGCACTTTAATATTGTTGCCAAGAACTGCCTCAACCCCACCCCCATGGATGTTTGAAAGGAGCATCCTGAGCTCAACTCAACTTGAAGACTTCCCTTTTTAAATTTATTTGATTTTGCCTTGGAATACAGTTATTTTAGTACTATTATCATTTTAGAAATGTATTGTGATTCTTAACAGCTGTTGTCACGGGAAACTGATCGCAGGAGCAGTTGTACTTTCTCATTAAACATGCAACTGAATAGCTGTATTAACATATTAAGTTTTAACATGATAAAGGAAAATACACAAAGATACCTCTTTTGAGAGTAATCATTATTATGAACCTAAAAAACTAAAGGTAAACACATGGGATGCAATCTGTACTTTCAAATTCCTCTGTTTTTTGTAACTTTTGTTTTACAGAGGATGCAAAAAAGGAATTCCCAATAATACTGTTTTCATTATACCAACTCATTATATTGCAACAGCCAATATTGCAGACCAACCATTGTGACACAAGGGGAACTCTTGCTGAATCTAGTGAATCTTCTGAATAGACATATTTAGAACTGCGTTATAGTGGAGTATTTCATGGTAATTCAAGTAAACACATATAGGATTGGTTTATATGGATGAGTGATAGCAGTATATATTGTTTGGAATATATGATTACACTTACCTGGATGCTTGGTCTGATTTAGTGTTACTGATGGCATGGTTTGGAATTTTGGCAGTTTCACCATATTTTTATACAGTTCTGAATTTTATAATGTGAGCTTTGGAAGGATAGCCTTGCAAAACAGAAATGTAAAACTTTGTTGAAATATTTTACATCATTGGTTTTTAAAAAAGAAAGTGATTTTCCATCATTGGAAGCAATTTTGGAGAGAGAGAAAATCTTTTGAATTGGTAAGAAATACATTTAATAATATCCAGCCCAGCTTTAAAAACGCATCTATTAGTGCAAACACATTAATAAATAACAAGTATGTTACAGTGCACACACTATCTCCTTAAAAGTTGATTTATACACTAGTACATTGATTGTAAATGTGGACAAATGAGTTATTTGTGAAAATAATAAAGGCAGGATATAAAATAAATGCAGGTTTTTTTGGACAGAGGAGAATAAAAAAGGTTGTGGTTTGAGGAAATGCAGTAGAACTCTTGGAAATAGTTATGGCTTCAATCTTCCTTGGCACAGTTGGGCTGTAATCAAGTAAGCAAGTTCATAATAATCCAGGAACTTCTGTTAAATGATTTATGGTAGAAACGCAAAGAGACCATTACACAGCAATCTCTGAAATTTTTTTTCTGTATCAGAAGCAAGTTCTATTTATAGTGCAATCAAAGTTAACATTTCTGCGTCTCTTTTTCCTGCTTGATCCATGCAGTAGAGTGGATGTTATGTGAATGGATGATGTTTTCATTCCTTTCTTTTTTGGCAATGGGCAATGACTGTTTTCCCCGGACTATGTAAGAAATGACTCTTGCTCAGAGCTACCTCTAAATAGGAGATAGTCACAAAACATATTGTATAGATGCCAGTGAATTGATGTAATATTTATTCATTGCTAAGATGCTACAAGACGTTGATGTTTTTGCTGCAACAGCTACTCATTTGGAAACTCTGCATTTAAATAGTTGAGTATGTAAAGTAAGGATCAGAAAAGTGATTGCATTTCCTTGCATTAAAAGTGACCTCTTTTCCTGTTCTCGTATCAGATTGATCTCTATTTGTCCAAGCATCAGCAGTGACTTAATATTAATTTACCCAACCAAGAGGTAATGATCTCTAATAACTCAGTAAGAGGTAGTATTATTTATGCAATAGTGGATTCCTGCACTGAGCAAATGATTTTCCTAAGTGTTTTCCTAGGTCTTCCCTTGCAACATTCTGTGATTCTTAAGTAATAGAAAATTATGAGCTTTTAGATTTGTTTTGCAATTATTAAAAATTCATTTAACCAAAAACATAGCACATTTAATGAAGGCCAGAATTGGTTCTTAGTACATGTGTGAGATTTTCAGAATTTAACAGGAGTCTGTAGAATGCCTTTAGCTAATACATCTTAACAAGAAGACTGAAAACTAAGATATACACAGATAGTCTTTGATTAACAACACATTTGGGACTGGAGTTTCCTTTGCTAAATGATGCAGTCATAAATCTTGATGTCACACGATTTGGTTGCTTAGCATTGACAGTTCTGGCATTTCTAGTTGCCATTTTTAAGCAATTCCATCCTATTGTTAAGTATAACATCATATGGTTGCCATTCATAACCTCCTGCCATCTTCCCCATTGCCTTTATTTGTCAGAAGCCAGCAATGAAAGTCAGAAATGGTGATCACAGGATATTGTAATGTAATTTCTGAGTTAGTCACCAACTACCCAGATTACAATCACATGACTGCGGGGACACTACAATGGCCAGAACATAGAGGACCGGTCATAAGTACCCCTTGTTTGATGCCATCATAAGTTTCGTCCCTGAACAAGTGGCCTTTAGGTGAGGATCGCCTGTATTTTGGAACTCTGTGATGCATCTAATTGATGTTGACTATTTATACAGTCTTTCCCAATCTAGTACCCTCCAGATAGGTTGGAGTTTAGCTTAAATTTTCCCTTAATGTTATGTACTGTATGTATGGCTACTGTATTACATATTTTTCTTCCTTCAGCATTTTATTTTTATAGGCAAGTTAAGCATTTTCTTATGCAAAGTTTATATGAAATGGCCTTGTCATACTTGTAATAGTATATACTTTACCTATCTAATATTGTAATTATATTACCTAATATCTACCTAACAATTCCCTTCTTAGTACAACACACAATAACTTCTGTCCCCCCCGCCCCCGATGTATGTACAGGGAGGTTACAGTTGTACAATTACAAGTCTGCTTTTGTCCAGTGCTGTGCCACACTGTGCTGGTCTTAGAACTGAAGCAGCAGTTTTTCTTGATCGCATAATCCCCTTCAGATCAAAAGGAAAGTAGAAAATTTGGGCAGTGTTTTTAAGAAAAGTCTTTACAGTAGATTCCCTTAGTATATTATCCCCCTGCAGAGTGCTGAGATTGGTACACAAGCAAGATATAAAATATACCACTCTGGTAGGTTATAGAACTATAGTATACAGGTGAAACTCGAAAAATTAGAATATTGTGCAAAAGTTCATTTATTTCCGTAATGCAACTTAAAAGGTGAAACTAATATATGAGATAGACTTATTACATGCAAAGCAAGATAGTTCAAGCTGTGATTTGTCATAATTGTGATGATTATGGTTTACAGCTCATGAAAACCCCAAATCCACAATCTCAGAAAATTAGAATATGACATGCAATCAATAAAACAAGGATGGTACATAGAACAATATCGGACCTCTGAAAAGAATAAGCATGCATATGTACTCAGTACTTGGTTTGGGCCCCTTTTGCAGCAATTACTGCCTTGGTTTGGGTTTTATTTGTAGTTTCTTTGGGGTTTTAGATATTTGTTTGGGTTCTTTATTTAATATTTTTAAAATAATTTTAAATTTTGTATTCTGTGTTTTTATTGTTGTGAGCCGCCCTGAGTCCTTTGGGAGATAGGGCAGCATACAAATCCAAACAAACAAATAAATAATGTGGCGTGGCATGGGAGCTATCAGCCTGTGGTACTGCTGAGGTGTTATGAAAGACCAGGATGCTTCAATAGCGGCCTTCAGCTCTTCTGCATTGTTCGGTCTCATGTCTCTCATCTTTCTCTTGGCAATGCCCCATAGATTCTCTATGAGGTTCAGGTCAGGCGAGTTTGCTGGCCAATCAAGCACAGTAATCCCACGGTCATTGAACCAGGTTTTGGTGCTTTTGGCAGTGTGGGCAGGTGCCAAGTCCTGCTGGAAAATGAAGTCAGCATCCCCATAAAGCTCATCTGCGGAAGGAAGCATGAAGTGCTCCAAAATCTTCTGGTAGACAGCTGCGTTGACCCTGGACTTAATGAAGCACAGTGGACCAACACCAGCAGATGACATAGCTCCCCAAATCAACACAAACTGTGGAAACTTCACACTGGACTTCAAGCATCTTGCAGTCTGTGCCTCTCCATTCTTCCTCCAGACTCTGGGTCCTTGGTTTCCAAATGAGATGCAAAAGTTGCTCTCATCAGAAAAGAGGACTTTGGATCACTGAGCAACAGACCAAGTCTGTTTTTCTTTAGCCCAGATAAGACGCTTCAGACGACATTTGAAGCCCATGTCCAGGATCCGTCTGTGTGTGGTGGCTCTTAATGCACTGACTCCAGCCTCAGTCCACTCCTTGTGAAAGTCCCCAACACTTTTGAATGGCCTTTTCCTGACAATCCTCTCCAGGCTGCGGTCATCCCTGCTGCTTGTGCACCTTTTTCTTCCACACTTTTCCCTTCCACATAACTTTCTATTAATGTGCTTTGATACAGCACTTTGGGAACATCCAACTTCTTTTGTAATTACCGTTTGAGGCTTTCCCTCCTTATGAAGGGTGTCAATGATGGTTTTCTGCACAACTGTCAGGTCAGCAGTCTTTCCCATGATTGTGATTCCTACTGAACCAGACTGAGAGACCATTTAAAGGCTCAGGAACCCTTTGCAGGTGTTATGGCTTAATTAGCTGATTAGAGTGGGACACTTTGAGCCTAGAATATTGAACCTTTTCACAATATTCTAATTTTCAGAGATTGTGGATTTGGGGTTTTCATGAGTGGTAAGCCATAATCATCACAATTATGACAAATCACGACTTGACCTATCTTGTTTTGCATGTAATGAGTCTATCTCATATATTAGTTTCACCTTTTAAGTTGCATTACTGAAATAAATGAACTTTTGCATGATATTCTAATTTTTTGAGTTTCACCTGTACACTTTTCAGTTCTCCTCAGCCCTACAGCTGCTGTTAGTAGAGTAAGTGTACGCTATGCAAAAAAATTGCAGTCCCAGGGTCTTGTATCACTGTGGCATTGTGGCAAGTCTTTTGTATGCATGAAAAAATAGAAGCCAAAGCAGAACACTTACTGGCAATAAGCAATGGTACAGTATAGCTAAGCAATTTTAGATCTGGATTTACCTTACAGGGCCTATCAATAGCTGGCCGTATATGTTAATTTCATTGGTGAAGCATGTTTTAAAAATTTCTTCTTTCACAAACAGCATTCTATACTTTGAAGCTGCTTCTGTGCAGCAGACATAGCATAAACCACCATGGTTACAAAGAAAGATGGAATAACATAGCTCCTTAGGAATAATTATCATTTTGTTTTCCTTTTTTTTTTTAAAGGGTGCATGTGAGCCTTCCGGTTAGTTCTTGACTCCTCAAGACTGCCTGGACTAATTCTTACAGTTTTTTTGGCAATGATTTTTGGAAACCCCTTCCAACTCTGTCATTCTGTTCTACAGTGGTGTGCCATTTCCTTCTTCCTAGGGCTGAGAAAGAGTGACTGGCTTTGTGCTAATGCAGGACTAGAACATATAGTCTTCTGGTTTGTAGCTTCATGCTGTAACCATTATCTTCTAAAAATAACCTATGTGTACTTGTATTGGCAACAGAATAGCTTTAGTGACAAAGTGTCTGGCTTAATTAAGAAAGTCCATAAAGATGCATTGCTTTGTGCATCATCTTCTTTACTGCACGTGTAATTTTGTTAACAGTCTGACACTCTCTGTTGTCCTTCATGCTGAAAAGATTGCCCAGCCCCATCTTAAATGTAAGTAGCATTTCCTCTTCATGATACATTACTCAACTTGTGTTATTTGGTAGTAACTGCTGATAGTAACTGATGGATAAAGATGTCATTCTTACTTGGTGTATAAAAAGCAAGCATCAGAGAATCCATGGCTAGGTATACAAGTTACGTTGTGACTACCAACTCTAGCAGCTGAATTCTAAGACTTTTTGAAGGCTTTTAAAAAGCATCTTCTCTGAAAAATTACGGAAGTTAAGTTTTAGAATTAAACATCATTAGAAACTACCTATAACTCAGGGGTCTCCAATCTTGGCAACTTTAAGCTGGGGAATTCTTGGGGTTGAGGTCTGCCAGGCTTAAAGTTGCCAAGATTGGAGACCCCTGCTATAACTGGGCAGCAATTGTAGAATATAGACTTCTCTTGAGTACAATAAGAGTCAGCTCCTCTTTAAAAGAAGGGCCAATGTTATAATACAATTTAAAAAAGCTCTCTCCAAATGAGAAAACTCTTAACATATCTTCCTAAACTTGAACAGGCAGTTTGACAATGTAGGATTGTAGAATTAACCTTGGATTGTTCTGATTTTTGCTTGCTTTAGTTCTTGTCTGCCACCTGGTGTAATTGCTATGAGCTGGTTGACTGCACAAGTGACTAGTTTGGAAGTAGTAAAGAAAGCAGTGTAAATAAACATTAATCAGCAAGCATTGTCTTTCATCCTTAATAAAACAAAAATCAGCTTCTACTTATTTAGTTACAGAAAATGTTTTTAGAATATGGGTAGTGTCCCATATATAATAAGTTGCGAAGAAAAAGCAGATCTGTTCATGAATTGCTTGTATAGCTGCAACTATTTTAAATCACAGATGACAAAATTCAATTGGTTACTGGCTTTTGTCAAAATTGGTAATAGAAAACACCACATGGGAAGTGGGCAGGAGTTTTTAAATCATTGTTAAGATGAATATTGCTGCTCTTCACGCAGTGCATGTTCATAACATAAAGTGATGTGATGTGAATGTACAGCAGATTAAAGCTTTGATTTGTTCCAAATTTACTTTATTTTGAATTTGGAGGTTTTCTAGTTCTGGTTTATAAGTGGGTGACGATTGCTTTCTCTTTCAAAGCAAGTAGCCAATTGTTTGGGGGTTGTTTTTTTTGCTTCAGTGACCTGCTTCAGTATTTAGCTGTTGTCCACAGTGCTTTATGACTCTCAGCTGGGTTGCTGCTGTTTCCTCCCTATTTACAATATTGATTTCTTTTTCCCTAAATGAGAGAACTGACTGAAGGCTGCAAATAACATAGCAGGAAAGAAGAATGAATCCCAGTGGTTGGGTTTAGAATAAAATGGGAAGAAATAGCAAAAGAAATCAATGATTAGAAACCATAGTTGATGGGGTCCTGAAGAACAAAGAACATGATGTCCAAGCACAATAGGAGGGAAGTAGAAGAAAAGTAATTCTTGTGAGGGAAAAAAAAATGTAACGGACGGGGCTTGCTACAGTGGGGGCGGGGAAAGGCTGTACATAAATGAAATTGCATAACCATAGATTACAGAATGAAGACTTCTACATTATTCATGAAAGAATCAGTCATGCTTCTAAACTTAAGCTTTCTGTGATTGATTATTGAAGAATAGAGGATGTGAAGTCAATTCTGATCTTCCTGTTATTGGTATAGAAAGACATAAAACTGCAAGCTCTCTGTCCTGGCAATGCCTTTCTCCCCTAATTTATGCTGGTTTCAAAATGCTGAAGGCTGCAGTTTTGCTACTCTGGGTCCTATGCACTAAAAGGATTGAGATCAAAATGTAAAAATGTCTTTGATCTAAAATCATAAACAAGGGTTCGATACATGAAAGCTAGGTGTATTGAAGAGCATTCCCCAGCTATTCTGCCAGCAGGCCTGGAGAAGGCAGAGCAGGATGGAGCCCATTAAATGGCTCGTGTGATGTGTTGTCGCCAGGATCAGAGGTGGGGGGGGCTTATTTTATTATTTTATTATATTTTATTAATTTTTTATCTTTTATTAGTTTTATTGTTTTATACATGAGGTTTTTATATTCCTGTAAGCTGTCTTGAGTCACCATATGCAAGTAGACGGCAATATAAATTTCCTAAAATAAATAAATATTCATATACATGTTTTGGGACAGACAAGTCCAGAGCAGGGGTAAGTGGGTGCGTATGTGTGTTTGTATCTTCTACTATTTACTAAATTCTATTTAGGTTAAAAAATGCACTGATTCCATCCATACATCACAGTATTAATCTGACCATTGTTTCCAGGAAAAAGAAGCATCTACCGTGTTTCCCCGAAAATAAGACCTACCCCGAAAGTAAGACCTAGCACTATTTTCTAAACCTGCCCTAATATAAGACCTATCCCGAAAATAAGACCTAGTGTAAATCTCCAGTTCCAGGAAGACTTTTCAGGGAGCAACCGTGCACCCGCGAAACACCCCCCCTACACACTCACACCCACTATTTGGCACCATAAATATATAAGACCTACCCCGAAAATAAGACCTAGTGTGTTTTTGGGAGCCAAAAAAAAATATAAGACAGTGTCTTATTTTTGGGGAAACACGGTACAAATTTTGGCTTTTTAATGCACTTTCCATTTGTCTTCACTACTTATTTTAATTCCAAATCTTGTTTCTTTCACCCAGTCTTCTAGAATAGTCAGAGGACTTCAGGGAGGTGTTGGGAGTTTTCTTTTGTGCTGAAATGCAAGGAATGCAAGATTTGCAGCTTTGTAATGAGCCCAAACCTGAACCTTTGAGAAAATTCCTCCTCTCACAGTGAAGGTTTGTACTTAGGCTTGGGTAGGATAGAAAGCAGCAAGATAAACTTCCACAGAAGTGTGAAATGAAATAATTATTTCTGATCATTGTGAGAAAAAAAACAGAAATAATACCCTGTCAGAGGCTGCTGAGAAGCTTTCTTGTTCCCAGCAGTCTCTGATAAACGTTTTGAGAAGTACACAACTTTCCCTATTAAATGAAGAAACCGTAGTATCTATATTTAATAACTTACATGGTGCATTTTGTCTAAACTGTCATCCTATGCCATAGTTATTTTGACCTAAAGTAACTATGGCCGGGATTGTTCAATTGGTAGATTCCAATATACATTAGAAAATTTTAAATTCCTTGCTTTAATTCTGCTACTTGATTGCTTGATATAGAGAATTCTAATATTTTTGCATTGCTTACCTAATAACATGTCTGAAATCATCAATAGGAACATGGATGTGGTGATGCTACACACAACTTAATGCTTCCCCTGACACATTCTGGCAGAACAGTGTCAACACTAGAAATACATCTAAATAATCAGCAACAACAAAATATTATTTTAGATAGGCGTAGATTGTGTTTTAAGCAGCTTAAGGTGTGTTGTGATTCAGGCTCTGCTGAAAGTTCTTTTTCTGTACACCACCCCAAATTCCATCTATACCAAGGGTCTTCAAACTTGGCAAATTTAAGACTTGTGGACTTCAACTCCCAGAATTCCGTAGCTAACATGACTGGAGGAGGAATTCTGGGAGTTGAAGTCCACAAGTCTTAAAGCTGTCAAGTTTGAAGACCCCTGGTTTAAATGCTCATGTTGTTAGTGAAAAATCTTTCTTGTAGAATCATTTGGTAGTTGGACATCCTATAAATTAAATAAAGAATTTGTTCCCTCTACTGAATGCTATTTTAAAAAAAAAGATTTCCTACTCAGCCACTGAAAATTGAAAGATAAAGAAATTAGATACATTTATTGTAGTTGGCTTTTCCACAGGATTTAGAATTAAATTGTTTCTACATTTGATACCTGGCAAGGATGTTTTGACATATACAGTAGATAACAAAAGTGATTCATCCTTCACTGATGGTAGAGAATTAATAATTGAAACAATAGAGTAAGGGCTGCTGACAGGAGATGGAACAAGAAATTTTTATTTCAGTAATATTTTTTAAGACAAGCCTTTTAAATGTTTATTGTAACAGATAAAATCTGAGAGATACATTTTCGTACATCTTTGTCAAAAACTTGTTTCTTGAGATGTTATTCTGTACACTAATGATGAATAACAGTAAAAGGTAGATGATAGCAACTAAAGCTGGTTATAATAAGGTTCTTTGTTTAATGTATTTGGTTTTTATCCTTTATCTTAGCCTTGAGGAAAAGACATAGGGAGTGGTAGATAACAATTTATGATTATGAAATTCTTATAATTTGCATCTGCAAAGAAGTGTGTGAGTGAGCATCCATTAAATGGATTTTTTCAGCTCATCACAGCCTCCAGGGAAAGAGTTGTGTCTAAGAGGTGACACAGTTTTAATGACGTTGTAACATGTGAAAACCCAGAAGGAGATTTGAGTGTGGCTTATTGATGCCATTAACCTGGTGAAAACTGCTTGAGGAATTATGTTTTATCTTTACTGTATCAATCATTTTGAATAGCATGAAAGGTTAATGTGATGTCTTTCCTCAGAGCAACTGACCTATTTAATTCAGGAAGCAATCCTTAATCTAGTTTAGAGTTTTAGTTAGTTTCTTAATTAGCATATTATATTTCATCTTTCTTCTGCTGCTCATAAGGAACACAGTAAATGTTTCTCCATATTTTAGTATTTTCAAAAGCAGCCTGGTAAAACAGTTTAGGCTAAGAACTGTGTTCCTGTATCAAGCAAATTCAAAGTTTGTTAGTAGACTTGGTTCACATATAACTAAAAGCTATAAACTATAGCTTAAGAATTATAGCAGAGTTCATCCATAGTACAAAGCTGAAGTCATGACTAGCTTCATTAAGAAGGACAATGTTTACTTTAAAAGTAGTGACTAATAAGGATTTTAGCTTATTGCCACTAACAATAAAAGAAGACCATGTGACTACCAGTTTAAAAAAAGTTCAGTCAGACCTTCCAACTTCTCAGGGAAAAAAGATCTCATGAAGTTGGAAGATCTGACTGAACCTTTTTTAAACTGGTAGTCACATGGTCTTCTTTTGTGGCGCTGCACCCAGGAGAACTGAGCTGGAAAGCAGGTTTGTGAGGGAATGGTGGTTGCTCTGGGATGGAATGGAAGAGAGGATTTTGCATTGTGATGGCTCTGGAATGGGATGAAAGTGAGGATTATCATTGCTCTGGGTGGAAGTGAGGACTCCCAGCTGATTAGCGTGGCTCCCAGCAGCCTCCTCACCTTGAATGACAACCCCGGGGGGCGGTGAGGAGGGGCCAGCAGTGGTGGGATGAACTGGTTCACCGAACTAGGCAAAAAATTAACCAGTTCAACTGAACCGGTGCGATCTGGCTGAATCCCACCACTGTTTAGAACTTTACAAAAGAGATTTGTAATACTTTAATGAAATCACTTCTTCAAATTTAGGTTTTAAAAGGAGGAACAAGGCAATAGGAAAAATAGTATCAATGTTTCCTCCTTCTGCTGTCTTGCATACAGATTTGAGTCTGATAAGTCTCTAGAATAACTGCTAAATATAAGGTGTTTCATAAAAATGAAGTGAACTGTTAACCACATTTAGTATATTTTTTAGTAATTTGTAATCCACACTGAGTATGTGTTAGTTTCATTATGAATGTCTGTTGCGTTTTTAATTATATTTTTGGCTTTTTTTCTGAAAATGTCTTATTTTTTTTTCATTTCAGCAAGGAAAACCCTATGTTTTTGATAGAGTATTGCCTCCCAACACATCCCAGGAACAAGTTTATAATGCCTGTGCCAAACAAATTGTTAAAGGTAAGAGTTTTTTTTTAAAACAACTGTTTTTGTGCTAGAGAAGTTATTGCTGAGCAGAAGTAGGGCATGTGTAGACATTTCATGTAAAAGGGATGGGCAGATGGTGTAAATGGCCCGCTGGTTTTTAGGGGTGGGTGGGTGGGTGAATTATCCTGATGTGTGAGTGTACAAGTAAAATTTAGATTCATCTGGAAGCTCATGGATGTTAACAAAGGTTGATGAGCCTCCTCTTTCTATGTGGTAGAAGACATTAAAAGTCATGCATATAATTAGAATGACACTCTTTGATGTCATGTCCAGTCCCTGAGCATGTCCAGGGAAAAACCAGGAGCTGGCAATGTGACTATTTGCACAGAATAAACAGATGAGCATGCTGGTTTTCATCAGGATTTCATCTGTAGCACTGATGTGTTCTCTTTAAAAAAATCCAAGTCAACAAACTATCCTTTGTTTTCTTTGCTATCTATTCTGGGATAAGATCTCAATTAAGGGCCATATTCTGGAGGAGGCTGATTAATTTACATAAACCAGGATTCTCTGGTGTTGATCCTTCTGTGAGATTATAGTAGTGCTTTTGACCATGGAGCTTCATAGCTAAATATCTTAAATGTATTGTTACATTTAATGTAATGTTACAGGGAATCCACGAGCCTTCTGTTAGTTACAAATATTACCTTTTTTGGTAATATTTCTTAATTTATATAGTATAATAAGAATATTTTGTATGATAGTGAACAGAAAGTAACTGAAGCAGTATGTTGTGCATGAACTTGCAGATTAACCAATATTGAGACAATTGGTTAGAGCTCTTCATTTAAAGTGATTTACTGTAACTTCTCCATTAGCTACTTATACTGCAGATGTGAAACATTTTTCATAATTCCAAAAGAAGAGGATATGTGTAGCTCAGAGCTGAACTATGGAATCCTTGGTGCTCTTTGAATTTGGTTGTTTGCTTGTAGACTTTTCATTACCCACCTACATAACATCATCAGTGTGAGTGAGTTTGGGGTTGCTCGCTGTTTACATACGGCAGCTTACTCTCCCTTTGTGAATTAGAATTCAATTCAGTGAGGGTAATATAAAGTTAGGAAACAAGGAATTATGAATGTATAGCCTATAATTTAGACCACCCTTTATTAGATAGCCATCCATGCTATTTGATGTGAATGGTTTATTAAATTGAATGATTAAAAATACCCATTTGATACTAATTGTCATTTCATCAAGTAATTAGCACCACATTAGTGAGCGCTATCAAGGCAGTTCACTGAGCAGAAAATATTCCTTCTCCCTCAAGGTACAAAGTATAGTTCTTTACAGGATAATTTCTCTCACTACACGAGTTTAAATAAGCATTATTATTTGTGTAATGACTTTGATTCTGATATCTGTCGAAGAGCGACTTTTTAAAGTTTTGGTAAGATGAGACATTAATCATTATTAATCATTATTAAATGCTGCGAGCATTAGTACATTGCAAGGTTTGGTTTGTTCAGATAGAAGATTTACATCTGCAATTTTTCAGAACTGATTGAAAACATGAGACAATTAGGTTAATAGCTTTTCCTTTTCTCCTCATGAATAATTTAAAATTTTCTCATATTCTCAGGGAATCTAGACTTGGGTCCATTCTTGTAATTGGTGTGAACCAGGCAACACTTAAAAGTTATAATAGAGGATGTCATTTTGTTCAGTAATTGTACTGTTTATTTAAAGCTACACCAGGCAGTCCTCAATTTATGAGCATGAGGCAGTCCTTGATTTATGAGCAGACTACAGGCAGTCCTCGATTTATAAGCACGATTGAGGCAAAAATGTCTGTTGCTAAATGAGAAAGTTGTTAAATGAGTTTTGCCCCATTTTACAACCATTCTTGCCACAGTTGTTAAGCAAATCACTTAATCGCAACCATCGTAAATATGAGCCAGTTGCCAAGCATCCAAATTCTGATCATGAGACCACAGGGATGCTGCAATGGTCGTAAGTGTGAAAAATGGTAATAAGTCACTTTTTTCAGTGCCGTTGCAATCTTGAACATTCACTAAAGGAACGAATGTAAGTCAAGGGATACTTGTGGTACATACAGTTTGGAATGTTAGTCCTCATTCAGAAAAGTACATTTGTAGGAGGAAAGATCTGGATGACCGAGCAATAAAAACCTTAGAATTGTGAGGAAGCTTAACACCTCTGCCTTCTATCTTTGCTAGTGAGACTTCAAAGATTCATCTCGTACAAATGTCCTCACCTTCTTTTTTGTTTTCTTTCTCAGGCTGTTTAGAGAGTAGTTCATTTTCAATGCAGGAAAATGGCTGTCCTACCTGCTGAAACCTAGTTATGGAAAAGAATTAACATTAGGATTGAAATTCATAGAAATAAAAAGTCACCAATATACATAGGCTAATGGCATTTTCTCTTTTTGTTATAGCTCTTTACAGATCATGTAAATATGTTCAATTCCCACTTCCACATATAAACATGGATCTGAAGTAAATCTGGAAATTTAACTTGCTGCAATCTTGATTTTTCTTTTAAAAAGACCTTTAAACAAATTTACAGCAGTAATTGTTTACTGGATTCTTCTTAATATCAGTGTATAAAATATTAACAGACCAAATAATTTATTTGCATAGCTAACTCTTTTGTA
Organism: Naja naja; assembly: GCA_009733165.1. Taxonomy (NCBI): domain Eukaryota; kingdom Metazoa; phylum Chordata; class Lepidosauria; order Squamata; family Elapidae; genus Naja; species Naja naja. The sequence continues at coordinate 222,116,567 of CM019148.1, read as the reverse complement.
TTTTGAGAGAAATTAGACTTAAAGTCAACATTTATTTTATTTTGTCATACCGTGTTCCCCCGAAAATAAGACCTACCCCGAAAGTAAGACCTAGCACTATTTTCTAAACCTGCCCTAATATAAGACCTATCCCGAAAATAAGACCTAGTGTAAATCTCCAGTTCCAGGAAGACTTTTCAGGGAGCAACCGTGCACCCGCGAAACACCCCCCCTACACACTCACACCCACTATTTGGCACCATAAATATATAAGACCTACCCCGAAAATAAGACCTAGTGTGTTTTTGGGAGCCAAAAAAAATATAAGACAGTGTCTTATTTTCGGGGAAACACGGTAGATATGTAGGAGGAAGACTTACTGAGTTAAGGAGAGGAGTCAAACAGGGAATTAGTTGGGAATCCCTACATCATTGACTAGATAAGTCTAGTCTTTCCCATGTGCAAACCATCAGTCTGAGAAGATTCCTGTTTACAGGGTTGAATAATAAAACATCTATTTGAACACTTCGCATGTGGGTCTGGTTGTTTGTACCTGACAGATATTAATTACTATATATAGCCGTGTATAAACCCATCAGTAGATAAATATCAGGTTATTAAAATTATTTAATTTTCTTCAACATTATAAAGCAATATTGAAATAATAAATTAGTACCGAATCATATTGGCCAGTCTCCTCTCCTCTTTGATACAAAGCAAATTCAGAAGCCAGTAATTGATGAATTTTGTTAAGCCTATTTAATAGAATATTATGCAGAGAAGCTCCAGTGCTATTCTCAATTACTTAAGGACAAGAGATGGTAAATACATCTCAGCAGCATTCAGATTATTCAAAGTCATTTTAATTGTATTTTAAATTATTTTAGCCCAGCTCCTCTACAATGTACAACTATGTTTCCTAATTTTGTCCCACTGAGATAGATCCATTCTAAGTTTCTTCATGCAGCAACAATAACAAAAACAATTTGATTTACACTATAATTTTCAATTGAAGAAAGTTAACATAATTTTCATAGCTTGAACTGTTTTTTTCCTGTTCTTTAAATGGGTGTAATGTAAAATAATTTATGAATACAGGTGTTCTTCCAGGAAGACATAATCATCTTTTTTCCAACAATCCCATTTTGAGTTCTTAATAGACTGAAATACAATATGTCAATATTCTATGTACATTAAAGACAATATATCTTATGTAAACTTTTCCTCAATGTAGCTATTAAAATCTTAGCATCAATAATTAAGAGAGATACTGATCAATAGCAGATGCACTCATAAGATCATTACCAGGCTTCAACATTATGATAATGTCATACTTTGTAGTATGAAGGTGGCATTTTCATAAGAAACCTGAAATATTTTTGAAAGTATAGGAAATAGTTCACCATGGTTCACCATTTTTAAATACCGTGGTTATTTCATCTGGTGCACAGATTTCATCGTATCGGTAGTGTAACATATTTTTCTGAAATGTTGGGAATGTGGCCAACTCTGCTGACTGAACATCAAAAATGTCTAGATTTATTTTGTTAAAAAATGTCTGCTCACTAGCTATATCTCCCCATGTTAGAATATAATTTCGTAAAGAACTTAAAAACAAAAAAAATAAATTATAATTAATTGTTTCAAAGGAGGCTGTTGCAACTCTATATTAATCAGTGAGTAGATAGAATCAACAAGATTGTATTTAGGAGTACAACAGTCTGTTGTTCCTCAGCAGGTTTTTAGTGCTTGGTGATTTTCAATCCATGATCATCATCCTCTTTTAATGACTCCATAATCCCTTGCGGGGTGGTGTCTGGGCAACGGAATGGAACTGAGTGTTTACTGGCTGGATGCCCTTCCAGTCACTAATGCAGAGTTTTTTCAGCAGATATATTGTCAGTGTGCCCAGAGAGAGAAATATCTGCCTCTAACTAGGATTGAACTCACAGCCTCCTGATTGTGAGGCAAGAGCTCCACCACTAGGCCACCGCACCACTCATTTTTCTATCCACGATGTCTGTCCATTTTTCCAAACACATCTTGAATATTTCACTCAGGTTAAAAGGTATGAATTTTGAATTCATAGCTTTAAATATTTCACAAAATTATGCAGCTGCAATTTTTCATTATTAAATTTATTATCATGATTTTAGGTAACTCTGAGCCCTGTTAATTCAGGGCTGTGGTTTTTGGGGAGTGGGGGATTTAAATCTGTTGCTTCATTGAGTTTCCAAATTGCTTAAACTAAACCTGCAGTGCTCTACAGATAGATGAAACAACATACTATGGTTTTTAAAAGTTGGCCTGATCCTGAATAGGAGATTGTAATGGCTATTGAAAAAAAAAATGAACAATTGATTAGAAAACTTTTGGAAGTTGACCAGTTTCTTTTCAACATTACTATCTATATTTCTCTTAATGGAAGAGCTGTAATCCATTAGGGGGATAGGATTAGGAACAATAGATGAAACTAGAACACAGACAAATTAATTAAATTAAAATGCTATTTTATTTAAATGAATGGGATTAATTTTCAAATATTTGGTAATTTTATTTCTTTGTTACATTCAACATTTCAATTGTAAAGAGTTTCCAACATCATACTCTAGAATGTGAAAAGTTGTTAGTTCAACATCTTTGCACAAACTGTTGCTATTCTGTTCGTGAGAAAATCCATGGCCCTAGGATGAGTAGAAAATATTCTTGCTACCGTGTTTCCCCGAAAATAAGACACTGTCTTATATTTTTTTGGCTCCCAAAAACACACTAGGTCTTATTTTTGGGGTAGGTCTTATATTAGGGCAGGTTTAGAAAATAGTGCTAGGTCTTACTTTCGGGGTAGGTCTTATTTTCGGGGAAACACGGTAATCCAGAGTTTGCACAGCTCAGCCCAGGTAATACTATAGATTCTATTTCATCCTATTCCCTCTTGCACATTATCCTTCTTCTTGTCTCATCATGCTTAGAACAATTACATTTTCACAGAGTAAGGATATGCATGTGTACGTATTATCCCTATGAATGAGTGAAGAAACCCTGGTGAAAATTTTGAAATAATCCTAAAAACGTGTCTCCTCAATGCTTTTTAGCTTGGGAGAGTCAGCACCATTTCTTTGGACAGCTCCATGAATAGAAAAAAAATCCTGCCTTTAAGAGCTTTATATCATTATTATTTAGTGCTATATTTATCCCCAAACTATCACTGGTTTACTAAAACACACCTGTTTGTCAATTTATGTGGAAATTGGAATAGTGAACATATTTCTTTTCAGTAAATACATCAACAGCTTGTGAAATCAAACTATCTAGCAGGTTAACAAAACTGTTTAATATGCCTACAGCACATTTTTGTTTATTTATATTTTGATTTTAAAATCTAAGGTGTTTGGATCTAATGAACATGATACTGGATTGCATTTCTCAGAAATTTAAATGCACCAGAGTTTATCTTGCTATTAGACTTATTGCCCATTCAAAAATATGTAAGAATAATTTGGGATGTTATTCTATTATTTATAATCAAACATGTTCAGCAGAAAGTTAAATGTAAAACTCAGCATAAGCTTATGAATTTTAGATCAGTATTTAAAATGGGCAGGCTTATCTAAAGCACAAATATCTAGAATGTAGTTGCCCTTCAGTGTTATTTTAATTTGTTTGGAAAGTTATGTCAGTTCTTGTTCCCTGTGCGTTGCAGAGAGCAGTGTGGAATTGCTTTCCTCTCCAGTTACTTGGCTGATGAAATCCCATCCCATAAGCCTGCATGCTTTTTAAAAACTGAATTGACTTGCACAAAATAGTGTGTGGTCAAAATAGTGACGTTTGTGTTATTCTTAATTGTAGATGATAACTTACAACAAAATGTTGCAGGACATTCAGATTATAATATTTTATCCGAATTATGTAACTTTTTTTAAATCCTCTATCTATTACAGGGGTCCTCAAACTTGGCAACTTTAAGACTTGTGGACTTCTTCTTGTTCTCTAATTTCAAATGTCCATTTACTCATTTCAGCACAGTGCATAATTTTCCTAATCCCTTCCTCCTGCATAGGTATTTTATCATTCTTCCAATTTTCGGCAAATACAATTCTAGCTGCTGTTAAAACATTTACAATCAAATATTTCAACTCTTTATTGTACAATTTTACAAGATATGGAATTTGTTTTATCAATGGTTGGATAAAAAGACTTGGTAATGCAATAGACTATATAATTTTGTAATAGAAATATAATAGGCCGATATAAAATATAATGTTGATATATATAACCATTGGATGAAGGTATAACATAAATGTTAGATTAAAAATATATCTCGTATATATGATGAAATAAATAGTTTAATTGTACACAAGTAATAATTGATAAATACATAATGTTTTATTGATAATATGAGAAATTTTCTTTTTGATAAATTGTGAGTGATGAATATGAAAGGATGACACAAAGGATTTGTAACCAACTGACACACTGTATGTAGAAGATGGTTTCTATGTTTTGTATGTCCTGTTTGTATGTTTGTATCAAAAATAAAAAACTTTTTTATAAAGACTTGTGGACTTCAACTCCCAGAATTCTCTAGCCAGCATAGCTAAGGTTGCCTTAAAGTTGCCAAGTTTGGAGACCTCTGATCTATAATGTTATTGAACTATGAAGGCCACCACGAAGTAGTGTGTCTTCCATAGGGAACTTTTTTTCACTTTTCCAATCTTAACTTGCAGCCCTGATAGTTTCTCGCCCAAGTTCTAACTGGGGCCATTGCTTAACCTTCTTTATTTAGGTTAGATATTGCTTCCTCTGTGCTTTTAGATATACACATTGAAATTCTCAGCTTGCTGTGTTTTAAGCTTGGGACCAATTTACAGTAGGTCCATCTCTTGGGCTTACATCCCTGCTTGTTTCCAATAAACAAAGAAATTAAAATATGTACAGGAAGAGAAAACAGAAAAGTTCTGTAAGCAAAGGTGAAATCTGGACATTATTGAAAGGATCGTTATTTAGAAAAGCATAAAGGATGTTACTGACTATATTAGATCTGGATACTGAGAAATATTTATCTGTGTTTACCTTCCTTGGCAACAGGATACACTTTCCATTAGATGTCTGTAACTGTTTTCTTAATTCTTTCCTCTTCTCTTACTAAATAACAACTAATACATATAATGCCTTTTTTCCTTTGGCGATCTGTAGTACTTCATAACAATGATATATTTTATTGTGTGTTTTTTTTAAACAGATGTTCTTGAAGGCTACAATGGAACTATTTTTGCATATGGTCAAACGTCTTCAGGAAAAACACATACCATGGAGGTAAAATTTCATGGCTTTTCATTGCCATTGTGCTATTCCTGGGAAAAGATGCAGTTACTTTAAAGAGATTCAGTAGATACACTGGTTTGGTTTTCTGTGAACTATATAAAATGGAATATCCTAGATATCAAATCTTTTCCAAATTGAGACTTTGGTAGAGATAAGAATTTTCCAAAGTTGCCGGGCTGCATACCTGTTTCCTAACGATCTGGATAACTGCAGGAGGCCATGATAATGTTACCAGAAAGATGAGGAGAATTTGGGGTGCCTCTTAAACAAACATACTTTTGGGTGGTGTAAAGGGGAAAAGTAAAGGTGGGAGGTCATGGGAGACAAAAAAAATTCCATACCTACCTTTATCCCCACCAAAACAACTGAAATTAGGCATCTGTCTTTCAGTATCAAAATAATTGGATTATAGTGGTGTGATTGTGGGTTTTTTTTTTTGTGGATTTCCAGGAAATGTTACCTCTGCTTCTGGGCTGCCCAAAAGGGCCATTTTGCCACCAAATTGCACTCTCTTAGGATGTGAGTGAGTGTCCTGTGGTCCTGGGGCTACAACTTACCTGCCCATTTTTAAACTATGTTTTGGTGATTTGTTTATATTTTATATCATTATTAAGAAAGAAACATTCCCTCTAATTATCTGAAATAAAGCCACATGAATAAATAGACCTCTGCCAGCCATAAAAGGGAAATCAGTCCTTTGGGGTTGCTTTTTATAAAGCAGTTGATTTCCTCAATAGAATATCTACATTTCACATTTAACACCTTTCCTTGTTACCGTTCGGAGAACAGATTTGAAAATATGAGTCAGACAAAGGGATCATCTTCAAGTTCGCTATAGGGAAATGACACATAGATCTGCCAAATTCACCTTGGCAGTTAACAGCCTCAGATTGCAGTAAGGAAAAAAGGAGAAAGGCCTCTGCAGCCTCTTTTTATATGTGTCTCATTACAAGGATTTAAATCTATCGTATGGTAGATGCTTTTAAATCCTCTTTTTAATTCAATCCTTCTTATGTAATGTAAAGCATCCTTTTCGGGAGTGGGGGGAAAGTCTCTGTAAGGTTGGGGAATTATTAATTCCTCAAGTTAAAACCTTTATTATGAAAGACTTCATATTTCAAATGTTAATCCTTAGAGTTTTGAGCAATAATAGCATATGGGGATTTTGTTTGCCACGTCCTCCAAAAAAGACTATTAATAACATAAAAGTAAATCTGACAATCTGCATTTTTCCTGCTTCTGAAAGTTGAAGTATTATAAAATGACCTTCATTTTAAATTATGCACTCATATTATAAATTGGACCCTTTTTAGAAATTCTCAAATGGAATTAGTCAACAATGAGTCATTTAGTCTTAATGCGCTTGGAAGATAGTAGTTAAATCATTTCTTCCTAACAAAGTATTTATTGCAGTGTAATATATGGTGTCATCATAGTCCTATATCTCGTTAGAGGAATGCTATCTATGACTGGAATATCCTTTTATTTAAAAATGTTTGCTTCCCACGTGGTACTTGCTGAGAGAGTTCTGATAATTTAGAGGACAATGCCAGAGTCAGACAGCTATTCCCTATTTCATTTTCTTAATTGTTTAGGTTCAAATTCCTTGACCATCAGTGCAAAAAAGAGCTGCAGAGGGGAACTATGAAAGGGATTGATGTGCTAGATTTTTTTGTTAAATGATGTAAGGAATATCATACTGCTCGGGTATTGCCATGCTTCTCTATGTAAAGCAATGAATTGAATCAAAAAAGTCACAAAAGCAGTTCAAAATAATAACTAGATGTATTTTTGGTGGCAGCAGCCATTCTAGAGTTAATCTAGAGAATAAGAAAATTGGAGTCCACCTAATTCCATTCTTAATTTTATGTTCCCATTTATAAATATCAATACTGCTTGACTGGCTTGATGTTCAGTTCAGAGGTTAACATGCTCTGGATGGTATAACTTCTGCCCTTTGATTATCTAAACTGAGGGGTCTTTTTCATCTTTATCAGCTCTGCATATTTTCCAATATTCCAAATATAGCTATAGCATGGAGTCCTACAGATACCTATTTGGTAGCTTCTTTGGTGTTTGAATAATTTTAAATATTTTGGAATTCATATTCCACCTAAAACCGTTTTTATAGAATAACCATTTTAGAAATGTTTTCTAATAAAGATATAAATGGATGGTTAAAAATTGAAATACGTGCATGTTATAAGTGAGTAGAATGAAAACTTGAGTGAGTCATATGACCATATCAAAATTATAAAACCGATAAAAATATACAAGAAAATACAAAGAAAGCAAAAGGACATATTCATAAGTTGTCACCCCTTCAATTAGCCCAAGCTGATTTAATGCTCTGTCCTCTTTGAACTAGCCTTTGATTTACAGTAAGTCTTACTAGTGACATGAGGTTTGAATCTTATAAAAAGTAAGACAGTGTTATAAATGCTGTAAACATGAATGACTGTTAAGAATATCAATGTTTTAGATCAAGTCACTGTCAGTGAAGTTTTTTCATTGTTTAAGCCATAACAAAAGGAATCTGGATTCTCTAAAACTGCAGAAAGAATTTCCAGTTAAAACGTATTTTGATTTACAATTTGATCCAGATACATTAGTAGCATCTAAAACTCCTAGATTATAGTCAGTGTTAAATTGTGTTCTGAATAATTCTAAATCTACAACTTTTTAAATATCCAAATATAAGTTATATTGTCAGGGTGGATATTAATTATTTGCAATAACTTTTGAATAAAAAAGGGTTATCCCATATTAGCAAATCAATGGTTAAGCTCTTAAAGAAGATTAAATATGTATCTTAAGCACTCAAAATGTGACTAATAACATTTTTTCATGTTTTTGCACTATCTTAGATAATATTTTAATAGAATTCTCAACTTCATTCTTCTGGAACTCTAAAGTTAGAAAGGAGGCACTTAGACATATGATATGAAATTGTCCTCCATTTTTATTTTAACACATGCAAATGAATAATTAGGTTTAACAAAAGGTAATTCAGTTTGAATGTAATTTAGAATCTTAGGCAAAATTTTTGGAAATTTCTGTGCACATGAAAAACAGGTTATATTTAAAAAGCTTATTTTTTTTTACAGTGGAAAACTTGTGCTGCCTTAGAATTTCATGAAATTGCAGGTTATCCAGATAACTCAATATTTCATTTCTTATCATGATTTTTTTCCAGCTCCCCTGACCTTCCTGTTAGAAAATAGTTCAATCAATTTTATGTTTCATATTCTTAATTCTGAAACCAAATAAATGTATATTGAATTCCTCCCATTGGACTATAATGTGAGCAATTGAGAGAGAAATTTTTGAAAATTGGTTTGCATCAATCCGCTTCTTTTGAAATCTGACATTAATCCTCTCAGTCTTAGCACTTTATACTCTGAAATGATTATATCCCTCAATTTGTCTCCATTCAATTTCTCTTATATTCTTTATTACTAAGCACACTTGTACAAAGTATTTGGGTCTGTGCTGCCTGAATATATGTGAATATCATTTTGTAGACCTGCAGAATAATAATCAATGGATTTTTATATCTTTCCCATTTTAAATTCCATGTGCCTGATGAAAAATATTACATTCTGATGTTTGCAGCATTTTTCATTTTGTGGGAAGGATTTGTATGATGTCCTTTGTTCTTGAAATCATTCTCTTTTATCTACCTGTATCCCTGTATAGTCAGATTAAGAGCCCAGTATTTCAGCCAGAATGACCATGATCTTAAAATCATGAGGTGGAAGAGGAAAAACTCACATTTTCCATTTCTTATTTGCATATTACATGCTTTTGTTATGCTTCTATTATTGATGCCAAGCATAGTTTAATTATTATCGTAGCCCTGGCTAGTTTCTACTTCTAGGGAAAAGTAAAAAAAGGCATGCAGTCAGGAAAAATATTTTTTATCTTTTTTCCTTTAAAGATCTGAGTAAAGCAAAGGAAGCTGATTGTGCAGGATTTATTGCTAGTGAGGCAGACGCTGCTGGCATTAGGCCTGACCAAACAACCAGCAGATTTATTACACTTCCATCTTCCCTTCTTCCATTTCTCATTAATTTCTTACTAGCTGGTAATTCAGTTTTAGTATTTAAGATGAAAGTCTCCCTTTTGTTTTTAATAGCATAGTTGACATTATTACTCTATGTTAAAAATAATGATTTGGTTTCGGCTTCGCTGGAGGTGAATTGTAGATTGATATCGGGCTCCTTTGTAAAAATTCTGTGGCATTGTTTAATACCAGTATATTAACATCAATATAAATTAGCCATCTTATTTATGGTTTTCCTTGACTAAGTAGCAGATGAATACAGGTAGTCCTCAACTTAATGGCCACAAATGAGCCCAAATGTTCTGTTGCTAAGTGAGAAATTTGTTAAGTGAGTTTTGCCCCATTTTCTGATCTTTATTGCCACAGTTGTTAAATGAATCACTGCAGCTTGTTAAATCAATCTAGTCTCCTCATTGACTTCGCTCGTCAGAAGGTCGCAAAAGGGGATGCCATGGCCCCGGGACACTGCAACCGTCATAAATATGAGTCAGTTGCCAAGTGGCTGAATTTTGATCACATGACCAATGGGGATGCTGCAATGATCATAAATGTGACAAATGCTCCTAAGCCACTTTTTTCAGGGATGTTGGAACTGCAAACAGATACTAAATGAACTGTTGTAAGTCGAGGACTACCTGTTCTTTAATTTTCCAGAACATGGTATGATTCACTTGGTTTTCTTTTTGCACTTTTAGGGGAAACTGCATGACCCACAGCTGATGGGAATAATCCCAAGAATCGCGCATGACATCTTTGATCACATTTATTCCATGGATGAAAATCTAGAATTCCATATAAAGGTAACATCAAATAATGATCAAACTGGGGGTGGGGAAAACCCACTGTGAATATGGTATCTTCTTTCCTTGACATTTACTATCCTCCATAGGTATACATTTTTGTTCCTTGGAGAACCCATTTGGATTTATGATTTGTCACCACGCAGTTGCTAAGAAAAGATTCTGCCTTCCCATCCATCCGTTTTTGGGACAATGACTTTTTGTATCTGCATGTGCCAGGTTTCCAAGTGATGAAATCCATTTTAAAAAGAAAAGCAAAAGTCCATCTTCCAAGATAATTTCTTTTATTTAGGAAAGCATCAAATTGGCAGAGTCTGTGGTAATTCCGGATCTGACACAACCCGGATATTAAAAGCTAGAAACAATCCCCCAAAAGTCACATTTTCCAATAGAAGGAATTCAACGTTGCTTGATGTCATAAATCTCCACCTCCAGTGTGTAGGCCCGGACAGCTCGCGTTCCCACGGGAAGAATGATCACCTAGGGGCCTTGGTGGCTCAGGCTGTTAATTGCCTGCACTTAAGTTCCAGCTGGCTACAACTGCTGTAGGCTCGAATCCCACCAGGCTCAAGGTTGACTCAGCCTTCCATCCTCTCGGGGTAGGTAAATTGAGGACCCAAGATTGTTGGGGGCAATTAGCTGACCTTGTAAAAATGCTGCTTAGTAATAAGCAGGCATATACAATGGAATGAAGGCTATTGCTGAGCACACTGGGTTGTATCCCAAAAATTGTAAGCCGCCCTGAGTCTCCGGAGAAGGGCGGCATATAAATGTAATTAAAAAAAAAACCTAGCCTAAACAACTCTCTTTAACTCCACTCCTCCCCACTTAGGAATGTGACAAGCCTGAAACCCTTCCCCCATGACTGCCAAAGAGAAAGTAAGAAAAAGAATATATATTAAGCCTAACTAAAATGGCTACACATATGTCAATACTGGGCTTGACAGCATGTTGATACCAAAAATGAATATTGAGTGATGAATTTCCTCAGATGTAACTTCAAGAAATTTAAACCAAGTAGTGAGATTAAAAAAAAACCCCTCAATCAGTGCCATATGTGGACATAATACCTCTAGTAACTCAGTTTTAATTGTGCTTAGATAACGAGGCCACTGGATTTAAATTGAAGCAGCTTTTTGCATGAGCCATGATGGGACAGTGGTTAGAATGCAGAATGCAATATTGAGGGCTAACTCTCTGCTCACGGCCAGGAGTTATATCCACAGGGACTCGAAGTTGACTCAGTTTTCCATCCTTATAAGTCTAAGTGTTATTGCTATTGCTAATTGTTGTTTGCACAGTTCTGACTTTAATACTTGCAGAATTCTTTTATATCATTGGCTCTCCAGTGCTGCATAAATTCTTCTTAACAAGTATATAAAAAGCCACCTCACAGCTGAACCTATTTATGATTTTCACTAGTATAACAGAGATTTAGTTATATAAATAGTCCTTGATGGATTGGTGACTTTTAAGCTAGTCATTGACTCTAATAATGTTTTGTATACAATAGCCTTTTAGAAACTCTCCGGATGTTAAACAAAACACTGCACTATGTTTTCCATAATCTCTTAAATGCAAAAATAGAATAGAAATGTATTTCTAATTAGGCTCTCCAATTAGGTTTTCTAATCAGAAATCTTTCTCAATTTATCCTGGGGTCATATAATAAAATTGACTTAGCTTCATATTGCTGGGCCAGCTTACATAAATGAACAGTAGTCAGTAACTGAGCAATCTGAATATACAAGAGAAGTGTCATTGAAAACTAAGATGTTTTTGTTAAATTTGCATGAAGAGTCAGACGCGGAGTGCTTCAGTGAAGAGTTTATTAGTGACTACAGCTCATAACAGACCTGATTTGGCTGGGCTATGGCTGCTACTTATAGCCAGCAGCCGCAGTTGCCAGCCAATCAGAGTGCAGGATTTTCCCGCACTTTTTAAACCAATCATTTCTGACATTTTACAAGAACAGTTCAAACTATACCAATGACATTCAAACCTGCATACATAACAGTTTTGGCTCTGGAACAAATGTTTATGCAATGTATGCTTTTCTGGATCAAATGTCACTGTTGAAACATTGCTCTTTAAATGAAAATAAACGAATAAGAACTTATTCAGACACATAGATATCCTTACATAATAAAAAAAATGGGAAAGGCAAAAAATCTAATTTCAAGTAAGTTGTATGTGACACCCATCCATACCCATCCACCCACCCACCCACACTATTCTGTTATGTCAAAAATTAAACATTCCTTCTAGTCTGTTTTTTGTGGTTTGATTTCTATTGCCCAAACATCTTGCCTTCAGAAGTTGTGGGGGCTTCATCACTGGAAACTTTCAAGAAGAGACTGGACTACCATCTCTCAGAAATGGTGTAATGTCTCCTGCTTGGATGGAAGGTTGGACTAGATGACCTACAAGGTCCCTTCCAACCCTGTTAATCTGTTAATCTTCTTATCTTCCTGTTTTTCTCAAAGATAAAAGTGACAGATTTAGTTTTTCTCTCAAGCATTTTAAACAATAACTTCAAAATGATGGACTTATAATTTTGGGAGAACTCTAAAGTCAGTTTTCTTAAAGTATTCATATGATCTCTTGTCATTTTTATACATGCATACTGGTATGTATTTCTTAAAATACCCATAAGAGATCATACTTTTAAAAAATGCATCAGCTCTTCCTTAATTACTGAAAAAGAAACCTTAATTAAGTCAGATTCTGTGGTGTGAATGCTCTTAGAAAAGCTATGGGGTTGCCATATTGATATCAATACTGGAATACTAAATCAGTATTTTGTCCATATATTTGTCAAAAAAATGGAGTATTACATATGTAGAAAAACTTATGCTATTCACATAGTTTCATGCTGGAGGAAAGGGATGGAGTTTTTAGACAAAATGATTACGTTAGCTTGCTAGTTATGAATTTCTTGATGGCAATACATCACTGGCATAAAACCAAAGTGAAGTAAAAGTGATGATAGTAGACTTACAAGCAAACTTAAAAATGCAAGCACTTTGGAGAAATTCCACGTTAGACTAGGAATCAATAATTATTCATGCTTGTTAATAATTTATACAGAAAATGTTTTTAAAGAATGCAGTGAGATTGCTTTCCAGCCAACAGTTTTTTTCTTGATCTGATAAAATTTATGAGCATTTGACTCATTCCATTTTGTTTTTTAAATAAAAGCAACTGAGCCAAACATTCAAAATACAATCATGTGCATGTTTACTTATGAGTAAGCTTCACCAAACACAATAAATTTATTTTCAATAAACCATGGAGTAATGAGTGGTATTCTTGCATAATTCCTCCTTCACTCTGCAAAATCTTTCTGTTTGCTTTGTACTGGTTGCAAATTATATTTTCTAAGTTGGAAAGAAGATTTTAAATTACAGTTGTGATCTTTAGCTGGCATTCTCAATGCAGTCTCACCATTTTTGCTTGGGGGGATTGCTTTTGGAAGATTGATTATTTTTATTTCCTTGGGGATTAATTTTAGTATGTTGGGTTGTTTTATTGAGTTTGGAAGATCTCTTAAAAGATTTCTTCCAAAGTATTTATTATGGGCGTAGGCCTTCTTTGAAATATAAAAATAATACTTTATTTCCAATTTTGGGATGTGTTTCCCCCTCTTTTTTTTGCACCTTCATTCTTGCAGATCTTTCTATATTGAAGTATTGAATTATACTTATCTCACTTGGTAATATTCTAAATGTTATTGTTGTGGAACACTGTACTCTTTCGCATGGTTGTTCCTCTTACCAGAATGGGACAACTTGCCATGGCCAACTCACCACTGCCAATTTGCCATGGTCAACTCATTGTGGCCAGCTTGCCATGGGCAACTCACCTTTGGACAATTTGCCATGGAACAACTCGCCGCAATACAATTCAACAGTTTTATTTAATTATTTAAAATAATTTTAAAAATATTTTAATATTTGTCTTTCACATTTCATTTTGCCCTTCCTTTTGCATCCTTTCTTTAATTATTCTATTTCACAATTTCTTCAATATTATGTAACTTTTGTCCCGCGGCAAATCGGCTGTGGTGAATTGTCCCATAGTGAGTTGGCCACAGCAAGTTGGCTGTGGTGAGTTGTCCTAGACCCCCTCTTAGCCTTTAACTGCCATCTTCTTAAAATCCTTTCATTTGATAAGCAAAGCAGTCTACAATAATCCTCTCTTGATCCCAAATGTTCTTACAGCTCAAAATTAACAGGCGCTGTGGCTCAAGTCTTCCATCTTGATTGTTCCTAATTCCAGTTACATTGGGGAACTTGTTGAATGATGTGAAACATATTGTACATGTTTAAAAACACCCTTTGTATTGCTGTAGCCCTACAGCAGAAAGAACTATTTAATACGGTAAAGTCCAGATGGATATTGATCCAGTCTTAGGACAATGAACATTTTCTTCTGGTGGAACATCCTGTACCTTTTGACACATGCATATTGTAAAGGAATGTAGGGATGCGATCTTTTCCCATTAAAAAAAGTACTTACGCGGACAGCCTTTGCTATAATTGCCACCCTTTGTATATGCAATATAGCTCCAAATAATCTCCATAGACGAGACATGTCCTTGCTTGCTCACTGACAGGGAAAAGTCTGAGGTCTTATTATGCCTTTCCCCCCTCTCTCTTGTAGTGAGATGCTGAATTTTATAAAAGGAATATATACTTAATGATGCATATTGTTGAATGCTGTCCAGAGTTGCTTTTAGTGAGATGGACAGTTATAAAAATTGGATAGATAAATAAATAAAATGTATGGTTTGAACTCTTACCAAGTCAATTCCATTAAGATCAGTAATTTCACAGCTACTCCTTTCTGAAGCTTTAATTTTATCTCATAATTCTTTTCCGCTACCTACATGCTGTTGAAGCTATTATTTTAAAAGGAGAACAAAGCTTTGGCAATGCTACAAATAATTTATTAAATTCTTTATGTTGCCAATTAGGATAATGTGTTTGTTTGTTTGTTTTAAAAAAAACATTTCACTTCTACCCTTAATCAAATTCAGATCAAAATCTAATGAGTATATCCAATCTTAGTTGGAAGATATGCAAAAAATATATTATGATATAAATCTGCTGTTTGTGAATAGATCTTTCACAAAGGAACCAGTGAAGGGGTATTGATAGTGGTCATGTGTCAAATTCAGTCCTCCTCTTGCCTTTACAGTCCCATTTTATTTTATTTATTTTAAAAAATTATATAGCCACCAGTCTTTTAACCAGCTCTGGGTGACACCCAGACCAAGTTCCACTGATTATATTGGCTCTTGGGGTGGAGGAATCATTCCATTCTTTTAGCTTTTTATGGATTTGGAAACTTATGATGGGTAATGTCCAAATTAGCTTGCCCCCAGCATGCTCCCACTCAATCCTTATATCCTGGTCATAATAAACATATTCACCATTCATTTTAGTTTGATGGTTATACATCAGCAAACCCCAAAACAGCTAACTGGTAAAACTAGGTAAATAGGCAGGCAAAAGCAGATACTTTATACTAACTATAATTATAGCTACCGTAGCTATGTCCAAAGGCTACCAAACTTTCCAGAGCTACTAGAAACAGTTCTGTGATTAATCAGCATGGATAGTGGCTTTTAGTTGTTTCAGCCTTAATCTTTTAATGTCCATATAGCAGAGGAAAAGAGATGGAAAGTAGGATATAAGGTGATGCCTCTTTTATTCTGGCCCATTAAAGAAACATTTTGGTCTATGGAGATGGCATATCCTAATGCCTAGAATGTCCCAAAGGAAGCTGAAGAAGCTTCTTGGATGAGAAGCAAAACATCTTCAAAGAAAAATTAGAAAATCCAGTTGCCTTTTGAAAAAGCACCTTTGGGACAGTCATAACCTGGATGACTGAGAATCTTCATAGACACTAATGCCCAGAAGCAATAAGTACAAATATTTCTTCAGTGTTTTCTCTTCGTTTGAGTGGAACTGCGGAGTAAACATGTCCCCTATGTTTTCAAAGAATTTTAGGAATCTTATTTGATAGTTTTTCACTTTTTTTTCAAATGTATGTGTAATATTGGTGTGCTTTCATAATTAGGTTTCCTACTTTGAGATTTACTTGGACAAAATAAGGGACTTGCTGGATGGTAAGTAAAGCAGGATTTTATTATTATTTTTAATGCATCCATTAAGTTGTCTGTGATAGTTTATTTTGTTTTGTTTTCTAAAAGCAGTTACCCCTGCATTAAACCTTAACCCTTGTATATTCACCCAAAAATTGCCATTTCTCCCACACTGAACATTTTAAGGATTATTTTAATCACTGAAATCTGGAGACCTTCCTTAAAACGGTCTATCAGAATCCAGAAAACGGGGTTGCTTGGATAGCTGTACCCTTCATTGGGGCCATCAGAATCTATTACTGAAAAAGAAAGAATTCTTACCAAGAAAGAACTACAGATGGATAACATTTGTATCTAGAATTAATATCCAATCCTTAATACAAAATTACATGTAGGATATATTCATATTCCCAACCAACTAATATCCCATGAGCTTCCTTATACATTTATTCCTTAAACAAAAGGCAGATAATGAGTCCTCATCCTTCTCCATAATTATTCTATAAGCATTTTATCATACTTTTTCAAATCAGTAAATGTACAATGACTATCCCCCCCTCCATACATATATATCTCAATGACTTGGCTAAAAAACAACAATCTGTGTTAGAGATCTATACATATCCCAACCTTTGCTCATTGTTCCCTCTTGAACCTCTCATTAGGAATTCTGTGCTAGGCTCATAGAATCTAATTCTCCAAAGATTCTACCTTCCCCCTTTAATGTTAAGGTTCTTTCTCTTGTCAAATGCAGTTGTTCACTTCCATGTCTTTCTGGTTCTTTTCCAGGAGTCATTCTCAAGGATATTTTTCTCATCCATGGTGTTTGTCATTCTGGCATTCTCCCAGTCATCCTTTTCATACTTTCCTTTAGTGTATTTCCACAGACTTTTGCAATACTCTGTAATGTAATTAATTCTATTCTACTTGAAGCAGTTTCAATATCCCCTCTTTTTCTGAACCCTTTCTGTCCCTGCTGTCACTCTACTTTTGTTTCCTTTTCTGTCTGCTTTCCCTAAGATCATTCACAGTGCTAACAAAAATAGTCTGTCTCAAATTCAGAATTTGTGATTAACTTGTAGTTTCACTATTTCAATCATTCATCATAATCAACAAAAATGATATCTGTATCAACAATATGGCTGTTTGTCTATATCTATCTATTTATCTACCTACCTACCTACCTACCTATCATCTACCTACCTATCTAATCTATCATGTTTTTATTCTTCATATACATATAAATAGATTTATGTTTAAATCATGTATTTGAGATAAGCCATTTTTAGCCACCAGTAATCACAATCTCCAAATGGTCCAATAATGTGCTGTCTTATCTCATTTTCACCCATCCATTCATGTCATCTAGCAGAATAACTTTTTCCTATTGATCATTTTTATTCAGAGTGTAGTAGTGTTTTCCTATGCATTCATATTTGGTTCTTCCATTATAATTTCCTGAAGTATTACATGCATTTATTTACTTACTTGTTTATTTATATCTCGCTGTAATTTATGCATCTTGGCAGCTTCCATAGAATATAATAAAGCAAAAAACCCTATGGTTTGACAGGAAACACCCTAGACACAGAAAAATAGTGCTTAGCACCCTGTTGGCTGCCAGAAAGCTGTGAAATTCCCCAAGTGCCTTTTAGAAACCATTTTGGATCAGTGAGAACAAATAAAAATACAACAAATAATTAAAAAAGCAAAAGCCACACATGATTGGGAGACCCATCTGGATAAACACTCTGGCGATGGGGACATATCTCAGTCCATGGATTTCTACTGGCATCCACAGGGGATGTCAACAATTCTTATGTTCTATCACATATTTTAGTCTTTTAGCCTTTTCATTCATTATTAAACTTACATCTTTGCTTCTGTGTTTTATCAAATCCACATCACGATCAGATTAGCTTTATACAAAGCTATTATGTCCTCCCACTTTCTCTTAATTGTACAATTTTATATCTGTGATTCATTTCCTTGAATACATTTTTAATAGAGGCTCCTTTTAACAAGCATTCGTGCATATATTTACTTTCTTTCTTCCATACATTTTTGCAGATTGAGTAGTTTACAGTGCACCAGATAGTCCAAATATCAGGGAAATTGTCTGTTCCAATGGAGGGAAATAATAAATGATAGAGCTTGATTATAAAGTCCCTTATTAGAAGAGCCCCTCCAAATTGCAATCTTCCGTATGTGCTATTTGTCCCGCAATAGATCAATAGATATTGACCTCTTCCACCTTGTTTGACTTTTGTCAATTGAGATTTTCACATAACCGTTTTTTGTAAGATAGAGAATATATGGACAAAGTTACCAACCTTAATGAAATCCTTACTATGTATCATATTCCTGTAATTCCTATTTAACAAATAGTCCTGTTTTGGGCTACTAATGTCGGAAAGGTTCAGATAGATTACAGTTCTGCAGTTTTCTCCAATGGAAACTAGGATCTTTAAACTTTTCTTTTCTATATATTTCTACTTTATTATTGAGAGTGATCTCCATAATTGTTTTGCTTTAAATAGATTACTTTAAGAAGCATTTTATAGCTTTATATAATTATCATCCAGGAGTTGTAGCAGCCATTTAAAAGGAATGAAATGGCATAGTTGAAGAAATCTTTAAATCCCAGTTCTTTGTTCAACATATGAATAGCAAAATGCTGAGTTTTCTCTGTTACTTTCAATTTCCAGTTTTGCATTCCATTTTATGGATTAAAAAAAAAATTTCTTTCCCAGGACATCCATTTGGAAAAGCTTGACTTAATTATTTTCTAGAAATCATTATTTCATCCATATTTTCTATTTGCCTGATGTAGCAAGCTTTGGTTTAACATACTGGAAGACTTCTCAGAGGACAGACTTACAAGTGGAGATGTTTGGGTTGAGAATGAAACATCTGAATAGGTTCTAATAGGCACTCTTAACATAAAAAAAAGACTGCAACATTAGTTTTGTTTCCACAGTGCCTGTACAAATTCCTATACCCCTATGTATAATATCCTGGCATGATTCTGATCACCAATGGAACTGGTCCGTACCTTGTTTTTGCTTTATATGTGATGGGTCATAACAAATAAAACTTGAGGACATTTTACACTTAACCTCACTTTGTTTGTATTTCATGTTCCTGAGCTTTTCTGCATTCCTTAGTGTGAATTAAATCATTCCAGTTGTTATTTTGTACCTAAACCAACTAATAGGGTAAAGCCCATTTGTTTTGAAATATGTAAATCCTAGATGAAAACTCTATCACTGATTTTTTTTATGTGGAACATAAAAAAACATGTTATAATTCAAACATCTGTTTGAATTATAATTAATTCAGACTTTCTTGCCAGTCTTCCAATGTATATACATCATTAATTGATGGTCCTTTATATTTCTTACAGTTTCAAAAACGAACCTTGCAGTGCATGAAGATAAGAACAGAGTCCCATATGTCAAGGTAAAAAGCACTTGTACCTATAATGGTAAAGAAAAAGCATTTTAATTATTTAATTCAAATGCTCTTTGAATTCATTTGTGATCACATTTACTTTCTGTTTAAAATATGTATGTCGCCCTTCTGCAAATACAACCAAGGTCACTTTAACACTAAGAACTCAAGGTAGTCACTGAAAACAAATTGTAAAAATGTGCTGAAGGTCAAATAGATTAAGAGATCCTGAATAATAGAAGCCAAAGCCATAAAATGAATAATTCCATGATAAAATTGCCAAAGCAGAAGTCACAGTATTATACAAAATAGTGTAAATAAAAAAGCATACTAATTAAGTTTAGGGATGTCTATCTCTTAAAGATTAAGTGTAATTTTTACTAGTAGAATATTTCTGTGAATTTCTCTGAATGTCTCTAACAATGCATCAATATGTCATACTGATTCTGGATGAAGGGAAGAAGTAGTTTGTTTTTAATCAACTGGAAAATCTGTACTTTAATAATACAGTAGAATCTCTGGTCACCACCATAATTCATTCCACAACCCGATTGGGTCGTGACCCGAACCTAATTTTGGAAATTTGGCACTTACAAAAAAAATGGCACGGAAGAGGAAATCGGCCGTGGGAAAAAAAAATAGTGAATTTTTTGGTCAGAACCCGATTTGGTCATGATCAGAAGCGTTCATGACCATAGGTTCTACTGTAATTCTGTTAATCCCCTAACAGCTCACAAAAGCGTGTTAGATTTCCAAGCTATTAGCTGGATTAATGTAAAGGGAAAGGGTGTTAGGTGATAGAATCCTTGGTATTACATAGTTTATTTTAGCATCCCATTTTTCCATAAGTTTGTTAGTGCAAGGATTCTTTGATCTTCTTGCTGACCATTTTTGAAAGCAGCATGAATATTGTTGCTTTCTACCCTGGGAGAGGAGGAAAGGACAGATATTACAGCCCTGTAATATTTTGCAAACCACAATCCTCCTTCCTAGATTCCATTATTCTTTTTGTTTACACAGCTGTTTGTCTGAGGTATTAATGGACTATGAACAAGTACTCTGTATTGTAGCTTCGAAGGTCTTCGTTTTGATGAAATCTTCCAATGAAGTACATCCTTGAAACTGCTTCCTGAAGCAACATGGTTCCTTTGCCATATTTCTTCAGTGCATGCTTTGTTGAATTTCTACAGAAGTTTTTTTTTAGCCTCTGTGTATACTTTATTGAATTTCTACAAAAGCCTTTGTCATGTTTCTTCGTGAGTCTGCTTTGTACACCTCCCAGTATTCTTCTGCAGAACTCATGCTTGGAGAAAGGCTGAGGAAAGTGTTTTTCATCCTTCTACCAAGAGGATTCCTAGGTTAGTCACCTCTGGTGGGGATTATCCTACTGCACGTATTGGAGGTGGCCAATCCCAAACCCCAGAGTATCTCCACGTTGAACTATCTCCGAGTGTTAGGAAGCAGTTGAAAGAAGACAGTGATGTGATATGACTTCCCCTTTTGTGCTTCTGGCATTCTCCCCTTTGTTGACCATTTGATAAAAGAGACCAGCAGCGCAGAAAAACTCCTCTCACATTGCTGGGCTTTCGCAATAAGTCACTAATAGGTCAGTGGTTGTGAAAAGCCACCAGTGTGGAAAAGCTGCTTTTATGCCAGTCACCTTCTGATTCTAAAGCCACCCAGCCCTAAGCTTTCAGCTGAGCTCAGCTTGTTGACTTCTTCGCTGAAGCAAATCAGGTTGCTTTAATTGTTTCATCAAACTTATTACTTAAGAGTTACTGGAAATAATTAAAGAGTCTGTCTGTCTGTCTGTCTGTCTGTCTGTCTGTCTGTCTGTCTGTTCCTTCCTTCCTTCCTTCCTTCCTTCCTTCCTTCCTTCCTTCCTTCCTTCCTTCCTTCCTTCCTTCCTTCTTTCTTTCTTTCTTTCTTTCTTTCTTTCTTTCTTTCTTTCTTTCTTTCTTTCCAGCATGTTTCCAAAAGTCCTTTGAGATTGATTTTTCAAGATCCTTAGTGCCCTGTGTTTTATCTTAGTGCATTTTCCAAAACAAAAAGTATTTTTTAGTAGAAACAATTCTGTTAGAAGTTAAAATGATAAAATTGTATCAAAAGATTATTAAGTTAGTTTAGCCTGGCATAGCATTCAAGAATAATTCATTTGTTGTACAATGAGATTTGCAAAGTAAAGTGCTTAGCATGACTATTGGAGTTGCCAATAAATAAGAAGAATCTGAACTGCCTGCTTTGGAAAGCTGCAATAGATCCTTTTATTCTTGATCTAATTCATGTTTACTCGTTTGCTCATATCTCGTATTCGACAGATAATTAGGAGCAGATAACCTGAAATAACAACTTGTCTCCCAAGTCATAAAGTATTTTAATATCAAAACATCTCCATCTATCCTCCTGAGACAGAGTTTGATAGGTAAAATCGTACCCCAAAACAATTAGTGTCTTATTTAGCAGTGGTTCTTAACCTTTTTGAAAGAATCGCCCCCTTGAGCCATTGAGGAAGTTGTCATCGCCCCCTCCCCAACATAACCGCCCCCCTGCCACCTCTTAGCATCTCCAAGGGGGCCAGCAGAGGGGTGCTAAGAGGTGGCAGGGAGGTGCCGGCCCTGCAGGTTCACCCATTGACTGTAGTACAGCACCTGAACCGGCGCCTCGAATGTGGCAGCATGTTGGGAAAAGCCACCGCCACCGCTTTCCCAAAGTGCTGCGCTCTCGCATTCTTTCTGTCTGTCTGTCCATCCGTCCATCCATCCATCCATCCAAAAGGTCTGTCTGTTTGCCTGCCTGCCTTCCTGCCTATCTACCTACCTGTCTTTTTGTCTACCTACCTACCTATCTACCAATCTCTCTCTCTCTCTCTCCCTCTCTCAATATATCTCGCTCCATCGCCCTCACATCGCCCCCTTCCATTCCTTTGCCCCCACATTGCCCATTTTCGTTCCATCGCCCCCCTGAAAAATAAAATCGCCCCCTGGGGGGCAATATCACCCAGGTTAAGAACCACTGTTATTTAGCAACCTTTTTATTACTCTTGAGAAGTTTGCCAATCTAATGTGAAGAAGACTTGCACCACACAAGCCACACACACACACACACACACACCTTTCCTAATCCTTGCCGCACCTCCTTGGCATCCTTGTGCACCCTCCTCAATTTGCATCATTCCTCTCAAGCATACTTTTGCACTATCCCCAACCCATCCAAATTATCAGTGGAAGTCAAGGATTACCTATATTGTTTAAAATAAATTTTATTGCTTTTAAAATAATAGAAAAAGTAAAAAAAGAGGAACAAAACACAAAGATACATGTTATAAAAAATATACATAACAATTACTTAAAAAGTGAAACAACCAAACTACATGTGTTGTTGTAACAATAAACAGTTACATATATATATATATACATATATATACATATATATACATATACATATATATTTGTTTTCGTAGATTTTCACGGGTAAAGGTATGTAGGTCTTGGGTATTAGGGATGTCGTGTACGATTGAGAATACCTTGGCAACGTTTCGACGAATCTCATCGGTCATCTTCAGGTGGTGTCTTCACTTTTCCCAGGAGAACGAAGCTGAAGACACCAGCCTGAAGATGCGGATGATTTGTCGAAACGTTCAAGGATTTCCATCTTAAACGGGACAAAGACCGAATACACCAAGACCTATATATATATATATATATATATATATATATATATATATATATATTTTCGGAGATTTTCACGGGTAAAGGTATGTAGGTCTTGGTGTATTTGGGCTTGTCCCGTGTAAGATTGAGAATACACTTGCACCGTTTCGACGAAATCTCATCCGTCATCTTCAGGCTGGTGTCTGGCAACTTCTCCCAGGAGAACGAAGCTGAAGACACCAGCTGAAGATGACGGATGGATTTCGTCAAACGCTGCCAAGGTATTTTCAATGTTACACGGAACAAGACCCGAATACACCAAGACCTACATACATATATATATATATACACACACACACACACACACAACATACATACATACGCAGGTCTTGGCGTGTTCGGGTCTTTTCCCCTGTAAGTTTGAGAGTATCTTGGCGATGTTTTGATGAGTCCAACTAGCAATTCAGGGTGGTGCTTTCGGCTTCGTGCTTGTGCGAGCAACACAAGCTCACACAAGCACGAAGCCAAAAGCACCAGCCTGAAGATGGCGAGTGGGACCTTGTCGAAACGTCGGCAAGATATTCTCAATCTTACACGGGAAAAGACCCGAACATGCCAAGACCTGCATACTTGTACCCATGAAAATCTACGAAAACACACATATATATACCCCATTGAGTAAATGGGGTTATACATTTATTCCACCAGGCTCAAGGTTGACTCAGCCTTCCATCCTCTCGGGGTAGGTAAATTGAGGACCCAAGATTGTTGGGGGCAATAAGCTGACTTTGTAAAAATGCCGCTTAGTAATAAGCAGGCATATACAATGGAATGAAGGCTATTGCTGAGCGCATTGGGTTGTATCCCAAAAACCGTAAGCCGCCCTGAGTCTTCGGAGAAGGGCGGCATATAAATATGAATTAAAAAAAAATCTTTTGTATATTGTAATATCAGTCTTTCACCTATAGTAAGGGCCTGGAGACTTAATTTTTGTTGTCCAGTTCCATGTTATTCAAAACAATATTGTCTTCTGAAAATTTTAGCATTTATTGCATAGTCACATCTATTAGTTCACTATTCCCCCCAAAAAACATAGTAAGTATAGGACATTGTAAAAACATGTGTTTAAAAAAAAAGCATTGTCCTACATTTTCAAGAAAATGCTGTAGTGGTCAATCCTTTTTTATATGGACATTATGAAATTTAGTACATTCTAAATATTTTGTTGTATAAGTTGTAACTTAAGATCCATTGGCACTCTTGCTATAGAAGTGAAGACACGCTCCCTTTGTGTTAGCAATATAGAAACCTCTAATTCCTTATGCCACTCATTTATTCACATGTGTATATCAAATTGATTTATAGATAACAAATAACTTCTAGAAACTAATAGTAGGTTTTTAGTTTTTAAAAATAGCCAGTTGTTCTGTCTGGGGTGCTGAGAATGCTGCTGGTCCAAATGATGTTAACAAATGTAAATATTTCCACTATGTTGCATCCGACAGGTATTTGCCTCTTAATGCATCATATGCTACAAATTCAACCCAATCATCTATCCAATGGTCCAAATTCAGCATTCCTGCTTTCATCCAGTTTTTCCAAGTCACCATCCAATTTTTATGAAGTTGGATTGCAAGCCCATGAGACTGAACCCAGTCACATTTTGGATAAATGAATCCCTTTCTTAGAATTATAGTTGTGGAGGAAAAATCTACTGTGAATGGTATTGAAAATCTCCCAATCCAATCTGGGTGCATTTATGGAGGGAATACCAGTATTCACTTTTGACTAAATGTGTGAGACTTCATTTTTCTTCCATAATATTCTCATCAAAATTATGTAGATAATACTTCCTTTATCCAAAACTTCATTTGTTGATAAGTTCATTTTGTTAATCATTCCTTTGAAATTTATCAGTTCCATTAATGCATGATGATTATGATGCAAATTATAGGAATTTTTTCCTGTTTATTATTAGTATAAGCTTCAGCATATGTCAGAACCATGCATAAATACCCAAAGCAAACTAGAGATATACAGTCTACGTATAAATGGGATATAAAATACATTTTCCCAATCACATGATAAAATGGTATTCATTCTCTTGAATAGTGAGAGCCTAAAACAGTGATGGCTAACCTTTTTGGCGCCAAGTACCCAAAGCATGTGTGCGCATCCTCAAAATGCAGTGTGCGCATGAGCCCTGAGCATGCACCCCCGCACATGCACATGTGATTTCCCTGCACCCCTGTGCATGCAACCCCCCGCACCCCTCATGCATGCATGTGCGACTCCCACATGTGCACCTCACCCCCCACGCATGCATGCTTGACCCCCACGTGTGTGTCCTGCCCCCTGTGCAAGCGACCCCTGCGTGTGCATCCTGCCCCCTGTGCATGCGTGGCAGAGACCCAAAGACCAGCTGGCCAGTGGGAAGCGCATGTGCGCATGCACAGCAGGGCTGAGCTGAGGCAACAAGTTTGTGTGCCCAGAGAGAGGGCTCTGCATGACACCTCTGGCATGCGTGCAATAGGTTCAACATCACTGGCCTAAAGTATGCTGTAAGATAGGTCTGCAGAAGAATCCTTGAATGCAGAATCAGTTATCCACCCAGCTAGGAATTGTTTATCAGGGTCCCTGCCTGCACAAATCTCTGTGAGCAATCATGTAGATTTTTCAGATTGGTTGTAGGTTAATTATGACCAATGAAGGTATTGGCCATACACCATGCATGGTTATCTTATATACTTCTGTAGCTACGTCTTGGTTTTTATCTGAAATTTTTCAGTTCTTTTAATATAGGGTTATAAATTGATTTTTATCTCTGGTTTTTGCTAAGCTACAGTTACTGGTTTAGGTTTGTTTCCAGTTAACGTTTTGCCTAAAAAAATGTTGAATTTCACATTTCTAGGGCTGCACAGAGAGATTTGTGTCTAGTCCTGAAGAAGTTATGGATGTCATTGATGAAGGCAAAACAAACCGTCATGTAGCTGTTACCAGTAAGCATTCATATATTTTAAAGTCTGCAATTACATTCTAAAAAACCTAATTCAAATTGCTATCATGCTGAAATTATAATAATTTTACAATAGTCAAGAAAATATACATTTTGCTCATTAGTGTCATTAGTATCTTCAAGTTATCGCTGTTACATAGCAATTAAGTAGATTCCTAGATATGTGACTTGAATTTTTTTAAAATGATGACTGACATTTTGAGGCTTAAGATTTTTGATCTTTGGATTTTAAAATACATACTGAACAAATGCTCTGCAGATCCTTGCTTTAAATGGAGATCAGCAATTTCTTTTAAAATAAACATTTCATGGGATGTAGCCTTTATTGCTGAGCAACCAGGAGCATTAAACCTGAGTAAATGTTTTCAAGGTCCAATATTTAAAAATGTATGGCCATTATTTTCTGAACAGTTAAATAAGCAATATTCCACAGTTGTCTTGGCAGGAGTGTTTCACGCGATGATTAGTGGATGCAACTGTATAACTGCACTTGATTATAAATCATTACAATGTTTTATAATTTAGAATGATGATAAAATATTCTAGATTTTTTTTTTTTGAAGTTTTCTCCAAAGCACTTGAGGGCAGGGCAAGACTCAATGAGTGGAAACTAATCAAGGAGAGAAGCAACCTAGAACTAAGAAAAGAAATTCCTGACAGTTAGAACAATTAATCAATGGAACAACTTGCCTCTAGAAGTTGTGAATGCTTCAACACTGGAAGTTTTTAAGAAGAGATTGGAAACCATTTTTCTGAAATGGTATAGGGTTTCCTGCTTAAGCAGGGGGTTAGACTAGAAGACCTCTAAGGTTCCTTCCAACTCTTAATATTCTATTCTATTCTACAAGCATGTAAACTCCAAAGGTATAAATAAGTTATGCCAGGCCTGAACGGGCCTCCCTAGTACTTGTTGGCTATCGATAAAGGATGACACAGGGATGACCATGATGGACCTAAAGGAGGCAGTGCAAGACAAAGAGGCATGGAGAATGCTGATACATAGAGTGGCCAAAGGTAGTACATGACTGAATGACTGACAAGTTGAATCAGGCCTCCCTTTGAATACTTTGATTCAGATATAACCCATGTGTGGAGGGGAAGTGAAAAATTAGATTCCCTTATTGCTACCAGGCCTTCCATTATAAACCAGTTTTTCATTTCCACGCCAGATCTCTGGACGAACCAGAACAGGATCGAAGGGGATCCTTCCCTGGCTCTGGCTAATTAAAGAAAGGGGAAAAACAAAACTTAGGGAGTTGATACCTTAGCCATGCTGAATCAGGTGTTAGAAGACAAGCAGTCTACTCCAGGATTCATTCAAAACAAGTCAACATCATGAAAGGAAGATTGGATTGCATACTCTCAATACAAAGAGAGAGAAATCCTCCTAATACAATTCTAGCCTTATACTCTAGAACAGGCCTGTCAAACTGGCGGCCCATGGGCCGGATGCGTCACATTCAGGCCACGCCCACCCCGGCTCCGCAAAGGCAGAAATACATCACGATACATCATGTGACGTGATGGAGTTTGACATCCGTCATCTAGATGGAATTGGGTTCTATGCTTTAATCCTATATTCAAGTGCCTGTCTGAATTTGAAAACAATAAAGACTTATTTTTAACTGTGCCAGAGTTATTCTCCTCATCCAGGAGTCCAACCACCTCATAAACCCCTACACCCCCAAAAAACCCATGCCCCTCTTCTTGCCCTAAACCCAACAGGTTAGTTCAATTCCCCCTCTGTACAGGTTGCCCTTGACTTCCTACCACAGTTGGGACCAGAATATCCATTGCTAAGCAAGGTAGTTATTAAGAGAGTTGTCCCTGATTTTACAACCTTTCTTTGCCACAGTTGTTCAGCAACAACAGAAGTGAATCAGGTGGTCGTTAAGTCAATCCAGCTTGACTTTTGTTTGTTGGAAGCCAGTTGGGAAGGTTGCAAATGGTGATCACATGGCCCTGTGAGGCTACAACCATCATAAATGCATGCCAGTTGCCATGTGCCTAAATTTGGATCATCTGACTGTGGGGATACTGTGATGATGAGGGCCAGTTGTAAATCACTTTTTTCAGTGCCATTGTAACTTCAAAAAGTCACTAAACGAATGGCTATAAGTCAAGAACCACCTGCACTTGAATTTTCAAAATGCTTTTCACAACGCCTCTTAATATAGTGAGCAAGCAGAGCTGTCCCTGATTAAAAGGACAGGTGATCTAATGCAGGGATCCCCAACCTCCAGGCTATGGTCCGTTACTGGGCTGCAGGCTGTTCAAAACTGGACTGCAGAAGAAATGGACAAGTGCAGGTATGTGAAGCTCCATTCACATGAGTGAAGCTCCACTTGTGTGAATGGAGCTTTGTGTGCAAGTGCAAGCACCCTCCGCTCGTGTGTGTGAAGCTCCATTTTCATGAGTAGGGAGCACACGCGCCACTCTCACAAATGGAGATGTGCAGCTGTTGGGCTGTGTAGTTCTGTTCCCCTGCACTTTGATTCCATTGTCTCTCCTGGATAACTACATCTCCCAGAAGCCCACTGCATTATCCTCCTCCTGTTCAGAGTTCAAGGGGTCAGGGTTCCATCCACAGGGCTGCATAGGTTTTATTCAAAGTCGTCTTCTCAGTTTCATTAATGTGGCCATCTACCAACCTTACTATGGATGTTATTGTGCACCAGCTGGATACTGCATTCTGTGTTGGTCCTGTCAACATAGGTGGGAATAATTTTGCTGGACGAATGGGGGCTTGATTGCATAGGATGTGTGGGGAGTAGGGCTCCTGTCAAACAATTCAGTCAGTTCTCAGAAGGATGTATATGGGTTTGGCACCCGTGCGAATTCGGAAATGAATTCTGAAGAACTGCAGTCACAGGTAAGGACCAACTTTAGTCTTCGCTGATTAAAAACAAGGAAATCAAATGAGAATGATGGCTTAATGGAATTTAGAAGATTAAAAAAAAACCACCCTTAAAGAGCATGATTAGCTTATTGCATTTTATCTTCCTAGACATGAATGAACACAGTTCTAGAAGTCACAGTATCTTCCTAATTAATATCAAACAAGAGAATGTGGAAACTGAAAAAAAACTCAGTGGGAAGCTTTATCTGGTAGATCTTGCTGGGAGTGAAAAGGTAATGAACGTGTTACTGGTGCACATAAAATTCTTGATTACAAGGTAGGACCTTTTGGAATTCATGACTTACTATAATAAATCACACTTGAAATGTATAAAGGGCTTTAGATTTTACTTATTTCCTTATATTTCCTATTTTCAAACCTCCCATCTCCCTCAAGGGGTTAGATCAGATCAAACTCATGTTGTCATGGCGGTGTCATGTGACACATCGGGCCTCCCCCCCTTGCTAAACTGCATGGGCGTGGCCAGCGCATGGTGCATCTGGCCTACAGGCAGGGAGCTTGACAGCCCTA
Source organism: Naja naja (assembly GCA_009733165.1). Classification (NCBI taxonomy): domain Eukaryota; kingdom Metazoa; phylum Chordata; class Lepidosauria; order Squamata; family Elapidae; genus Naja; species Naja naja. Next base: position 222,086,739 of record CM019148.1, on the reverse strand, counting down.
GGCGAGATGATTGTCCTATAAGCAAATAAATAACATTGGATATAATAATTGCTAATTCAAAACAATATTTCTTTGTGTGTTGAGATAGGAGATAAGCCATTCCTAAATATCTATTGTCTCAAATAAATGAAGTAATATCTACAAAAAGGTGATGGCCCAAACTTCTGCTATTGCTGCAAAATTATTTATTTTGTAAAATCTTTTCTGTCAGGATACATGAAACTTATCTTTAAATTATGGTTTAAATTTATTTTTTAAAATCACTTCGGTTTCTGAATGTTTTTGAACAAGGTAGCCTTCAAATGTGTTGGATGATCTTTAAATTATAAAGGTCATTTCCCCCCTGATCATTATTCCTTGCTTTTTTTACTTTTTTTCTCCAGATTTACTTGTCTAGTAGATTGTTTTTGTTGACACGTCGGAGTATTTGTGTGCATGTCCTAGTATTTATCTAATTCCAAATTCTCCTGAAAAGAGATGAACATATTTCAGACAAGATTTTCAATTTTATCTTCAGATATATAAAGTTATTATTGTGTACTATTGTACACAATGAAACTTCAATTTAACTGAGTTCATGTAATTTACTCTATTCACATTATTTGCAAATAATGTAAATATGTGCAACAGATCTACATGAGATGAAAACAATTACATATTTAAAGTAATGAAGTAAACTGATGCAAATAACATACATTACATTAATTGTCCAAACTACTTCAGAAACAATTGAGAATAAAGCCTGAAGCAAAATTTGCTGAATGGAAGTCTGGAAAATTGAGGTTTTATTGTATAAGAATCTGTAAAAATATGAGAATGATCTGAGAATGTGTGCCAGTGTTTAGCTGCAGTCAAATAGATTTGGCCTTCTGAACTGCTTTGATGGATATTGGAAATGTAAGTGAAATTCATGAAATGTGAGTGAAATGTCGTTTACTTAATGGTGTTTTTGATGGACTGAAAGTATTGTAGATTTTTCTGATGTAACAGACAAGTATTATGTGTTTCTTCTAATGTAACCTCATCATTGGTTTCACCCGTCTTTAGAGAGTGTGAACTCAATTCATTTTCAGTAACATGGTTTTTTTCCCTAATAGGTCAGCAAAACTGGAGCTGAGGGATCTGTTCTTGATGAAGCTAAAAATATTAACAAGTCTTTGTCTGCACTGGGTAACGTGATTTCAGCATTGGCAGAAGGAACTGTAAGTCCCTTCCTTCCTTCCTTCCTTCCTTCCTTCCTTCCTTCCTTCCTTCCTTCCTTCCTTCCTTCCTTCCTTCCTTCCTTCCTTCCTTCCTTCCTTCCTTCCTCTCTCCCCCCTGCCCCCCTCATTCTTGCAACTTAAACTTAAAATAAATAGAAAAAATAACCAGCATTGTCTGAGATGAAAGTATGTTAGATTCCATTGATAAAAACATTCATGAATAAATATTAACTTCTCACATGCAGATATTTGCATCATATTGTTATAGTTGATGCCACATGGATAGCTATCCTAAGCAAATGGCTTCTGTGGAATTATTTATGCATGGGTTGTGGTGTATGTGAATACCCATCAGCTTGTACAAATAAAACATTTGAACAAGCAGAAGATGCAGCTGAAGAGAGATTAAAGCATGGGGGAAAAAACAGAAAACAGGCCCTTTTTTCCCTCAAACAAAATATTGAACGAAAATAATATTGAGCGATTAAATATGTTATGTGTTTTTAAAATTATTGTTGTAGCAATTAAAAATACCCTGAAAATATATTGCACCCTTCTCCCACATGTATACCAAGATACGTAATTTATATTTTGAAAGGCATTTATGTACAGAAATCCAAATTATAGTATGGCTAGTATATATTGTGTAAATGTAAAAAGTTGAGGCTGTAATGTTATCTTTTACTGTTTTAAAAAGAGTCAGAACTCAATGACTTTTTTCCCTTTCCCTACTTCTACCCTTTACTTTCTTTTTTCCTCCTTTCTTCCCTTAGTTTCCCATTATTTTCATTTTATTGGTACTTTATATTGTGATGAACTAATAAAGTTTTTTTAAAGATATCCAAATTATAGCATTGCCAACAAACCTCAGCAAGAGCCTTTGAATGCTTGTGTGAGAGTGCATGTGTTTCAACCTCTTATCTTTCTTAACTAGAAAACACATGTCCCGTATCGAGATAGCAAAATGACCCGAATTCTCCAAGACTCCTTAGGTGGTAACTGTAGAACCACCATTGTCATCTGTTGTTCTCCATCCATTTTCAATGAAGCAGAAACCAAGTCTACTCTAATGTTTGGACAAAGGTGAGCTAGAATAAACGTCTTTGGGGGGCGGGGGAAGCCTTTTATTACTCACCTTTACTTCGTCATTGAAACAGGTTAAGAAGCAAAGTTACTGAAACAGATTATTTTAAGTATATACTTCAGTAGAGAGGTGCCATGTGTTGTATGAATACAAATACAAAAGAATTGTGTTTTAGGCCTTAAGAAAAAAAAAGTCAAATTAGTATCTACACACACACACATACTCAGGCAGGCAGACAGGCAGGCAGGCAGACAGATACTATTTCTTTTGATGTAAAGATGATAATTTAAAAACTAATTGCCGTTTAATGTGCTGTATTATAAAGTAAAATGTGTTAAGAAATATGAAAGAGGGTTGCAAAAGATTTCACAGCAGAAATTACATTCACCAATTAAAGCTGAATATAAAAATATTGATGGGCCTGAACATTTCCACTAACAAGCAGCAATGATATTCGAATAGTTTTGAGAAAGTGGTCAAGAATAAAATTGCGCATGCAGCAAAATAATTTTCGTTGTGATTTAATTTTATGCATCAACGCTTTGCTGGTTCAGGGGCTGATGGGACTGTATTGATTTTCTAGCAATTACGTTGATGTGAATAGCTATTTCTGCCATAAATTAGGTAGATGAGTCACTAACATTTTCTAAAACCTGTAAGAATATACAGACTTCTAATCTTCCAGCGAGCATCAAACCACTGTTAGAACTGTTCAAACCTGGAAAATTAAGAAATAGAGAAAACAAAATAGATTTGTTTGGCCTTACTCCTCAGGGGGACACACACACACACACACACATACTCACACAGGATTGTAAAGTTAATATGTCTGCAGATGTAATAAAATGAGCAACCAATGACATTTCAAACTCTGGTTAAACTATTTTAGTCCATTGCTTTGGTAGTGGAGAGATAACATATAATCTATAAGCTAATGAGCCGCAGTGGCGAAGTGGTTAGAGTGCAGTACTGGAGGCTACTTCTGCTGACTGCCGGCTGCCTGCAATTTGGCAGTTCGAATCTCACCAGGCTCCAGATTGACACTGCCTCCATCCTTCAAAGTGTCTAAACCACTTAGAAAGGCTGTAAAGGAGTGTAAAGCAGTATGTTCTATTGCTAATTGTCAGGCCTCTTGAGCCACTTTTTGAAAATGTATCTCCTTTCATTCCTTGGTGCAGAAGACTGATTTGTTTATTCACGTAAAAAAATAAAGAAGATACTGATGTGAGAAGAGGATCTGTTTACCTGTGGGGGGCTTTGAGGAAGAATGAGCCAAAAATCAGCAAAAAGAAAATAAGCAAATTTCCCATTCACAGATGCAGCCGATTGTCAAATGAATTAAATTTGCCTTCTGTTTTTAGCATCTTAGCAGCTATTCAATTCTGCATTTCAACTCTAAAATTTTTTTGCTTGATCCGTGAAGAAGAGATATATTTAGTTTTTATTTCAGGATATCTTTGGAATTTGAATATTTTAATATAAGCTTCATTTGAGAACCAGAGAGACGAACAGCCTTTTGCTCTTGCACATTCTCTAATTCACTTGTTTTGCAATTTTTGTTTGTTTGTCATAGACTCATAAAGTGGAAGATACCTAAGAGATCATCAGGTCCAACTCCCTACACGTTGCAGGATTCATTATAGCATCCCCAATATATGATTATCCTGTCTCTTTTTTAAATGTATGGATGCATACAGATAGTCCTCAACTTACGAGCATAATTGAGACTGGTAATTGCAGTCATAAGTCATGATGGTTGTAAGATGGGTCACTATGTAACCAGGCTCAATTTTATCACCATTTTTGTGGTGGTTAGGTGAATGCATTAGTTGTTAAGCGAACACCACAGTTGTTAAGCAAACCCACTGTTTGCTATGGGCCTTTTTTGGGGGGTTGGAAATCAGGCATAAATGTGGATTTTTCCAGCAAAACCATACTAAGTCACATGACTGCAGGGAACTGAAAATGGCTATAAATATGGCCAAATGTTACCAAACACCCAAAGTGCAGTCACGAGGCTCTGCCCCCCACCGCCACAACATAGGAACTTAAAATCTGGGTCATAAGTAGCTTTTGATGGTCTGTTGTAACTTCAAACAGTTGTGAAGCAACCCAATAATAATAATAAGTCAAGAACTATCTCTATGTTTTCCTTTTAAATTTTATTTTATTGCCAAACCTTGAGCTTTCATGTGTGTGTGTGAGAGAGAGAGGGAGGGAGGGAGGGAGAGACAGAGAGACAGAGAAAAAGAAAGGGACGGGGAGAGATTTGTCATGCAGGAATAGAATTGATAGTTGTTGTGGTTAGCCGGCAGCAGGTGCAGACGGCTGAGGAGAGTGAGGACTCAGATGAGGGGCCAGGACCATTAGGGAGTGGACTGCTGCTTTCAGAGATTGTGGGGGCTGGCAGCAGTGTTGAGGAGGTTCCCGAGGAGCCTGTGCCAAGTGCACGTGCGCGCAGGATTGATCGCAGGAGAGAGCAGCTACAACAGCACGGGCAACTCGGGAGTAAGGCTGCAAGGTAATGGCCCCTCCTTCAAGAAGATACAATACTAACCTTCTTTGCAGAAGGCAAAGACGTTTTGAAACTCCAGCCTCTTGGACATTCCAGTATCCTGAGTTTGTATTTGAAGATTCTTATTTTGCAAATTATTTCTTGTCTGTTATCTTTTGGCAAGTCTCACACAGTTTGGCAAGGCTTGTGCTTATCACAACTAATTATTTTGTAAAAGCATTACAAGGTTTCTGTTCTTTTTGAATTGTGCTTGATTTGTTGGAAAAGGGCGTGGGTCAGAACAATAGTATACATAAGTTTGACCCTATTCTGTAGTTCATAAAAGACTCTAATCCTGATGTACTGTATAGAAGTTCTGGTGATGAGGGACAGGCAGGTGCCTTGATCCATTTCACATTTCCTCTCCTAATTCCCTCTTATTGTCACCTAGCCATCTCTTCCTACCTGGCGTTCCTTTTATTATGCCTTACCTGTTCAGGGCTAAGCTAAGCTTCCTTGTTGGCAGCACTTTGGGGGAAGAAGTAACACACTGACAGTCTGGAAACCTGTCAAATTAGACCTCACATCACTGTCAGGCAAGCACATATATAGGACTCCCTTACAGCATCTTGAATATTTCAGCCAATGGAAGTGACCTGTGCAATGTTTTCTGTGAGTCTTGTTCACTGGAGGAAGGAGAGACGAAGGCCAAATAGGCTGATATGCAGTTGCTTTATTTCAACACCTGCAGTAGCCCCATGGAGTGATCAGAGCATTAAGCACTAAGTGGGAGATAAATTGAGAAACTATATAAAACAAATGACAAAATGTGCAATCACTCTATGCACGCTTGTACTGTAGTTGCAACAATGGTTTATATCTGAATATTCACTCATTAAACAGAGTGCATTAGCTAAGATTGCGTTTGGTTTGTTTTTTGGGCAGAGCGAAAACAATTAAGAATACAGTTTCTGTGAATCTTGAGTTGACAGCTGAGGAATGGAAAAAGAAATATGAAAAAGAGAAGGAGAAAAACAAGACATTAAAAAATGTTATCCAGCATCTGGAGATGGAACTGAATAGATGGCGGAATGGTGAGTTCACTGTTGAGAATCTGTGTTAAAAAGTAAGCCAAATATTTGCAATGATAAACTTCTCTCTTTGTATCTCTAGAAATATATCAATACAACTCATTCCTAGGCAGAGATCCAGTACTGTTGTGGTGCTGTTTTCTTCATTAACTATAAAAGGTAGAACAAACATGGGGACTGCACAATCCCCTTCTTCCATGACAATTTCAGTGCAGTGGAAGCTTGGATTAAACAAGGGCTTTAGATATAGAAAAGGCTTTGTTAATAAACTAGAACAGTAAGGCGGGAGTTATATTTTAATTTGTCATGATCTTAAAAGCAGAAACAGCGTAGGACTCAAGATTTAGATGAAGGCATTCTCCATATTAAAAGCATTGCATGATAGTGAAGTATGATTGCTGTTTTTGGGTTTCTAAACCATAGTATAACCAAGAAGGTAACATCCTTTATTTTATTATGATAGGTAAGAAGAATACAAGTTATAAATATATGTTCAGGATTTCATGATTAAAAAGAGCTGTAGCTCATAAGCTAAATGCTGTAGAGTTTTTCCTTCCCTAAAGTACACCCACAGGGTTAAATACCCGCTACTCCATCATCTTTCATTGGCTATTGCTTTGCCCTTGATAACATACTAGGTGTGGAATGGATGGTAGCAGACAATTTAGCTATATTGCAAGAAATGCTTAATTTGTGTTACTACAGAGATATAGAATGCAAAACCCAGAGAGAAAATATGGCTTGATCTGCTAAGGTATTCACTCTGTCAAAGAAGGAGATAAAGTCAGTTTAGCATGGTTGGCTTGGGATAAAGTGTTGTTGTCTTCTGTTAATTGTAGCATGGTTATCTGAGTACTCACAAGCATGCTGTTTAATGATCTGTTCAAGGACTTTGCTCAGGATAGATGTAAAGCTGCCATGTCTGTAGTTCCCTGGGTCCTCCTCCTTTCCTTTGTTAAAGATAAAGATAACATTTGGCGGATACTCTGATTTAGTATTCTGAATTACGTGTGTACTATTCAAGTTCCTCTGCATATTTTTTTTCTAATTTTTGATATTATTGAATAGTTCACCGTTAGTAAAAATGTTACCCTTGTAGTTTAAGTTTCTGGAATTTGAAAGGCTTCTTCAAATACCAGAATCGAACAAGGAACATGGTGAATGTTGTTACTTTAAAGTATACACATTCAGGTACATGACTACCGTTAAGGCATCAGGCTAGAAAGCAGGGAGTTTTGGTCCCACCTTAGTCATGATAGCTTGCTGGGTGAGTTTGAGTCATCACTCAAAGAATTAGGCATGTTCACTGCCTTCGGTTTTTTTTACAAAAGAATAATAAAGGGGGCATTCAAAATCTACAATAAATAAATTGCAATTCAGCAAGTATGGGATAAATTATATTCATTTTTTTAAATAGAAGTTTTAATGGCATCTTTAATATTCTCTGGTTAAGAGTAATTGTTTTCTTTTCAGCCCTGAATTTCTACTTCCCCCTTTCCTGCTATTTTTAAATAAGAATAATTCCTAAGTTTCAATTTCTCATGAGATCTAAAATTTAATTTTCTGCAGTAAGAACTCAAGTATGCCAGGCTTTATTAAGTGCTGGAACCACCATTAGATTTCTCTTACATTTAGAAGCAAAAACGTGCCAGGGTTTTAAAAATGCTGAATAATAACAATCTCATATTCAGCTATTAATTGACATTTTCCATACATGCATTCTTAAGCATCTCTTAAAGATCACCTACAGTATGCTTCTAGAGCTATTCAGGGAGTTAATGGTGTTTACATTGCAATCTTCTCCATATGGACTCTATATTGAGTAGGGCTTAATGCCAAATGAATATATATAAACATGTACTTCATATGTAGCCTAGTTAAGTCCGTTTTAGTCATTATTATAGCAGATTCTTCAAGCTTAGTTATAGTGTGTCTGTGATTTATCACGAGTCTTTGAAGTTGGGTTTTAGAAATAAAAAGATGGATTGTTGCCAAATTCTTTCTTTTCATACTGATTCCCATACTGGTTTTTTTATTTGTAGTCTTGTTTCTGAAGTTATTTGTGTGTTAGATATTCAATAATATCAAAAAAATTAAAAAATATTATACATATTGTTACAATATGTACAGAATAACCCTTGAGTAACAAGGATATGCACATGGAAACTTTATGAGAGTAGTTATGAATAATTATTCAGCCACACACAGATGCACTAAATTGAGTTAAAGTTTACTCTAAGAAATAGCACAGTCCAGTAAACGGCCCAGGTCACGTATGTTTAACAGTCCAAATAATATCCAATTACAAAGTCTTCTTACCGGTTACAAGTCATTTACAGTAAACAAAGATACCAAAGTATAAGCACAGCATAAATACAACAAAGAACCTTAGATAGCAACAGAATGTCAGAGAGAGCAAGCTATGATCTCTAGCTCCCTCTTATGGTACTTTGCAATATAATCAACCAATCGGAATATAGTATAAATCAATACAGTGATTTTGTCTTAAAGCTACAAACATACATTGTTGGTTTATATATTGCCAACCCAACTAATTGATGTACAGATTTCTAACATTTATGAACTTGAATATAGTACACAAGTAATTTGGAATTCTAAGTAGATTATCTTCCAAATGTCGTTTTTATCTTTAATAAAGGAATCATCACTTGGAAACCTGACAGGAGGAAGACCCAGGAAACTACTGACATTGCCTTTCCTTTTCTAAGTATTTTTCCTCTTAAGTTGGGTGCAGCTGACTCCCAATCACTATCTCTAAATCTATTGTCACCACTGGAGTCTTACTGCTTTCTAGCCAATCATGTAAAGGAAACCATAATTAGAATATCTTGTGTATTGTGAGTTCTCAGTTCTATCTTATGAATATTGCATCTGCAGAATTGTAATAGTTCTGCATAGTTGGATACCTCACTATAAATGTCTCGGATAGATCAGTGGATTACTTACTATATGAAGTCCTAGCAAGAAATGCTTACAAATTTACCATGGATTGTTAGAGAAAAAGTTGGTCCAGGGGATCACATTTCCTTGGAGATGCCAATGGAAGAGATCATTTGGCATGGGGAATGTCCTTGCAAAAGTACACCATTGAGAAAGTTGGCCTTTCTTATAATTAATGCTACCCAGTTGCTGAACAATTTTGGTAGCTGTTTGGAATATTAGAAGTGAATTTGTGTCGGCAGATAGAAATGACAGTTTACAAAAATCATCCCTAACTCAGGCAAGAGGTTGCATCATATTTCTGGATCCAATCCAAAGAGTCAAATTAATAACGATGAGATCTGGAAAAAAAAAGAGTCTTCTGTTTAGAAACATGCTGTAGAGCAGGAGTGTCAAACTCGCGGCCCACAGGCCGGATGCGTCACGTGCTGGCCCCGCCCTGCCCGGTTTAGCAAAGGGGGGAAAAGTCCTGATATGTCACATGATGCCACTGAATTCATGTGAGACCCCTGCTGTAGAGGAACAAATGATGTCTCTCAGTAATCCAGATGTATTTACTTATAGTTCCAGCTGTCTGACTGTGCTGATGGCAGAATTAAATTCCTTAAAAATTATCTATAAGTACTAACAGGAGTGGTGAAGTAAAGGCTTAATATTGAGGCTTACCTTCTTGGGATCTGATGTGTCTTCAGGAGAGGCGGTACCAGAGGAAGAACAGATAAGTGCAAAAGACCAAAAGAACTTGGAGCCATGTGACAATACACCCATCATTGATAACATCGTACCTGTTGTTGCTAGCATCTCATCTGAGGAGAAGCGGAAATATGAAGAAGAGGTTACTAGTCTCTACAGGCAGTTGGATGATAAGGTCCATTCTTAATTTCCTTCCAATTGCTTGTTGTCATAGATTATTAATGTTTATTTCTTGATAACTAAAATCAATGTGTGCTTCAAACTCTACAAAACATAGTACATACTATATTATTATATATAAAACACTACCAGTATTTTCATTCTTGCAAGCTTTCTATTTAGTTCTGCCGAAACTGATGAATTAAAATTGTTTCTTTTTAACTCCAAGTAATCAGTCAAATGATCAAATAACTTCTTAACTGAAAGACAAAGAAAGTGATAGATAACTCTAAAAGCTACACAATTTGCACAAGGTTGCAGTAATATATGCAGAAATCTAGCAACTTTGGTAGTTTATATATCAGAGGTTTGGTTTTTTTTTCCTAATGTAATAAAATTACATCTAGAATGTGTAACTAAATCATATTTCGTATCAGAATTCTGTAGAATATTAGTTTCCTATCGAAGAGTTTTAGTTCAGCTTTCCAGTTTCCTCTATTTACAGATGTTTCTCTTTCCTATTTCCTTGTGAGAATATTTCATCATGGAAGTCCCTGCATATACACTGAAGCAGCACAATTATATTTAGGTGACTGACTTTCATGATAAATGTCTACGTGTTGAGATAATATCCTTTTTTAAAAATAAGATTTAAAAATGAAGAGACATTCCTTACCTGGTGACAATTCAAATACTTTGAGAGTCACATTTTTAATAGCAAAATGCAGGGATTAAGATGAGCATTATTTGGCTCATAATAACATGAATATTCCATCCCTTTCTTGCCTTCCAGTATAATATTAAGATGTAAAGAAATGTTCTGACCCAAGCCTTGTTCAAATTAAACAAACACAAACTGTGTATAAAAGCAAACCTTTTTTAATGCGGCACTGGGAATTCTTTGCATTCCCAGCCAAGAGTCATTTAAACCTAATTGTTCGAGATAAAAGCAAGCCCTTTCAAGGTTGTAAAAGGCTGCCAAGAACAGAAGTCTAAGTCAGCCAACCGAAGTTTCAAAAACAAACTGGAGTTTGCGGGGCTTCAACGAGGACTCTGAGTCTAAAGAACTTCTTTGCTTCCTGCAAAAAGCACATCCCTGAGGGCTGGTTTTTATCCCTTATGGGAGGGGCAGTCACCTTCCAGCCTTACTCCCGAGTCACCCTTGCTGCTTCAGCTGCTCTCTCCTTTGAGCAGCCCTGCGCAAACATGCACTGGGCACAGGCTCCCCGGAGTCCTCTGCTTCACTGCTGCCAGACTCCAAAAGCTCCGAAGGCAGCATCCCACTCTCCAATAGTCCTGGCCCCATTCCTGCATCAGATGCAGGACCCTCATCCAAGTCCTCGCCAGGCTCCCTGACTGGTTCCCTTGCTGACTGGTCCTCGCTGTCAGAGACCTGTGCCGTTTGCATCTGCTGCTGGCAAACCACAACAAGAAATCAGAAAATGTTACATAAGTTAAATATGAGAAATAGATAAGGAGATAACTCATTCTGAATCCTCCTAATAGTCTTGATAGCAGACATTTAAAAATATTGTATGGCAGTTCTTTGATTTCACTTAATAAAAATAATTAATTTTAATATCGGCTGTGACACAGGCTGAAATAACTGCTTTGATTTCATGTGGATTTTTTTAAAAAACAGTGGTGCACAGCCTTTTTTAGAGTAAGGCTTGCAAGAGTAGAGTAAGGCTTGCAAGAGTGGATGTATAACAAAGATTAGACAGGGTCAGGTGAAAGTAGTAGAAGAGCAAGGACAAAAGCTATATATAATTTAATTTAGATAGCAATGTAAAGTAATGTCTCCTTCAAATCAAGCTAAATCCCTGTTGACTTCATGTACTTGTCCGTATCTTAGCATAATGGGGATATGATTTGTCTTTGCTTTCTTTGGGAACTTTATAGCTTGTCACCTAGTTTACAATCTTGAAATCTCCTAATGTTGATCCATCCAAACCTACTTACATTTAGAGATCCAGCAAAGGATGCTGCTAGCTGCTATTGGCTATGTAAATGCAGTTGGCTTTAATTAAATATGGGTTAATCTATATGTAGAATAATTTTCTTATTCTACAACATTAAAAATCACAAAGTTTGCAAGATTTTTGGGTACCACGACCAAAATATTTGAGGACTTCAAATTGGGTACCATCAGACCTTACAAAGTCAGTCACAGTTATTTGAAGACAAATAAATAAAACAATACATTGTGATCAAAAATAATAACTTCTACATAGAGACTCTTGTCCAATATATGCCTACATTTTGGATCTGAAATATTAATGAAATCATACATGTATTCAGAAATATACACAGTGGCTTTATTAAGATATGCCAGGGGATGATATTTACTACTTGGACCGAGATTCCCTATGCACGGTCACTCATGCGCTCGTTGCCTCCCATCTTGACTACTGCAATGCTCTCTACCTGGGGCTGCCCTTGCGGACTATACGGAGGCTTCAACTGGTACAAAATGCGGCCGCGCGGGCAGTGATGGGAGTGGCCCCGATTCTCCCATGTGACACCCCTCCTGCGCGATCTTCATTGGTTGCCAGTTGCCCTCCGTGTAAGATTCAAGGTGCTGGTATTAACCTATAAAGCCCTGCATGGCTTGGGTCCGGGGTACTTGCAGGAGTGCCTCCTACCAGCATCGAGGTCCAGTCGCCCGGTACGCTCCAACAGGCAGGCTCTCCTGGGGGTGCCATCGGCCAGACAGTGTCGGTTGGTGGTCCCCTGGGGGAGGGCCTTCTCTGGGGGCGCCCACCCTTTGGAACCAGCTACCCCTGGACCTGCGCTCCTTCCGCCGTGAACTCAAGACTTGGCTGTTTGCACAGGCCAGCCTGGATTGAGCAGAGTTGGGGATTTTAATTCAAGGGTATTTTAATTTGATTTTATTATATTTGGATTAAAGTACATTTGATAAATTTTGTATTTATTTGTATATATATTTCAGTGTAAGCCTTGAGTCCCCGAGATGGGGGCATATAAATCCAATAAATAATAATAATAATAATTTATAAAATGAAACGGTCTATGCCTATAAAATTTGCTTGCATATTTATGTGTAGGTATTGTAGGGACATCTGGGCATTTTGCTTTCACCAACAATATTTTATGAGGCTGTTCTACATGCAGAAAAACTATCTAGGTGAAGGTTAAGAGTTGAAAATGACTTGATGTCATATAATCAATCAATGTGGCTCTAATAGCCAACCAACACTGAGCATATTACAATCCTACCATAATTAAGATTAAAACACGGACATACATAAAGGATGCTACTATGCTTAATAGATATTATTATGCAAAGGCATTATAATTTATGTAATTCTATTCTCACACAAGACTAACCTCTCAATTCATCTCCCATCAAAAGCCTGCCAAAAATAATCAGGTTTTTATTTCCTTCCTTTATCCTAATAAGATCAAAAGAAGTCAAAGTCTAGGTGCTCTAGGAAAGGGGAACAGCTAGAGAGGAGACCTATCTCCAAGAACCTTATACATCAGGGGTCCTCAACTCCCATGCCATGGACCATTACTGGTCCATGGCCTGTTAGAAACCGAGCCTCACAGCTGGAGGTGAGCAGCAGGTGAGCGAAACTGTGCATATGCGGGTTTCTAGGTTGCATGCCCTTTCCCATTGGGTCCATGGAAAAATTGTCTTCCACGAAACCGATCCCTGGTGCTGAAAAGGCTGGGGACCACTGTTACACGTGACAGGTTATAAATGAAGGATCCTCTCTTCCTGATTGGATGGACAGAAACTATTGAAAATTACTAGTCTCATAAATATCCAGGTCCTCAGCTGTTCATTCAACACCCATAAACAAACCAACGACTCAAAGTAGTAGTGTTATATGGCCAAACCAAATTGTTATTCAGGCTGAATAACAGAATTCCGGAACATTCTGTAGTGTAACGGAATTCCGGAACATTCTGTAGTGTTGCAGTAGTCTTTGTAGGCAGTGACTATAATTTTTTAAGGTAGGAGCATTTTGATCTTGCAGCAAATAGTACAATAAAGAAACATGACACATTTATACCTTCATGTTGAAGCATGGTACAGTTTTACACCACTAAAGGTTTCATTATATGAAGTTTCACAAACTAAGGAATTCTTAATAATAAAACATAGTGTATTTATAGGTGAAATGTATGATCTTGTAAGATAAAAAATAGAATAGAGATGTCTTTAGAACCATCTGCTGATTTAAAATACTATTAACTAGCAGAATGGTGCAGATGATAGAATAAAACTCAGATGAATCCATTGTTATGTCAAACTCTGGAAGATATTTCTGTGTCCTGTAGACTTAGTCTTACACTGGGGACTACGTAAGATTAATTTATGGTTCTACTTGCTTGCATCTGTTAGAGTATGTTTTAGTGATAAAGATTGGAACAAAGTTCTATAGTCTGCAAATTATGTTTGATGGGTCCCCCGCTATGCAAAAATGGTACATTCGGTTTCCATAGTATTTTATGCTGGGAGGAAATACTGCATCTACTTTTATATTGATATATGAGCTAGTGAGACAGGAACCAGAAATTCTCAGGATGGACATAACTATTACGTAAATATTGAAGATATTTGACTCGGTCTCAGTGTTAGGAAAGCAATGGCCAAATTTCCATTGACTTGAAAAAAAGGCCTAGAATTTAGTCCCCTGGAGGAAAAAGAGGAGGGGATGAAAAGAAATAGCTTGGCTTCTGTGTTCTGCATATTTATGGCTTTTCTGTTTACTGCAATAAAACAATTGAATTAGCTGGAATTTGGTCTGTGAGCTTCTACTAGAAGCAAATTCCTGAATATGAAGTATCTGGAAAGTCAAGATTTATTGCCATGCCTAATGTGGAAACTAGCTGATTTCAAGGCATAAAAATGGTAGAAATAGAAAAAGTAACCCTTTTTTGTCCACTGCAGGATGATGAAATTAACCAGCAGAGTCAATTGGCTGAGAAACTAAAACAGCAGATGTTGGATCAAGATGAAGTAAGTATTTTATTCATTTATTTATTTATGCAATCCCCTAGACTAATACGACACAAATACAAAATTTAAAAACAAAACAAAGCAAAAAACACCAGATGAGATTATTAATAATAAGAAAGAACTGATGACTTCAACAAACCACAACTATTGCTAGAAACTTGGCAACCTTTATAGTGCTTGATCACGTGTATTTCCAGGTGTACGTTACTACATTATCTGCCAGATTACTGGAATTTTTGTTTTTTTAAAGGTCATTTAGTATTTTTATCCTTCCTGATTTGGAATAAAATGGAATATAACACTTTTGAATTATTTTATTTTTGTCCATCATTTTTGCTACTTAATCCCAATTGCTCTGTTTCAGCTCTTGGCTTCCACCAGGAGAGATTATGAGAAAATACAAGAGGAACTCACTCGTCTTCAAATTGAAAATGAAGCTGCAAAAGAGGAAGTTAAAGAAGTTCTCCAGGCTTTGGAGGAACTAGCTGTTAATTATGACCAGAAATCACAGGAAGTGGAGGACAAGATGAGAGCTAATGAACAGCTGACAGATGAACTTGCACTGAAAACAGTAGGAACAATCCTTATTAATCTTCATTCCTAGATACATTATACTAATTTGTACATGCCTTCTATGAATCCCAACTAAGACCTCATTAAACACCCCAGATAAATTCAGCTGTTTGAAGTGTTCATTAAAGTAAAAAGAGAATTTTCTTTAGCAAATTGCTAAAGGACCAGTTTTTTTTTTAATTCATATTTATATCCCGCCCTTCTCCGGAGACTCAGGGTGGCTTACAATTTTTGGGATACAACCCAATGTGCTCAGCAATAGCCTTCCTTCCATTGTATATGCCTGCTTATTACTAAGATGCATTTTTACAAAGTCAGCTTATTGCCCCCAACAATCTTGGGTCCTCACTTTACCTACCCCCGGAGGATGCAAGGCTGAGTCAACCTTGAGCCTGGTGGGATTCGAGCCTGCAATAATTACAGGCAGCTGGAACTAAGTGCCAGGCTATTAACAGCCTGCACCACTATTTTGTGGAAATAGTTAGCATGCTATTTGTTGTTTGCCATATTGTGAATGCTAAAATGGTGAATGCTGAAATCTTTAAAACATGCATGTTCTCCTATGAGCTGCTGCGAGCATCCAGTGATGGGGAGGTGCTTCAGTCTCTTCTCAGAAAGGCTGGGCTTAAATCTGAGGATGCTCCTCCTCCTCCACGTGACTCTTCCATAGCGTCCCCAGTTTTAGCTCAGCCTTTCTGGAGATAGGTTGTGGTTTATGTATCTCCTGGTTGGAGCAGTTGATTCTTCTCAGTTCTTGGTCAGGTTTAGTATTTTTTTAAAAATCCTTTATTTCTTAATCCCAAAGGTTTTTCTGTTGTTTAAAATTGTTTTCCTTCCCTGTGCTCGCCTGGTGAGTGCGCGCGCGAGTTCAGCGAGGCTGAGGCCTCGTGCCTCGCCTTAACTCACCACCCCAGAGGACGTTTTTCCTTTTACTTACATTCTCCCTTCCCGGCAGGATTGCCCTTCCCCGACTTCTTCAGTTTCCTTTGTTTCTTTTCACAGCGCGATATCGCTGGGCTGGCTCCTGGTAGCCAGCCGTTTGTTTTCCTTCCTGTTTGAGTTTGTTTCAGCCATTTGAGTTCCTCTCAGCTCTTCAGACCTCGCTAATTTCAATTAATCAGCTTGCCTCGAGGCTTCCCCCACAGATCACCCCGAGGACAGAGCAGTTTAGACCCTGTCCTTCCCGCTATCGGTTTTGCTTCCAGCAGACCGGGCGGCGTTTTTTTCCTTCTCTGCTTTCGGTTTCGACCATTGTGGGCTGCAGAGTGCGAGCACGCCACGAGGCGGCCGCCATTTTGAATCCTCAATATAAAGGAAACTAAAGGAAGCAAGACCTGTGAGCTTAAGTTCCCTTAGGTTTCCCTCCTTGGGGACCGGGTCCATCTTATTATTATTATTATTATTATTATTATTATTATTATTATTATTATTCATTCTCTCTTTTTTTGCTACTTCAAGCCCTTTGCCTTTGTTAGATCTTGCCACAGGCGTTACTCAGCCCAGCAGAGTTTATTATTATATTACAGTTCTGTTGCCCTTAACTGGGGCCGGATCTAGGGGCGGTGTTCTGAATTCTTATTGGACATTCTATATTTAAGGAAGGAGGAACTTTATCAGGGGTCTTGATCAATATTATAGTTCGCATAAAAATAATAATAATAAATCAAATAAAATATATTAATAATCAGTTTCTTCACTCAAATATTCTGATTGACTTATTCCCATATACATACATACATACATACATACATCTTTTCAACCCCTTTTTTTCTGTATATACTACAGTTCCTCATATATATAATCCTTCCTTCTATGTAAAAAAAAAACAAAACCAAATTTCAGGGGGACAACCTGTTTCAGGACCACCTGCCTTCCTTAAGGTCAGGCTCCTGGGGGTGCCAAATTCTAAAACCACCCCAATACTGGTTTTTTCTATCTCTAATAGCCTCGTATTCTTTAATTGTAACAAGTCAAGATGGCAAGCAATTATAACCCGAAGTCTAGAGCATCCTCTAAGGACCTAGACAAGTCTAAAAAACCCTCCAAGGCAGCAGAAAAAGATGCCCGCAGAAGGCACCAGGCCATAGAAAAACAAGTAGCAAGACATACTCGAGGGGCAGTTCAGGCCTCATCTCCTTCTCAGCTTCCTTCCACTTCTCAGGCTCAAGTTCCCCCACCTCCTATGGATTTATTCAGGAGGAGTTCCACTCCCACCCATCCTCCAGAGGTTGCTTCTCTCCCACTCCCTTCATGAAGGGTTCCTGAAGCCACCTTTACACCGACGGCTGCCGGTCTCAGACAGGATGAGGAACCTCCGGATGACATTCCTGCTAATCTGAGAAATTGGGTGGAATCAGCGATCCAAAGGGGCATCGCAGCAGGCGTTCATAAGGCCTTGCAGGCAAGATCTACAATGTCAGAATGCGGTTCAGTGTCACATCGACCCATGAGTCTCATGGAGCCTCAGCAGGTGCCTTCTCCCGGGCAACACTCCTTTCACTCAGACCTGGGGCCGCAATATGTACATGACATGGAGGATCCACAAGATCCCATGAATCTTCTGGAGGAAGGGTCGGTTCACATCACCGACCACGCCCCCTCAGAGGCGGACCCTCTCGAAAGAGGGATGTCAAATAATGAAGGCCTTACCCCTGCCCTCCCTGTTTTTACCAGCCTGTTCCAGCCTCAATTATTCAAATCCCTTTTATTTAAAGCAAAAAACACAACAGGGTTGGATAAACAGCCCCCCCCCCCGCCTCAGCCCGCTCCTTCCCCTGGGGAAGCGGATGACCTCATTTTCACTCAGCCTATTTCGGAGGCTGAGATTATCCCTGTCCCATTCATGTTCTCCAACCTGCTGCAAAAACAATGGGCTGCAGCAGCGACATACCCCGCCCCCACAGGGCAGGATAAAAAACATTTTAATTTGGCTCCCGACTTCTCAAAATTACTAAAAACACCGGACGTAGACGATCCTATAATCGCCCTTACCTCCTCCTCAAACATTCCGACGGAAGCGGAGGAGGCTCTCAAGCCTGAAGAAAAGAGGGCGGAGTTAGCTCTCCGCAGGGCACATGTGTCAGGAGCTTGGGCCATTAAGGCCGCTACTTCTGCTTCCTTCTTTACCCACTCATCCCTGAGATGGCTCCACCATCTTAGAGATATCATTCCTCCTTCTAATGTCAGGGCCCATCAGGATGTGGCTAAAGTAATTGCGGCAGCAGAATTTTCAGCTGATGCCACCTTTCAGGCTGTTAAATTCTCATCTAGGGCAATTGCATCCCAGATAGCGGCCAGACGATTGTTGTGGCTTAGGCACTGGCAGGCTGATGCCAAACACAAATGGCGCCTGGCCTCAGCCCCAATCTCGGAGGACAAGCTGTTTGGCCCTGCTCTTGACCCTCTCCTCATAGAGACACGGAATAAAAGGAAAATTCTCCCCTCTCTTTTTCACTGCCCAGAGTCCAGGTCTTCTCTACTGTTCTGCAGAGACTCCTACCGACAATTCTACCAGGGTCCCTACTACCCGAGGTTTCAACGGCCGACGGGATTCCGGCCTCAGATGGACAGGCTGGATCCGGGAGACAGGTTTAGACGAGGTCCCAACCCCAGGAGGCAGTTCCAAGGAACAGGATCTAGGCCTTTCCGCAAGTCTAAATGAAGTCCTTCAGGACATCCCCATTGGGGGTCGCTTGAAATTGTTTGCTGACCGGTGGGACTCTTCTACCTCTGACTCTTGGGTCAGGGACACCATATGATTTGGACTGGACTTGGAGTTTCGTACCACCCCCAATTTCTTTATGATTTGCCCCATCTCCAAACAGAGGGACAAAAGACCCCTCATGGAGGCTGCCATTTCTCATTTACTCCAAACCAGGGCAATTCAGCAGGTTCATCCCTGTCACCAAGGCAAAGGGTTTTACTCCTACCTTTTCGTGGTCCCAAAAACTTCAGGGGGTTGGCGAGCCATTCTGGATCTAAAACATTTAAACAAATTCTTAGTCTATAGAAAATTTAAAATGACCACCTTTAAAACCATCCTGTTAGGGATTAGGCACCACAACTTCCTTACCTCAATAGACCTCACTGAGGCCTACCTACATATCCCAATTCGACCATCTCATTCTAAATTTCTCTGTTTTTGTTATAACAACACACATTATGAATACACGGCTCTTCCCTTTGGCCTCACTTCGGCTCCCAGGACCTTCACTAAGGTCCTGGCTGCCTTGGCAGCATATTTGAGAGATAGGTCCATCCGCATTCAATGCTACTTAGATGATATTTTAATTTTGGCTTCTTCTGCTCACCGGGCAAATTGGGGCACCCTTTTTACACTCAACACGCTTCAACATCATGGGTTCTCAATCAATAGATCAAAGAGCCAGCTGTCTCCTTCCACTAGGATTAACCACCTAGGCTCCATTATCGACACCATAGAAGGCAGAGTCTTCCTATCTGTAGAGAGACTTGACAGCATCAGAGCATTGATCAATCAGATCAGCCTGGTTAGGAGAGTTAAACTATGTCTTCTTTCTCAACTGTTGGGGAAAATGATTTCTTCTATCTCTATTATTCCTTGGGCCCGGTTCCACACCAGAAACCTTCAGTGGTTCCTGCTGCCATACCAGCATGCCGGAAAGGCAGATACCAATGCCCGAGTCATCCTTCCTGCAGCAGTCATCCGATCCCTCAGATGGTGGACTCGATCCAGAATCAACAGTGGTTGCCCCTTCAGGGAGCCACGCAGGGTCATAGTCACCTCAGACCCCAATCTGGTAGGATGGGGAGCCCATCACCTGTCTCACACAACACAAGGCCTCTGGTCCAAGGCAGAGAGAGCACACAACATAAACTGGTTGGAGCTCCAAACTGTTCACTTGGCCCTTCAAGATTTTCTCCCTCATCTCCATCACAAGCACGTACTTGTCCTCACAGACAACATAACCTCAAAGGCACACATAAACAAACAGGGGGGCACTCATTCCAAGTTACTGATGAGAGAAACAGAATCTCTGTTCCGATGGGCCGAAGTTCATTTCCTTTCACTGAAAGCAGAGCACATTTCAGGGACGGAAAATACACAAGTGGACTGGCTCAGCAGGTCCACCATAGATCAGGCAGAATGGCGCCTGGACCCCAGGGTTTTTTGGGAAGCGGCATGCAGATTGGGTCAACCTCTGGTCGATCTCTTCACCTCTCCCCACAACACACAGTTACCTTGCTTCTTCTCCCGATACCCGTCACAGGGAGCAGAGGCTGCCGATGCCCTCAGGGCTCGCTGGCCACAGGGTCTCCTGTACGCTTTCCTTCCCCTTCCCGTAATCCCCAAGGTAATCCAGAAGTTGCTAGAGGAGAAAGTGGACCTCCTCCTGGTGGCCCCTTACTGGCCGAGACGTCCTTGGTTCGCAGACCTGAGGGACCTATCCATGGAGCCTCCCTGGCGGATTCCCCTGTCAGAAGTGTCTCTCTCCCAAGGCCCACTATTCCACCCCCAACCACAATGGCTAAACTTAGCCATGTGGAAGTTGAACGGCGACGTCTAAGAGCAGAGCAGATTTCTAGCCAGGTTATTGCAACCATCCAGGCGGCCAGAAGACCTTCCACAAATCGAATTTATGAAGCCACCTAGTCACGTTTCTGTCACTGCTGTAGCAGATTCCAGTTCAATCCCATTTCCCCTACAGTGGCACAAGTACTGGATTTCTTGCAGGAAGGCCTCAACAAAAGTCTATCCCCTGACACATTGTGAAGGCAAGTGGCCGCCCTCACTTCTGTCATTTCTTGGGAGGGGTTTCCTTCTCTCTCCCACCACCCTCGCATTCGCAGTTTCATCAGAGGTGCAAAAAAACCTAAGACTGCCCATAGTCCACCGTTATCCCACCTGGGACCTTAACAAGGTTCTCTCAGCTCTTACTACGGGTCCCTTTGAGCCATTGCGGACCTCATCCCTCCATTTGCTTACCTACAAGGTGGTTTTCCTCATTGCCATCACGTCAGCAAGGCGTATTTCCGAGCTGGTGGCACTATCTATACGTAAGGAGTTGTGCATTTTTCATGCAGACAGGGTCATTCTTCGACCTGATCCTTCCTTCATTCCCAAGATCAGTTCCACTTTCCACAGGGCCCAGGAGCTGGTGCTCCCAAATTTTTGTGTACGCCCTCGCCACAGACTCGAAAGACGATGGCACCATCTAGATGTCAGGAGGGCTTTACGCATAGGACCTCCTCCTATCGCAAATCAGAAGCACTCTTTGTCTCGTTTCAACCCAATTCAATGGGGCAGAAGGTCTCATCTTCTACCTTAGGTAGATGGATTCTAGCTACCATTGCCAAATTGTACGAATTGCCGTCCTTACTGGTGCCCCAGGGTATCATGGCTCACTCCACCAGGAGTGCCGCCACCACAGCCGCATGGGCTACTCAAGCCTCTATAGTGGAGATTTGTCGGGCAGCGACTTGAGCCTCGCCTTCACCTTTCATCAGAGATTATAAAATAGATGTATTTGCCTCAGCTGACGCTGCCTTTGGTAGGAGGGTGTTGCCACAAGTCCTTTCAGATCCAGACCTGCCATCAGCTCAGACGGAGTCCCTCCCTTAGGGCACTTCCCAGCTTTGGTATGTCCCATCACTGGATGCTCGCAGCAGCTCATAGGAGAAGAGGCGTTGGTACTTACCTGATACGCCCACTCTCTGTGAGCTGCGAAGAGCATCCAGCCCCCCCTTTCTGTTTCCGTCTGGTGGGCGGGCCTGTTCCGACCAGCATGTCTAGCTAGGTTGTAGCAGTCAGGTTACCTTACCTCGGCTTCGCAAAACTGGGGACGCTATGGAGGAGTCACGTGGAGGAGGAGGAGCATCCTCAGATTTAAGCCCAGCCTTTCTGAGAAGAGACTGGAGCACCTCCCATCACTGGTTGCTCTTCGCAGCTCACAGAGAACGGGCGTATCAGGTAAGTACCAACGCCCCTTTTAAAGTACAGTGTGTGCAGTATAATAATTTTCTTCTGGAAAAATATTTGAGAAGATCGCTATTATTACCTTGTTTCCCATTGCATGCTGGACATTTAATAGCAAAAGAATTTGGTTGTAGAAATGGCATTCGGTTTTCTTCTAGTGGCTTGATCTGCTTTAGCTACTAGCAGACTAGCAAATTCTTTATGTGAAATGGAAGCTATTTCTACCTTCCATTGTTTCTACCTTTAGTTTCCAGAAAGTATTGCTGGGAATTATTTCTCTGCCATGTAATAGCTAGGTTATGGTCTTTTTCATTTAATGCCTAATTCTTTCTAATGCCTACCTTAAATTGGAACTTATAGAGTAAGAGCATAGTTCTGAATACTTCATCTCTGCCAAACTTCTATAAGACATGAAATAAATATAAATAAATAGTTGAGCTTAAATATAAAACCACCTATCTGATCTAGAATTCTGGGGTTACTCTTAAATTAATGAGAGCAAATACAAATGAATGTAACAAAATGAATGAAGGTGCCAAAAGTTGAATGGGTTTTTTTTGTATAATAGTAGAGAGCTTCATTACTGTTTATATCCCAAGTGAAAAGTGATGTTCAGTTTGAGGCTTCTTTATAAAGTAGATTGTGGGTGTTTGACTCATAGCCTTAAGCTTTTAGGAAATAGTGTCTATCCAAGTACATCCAATGTAGAAAACATAGCATAAACTTTGAAAATATTTTTTTAAAGTGTGACATGCAATTGCTTTTCATCATAGTTGATGACGTAAACTGTTGTTATTATTTTGCAGTCTGCTCTATCAACTACGCAAAGAGAGCTGGGACAGTTGCAAGAACTTAGCAATCATCAGAAAAAGAGAGCTACTGAAATATTGAATTTATTGCTTAAGGACCTGGGAGAGATCGGCGGAATCATTGGTACTAATGATGTGAAAACAGTAAGTTGCCGGTATTGCAGGAAACAATACAGAAAGAGAGAAATATTTCAACTGCAAAAATAATGACTAAATTAAAAATAATCCTTGAGGATTGTAAACCAGGTAGTGAACCTCAGGGGCAGGGAAAGGGACAAAAATGAGCAAGATGGTGTCTGTGGCATTGTTTTCTAAGTCCCACTTTTTTTTATAAGTGCATTGAGGTTGTGTATATGATACTATATAGCTGTTACTCATTAGCTGAGCATCTCCCAGATGTGTATATCTCAGTTTCTCCAATATTCAGCAGTGACTATGCTGGCTGAAAATTCTGAGAAGTTCACGTATCAGAAAGATGCAAAGACTAGAGACTGTATATAGAGCATGCAGAACTCAGTCCTTAAGACTAAATCAGATCTAAGTATAAAGCTATCAGATTTGATCCGTGAGGGATAAGCAGGTTATATGGAGTGCATTTGATTGATGCAGTCAATATTTAGTCAGTGTGATACTTTTTATTTTTTTACTATTGCATTCTCTTCCTAAATAAATCCTCTTTATTGGAAATAGGCACTTTTGGCACCGAAGGCTGGTAAGTTTATTTCAGGGTAGGCTTTTATGAGACTAGAACCAGAGAGTTGTACGGAGAGAGAAAAATAATGGAACCGTATGTAGTCATGGCTGTATAAAGAGGTTCCATATTTTTATGTAGTGAATAAAAATAAAAATATTTTCACTATCAGATGAGCAGGTGTTGAGAACTCATGATGATGACTATGTTATTATTATCATCTCTTTTCATTCATTAAACATGAAACTCGGTCAACTGAACATTTAAAAATGTATCACAAATATCATTGACTGGTGCTGATGGTTGATACTGGTTGCTGCCAACATCTTAGATATCAACCAAGTATCTTCTTAAAATGTACGATGGTTTGTTTGTTTGTTTATCATCGTATGGCATTGTTACAGTAGTCAGGAGACCACGGTGCTATTGCAGAGTTATAGTTTGGTTTGCCAAGGCACCAGTCCTATTATAGGAAACACTTGCGCGCTTCCCAAGGTGTGCCATAGGAGGGTGAGCTGCTTCCCACCAGAGAAAAGGACGACTGGCTCTTCCCGCAGTATTACTCAAGGCCTCCTCCCTTCCTGGAACTGCCTTGGAAACGGGCACCACAAACAAGAAAGTACAAAGCTGTCAGGATTCTGACCCAGAGCACCAGCTCGTCTCACCACCGAAGTTGTACCTATCTACTTGCATAGAACATGCTTTCGAACTGTTACGGGTGGACAGAAGCTGAGGCGAGTGACAGGAGCTGACCCTCCTTTGCAATGCTAGGCCTCAAACTGCTGGAGCTGCGACCATTTCTAGCATCATTAAGCCACTGACTGAGCCACCGGTCCCCAGAACTCATGATGTAATAAAGGTGTAGAATTATGGCGTCACAGTGTAGACAGCAAGGAATGTAAACGGGTGGGATCTGACAGGGTTAACTACCCGTTTGGTGATTTATGAGGTTCAGTGATGTACGATGTGCTTCTTTGCACGCTGTGTGCGCCTGTAAATCGTCATCAGCTTGGTGCCTGGACAGCTGAGCAGCTCTGCGTGCAGAGAAGCAGTCTTTGAAAAAGCACTTTTTTCCTGTTTTTTTAAACTCAGCTGTGCCTTGCATGGCAGCTGAAGTTGAAAAAGCTGGAAATAAAGGTCAGGTAAGAGCCCAGGCGGGCGGGTGGGCAAAAACATCAGCAGACATAGAACTGGTTCTATGTCTGCTGATGTTTTTGCTGGTTCTATGTCTGCTGCTCTTCAGAGCTACCGGTTCTACAGAACCAGACAGAACCGGTAGAAACCCACCCCTGAATGTAAAGCGATAAGGAACGCTAAAAAGCTTTATTCAGATTCAGAAACCTGTATTAGCAATTCAGTACCTATTTCTACCCATAGGTAAATGGGGAGGGGGAGGATGGGGATCCATAAATGTCAGATGTTAGGGAAGACCAGTATATATCATGCCAATTTCAGTAATAAGTACAGACATCTACATCTCTGTTCAGATAGTTTTAAAAAAAAGAAATTTTCCCATAAAAGATGAATAGTACAGGGTTTTTTTTGTGTTCAGTTAGCTGACGTGAATGGTGTGATTGAAGAAGAGTTTACCATGGCACGGCTGTACATCAGCAAGATGAAGTCAGAAGTGAAATCTTTGGTGAACCGCAGCAAACAGCTGGAGAGTGCCCAGATAGATTCTAATAGAAAAATGAATGCCAACGAGAGGGAACTTGCTGCCTGTCAGCTCCTCATCTCTCAGGTGATTAAGCTGTTTCTTTGTTACTTTTTTTTTTTTTTAAAAATTTGGTTTCTCATAGGCTTTTGATGTACATTAAACACGCAATTTTCTGTTTGCTTTCTTTTCAACTTCCAAAGCACGAAGCAAAGATCAAGTCTCTTACAGATTATATGCAGAATATGGAGCAGAAGCGAAGGCAGTTGGAAGAATTGCAGGACTCTCTTAATGAAGAGCTGGCCAAATTGCGGGCACAAGGTACTGTAATTTCAGGAGTCAGGAACTTTACATATCTCCTGTTCCAGACCCTCAATAGCTGGCTTGAATTTTATTTTTTCTAATGTATATTGATTTTTTTGCCTGGTGCTTCCTTTCCATTGTCACCTTCCTTTCTGAGCATAGGTGCGATGACCCGGAGTGTAACACAAACGTAACATAATCCAAAACATAAATAAATGTCCTTTAATGCCTCCAACTTGGCCCCACTGTTCAATAATTCTCAGTTGAAGATAAAATGTATTCAAAAATAGTCTTCAAAAGAAAGCAATACAGTCCGAACTTAATGAGCAGATAGAGGTGAAATAAAAAATAAATAAAACAAACTACAATGAAGGAAATTCCACAACAGACCAGGATAAGTAATTACCAATTTCAAGGAGATAACAAGGCACAGTCTGTTGGAAGGATGCCAACCAAGATAACTTCAGCCCAAAATAACACATGCTTTGCTTCTGGCAACCTGTGTTTTAACCGTCTCTCTTATATACTATTCTCCCCAGCTGCAACCAGTGAGGGGGATCATGGCCGCTTCTTCTCTCATAAGCCAAGTTGTTGCCTTCTCCGTTCCTCCCTGCGTGTCCTAGGATGAAGAAGGGATGGGCCTGATTTTCCTCTGACTGCCCAGCCAGCCTCTGCCCCTCACCAGCCTCCACAACCTCCGGAGCCACACCTCCACTCCCTGTCGGCTGTTCCTCCTCTCTCTCAGAGTCTGATTCTAACAAGGGCATGACATTAGGATTCACCAAGTTCTTTCAAACTGGTTAATGGTGTCTACATTGGAAGAACTAAACTGCTTTGGTGACATTTATTATGTCAGTGGAATCTATTAATTTTGCACAGGAAAATAAACTGATTTACAAGTAGTCCTCAACCTAGGGCCACGATGAAGCTCAGAATTTCTGTTACATTTGTTAAGTGAGTTTTTTGCCATTTTACGACCCTTCTTGCCACAGTTGTTAAGTGAATCACTGCAGTTGTTAATTTAGTAACCCAGTTGTTAAGTGAATCTGGCTTCCCCATTGACTTTGCTTGTCAGAAGTTTGCAAAAGGTGGGTCACATGATCCCTGGATACTGCAACCGTCATAAACATGAGTCAGTTGCCAAGAATCTGAATTCAGATCACGTGGCCATGGAGATGCAGCAACGTAAGTGTGAAAAATGGTTATAAGTCACAAGTCAAGGACTACTTGTATAGGCATACTTTACTAGCTGCAATATGGCATGGATCAAAACTCAACTCATGCTGATTGGCGTATTTTGCTGTACAAGGGCAATTGTTATTCATATACTAGAATGCTACAAATCCACTTAACCAGGGCTTCTGATCTTCTGAATTGGTCATGGGGATGGGCTTTAAAGATTACAGCTGGCAGGCCAACAGATGGGAAAATGTGCAGCACATGGAATGTGATATTTTTAGGAGCACAAATGGAATTGGTTTTTGTTGGAAGAAAGTATTTCTTAAAAACCATGGGTTAAAAGTAGCTTGACACAAATTGTTCCGTTGAAACACCTGTTAACGTTTCTTTGTCCCTAAAGGGTAATAAAAGTAGAAAGTCATCTTTTGCAAAAGGAAGGCTTTTTCAGAGCTTGATTAATACTTGTTAACCTATACCCCTTTAAAAGGTTGCTCAACTGTCCTCTTTATTTGAACAGAAAAAATGCATGAAGTCAGTTTCAAAGATAAAGAGAAGGAACATCTGACTTTGCTACAAGATGCAGAGGAAATGAAGGTAAATTTAGATGACCGCAAAGATAATTTTCAGCTTTTTTATTCCACACATTTAGCCTCAGCACTTAGTATGTCAATTTCTCACTACAAATGTTTTCCAAAGGGATGATCAAGGTCAAATTATGTTTTCCAAGTCAAATCTAACATTATTCTATAATTATAAACTAAAGTCAGGGTTGCTTGTTGGGTCAGTTATTACATGTATTTGTAAAAATATATTTCTAGAACATTTGAAGTTAACTTAAATCATCCATATTACCCATGCTTGCAAAACAAATGAAATAGATTTGCAGCATAAGGGAATTGCTATATTAAGAATTATTTTGATTTATAACTAGATGTTGATAATAAGTAAAATATTAAATTACTGTAATGTATTTATCTCTTCTATGAACAGAAGACCCTGGAGCAACAGATGGAGAGTCATAGGGAAACTCATCAGAAGCAGCTCTCTCGATTACGAGATGAGATTGAGGAGAAACAAAAAATTATTGATGATATCAGAGAGTATGTTCATTTTACATTCCCCAGTACAGCTTTTGAATGATTTTGCAGGTGTATATACATCCATACACAGACTATTGCTGATGACCCATTTGATCTATATTTGATTATGTATAGCTTATATTTATTGGCAAAACCCTCAAGAAAACTAGATGAGTACTGCTGTGGATGTGTTTTTCTAGAATCTTCTTGTGGTGATTTGAACAAAGAACAATCCATAAAGTGCTGCTGCTTTATAATAATAATAATAATAAAAAATACAGCAGACAAAGTATCATGTTTATATCCAAGGCATACATATAACTCTGGATTTTAAAACCTGTAATATCATCAGAAATATAATAAGGTATTAAACAAAGTAATTAATAATCAATACCTTGGGTGCATTTAGAGCACTGTTTGTGACAAACTGTTCCAGTAGTTCTAGAATGATATTGAGAGATCAGTACTGCTTATTAGAAACAATTTTAAAATTCTCTTGAAGAAGTAGAATCCAGTGCTTGGATAATAGTGGGGTAATATCCCATTTCTCTTCAATATTACGTAGAATGGAGTAACAACTATGTCAGAAACATCACTCATTTGAGATTTAAGATGATTATGAGAAAATTCTCTAAAGGTTTGAAATGAAAGTATATTGGGTAATTGTGATCATAAGACAAATGCATAATGGCTTGCATTTGTCTCCCTGCAGTATCGCTTTTAATTTAATTTATTTTATTTTCTTCAGTATGAATCAGAAGTTGCAGCTGGAACAAGAAAAACTGAGTTCAGACTATGACAAATTAAAAATAGAAGATCAAGAACGTGAAAATAAGTTAGAAAAACTTATGTAAGTTAACTGGATTGCCTTTCCTATTATGAATGAAGGTTTCTAAAATAACGTATGCAGGATGCTATCCTAACCTCTGGTTATCCAGATGTTATTAGAATGTAATCTCTGTCAGACTCTATTAGCATGTATAGTGTTACAACTTACAAGAATTAGCATTTCCCTATATTTGCATATTATTAATATTTTATGAGCTGAACATTCTCCATTCTTTTTTATATTATCAAAAAGTCCTATCATCATTTTCACTAGTCACCCTTCCCAAGAAGGAGCACTTGCTCGATTGTGAATTTAAAGATGGTAAAATATATTTGGATTGAAACCAACAGCAAATACTGAAAAAAATAGGCATTCTATTAGCTGCAAACTTCATAGAGGTTTAATTTCTCATCCCAGAGACTCACAATCTAGAACAGAAAAGAATTAATAGACCTATAAGACCATGGTTTTGACTATACTCTATCCCACCTCATTCCAGTTCTTAATACTTGCAAGGACAGGAGTGTTGTTAAAACATCTGGTCTTAAGTGAGTGGCCCAAAGTAAGTGTAAATAGTAGGCGTATATCCACTTAACAATCCTTCCAAAGATGACATCTGCAGCTGGATAACTGTAATCTACTGAAGTCTTAATATTTTAAACTGCCTAAAAGAATCTCAGCAGGTCTTAAGCCAATATGGCAAAGGATGTCATTGTCAGGATTTTATTAGTACCGAAGTGTCAAGTCTGGAAGTTCAATAGAGCAGGATTTTAACTATCCTCATCAATGTGTAGATTTACAACCTTGGAGATTCGAGTTAAATTCAGAACTCTTACAAATCCCCTTTAAGATCCCAAAGTGTTGCTCTTGTTAGTACAGATAGTCCTCAATTTACAACCATTTGTTTAGTAACAGTTCAAAGCTACAATGGCACTAAGAAAAGTGACTTAAAACTTTCACTCATACAACCATTGCAGCATCCCCATGGTCACGTGATCAAAATTCAGGGGCTTGGCAACTGGCATGTATATTTTCTGAGTTGTGCCATTGTTTTTTTTTAATCTAGATTGCTTAATGATAAGAGGGAACAAGCAAGGGAGGATCTTAAGGGACTAGAAGAAACTGTGGTATGTATTAACCAAATCATAGTTTTATTTTTGAAATAACTTTCCAGAAAAGAGATTATAATTTGAAGGAGGAGCGAAATGCCCTAGGAAATTCCCATTGCCAATCATCCTGATAGATGATCCCAGTATAGTGGGGACATTCACTTTATACTTTGTTTGTGCCTCATAAGGACTAATTCAGGTTGCTACAGATGGTCCAGAATTCAACAACTCATTGGTTGACATGCACTAGTCACTAAAATCACATTATACATATCTTGTGGGCCCTGCAGTGATTAATGATACGTTTCTAAATTTACCTCAAAATGCTAGGTTTGACTTAGAACACCCTATATGGCTTTTTACCGAGGTACCTGCAGGACTGCCTATTGAACCCCTTGGAGAACCCATGTGAGGTAAAGCCCTTGAAGGAGAAGCTGCTGGTGAAGAGAAATTGAGGGTGGAAGGCAGACTTTTCCGTTAGAGCTCTCAGCTGATTCTGATGCTACTGTTTGTGGTATCTTCCTCAGTTGCCTATGGGTGTTAGGGATTCTGGAAGAGAAGAGGTGGGAGCCAAGGAAACCAATCTCCATTGCTGCTCCAACTCAGTGAAACAAGCTGAACCCACCAAAATCAAGATGGTTCCCATCTTTGTCATCTCCTAGAAAGCAGCTAAAGCATATATGCATGCAATACAGTGTGCAGAAAAGTGAATTAATATATTTTTAAAAAATTAAAAATGGTTATCCCTCAATAACCATTAAATGGTTATCCCTCTATTGGTTAACAGTTATCTGTGAACAATTATCTGTGAAAATCTGTGAATTTGTCAGTTGTTCACAGATAGCTGTTAACCAGTTTGAGGGATAACCACTTTTTTGATTCACTTTAGCTGCTGTAATACCACAGTTTATTTTATTTATTTATATCACACTTTTATTATTTTTACAAATAATTCAAGATGGATAACATATCCAATACACCTTGCTCCTCCAATTTTCCTCACAACAGGCCCGTGAAGTGAGTTGGACTGAGACAGAGTGACAGGCCCAGCTGGCTTTCATGGCTAAGGCAGGAATTGAACTCACAGTCTCCCACTTTCTAGCCTGGTGCCTTAACCACTAGACCAAACTGGTTCTGCAGTGCCATTGTAGTACACTGTGATTTTCCTATAGTTAAAATAATGTTATTAGTGTGGTTGGATAACTTTGCTTTTCTGTTTAAAATAGTCTTTATTAAGCAGAGGTGTCCAGAGTAGGAGTCAAGGAGGGACAAATGAAAAAAAATAGCATCATGCATTGTGATGCAAGCTCTACTACTCTTGAACATATATTGTGACATTACACAGATGCATATAAAGGGCAGAAATTGTCACAATCATTACATCATTCTGAAGAAATGCTAAGATTCTGTGGAGAATTCTGATTTTTTTTTCCAATTTATGTATATGTCTATTTACAGGCTCGAGAACTTCAAACTCTTCACAATTTACGCAAACTCTTTGTTCAAGACCTCACCACCAGAGTAAAAAAAGTAAGATAAAACTTTTGGCTGACGGATTTGAATTATGCTCAAAAATACGTTTTGCTTTTGTGAAAATGTTTATCAAGCTATCTGGCACTCTGTTGAAATATAATTACTTGTTAACATATATTGCTTGCATTTGAATATCTGAGAATAATTGCATGCACAGATAGACTAAATATCATTATCAAGTAATTCCAAAAGCTTGGATTAGAAACATGACTAGAGGGAGTGTATAATACCAGCTTTACACATAGGTGTATGTGTATGTATGTATGTATGTATGTATGTATGTATGTATGTATGTGTGTGTATGTATATATATATATATATATATATATGTTTTCGTAGATTTTCATGGGTAAAGGTATGTAGGTCTTGGTGTATTCGGGTCTTGTCCCGTGTAAGATTGAGAATACCTTGGCAAGTTTAAATCTCATCCGTCATCTTCAGGCTGGTGTCTTCAGCTTCGTTTTCCAGGAGAACGAAGCTGAAGACACCAGCCTGAAGATGACGGATGAGATTTCATCGAAACGTTGCCAAGGTATTCTCAATCTTACACGGGACAAGACCCGAATACACCAAGACCTACATACATACATACATACATACATACATACATACATACATACATACATATATATATATATATATATATATATATTTGTAATTTATTCAATAAGGGCAGTCTACAGTGTATTTTTATATTTTGATACTTAAATGAAAATAATAAAACTGTTAAAGGTGTATTTCAGAGAAAATTGTGATGACTGAAAAAATTGTATGTTTTTGCCTCCACTGAAGAAAGTAAAATTAATTCAGAGGATGAAGAAAGTCTAACACCTCCTCCTTAGAATATTTTTGACTTTGTACTGTTGTGTCAATCAGTATAACTTGTAGTTGTATTTTGGACTATAGTTTTATGGTTATGAAAGAGTAGAGCAAGAAGGATTAAGGAAAAGGTGGTTCATATTGAAATACAGTATTAAAATCTGATACAATATTTCATGCATAAGGGCATGAAGTGAAACCAACTTAATTTAAAAAAAAATCTTACAATTTTCATTGTAAAGTAATCGCTGCATGAATGTTTCCATTTTGTTCCGAATTTATTTGCAATGCTTTTCACTATCTTTTAAACTTCCCTTTAAAAAAAGATAAACTTTTATGGCCGAGGAATAGCCACCAATTATTTCAGAATGTGAAAACTTTTGTTTGGGAAACATTTTGAAATTAGTTAAAAGTATTATTTCAATAAATATTTTAAAAAGTAGCTATTGATTTGGCAGTCTGGTGTATAATTATAACATTAATCTGGAAACATTTCATAACCTACTTATTTGACCCTAACAGTAATTTCCCAAATATCTTCTTGTGTCTCAAGCAAGTACACTTATTCAATCAAGAGTTCTGTTGGAATAGAAAGCAGAGGAGCACTGATGGGTGTGAAAAGTTTAAAAATTACTAGACCACCCGTGACTACCATTTCAGAGATATTTCCTTACCAGATTCCTCAACGTCTTTTACAGTGACAGATCTACTGATTTACTGCCTTCACTGGAAAAATTGGGAAGCATCCAGAGATGTATCTGCCTTGAAAATGGCCCATGTTGCACTACATAACATTAGCTCAAGAAATGTCTTATGACATTTTGTATTGCGTCATAAACTGTTTTATGATAATTTTTATGTCATAAAACGTGTTATAAAACTAGCTGAATTTCAATACTAGGGGAGTCATGGGTCCAGGATTTTGGACCTTTCTGTAAGTTAGCCCATTTGAGGTACCTTGGTTTAAAAAATGTTGCATTGTTTCAGCCAGTTAAAGGTTAAGAAACAAGAGTCTTAGTAGTATGTAATATATTGAATCATTTTAAAGGATTAACTTGGGACTGTGTAACTTTTCTTAAAGATTTCCCCGTTGCCTTGAACCCTGTGCATTACAACAGCGTCAATGTAAATGATGTTCAGAAATTTAAGAATTACATCTCGCTGAATGCTTCATGCTTAGCATTATTCCAAGTTTAATTTCATAGGCTGTAATGTATTTTTATGCAAGGTAGGTTTTTGTTGTTTCTCTACTATCATTAAATTTATGTATTGTAATTTGTTTGCTTGGCATAGAGTGTTGAACTGGACAGTGATGATGGAGGTGGAAGTGCTGCCCAGAAGCAGAAAATCTCCTTCTTGGAAAACAACTTGGAACAACTTACAAAAGTTCACAAACAAGTAGGATTATCATTATGTCCGTCATTGCTTCCTTGTGGTTTTCCTAATTTGTCTAAATTTAACAGCTGTAGAATAAGGAGATGGGAAAAAACAAAACTTTAAATAATTGTGTAATATAGTCTCACAGCAGTTGCATTACAGCTCTTTCAAAGAGACATTTGAGCTCACTTGTTTAAAATAAAAATGGATTTTCAATCGGTTTATAGGAGTCTTGTCAGATCAGCCAAAAAGAAGCTACTGGAAATGTGCTAAGATTTAAAAAAAAACACCTTGTTGCATATTATGTTGAATCCTCAGGTTTTTTACAACAGAGACCTTTCACTTTCTTTTAATTCAAATTGGATTTTTAGCAAGAGAAATAGCACAATGTACCTAACAATATCAAAATTGACTAGAGTGTTGTACTTCCGATGTTGTTGAACTGCAGCTCTCAGCATCCCTAACTGTCAGTCATGTTACCTGAAGCTTTTGGGAATTGAATGTTAGCAACATCTGGAGGGCCCCAAGTTCCTTATTCCATTTCAGCCTTTAAGAATTGGGGTGATTTTGATGGGGCGTGTAGTAACGAACAATGGTCAGTGTGAAAAGCAGGGTGCTGGTTAGCTTGTCTCACTGACTTTACAGTGTCGATGTTCTGTCCTTTGCCAAAGATGTTCCGTGTGGTGGAGGTTTCAGTGATAAGCAGGAATGTGTTTACCATAGGCATGATAATGCATATGCTATCAACTTTGAGCTTTCCTGAAGTTCCAGAGATGGTCTCCCATTAGCCTGGAAGCACAGTGAGTGGCAAAGAACTCTGGGAACTCTAGTCTAGACTTAAACCTATTAGTTTTACCTGTCCTTTATTATGCAGCAATTTATTGCACCAAACATCACTGCTCTTCTTTCTCTTATGGAAGCCCTAAATATAGATTGCAAATTAAATTTAGTGTTTTTCCTCCCTCCATGCTACTTTTCTTTCTTTTCTTCTTCATTTCCTGTTGAAATTATAGGACTGAATAAAACTGTTCACAAGCAAAATCGAGACAGACAGTTCTAAAAATAGCAAAAAGGGGGAAATGACATTCATTTCTTTTATTCGTTTTTTTTGGGGTATCATTTATCAGTATAGTTCACAAGGCTGTGTTTTCCAACACCCTTTAAACGGAGGAAAATTGCAAAATGTACATTAAATTTGGAACATTTCCACCCAAGATATACCATTTAAATAGGCTCTGTATCTTTTAAAATATTTACTTTTTGAAAATAATAAGTATTTTAATTTCTTAGATTCTTACGTGTATATGATATTGTAAAAAATCTTACATGTGTAATATTGTAAACAAAAGTTTGTCCATCTTTTCTAGTTGGTACGTGACAACGCGGATCTTCGCTGTGAACTTCCAAAGCTAGAAAAACGACTTCGAGCTACAGCGGAGAGAGTGAAGGCCTTGGAAAGTGCTCTGAAGGAGGCCAAGGAGAATGCCATGCGGGATCGGAAACGGTACCAGCAAGAAGTGGACCGCATTAAAGAGGCTGTCAGAGCCAAGAATATGGCAAGACGGGCACATTCTGCTCAAATTGGTATGGATTCTGCTTCCTAATACAGAGAGCCCTTGACTTAACAACCGCAATTATGACCAGAATTTTGGTTGATAAGCAGGGCAGTTGTTAAATGATTTGCGTCTGATTGTACAACCGTTTTTGCCATGGTTGTTAAATGAATCACTATAGTTAAGCAAATCACATGGTAGTTAAGTGAACTCCACTTCCTCCCATTGACTTTGCTTGTCAGAAAATGGCTGAAAAGGGCACAAATGATGATCAGGTGACTATAGGATGCTGCTGCAGTCACTATAAACATATGCCAGTTGCCAAGTGCCCAAATTTTGTTCATGTGACTGTGGGGATGCTACAGTAATTGTAAGTGGTTATAAGTCACATCTTTGCCTCTGTAACTTTGAACGATCACTAAACAAAGACAAGGACTACTTATAAAATACTCTAAGCTCACAATAAATTCATCAAATGCTATGGGTTTATAGTTTTTTTTCCCTGTGGAAAGTACTTCTATTTTTAGGTATAAATGGCTATGGATTTTAGAAGAGCATTCCTGAACTGTGAGTTCAGGAGTTTTATTACTTTGCATGTATTAACTTGAACCAAATGTGATGAGTTTCAAAGCAGCTGAGTACCAAAGTAGCACTGCACATTCACTCTCACATTACAAAGTACTATGTGCTCAGTGATTGCCTAGTATTCAATGCATTTTGATGCAAAAAGTTTGTCCTGGTACTCATTGCTTGTTTGCTACTCAACACACAAGCTAGAACTTGGGGAAAAATTGTTTGGTACTCATCATTTTTGGTACTCATTGTACATCCAGGAACCAATTAATGATGAGTACTGAGGTACCCCTGTACAAAAATGCAACCATTTTTTGAAGCTGCTCAGTGAGACTTGTAGAAAGATGTGGCTGTGTTAAGTGATTCGTAGAGAGATGTTTGGTTCTCAGTCCCACATATTGGGAAGAATTATATTCAAAGGCTTTTCATGCCCCTCAACTAGTTGTCATGTCTTCACTTTATACATAAAGAGCAATAGAAGACCTCATTTCACTAGGTTTTAAAATGTTTTATTCATAGACAAACATACCTGTTATCTGTTATCTTTTCATACTGTTATTGCAGTATTATCCACCAAACACAACACCTTTAATACCTCTGCGCTTACCCTGAGCCCAAAATGCAGTTTTTATATAATTTTTATATAATTTGTCCAGATATATCTAACAAAGTAGTTTCTGTGGGATACTTGAAATCGATTGTTCCTATCACCTATTAATTTACTGTGTTGTATCTTCTTGATGATAATAATAGCTCTGTCAAAAGCTTAATTTACACCATTGGTTATTATACTTGTAGTTTTGCTATAGACTTGGTGGTAGAGAGGGATTCATATAACTGATTGTTCCTTTCCATGTTAAAATACTTGTGGGAGAAATAATTGATTTTAAACTAATTTCTAATTCCTCCAACACCAGAAGCCAAGAGAGGGGAATATGAGACTTTTGAAGGCAGATAAAAAGACAAATTCAATTTGAGAAGAAAAAGGAGTCTATGGTATTTTTCAATGGGAAGGAATTTATGAATTGTATATCATTATTTGGGCATTAGCACTTTAGGCTTCCCACAGAGGAAAAAAATGAGGTTATGATTGTAGTCCACTCCTTGGCTTAAAACAAAAATTTCCTTGGCTTGGCTTTTCTCTTTGCAGCTAAGCCTATTCGCCCTGGACATTATCCAGCATCTTCTCCCACAGCCATTCATGCCATTCGTGGAGGTGGTGCATATTACCAAAACATGAAGTAAATAACAGGTAAGCTCATAGCTGTTTGTAAGTTACTATACATACGTACAGTCCACCGATATAGGTTCAGAAAGGTTTCGTAGTTCAATCACAATAGGAAAGTGTTCTTCACCAACCCTGAAGGTCTTGAAGAGGGACTTTCTAAGATAAGAATAGCCAGATTGAAGACCAGCCTTGCAAATATCTCAGGTTGGTCTGGGAATGTTTGTTAGTATATACTGTGTACCCAAGGAGACATCCCTATCTCTCTAAACCAGAGGTGGGCAACAATAGCCCCTTTATGACTTGTGGACTTCAATTCCCAGAATTCCTGAGCCAGCATGGGATAAGTCATAAAGGGGCCATTGTTACCCAACCCTGATCTAAATCATTATATCAAGTTTGTTGTTTTAATTACAGTGATGGGCAATGCTACAATTGTTGTACCCATGTCTCTCTATATTCATCTGAATCATTGACAAATTTATGTTCTGAGGCTAAAACAATCCCTATAGACAATATTTCAGAAATATGTATTTTGTTCCTAATGGAAAGCAAGTTTTCAGAGTATATGCAGTAAGTTAAATCGAAATATATCTTCCATGAATCAAGAATGTGCCTCTGTTTTGTGACAACTACATTACCAATAGAATCTCTCTACATGGGGCTGCCCTTGCGAACTACCCGGAGGTTACAACTGGTTCAGAATGCGGCCGCGTGGGCTGTGATGGGAGTATCCCGATACTCCCATGTTACACCCCTCCTGCGTGACCTGCATTGGTTGCCAGTTGCCTCCTGGGTTAGTTTCAAGGTGCTAGTAACAACTTATAAAGCCCTAAATGGCTTGGATCCAGGGTACTTGCGGGAACGCCTTCTGCCAGCATCATGTGCCGATCGCCCTGTTCACTCCCACAGGAGGGGCCTCCTTGGGGTACCGTCGGTTAGGCATTGTCGGCTGGCGGTCCCCATGGCTAGGGCCTTTTCTGTGGGAGCACCCACCCTGTGGAACCAGCTCCCTGTGGATCTCCGTTTGGCCCCTGATCTCCGCTCCTTCCGCGGGACCTGAAGACCTGGTTGTTTCAACAGGCCGGCCTGGAATGACCCGGGTGGGGTTTTTTTTAAACTGTTTTAGTTTTTAATGTTTTAATGTTTTATTGTTTATTCCGACTTGTTGGTTTAATTTGTTTTTATGTAAACTTTGTGCTGTTTTAATGTTAGCTGCCCTGAGTCCTTAGGGAGAACATACAAGTCGAATAAATTATTATTATTAATAATGACCATGACCTGCCATTTTAACAGTGTAGTTTCTAACCCACTGCTTGGTGTAATTTCTAGTATTCTCCTCTCCATCTATTCCCCAAAACTTGACTTCTGCCATACATTTGATTGAACTTATTATTATACAGTATATTCTCGTACTATATTTTAAGCCTTAGTTCATTGTCAGATTTTGAGTTAATTTTGTAACTAGAACTCAGTCTCCTGGTTTCTAACATGGTGCCTTCACCAGGATACAAAACTGGTTCTCTCCATATGATGATGGTATGTTTTCTGCAAATAAATTAATGCTCCAAAAGCTATACCTGATATTTCACTATTCTGCTCCTGAAAATGTGATGTGTACTAACACATTTTATGTCTACGTGTTATTTTTTTCAGACTGACCAGATGGTACTTGGCATGTAGAAGGTTGTCATCAATTCACTATTCCCTTTTTTACGGAGAACTGGAACTATATTTCTGTTTGTTGTACATGTTCTATAGCTATTGGCAATGCACCGGTTTCAAATGTTTCAGCTTCTTCCAATCTCCATATGTACAGAAGTGTGTCCAATACACTTTTCCTTTCCAAAACTTGTACAGTGTATCTAACACGTTATCCTAGGGTAATAATACCCTGCGCCTGCTGCTCAATCCCTGTCATTGACTGACTGCATTTTACCCCTCTGTGCCACTCTTGTGGAAGATTCTGTGCTTGCACTGATGCTGTTTTGTTCTGTTTTAAGTACTTTGGTGCATCAGCAAAAATGTGACATTAAAGAATTAGCCATCAAACAACCATAGCAACAAACCAGATGATTGAATTCCATCACTGATTTTTTTTTATTTTCTGTTTAATATATGCATCATTTTTATTTTTAGAAATTGACAGGATGCAGCGATATAGTTTAAAAATAGCCTTCCCCCATCTGCTTTCAAAAAAAAAATAAAGTACCTCAAATAGCGCATTTTTATTACCCTGGTGAAATGTTGAATTTGTTTTAAAAGGGTAGAGAGGAAAAGCTAAATTACGAGTACATTTGCTTGATAGAGGTAAGATAACAATAGAGATATAGAAGGATGCAAAAGAACATGGTTAGCATAGTTTTAGTCTTAAAAATCCAATGATCATGTGGGTACATCAGAATCCCAAAGTTTAGGATTTGATCTATAATGTCCCTTACGGATCTTCAGGTGATTATGCAGAAGCAATGGTTTTGATGAATATCAATATTAAAAGTAAATTTAGAATAGCGGGTGAAACTCTAATTTCTCCTTGATTTTCAGAGTTCATAGTAGAAGTCAGAAATGTGGGGGAAATTCTGCTCTAATAAGATTAAAAACCCTTTTCCAAAGGGTTGACTAGGAATAGGTATGCATGTTTAGAGTGCAGAGCAAAAACAAAAAGGAAGAATGATTGAAATAATCTTATCAAAATCCTGAGCATTTATAACATTAGATGCTAGTACTGAACCTTAGGGCAGTCTGCCCAAGAAAATGGTGTAGTACGCCCTCATGGTATTCTTACTTAATGACAGACATGAAGTATTAAATTGTATTTTAAGTGGAAGACATGGATAACCAGAGAACAGGTAGATAAACAAACAAGTGTTACACCTGCAGTTTAATGTGTCAGTTATATTTGTTTTGCATATGTTTCATGTATACGTTGAAAACATAACTCAATAACACAAAAGACTGTAAGATTCAAAATGACTGGATTTCAGTTTACGTTCATTCCATTCTGTCGCTGTAGCTTTCACTGAAATTAATAGTAAATTGGGGGCTGCTAATTTTGGGGGGGAGGGAATACTTTTACGTAAAAAGCTATTCTGCTATAAAGCCTTTAGAAAGATGGTTATCAGATATTTTATCACAACGTAAGTTAGGCATTCTCAACTAGCAAAGATTGTTGGATCTTATTTAATTTATTAAGGATTGCACTAATTGTGAGGGAAGAGAGACACTTTTGTGACGTGTTTAATGAACGAACTTATTTTGCATTTATTTTGTTATTTTTTTTGTAAATGTTTGTGTTTTTAAATATTGTTACACATATATATATACACTGTCCACCACTTGAAGTGTGAATTTGCCATATTCAATCCTCTTTCTGGGCTTAATGAGGCCATCTTTTTAGTTGTAAATTGTTGAACACCAAGTTACATGCACACACATGAAGTTTACATGCATATATACACTAAGCTCCCAGTTAGTAAAAAAAAAACCCGAACAATATTTGAGGAAAATTCAGCTAGGACATTCTAATAGGATATATTCTAAATATTCCAACTAGAATGTGCATCATGGAGGATGTTTCAAGCAATCTCACTATAGCTATTTTCATAGGCAGATGAGGTCTTAGAATGCAGTTAATGAGGTTTTGTTTTAAAACATAATTTTAAATTACCTTTTTGTGCATTTAAATAATATTGTTTAAGATGTTTTGATACTGTGAATGCAAGCACTATATCTAATCAATCCCCACTGATAGGAATGAGAACTAGATACTGTGGTTTGACATTAAGCACTTTTGAAATTATAAACTTTGAGGTTAATAGGATGCTTATATTAGGATGTAAGGAAAAGTTAGCTTTGATGCCCCAGCATTGTTAGTAGCTGATCAGCCAGTCAGTTCTTCTAACTTCAGTTTCTCCTTGACTGAGGCCTCAGAACTAATTTCTTCACCTTGGGTCCAAGATGGCAGATTGTCTTTTGAAATGGGACACACACACACAGTATATTGCAATGCTTAGGGATTTATTTTGAAAACGAGCCACTTTTATTATGTTACTGACTCACTGCTGCTAGAATTGTTTTGTGTGATATTTCTAAGCCATTCTTTTAAGTTTTTGATACTAATTTTACAGTATGTTTGTATTGCTTCCAAAATGCCAGAGATTTGATTTAATTTTTAAAGTCCTTTTTCCCTTTGCTTCTTCTATTGTTACAGTTTGACTTTAAATGATAGGAAGGTTTTGAGTTTAATTCTTGAAAACTCAAAAACAATGTTGCATACTTATAGAATTTTCTGATTGAACGTGAAGCTTGCTTCTAATTTTAATCATTCTTTATTGTCATCATTTTTATTTAGGTATATCCTCGGCTAACTTTTTAATTTAGCCTTTTGCCACTGAGACAATGGAAAGATTCTGATCACGCTTGCTAAAATTACATTCTGCTGAATTAAGTTAAGAATGGATTATTCTGAATTAATTAGCTTGAAGTAATGTAAAATGAACTAATATCTAAAAGCTGCCTTTTAAAAATCTGTTCCCATAGTCCATGAATGAAAAAGAGCACGTTTTGTTACTTCATTTATAAATGAAAGTACTTCCTTTCTTTAAAAAACAACAACACAGTCCCAAAGTTTATCTTTCATATAGCAAATATATATCTTGTTTATTAGGTTTATTCCACATAGTATTACTGCAATTTTTGAGGGTTGTCTGGTTCTTTCTACCCTCATCATACGCTGTGTTGAAAAACAGGTTGTGCAGTATAAGTTGTAGCTTACTGGTGATAAATTGGCCCTTAAGCCTTCATAGTCTAAGGCAAGAATATGAACATGTTTTCAAAATAATGAATCTGTTCACGGCAGAATTGTGGGATGATGCCTTATTGGAAAGCAATCTGTTATGGTTTCCTATAATGCCTTTTTGAACCAAGAACACAAAAGATAATTGTCTTTTTAGGCACCCATACAAAACTATTTCTAAGATTGTGTCTTACACCTAAATAATTGTGTCTGTCATTTTAAAAACTTTTTAACAGTGGACGGTGTGAAGGAATAGGGATTGAGGCATTCTGTAGAAGTATACATGTCTAGTTTGTAAACGTGTGTAGTGTGTATTCCAGATGTGTATTCTCTGGGACCTATGTATCTGTACAATAGCTTGTTTTAGGGAAAAATGAAATGTGGGTCCTTTTTCTGATGGTTACAATCTCTGGAGAAATTTCCACTATTACATAAAAGATGCTGTAATGAATTACGCTCTATAACAGCAAACCTAAATCTCTCCTTCCTTCTCTATAGTTAAGTCTTTGGATCTTGGTTCTAAAATACTATCTATCAAACTGTATGGATACACTGGCAAACTGCATGATGTATCATCCAAAACCTGTTTAAGTAGAAATAAAACTGAAGTAAACTCTTTTGTGGCCTGTGTTTAACAGCAGTGATGATTTTGGTATTTTTTGCTTTGTCTGTATTCTTGGTGTCTTCTGTGGAAATCTTTTGGTTTGACAAAATAATGGAACAGCTAAGCAGATGCATTAAATATTTTTACACTGCTTATTCTTGACTATACACACTGATATCTCAAGTGCCATAACCTTGACAAGCCAGTTTTTATGTAAGTTTTTTTTTTCACATTAGCTGCGCAAAAATCTTGTTAACTGAATTTTTTTTTTTTATTATTTTTTAATTACATTTATATGCCGCCCTTCTCCGGAGACTCAGGGCGGCTTACAATTTTTGGGATACAACCCAGTGTGCTCAGCAATAGCCTTCATTCCATTGTATATGCCTGCTTATTACTAAGCGGCATTTTTACAAAGTCAGCTAATTGCCCCCAACAATCTTGGGTCCTCAATTTACCTACCCCGAGAGGATGGAAGGCTGAGTCAACCTTGAGCCTGGTGGGATTCGAGCCTACAGCAGTTGTAGGCAGCTGGAACTTAAGTGCAGGCAATTAACAGCCTGAGCCACCAAGGCCCTATAATAGAATTTGCAATTTCAGCCCACAACACAATTTCAGTCTATTATATTAACCAGTAAGAAAACATTTAAAGGTCATCTTTTAATCCTCCTATATTATTTCCATTTTCAGAGAGCACACCTTCAACGAAAGATGGCAGGGCATCCTCAACTGAATTTGTAGTATTGCTTGTGATAGCAACAGATAGCTATGTTGTAGCAACATTGGTTGGAAATCACGGGATCTGAATGTAATCTAAGTATACGTAACTTATCTTGTGAACAGGACTTTGTGGCCTAAAATTTGGATTTTAATTCTGCATTTGTATATGACCACACATTAATTAATATTTCCTCTTAGAGAACTTGTAGAACTAGACCCAGAGATGCTTTTTTCAAGAGGCAAGTGGACTTTCTTGCTTTTCTTTGAAGACGTATCATTTCTCACCCAAGAAGCTTTTTCAGGCTGTGACTGGATGGTGGGGAATGGAAGGATTTATACTCCTTGCAGAGGGCTGGTCATTTGCATTCTTTGAGTGCCATTGAGGCCACTTGGAGGTTTATCTGTATCTGCAACACAATCCTTTCAACAGTTAAAAGGTCTGGGAGCTGTCTGTCGATTGGTGATAATCACTTATTTCTATTCATGCAGAGGAATGCCTATCAATCCTATAACTTCTCAGGTAACCAGACCTTGCAATGCTCATGGCATTTTTATTCAATATAATTTTATCTTTTAAGAATACATTTATAGATAATCAAAGCTTTTATTTAATTTTTGTACCATATTAACTCATAATGTTAGTTTTTAGGAGCAACATTACACCATGCTTTCCTTATTTCATTTCACTTTCTGAGCACTGTCCACAATCCTGGCTATTGGGGAAGGATTGTAAATATATAACTCGTTAACTTAATGACACTTCTGCCTCCCATGCCTTACTTAATATTTATTAAATTAGTTTGTACTAACATACCTAAAATATTGGCTAAAAGCAGCCAACATATTTTTATGCACTTTGAAGGAAACTCCTTTGACCACCAACATACAATCACAGAGAAGTCCCTGTATCCGCTGGTTGTGGAGCTGCTGAAGGAGGTGACAACTGTGATTAGCAAATGCATCCATGCTAGAACCG
Organism: Naja naja; assembly: GCA_009733165.1. Classification (NCBI taxonomy): domain Eukaryota; kingdom Metazoa; phylum Chordata; class Lepidosauria; order Squamata; family Elapidae; genus Naja; species Naja naja. The sequence continues at coordinate 222,042,706 of CM019148.1, read as the reverse complement.
TGTCTACGTTACCTTCCAAGAATATGAATAAAGATTGGGGATTTGGATGTTAGAGTGAAGTTTAGAAGCAAACAACTTTGAATACTGGCTTGCCTAGAACTTTGCCAATTCACCTTCTGTTAAGTGTGAGACCATTTTTAAATAGATTTTTTTTTAAAAATCTGACCTTTATTATGTTTATAAATAACTCAGGGTGGTGAATGCACATAATATATCCTCCCGTTTTCCCACAACAGCCACCCTGTGAGGTAGATTGGGATGAAGGTGACTGCCCCAATGTCATCCAGCCAGCTTTCATGCCTAAAGTGAGACTAGAACTCTCCCATTTTCTGCCCTGTTTTTTTAGCCACTAGATCAACTTTTAGATTGAAGCCTACTCAAGTCTTTCACATTAAATATATTTTTTATTTTTTATTTATTTTTAATTACATTTATATGCCGCCCTTCTCCGGAGACTCAGGGCGGCTTACAATTTTTGGGATACAACCCAGTGTGCTCAGCAATAGCCTTCATTCCATTGTATATGCCTGCTTATTACTAAGCGGCATTTTTACAAGGTCAGCTAATTGCCCCCAACAATCTTGGGTCCTCAATTTACCTACCCCGAGAGGATGGAAGGCTGAGTCAACCTTGAGCCTGGTGGGATTCGAGCCTACAGCAGTTGTAGGCAGCTGGAACTTAAGTGCAGGCAATTAACAGCCTGAGCCACCAAGGCCCTCATATACCACTTTCCAAAATTCAAGCAGAGGCATTTTCTATATGAATTTTACTTAAAAAAAGAGCAGGAGCTTTAGAGCATCATTCCTAGCTCCGGTTCAACATTTATTAGTCTGCTTGTGCCCTGTAATTTCTACTGCTCCATACAGACAGTTTCATTTCCACTAGGTGGCAGGCTGTTGACAATTTAATCCAAGTGTTCTGGGATTAATCTTTAGATTAGGGGAAAATCCTATTAGAAAACTAAATTTATGAACAATTATAACTATATACTTCTGCTAAAATATGCCTTTATTTTTGATAGCTAAAACAACAATTTTTAACTCCTTTCCTACATGACTTCTGTGTACCAGTACACATATTGCCCATTTAGAATGAATGTGCCAGTATTTCCCAAACTGATTTTTTTCTATTATGTAAACAAATGCACAGATGCATGCATAAAATATATATTGCCTGCATTCTCACTGAAGAGCTGTATTAAGAGACTTCCCTCTGTTTCACGTCTTACAAAATATTAATACTGCTACCTTATCAACATTCTTCAGTTGCAGGTAATGGCAAATTAGAAAATGGAGGGAAAAAATTCCAGAAAAATTAAAAATATTAAACGGGAGCCGACATAAATTAAGAATGGAGCAGATTAAATGATCTAAGCCACTAATAGTACATTTGGCTGGCAAAGGATGGGGTACACTTTATAACTAGATCCACTTCTGCCAACTCGTTTTAAGGTTTGGCAAAAGCTACTGGAAGGAAAGCTTAACAGAATTGAGGGAATTACCATCTTCTGAGTAAGAATAAGTAAGCTATTATCTCTTCCGTTATCTTGTAATGGCAACCTTCCTCCTACACTCCCTTCTTTCCTTCCTACCTTACTCTATCCTACCCTACTTACTTACAGGTAGTCTTCAACTTCCTGCCACAATGGAGCCCAAAATTTATGTTCTTAAGTCAGAAATTAATTAAAAATAGTTTTGCCCCATTTTACAACTTTCCTTGCCATGTTTGTTAAGTGAAAATCTGAAGTTGTTAAATTAGTAACACAGCTGTTAAGTGAATCTGGCTTTCCCATTGAATTTGCTTGTCAGAAGGTTGCAAAAGGTGATCCCATGACCCCGGGACATTGCAACGGTCATAACTATGAACCAGTTATCAAGCATCTAAATATAAATCACATGACCCTGGGAATGCTACAACGGATGTAACTTTGAACGGTCACTAAGCGAACTGTTGTAAGTCCAGGACTACCAATACTTAGCCTTTTCTCTCTCTTTCCCTCCCTCTTTCTACTTCCTTCCTCTTCTTCTTAGCTTCTGCTGCTTAGTTTAAAGCCGGTTTGGGTTCGGCTTTTCGAGCCGCCTCCTGACCAGCTAAGGTACCCAAGTAAGGAGCCCTAACCCGATTCATGTACCCTAGACGCCTCAGGCTAAGAGGAGATCCGGAGCCTCTGACGGCTCTCGCTCGCGGCTGCTGGTTGCCCACCTCCACCCCACTAGATTTTCAGGCGGCACGGATCGCCCCTGCTGCGCGCTACTTCGTGCTTCCCCAATGAGCTCTTCGGAGACCCAAAGTTGCCGTTGCCAGCCCAAGACACCTTATAAGAGGCGGTTCAAATTTGGGGCCGGGACGAGCTCAACTGGGCGGGGGTGCGTGGGGGGTGAGTGCCCCCTATCGTTCCTCCAGCGCGCGGATTTCTTCGCCAGGGAGGTCACCCGCTTTGCAAGTTTCCCTCCCGGGCAGGTAAAACCCCGCCCCAGCAGCGCGCGAGGCGAGCACCTTCGACGGCCCTCCGCCTCGGCCCTTCCCCATCGGCGGAGGGCTTGCGGTCCCGCGCTCAGGCGCTGCTCTCGGCTGAGAAGCGTCGAAAGCGAGCGGAACCAGCGCTGGTGAGTTGTGTGTGTGTGGGGGGAAGCGGATGGGCGCGAACTCGCGAGGGAAGCTGCCTTGCCCGACTTGTTTGCTGCTGGGGTCTCTTGAGGCTCCGCGGCTGGATAAAGGAATCCTCGGGCGTCCCGAGCTCGAGCGCGAAGGGGTCCGTTTTCCCCAGCCCCGTTGGGCTTCGACAGGGCGGCGGGGAGTGTGTGTGTATGTGTGTGTGAGATGGGGGGGGGAGCAGAAGTCTTGCAAACTTGTTGAAACGGGCGGGAATCCCAACTTTCACGACGTTTCCCTCTCGGGAGCCCATGCGTAAAACCAAGGCCGAACCCTTTTTAACGGATCGGAAGCTGCTTGGCAGGAGGCACGTGCAACGTTGAGTCTTCTGGCATCTCCAGTTGAAGAGGATCAGTCAGGAGGGAACCTATGCCTGGGTCACCCATGTCTCCATGGGCAGGAAATAGCTAAGTGGGGTCCGACTCTCAGCGAGGTCCCCTGTCCTCCCCTGTAAGAGAATAACGGGATTGGAAGGGAACTTGGAGGTCTTCTAGCCCAACCCTCTGCTCAGGCAGCAAACCCTTTCAAACAAGAGGTTGTCCAATCACTTCTTAAAAAGTTCCAGTGTTGGAGCACCCACTCGTTAGGTAGTAACTTTACTGACGCTTTACATATCCACTAATCGGCATACATTAAAATAAAATGAAACTTCTGGAAGCAAGTCTTTCCACACTGTCTCCCTGAGTCTACCCAAACTTCATGCCTACTGTGTGGATGACACTATCTAACCATCTCAACCTCTACCATCCCCTTCTCCTTTTGCCTTCAATTTTTCCCAACATCGGGGTCTTTCCTGAGGAGTCCTCACTTCTCATTAGGTGGCCAAAGTATTTGACCTTCAGTAGAATTGATACTGTTCTGCTGCTCTTAACTTGGTGCTCTCCATATGCCTAAGACCTCATTCTCCCCCACCAACTCTCCCTTTGCAAGTAGTTTGGGAAAGGCTGGCCCAAGCCAACCTGGTACCTGCAGAACGTAGGTCATTGGAGAAAGGCTAGGTTTGGTGAGGGAATGGCTTCATTCTAAGGGCATGTGAGAAGTGTGTGGACTTGAAATGTGGCTGGAAATAATTTTTAAGGCACATCCATTGAACTGCATTCCATCTTGAGGGTGGAGAAGGTGCGTCAATATTATTTTGACTAGCGAGACTGTGTGTCTATCCTCACCTCCTTTGTTCCTCCTAATTCTTCATCTGGCATCTATACCAGGTAGCTTCATCCTGGACTATTGGGGCAGGAAAAGCTTACTTTTCTATAACATGAGACTTCATGTTGGTTTTGAGCAAAGTTCATCTCTAGTTCAACCTAGATGGTTCTTCAATCTGCGCCCTCTTAGATGTGTTCCATTTTCCCCTCAACCGCAAAGTTAGTCCAGCCCAACTGGAGAACATCAGGTTGAGGATATCTAATTTAGTATCATATATTCACAAAATAAGTTCACACAACACCAAGTTTAATGTGATACTTGGTTTGACTTAATATGTCATATGAATATAGCCAGTTATTTGGTGTACTACGGTTAAGCAAACAATGACTCAGTGTGAACACAACCAGAATTATAGTGTTAGTCAATGGTGTGAAAGTGATAGCTGCCTTTTTTTTGTCTCATGGTTTGTTAAGAAGAGATGCAACTGAACAGATGTTGGTTACAACTGTTCAATGCAGGGAATACTTAGCATCTTAGTACCTTTATCACTTGCACAATAGGTTGGAATTCAACAGGTGAAGTTAATTCCATGGCTGCAACTTCATTCCAGAAAAGGTCTACGAATTGAATTATGCTAGTATGTATAGGTCTAAAAAAGGTATAGGAGGCTGGCCAATTAATAGGGAAACAATATTTTAAACTATCTTAAATGAATAGGGTGGATTCAAGTTCAAAATAATTTCTAAATACTGTTAGGACAACTCAAAGACCACAATAATGTGTGATATTAAAAAACTTCCAGTGGAGGCAAAATGGAATGTGTTTGGGAGTTGCAGTTATTACCTGAGATTTTACTGGAATTAGCTTTGAGGGCTACCATTAAAAATTAATGAGATTTTACCAAACAGTGGAATTGTAGAAATATAAAGAAAAATAGGGAATTAGATTCATGATGTCAAACATTTTATTTCTTTTAGTTTTAGAAAAACCCACTGAAAAATCATATTCTGGAGCTTTTATTCTTTTTCTTTTCTACAGTTCAAAATTCTGGACCAGAATTATTACTCATATGATTCTCCAGTGCTTTTGATTTTGGAATGTCTTGACAGATAGGTAGGTAGGTAGGTAGGTAGATAGGTAGAGCCAGTGTTCAGTGGTATTTATCATCTTTATAAATAGTATAGAGCAGTGCTTCTCAGCTTCACCAATTTTATGATATGTGGGCTTCAGCTCTCAGAATTCCTAGCCAGCATGGCTATCTACAGGATAAAATGGAAAAGTTCCCTCTTTATTTGCTTGGGCAAATGAAACCCTCCTGAATTAAAGGAAGGGCCATATTGTGGTAGCCATAGAGAAGAGAAGTTTCTTTGTCCCTGTGCATTTATCCCATGGACAGTGGAAATTCAGGGGTTTTGTGAGTTGACCATATACAGCAGAGAATTTCCACTTGGAGAAGATGATGCAAAAAGTAAGACCCAAAGCTTTAAAATATTTCATAAGTGATAACCAATATTTTGCATTGTCCCCTGACCCATAGAGATAACCAGTTCTCTAAAGAAATTACTTTTACATGTCTATTCCAATTGAAGTTTCTTTGAAAGCAGCTCCAAGTGGAACATGCTACCTTAGTCCAAGCACAATGTGATGGAGGCATGAACGTTTGTTGCTAAGACATTTTGCTCCTTTGCGAGTCATACTGGGTAACCCAATATTGGGTAATCCAATTCTAGGAATATTAATGGATCACAACAGAATGTGTACAAAGCAATATAATGCAGCAGCTAAAAAAAAATCAAGACAACATTGAGCTATGTCAGAAGCTTTGCACCCAGATTATGCACCCAGGGTTCAATGGTACTTAATGCTGCTTGAATGGATTCCAGTACTGTGCTGTGGGTGGGTTGGACTTCATATCCTAAAAGCTCCTTCATGGTTGTAGATTTGGTTTGGAACTGCTTTTTAAAATTGTTTAGCATACATCTTCTGGTGTGAGAGAATAATACTGGTTCTCGAAAAGGTAGTTAACTAAATAATAAAATGCCCTAGTCTGAGTGTTCTTAGGAGGTTCATGTCCTATATACAAGTGGTGGTCTTATAGAATTGAAAGTAAGATTATATTTTGGGTTCTCCCTGATTAAATAAATGATTCTACTATGGGCCTGGGGCAGAGCATCCAGAACTTTCCTGAAAAGGTTTCCATAAATGGTCTCTGAAATTTCCCAGGTTAATTAAAAAAATCTTATTTAAGTCTCTTGGCCAAATACTGAACTGGCATATTATAGCAAATTTAGACTTAAAGCTACCATTTTAGCACTAATATTTTATTTAGGGGAACAGCCCCCTTCCAAAAAAAGAGAACCCTATTTCATTTGCTTACTTGAAGCATAAAGTAAAAAACAATGTAAAATATATGTTTAACTCAATGCTGAAGGATGTATCCAAAAAGATGGTTTCCTCCACAAAACCTGTCCTTGGTTATGTGTGTGTGTGTGTGTGTGTGTGTGTGTGCCAATGACTAAAAAAAGAGACCTTTTTGATGTGTTTAATGAACCACACTGGATATTCCACTGAATTTCTGAGGAAATTGACAGCCAGATTAACTAGAACCCTTCAAAGACCTGTTATCCTTTTTGCCTTCTCTTATCAATTTTATCTGCTACTGAAAAGACTCACCTATTCTTCCAAGTAGAGCTTTTTCATATTTATTTGATTTATATACCACCTTTATTATTTGTACAAGTAACTCAAGGCGGAGAACGTATCCAGCACACCTTCCTCCTCCTATTTTCCCCACAACAACCCTGTGAAGTGGGTTGGGCCAAGTGAGAGTGATTGGTCCCCAAATCAGCCAGCTGGCTTTCATGGCTAAGATGGGACTCACAGTCTTAACCATTAGATCAAACTGGCTGTGTTTTTTAAAATAAGGAAACAGTTGCCCCAGATCCCATGTTTGAAGAAAAGCACCATTGGATAATAATTTGGTATTTGAAATAACCATTGGGCCATTTAAAAATGCAGTTAAATATAATGGCGGAAGTTAAAATTTGGATATATTCATCATGATGATCCTCTCACACTTCCAGTTAGTGAAGTTTTTTTTTACTTCAGTGGACAAAAGCAGCATAAACAAATAGAGCCAAAGGATGGCTCAAGAAAGAAGAAAACCTCTGGAGCACAGTTTCTAGAATTGGCTGATTTATGCATCATGCTAGCCATAGCTTCCATTAAAACCCAAGAAATTGCCCATTATAATGAAAAAGAAAACAGAAAATCATACCAGTTTATGATACTTCTGGACTATACTATGTTTCCTGAAACCTGTGTTCTTTAACTTGGTTATTTTCTTCATCTTTTAAGACACATACAGTATGTTGCTTGAATAAAATCCCTTAGAGATGCCTACCATTAGTCTTTCAAGCTCAGTGATTTTTTTAAAGACTCTACAGTAGCATCTGCTCTCCATAAATCAAAACAGGAGTTACTTCAAAGTGACAGATTAGAAGTAAATCTTCTTAGTTAATGAAAAGGAAATGTTAACATTCCTTCTGGGAGCATGAAAACCTGGAACGGACCAGCTTTATCAGATGTTTAGGATTGAACACATGAAATTCATGAATTTACCCTTGTTGGAAGGAGTGGGTTGCCTCTGCATTTGAAAGTGACTCATACACTTATTAAGAGGATCTTTATATTTTGAAACAAAAATCCTGAAGGCAAACTATAAATCAAATATGTTAGATGAGCAAAGTAACATCTGGATGTGGGAAGATACATTGCAAGTATTTTATACGGTGCCGCGAGAAATACTTATCCCCAAATCAGTCCTTCTGAAAATGGGTTCCTTGTTGATTCCCAGAGGGAAATATGATTACACAATCTCATGCCTTTGTTTTGCTTCACTGGATAATATGCTTTGGCCAGGATCCCAATGTTATGCATTTCTATGTACGTCCTTCCCTTATGCCACCTGGAAAATCTGCCATTGAAACTGGAGTTTTAGAAATTATGATAGGGAGAATATATGGTATGTGTCTGAAAAAAAGACAAAGTGGTGCCAAAGAAGAATATTAAAAATTTACCCAAGGCACATGAAAAACTTTGCTTTGTACCAAAAGTAGTGATTTGAATCCCAGCCTTCATTAGAAGTGCATCCGTAGTTTATCTCCTGGGTGTAACCCTTGTACCTGGGTATGTAATTAGTATTTGGTCTTTGTTAAACAGCACCATTTTTGGGAACCTCATCATGTCAGATCAAAGGAACAATTCAATGTAGCATTGACTAAGCAAAAACCACAGAACCAAATAAACAAACCAGAGAAATGCCAACTAAAGTGCAGGCATGTAGTAAGTGCCCCAGAAATGGTTTTACTGAGTCTTGGCTGGACTGAATCTTGAATAAATGCTAAGTGTTTATTTGCTTAAGTCAGATTGTAGTGCCCTATCAAATATTTGATTTGATTATGTGCCATCACATCATGTTCACTCCTAGCAAGTACCGAAATACTCCTTCTCTGGAATGAACTCTCCTTCACTTCAAATCTTTCAACAGGGCAGCCATTGCTGCTGTAATCAAATCCTTCTACCTTGCTGTTGGTCATATCTTATTTTTCCTCCTGCCTTTCCCAGCATTATGGACTTCTCAAGGGAGTTGAGTCATCATAGCCAAATATAATTTCAGCCTGGTCATCTGCACCTGCAAGTGAGAAGTCTGGACAGATTTATTCTGCTCATTTGTTTGCTTTCTTAGCTAGCCCTGGTATTCTCATTCATTTTCTTCATCACAAGTTCAAAAACATCAATAGCCTTTCTATCCTGCTTCCTCAAAATTCAGCTTTCATTTCAGTAGAGGAAAACAGATGCCTGCATCATTCTGGATTATAGGTACATCTTGGCATCTGAATATCTTTTCCAAGGCCTTCATGGCTATTCTACCAAGTGCTAATCTGTAGGATATTTCTTGGTGAATAGTTCCTTTACCGTTGATAATTGATTTAAAAAGGCAGAAGCTATTTATTACTTTAGTAGCTGCATTGTCAATTTGGGTCTGGTTGCTGAACTACTTATCAAACTGTGCTTTGGTCTTATTTATATTTAATCCTAGCCTGTGCTCCTTGATTTACATTAGTAGAACTTCCATATCACTTGCATTTTTGGCCATCAAATTATTGTCATCCATATTCTCTAGACTATTTCTTCTTCCAATTTTAAAATCATTCTAGATTTTTTTCCAAAACAGTTTTCCTCAATAAATAGCCAGTACTGTATATAAATTACTGTATATAAACCAAGGAGCCTTGGTGGTGCAGGCTGTTAAATGCCCAGCACTTAAGTTCTAGCTGCCTGCAATTAGTGCAGGCTCGAATCCCACCAGGCTCAAGGTTGACTCAGCCTTCCATCCTCTCGGGGTAGGTAAATTGAGGACCCAAGATTGTTGGGGGCAATTAGCTGACTTTGTAAAAATGCCGCTTAGTAATAAGCAGGCATATACAATGGAATGAAGGCTATTGCTGAGCACACTGGGTTGTATCCCAAAAATTGTAAGCCGCCCTGAGTCTCCGGAGAAGGGCAGCATATAAATGTAATTTTTTAAAAAATCGAACGAATGACAGCATATGGAGCCTTTTCTCACCCCTTTGCTAGGCAGTTTGCCCTTTGCTTTCTGTCCTTTCTGTAGATGTTGTATGAGGACAATGAGGTGAGCCAAGATTCCCATTTATCTAAGGATATCCACAGCTTGCCATGATCAATCGAATCAAAGGCCTTTCTGTAATCAATGAAACACATGCAATGAAACACATTTCTTTTTAGTATTCTTTGGCTTTTTTGATTACCCAGCAAGCATCAACAGTATTTTCTTTTCTTCCTTTGTCTTTTCTAAAACCAGCTTGAACATCTGGCATCTCCCTTTCCATGGAGCCTTCAATCTGTGTTGGATGATCCTGAGCATTATTTTACTAGCAGGTGAAATTAAACCTTTACAGAGATCACATCTTTGCACAACCATAATTACTTTTAATTGTAATTATGTAGTTATTAGCAGTGCTATCATGAGGGTTAGGCAGGGGTGGGATTCTACCAGTTTGCACCTATTCACTAGAACCGGTTGTTAACATTCTAAGCAGTTCGGAGAATTGGTTGTTAGAAGAAATTACTGGCCTAATCCTGTAAGGAAGGCAGGAAGGAAACATTCTGGTGTTGCTTACAGAAACTGCCTCTCCGTTAACTCTTATTACATTCTTGGCAGGACTAGACTTCCTATCTCAGGAACTTCTCTGGAGTTTTTTTTTCCCCTCCTTTGCTGGTACTTTGCTTGTGTGGAGTGACCATTCAAAGTTACAATGGCACTGAAAAAAGTGACTTATGACCATTTTTCACACTTACGACTGTTGCAGCATCCCCACAGTCATGACAGTCCAGGTGAGAAGATGCGTGCCTCGATGTGAATGATATTGAGTTGGCCACACCCAGCCAATAACATGACCACCAAGCCACGTCCACCCAGTCACATGACCACCAAGCCACGCCCACCACCTAAGCCATGCCCACAAAACCAGTTGTTAAAAATTTTGAATCCCACCCCTGGGGTTAGGGTTATCAAAAGAATTAGCATATATTTAATAGAGTCTGGCCTGATATATTTTAAGTTTGATTTATAGGCTGCTTTTTCTCTTCAAGGTAACTGACAAAAAACAAAAACACAGTTTAAAACAAGTTCTAGGTCTAGTGGTTAAGATATCAACTAGAAACCAAACAAATTCTAGTTCTTCTTTAGTCATGAAATCCCATTGGGGGACTTTGGGCCAGTCACTGTTTTTCAGGCCAAGTCACCTTGTGGGAAAAATAGGAGGAGGAAAGAGTGTTGGATATGTCTGCACACACATAAAATAATAAAGATGGGGTGATTTTTTGGAAAAAAAGTATAATATAGCTACAAAAATAATGAAAGATATGCTTCTACGGATTTTACAAATCTTGAGAGAATGGAGGTCAAATAAGCTTAGTCAATAAGAGTTCATCACATTATTGAACCATGTTTAAGTCTGGTCTACATTTTGGCAGGTATTTGTTTCTATACATTATCAGAATAATATTTTTTCTCGAGGTTTTCCCAGCAGTACACCCTTCTGGACAGAGAGCTCTGATGTGGTTCCTGGGATCTGTTGGAGCCACTCTCCCAGACTGGGAGTCACAGCCTCAAGTGGGATCACAACTGGGACCACTTTGGCCATGACTTTCCATATCACCTCTAGTTCCTCCTTCAGGTCCTCGTGCGTTTCCAGTTTTCTATATTCCTTCCTGATGTTTCTGTCAGTCGGCACCACTACATCTATCACCACTGCTATCGTCTGATCCTTGTCTACTACCATAAGGTCTGGTGGTGCCTTTCCCTCTGGATCTGGAAGTCCCAAAGAACTTTAGCCTTCTTTTTCTGTATGACCTTCTTTGACATGGGAAAGTTTAGCCCATGCTCCGTGCAGATGTTTGTGCACGCAATGCCATTCACTTGGTCGTGCCATTCAATGTATGCTGCTCCTGCTTGCATTATAAATCCTGCCACTATGTGTTGAACATTCTGTGTTGAACATTCTGAGGCCTATCTGAACTGTCTGCACAGTGTGTGTGTGTGTGTGTGTGAGTGTGTGTGATTCTGATGCAGCTTTTCATTTTAAAGTTATTTATAACTGTAAATGTCTAGTTCTTGTCAATATTAAATTTTAAAAAGATTGGTCTGGCTACTTATTTGGCAGTTTGCAATTCCGCTCAAAGAATTGGTTTGCGTCTGGCTTCCCTGATATATGTTACTGTTCATCTGATTGTACACAAACTGAAATGTGTCATAATTTGTGCAAAACCTCAGTGATAACATGTTGACAGAGATACATTAGTTGAGTAATCTCAGATTTCAGGAAGCACTGCGATTTTAATGCAACTGTTATGTTTTTCCACAGGAAATCAGGACATTTCATTTAATGACTGGTTCCCATCAAATGTATTATTGTAAATAGGGATAATTGCTTTTAAACAAGGCAAAATACAAATACGTTGCTTAAAGTTGGCTTAGTCTCTTTGTTCAGAAAACACTAAGCATAATTTGAAACTCATAAATAATGAGAATCTAATAATCTGATGGCAAAGGGGGGCATAAAGAGATTTGATAAGGAGACTTATTATAGTTATAGTAATAAATAGTAATAACACAGAATAATCCAAATATAGTTAACAGTATAAATTCATCTGGGTCGCTTTTGAACGTCACATGGATTGAAATGTTCCACGATCACTTTAGTTGCATTGTTCTCAGTTTCAGGGACTTAAAAGATTGCTAATCAAGCAAACTGTCTCCTATTGTTACACAAGGAATACAAAATTCTGTTAATTCCTGTTTCTCCTTTCTCCTTGATCTTTCTAGATTCACATCTGTCTGAGAAGAGTTTAACACCTGCATGTTACTTTGCTCTTTGACCATAAATTCATGAATGAAACTTTATACAGAAGAGGTGTAAAAATGTCACCTATAGGATTGCATATAGCCCACAAGTATTCCTTCAGCAGCCTCCAGAATAGGTAGTATTAAACAGTTCAGCCTGCCTTTTGGGAACATTTTGTTCGTATTTAAGCAGCAAAACAAATTCCTTAAACATTGCAGATAGTCTAGGTCAGGGGTGGGCAGGTATCGCCCCTTTGCGACCAGGGGACTTCAACTCCCAGAATTCCTGAGCCAGCATGGCCCCTTTACAGCATGGCTTAGGAATTCTGGGAGTTGAAGCCCGAAGGTCGTAAAGGGGCCAGAGCTGCCCACCCCTGGTCTAGGTGCTCCCCTTTCCCGTAAAGCCTTTTAGAGCCCTACAAAATTCAGTCACAGCTCTGCCTACTTACAGAATGTGGCTCTCAACGTGCCATAGAATCTCTGCTGTATCCTTCATGCCAACTTACACACATTTGCCCTGTCAGCTTCTTGAAATACATTTATTATTTGTAAGCAAACTTTGATAACACCTCAAAAGTAAAGAGCACAGATGAAAATGTGTACCGATTGTGAGCAGTCACAAATATTTTGGGGTTGACCCATTGCAAGGACAACATCCAAATAATCTCAGCAAGACATTGGAAAGTCCAAGTCTGCTCTTCCTCCTTCCATAAAATATCTCTGATACAGGTACTCCTCGATTTATGACAAGGATTGGAACCAAAATTTATATTGCCTAGCAAGGATTGTTGTTTAGTAAGTTGTTCCTGATTTTACAACTTTTTTTGCCATGGTTGTTAATTAAATCACTACATTATTAAATGAATTATGTGTGTGTTTGTTTGTTTGTTTATTTATTTATTTATGAGATTTATGAAATTTATGAGATTTATATGCCGCCCTATCTCCCTAAGGACTCAGGGTGCCTTACAATACTAAAAAACGACACAATATAAATATTAAAAAGTAATTAAATCAGAAATCTCATAAATTAACTAAATTTAAAACAACCACTAAAAAGATCCTCCCCCCCCCTCCATCAGTCTGGGTAGGTTAGTTGGAACAGCCAAGTTTTAGGCCTCGGCGGAAAGATCGGAGGTCGGGGGCCCTTGATTATTCCCTTAGAAAAGGGAATAATCAAGACAATCCTAAAGAAACTTCACTTAGACTCAAAAGTAATAGAAACCAGAGGATCGCTGTTAATAACCATGTTCTTGAATAAGAATGGTTGCTAACCCACTTAGGCACTTTTGGATACTAATAAAGGAGATTAGCGTTGAAATGAGGAGTCTTTGGTGGTTGGTATCTGAATTTGGTTGTTTTCTTGCTGATGGTTTCATTCATTTCACCATCGTACTAGCACTGATGATGCTACCTAGTTTCAGTAATGAAATATCTGCAAGAAAACAGCTAAGCTCAGAGAGCACCAAGGATCCCCCTCATTTTTTGGGAACTATTCATTTTTGAGAGCTTTGTATCTGTTTTTGGAGCAGGACTGCCTTGTTAAAATTATATCAAAAGTTATTAAAGTCTAAGATCTTTTTAAAATTGCATTCTCTTCCTTTCTCTTTGCTAAAAGAGAAAAAAAGAGTGCAATTTTATAAAAAAATATTTTAGACTTTAGTAACTTTTAATATAATGATACCCTTTTGGTCTGATTGTCTCAGTTGAGGTCATAGTTCTGCTGTGTGTTTTCCCAGAACTCTTCAATCTCTTTGAAGGTTCTCCTTGAGGCATGGCAACGAAACAGAGTTAAACAGGTGCCTTCAAGGGAGAAGTCTTTCTCAATGGTGGGGTACCATTTATAGATTGATATCCTCAGGCAAACATTCCTGATGCCCACATAGCTACATTTATGATGATAAATAAAATAATGCTTTTCTCCAAGCATTTTTATATAGTTTGTGATATTTATTATTGTACTCTTTATATTTTTAAAAAACTCTTTAGATACTTTTGTAATCCACTCACAAAAAATTATTTTTGGACAAAATAACAGCGCAATAAATCAATAATTATTTAACAAAGCTTTCCACTCAATTTACCCTATAGTAAAATTTTAGGTCAAAGCTAATTGTGCTGCATACATATTCATCTGTAATTTGAATTTTCATGGGCAACTACATCATTTGTGTTTTGTGTGCTTTTTATTATCTATGCATGTATGTACAACATATGTAATATGTTACGTTATTACATATGTTATGTTATTACATAGTAATATGGTACGTTATGAATTAATTAATCCTACAGCAGAACACAAATATCCAGTTCTCATCTAGTATATCCCTCTGCTTTGAGAATCTTCCCTTTTTCTCCTAATAATTGCAATAAATACGCATCTTAAGACACTGTTCTGTGTATATGTATTTACCATTAATCCTAGTCCGGTTAGAAAAACATATTAAACAGTAATGGAAAATCTGGAGTTGCTTTCATTATCATTTCTATGTACAGGTAATCATCGACCTACAACTATTCCGCTGGTGATCATTCTCAGTTATGATGACACTGAACGAATGGTGATTAGAACTGGTTGTCATAGTTCTAGCTGTCTCAACACACCACACAGTCATGTGATGACCATTAGCAATCTTACCTGCCTGTTGTCCACTAAGTCAGTGGAGAAGTTGACAGGGAAGGGTTGCAAGTTTCTGAAGCAAGTCTCCCCCTCCCATGCACCTCCCCCTATCTTGCACTTGTGCCACGTGGGGGCCATTTGTGTACCTCCTTGCACTTTCACACCCTTCTGTGCCTCCTTGCACCTTCCCTGACTTACACCGTACCTCTTGAACCATCACTGACCTGCACAGCAACTCTCACAAGTGGCCTTGCATATCCTGCCTGATGGTCCCTGGTCCATGGGGGCACCTCAGGCATGCACCTCTTTCACACCCTTTGCCATATTTTTTGGGTTATTTATTTATTTATTTATTTATTGATTGTATGCCCCATCTCCAAGACTCAGGCACAACTAAAAACAACAACAATAAATACTTTAAAAGAAATTAAACTAATTACACAAGCCCAAAAATACAAAAACTAAAATTTAGAGTGGTTAAAATTTAAGAAACCCCCCCACCCCAAGGGGTCACAGCCCGATTGGTCAAACAACCAGGTCTTCAAATCATGGCGGAAGGTGCCGAGGTCAGGGGCCAGGCGGAGCCCCAGGGGCAGTTGGCTCCAGAGGTCAGGGGCCGCGACAGAATAGATGTTAAACCATCTTTTAATGTGTTTTTACCTTCTCTTTGACAATGTATCACCATCATTATTTTTGTGCTTTGCTTTTTGATCTTTTTGTTACTAGTTAAAAAAAGAATGAAAACCCTTCCCTTCATACCCTCTCCTACTTATGCAGCGCCTTTTGCACACTTTCCCCAATTCACATCTCATCACACCCTCCTTCGCATCTCTGCACACCCTGGTGCGCCTTCCCCAACCTGCCCAGCACCTCTTGTGCACACTTTTACACCTTTTGGACCTGCATGGCACATATACCCACCCTGTGTGGTACCTTTCACACACTTCTTGTATCCTCAAACACCCTTTCACAACCTCCCCAACCCAGATTCTTGTGCATCCTCCCTGATCTGCCCAATGTCTCTCATATACCCCATCGCACTCTTGCATATCTCCCCAACCTTCTCGCAGCCCTTGCATACATTCCCATGCTGGACTCCTTGCACACCTTTCCTGATCTTCCCTACACACTTCCTCCCTCCCTCTCCCATTCAGGGAGCCTGCAGTCTGCCATTTGCAATGTCCTGCCAGTTTGCTCCTTGATTTCAGTTGCAGGAAGCTACAGGCAATCACCTAACAACCATGGGATTCAGTTTACAATGGCACAATTGCCATTAAAAGTCAAGGACTACCTGTAATGTAAAGCTACTTAGTTATGATTTAAAAAAAATAGAGGTAGTCCTTGCTTAGCAACTGTAATTGGGATCAGCAACTTTGTTGACAGGTACCGTGGTTGCCAAGTGGAAAATTATGTGACTCCGGTGGGGTTATGACATCACTGCCCATTTGGTTGTTAAGCAAGTCACCATGGCTGTTAAGTGATTTGTGTGATTGTCCTTTCACATTCTCCACAAACTCTGCTTGTTGCAAGCCAGTTGCAAAGTGCCTAAACGTTGATCGTATGTTTACAGGAAGCTGCCAGAGTCGTAAATGTGAGGCTTGGTCACAAGGTTGAGTTTTTTATATTGTAATTTTGAACTGTCACTAAATGAGTCAATCAGTAAGCGAGGGCTGCTTGTGAGTTTTAACACACTGACACAACCTTCTGTATGGGATCTGTGTGTTTTCTTAGAAATGCCGTTCCTGAAATCTATATTCAACTTCTAGAATTAGTTCACATGACATCATATCACATTCTGCTGTTCAGGCTTGCAAAATCTTGCCTGTGTGTACACTGTACAAGACTATTTGTTATAGAAACGGCTGTTTTCTGTTAAGTTAGATGTTAGACTTGATTAGAATGCATTTGACACTCTTTGGTAAAACCTTTTCTAAGCTCTTCCAGGGTGGACAGAAACAAATATTTAATCATCTGATGAATAACGAAGAGATTATCTCAGTTCAGTTTGCTCTCATACCTCCTAGGCAATTCTTAGATTTGCATCTGAATGGTGGGTTGTTATACTGCAAAAGGGAAAGTTTCCAGGTGTTAGTGTGGCTGCAATACTTTTCTGAGTGGCCAACTTACAGCTTTATCTAGGAAACTTTATTTTAAAAGATCTACTTTATGTGATTGTAGCCAATTAACACTCATGACCCCAGATATAACATAGTTACAGCATGGAAGAACTAGCCCCTCTATGCTGTGGTCTTTGCTCATCTAACTTTCATTGGGTAAACAGACTTCTACCCACAAAGCCTGAACCAGCTGAAACTGGCATGGTCCCTCAGTATCCACATCATTTCATGGAGCTTGCAGAAGTCTTTGCAAGACAAAATTTTTGGTGCTCCAGTCCAGAGAAAATGCTGCAAAGATACTAAACACTTGGGGCAGGTAGATTTCCCATTGGTGAAAAACTCCCACCTTATTTGGTTTCGTGGCTACTTTACTCAGGGTTCTCTCCTCTCCCCAAAACTAACATACTATTTTATCACAATTCTCACTCTTTAAAAAAAATTACCTGAGTTGGAGATTGAAGTGTGTGTGCTGCACATGAGTGCTCCTGCATCTGACTTGAAGAACGATATGTGGAACAGATTTTATAGCAAAAAGAAGTTTTATTGTCCAAACGGGCATTATTGGGATGGGTAAAGCCAACACCTATTAAAATATAGTCTAGTAAAGAGGTCTCCAAACTTGGCAACTTTAAGACTTGTGCACTTCAACTCCCAGAATTCTTGAGCCAGCTGGCTGGAGAATTCTGGGAGTTGAAGTCCACATGTCTTAAAGTTGCCAAGTTTGGGGACCCCTGCTCTAGTAGAAGAATAGAATCAGTGCATTTACTACCATAGGTCCAGGTCTTCATCAACTCCCAGAATTCCTCCTCCAGTCATGTTAGCTCAGGAATTCTGGGAGTTGAAGTCCACAAGTCTTAAAGTTGCCAAGTTTGAAGACCCTTGTACTAGATGCTTGAATGGACTTAATTCTTACAAACAGAGAAAAAACGATGGAGGGAGTTGAAACTGCAGGAACCTTGGGTGAGAGTGACCATGTCATACTAGAATTCAATATAACACAAACACAAGCAATAGAACATAATGACACCAGAGTATTGGATTTTAAAAGAGCTGATTTTAATAAACTCAGAGAGAACTTGGGAAAGATTCCATGGATGAAAATCCTAAAGGGGAAAACAACTCAAGAATCTTGGGAAACTAAAAAGTATGATCATAGAAGCCCAGACCAGCACAATACCACTGAAAAAGAAAAACAAGAAATCCAAGAAGAAACCAGCATGGCTGCACAAAGATCTCTGGCAAATTGAAAGAAAGAAAGGACAAGTACAAAAAATGGAAAGAAGGACATACAACTAAGGCAGAATATCAGCAGATAGCCAGAATCTGCAAAGATGAAGTCAGGATAGCAAAGGCTCAGAATGAACAAAGACTTGCAACAAAAGTCAAAGATAGTAAAAAAAAGTTTCTTCCAACATATAAATAACAAGAAAAAAATCAAGGAAACAGCCGGTCCACTACAGAGAGAAGACAGCAAGGAAGTAACAGGCAACAGAGAGAGAGCAGAACTGCTTAACTCATTCTTTGCATCCGTCTTCACACAAAAAGAAACTATAGCTCAACCCATCAAAAACATAACTGTAAAAGACAGACCAGAAATAAAAGTTAAAATAAGCAAAAAAAAAAATAGTAAGAGAACACCTGTCTGATCTTGATGAACACAAATCACCGGGCCCTGATGTATTACATCCCAGAGTTTTAAAGGAGCTGGCAGTGGTCATCTCAGAACCACTGCACCGTATCTTTCAAAAATCCTGGAGAACTACCAGAGGACTGGAAAAGATCTGATGTGGTTCCCATCTTCAAAAAAAAAAACACAGATCCAGGAAACTACAGTCCAATCAGCCTAACATCAATACCTGGGAAGATACTGGAAAAGATAATAAAAAAACCAGATCTGCCAACATCTAGAAACAAGTAAGGTAATAACTAGCAGTCAGCATGGGTTTGTTAAGAACAGATCATGCCAAACCAATCTTATTTCATTCTTCAACATAGTGACTAAACTAGTAGATCACCAAAATACTGTGTACATAATATATTCAGATTTCAGCAAGGCATTCGACAAAGTAGACCACAACCTACTTCTTAGTAAGCTAGAAAAAAGTGGAATAGATAGCACCACCACTAGATGGACTCGCAACTGGCTGACAAACCATACTCAACGATTAGTCCTTAATGGGTCTAAGTCTACATGGAGGGAAGTAAGCAGTGAGGTGCCACAAGGTTCCGTCTTAGGCCCAGTACTCTTCAATATCTTCATTAACGACTTAGATGAGGGAATAGAAGGGGAATTTACCAAATCTGCAGATGATACTAAGCTGGCAGGAATAGCTAACGCCCGAGAAGATAGGCTCAAGATCCAGATGGATCTTGACAGACTAGAACACTGGGCCGTATCTAACAAAATGAAATTCAATGTAGAGAAAAGTAAAGTCCTACACTTAAGCAAGAAAAACCAAAAGTACACATATAGACTGGGTGAAACCAGGCTCAATTGCAGTAACTGTGAGAGGGATCTTGGAGTCTTAGTGAACAACCAGCTAAATATGAGCCAGCAGTGTGCAGTAGCAGCCAAAAAAACCAATGCAATCCTAAGTTGTATTAACAGAGGGATACAATCAAGATCAAGGGAGGTACTAATACCATAAAGCCTTAGTAAGACCACACCTAGAGTACTGCATCCAGTTTTGTTCACCACATTACAAAAAAGATGTTGAGACTCTAGAAAAAGTACAGAGAAGAGCAACCAGGATGATTAGGGGACTGGAGACTAAAACATAGGAAGAACGGTTACAGGAACTGGGCTTGGCTAGTCTAGTAAAGAGAAGGACCAGGGGAGACATGATAACAGTCTTCCAATATTTGAGGGGCTGCCACAGAGAGGAAGAGGTCAAGCTATTTTCTAAAGCACCTGTAGGCCAGACAAGGAATAATGGATGGAAACTGAACAAGGAGAGATTTAACCTGGAAATAAGGAGAAACTTTCTGACCGTGAGAACAATCAACCAATGGAATAGAAGTTGCCCTCGGAAGTTGTGGGAGCGCCATCACTTGAGACTTTCAAGAAGAGATTGGATGGCCATTTGTCAGAAATGGTGTAGGGCCTCCCGCTTGGGCGATGGGTTGGACTAGATGACCTACAAGGTCCCTTCCAACTCTGATGATCTGTTATCTGTTAATGCCTAGAAGAAGACAGAAAGAAGTGAGTGTGCGTGTGTGTGTGTCTTTGAATTAGCACTGACTCCTCACAACTCCTAAAACAAATCCCTGCAGTTTTCTTGGCAACATTTAGGAGGTAGTTTGCCTCTGAAGATGATGACTGACCCAGCTATCTTTGTGGCTAAGCAGAGACTAGAATTTACAGTCTATTGATTTCTAGGCTGCTATCACTATGCCACACTGGCTTTCTTGATTTGTGATTGGTAATTACTTAAGACAATGACCAGCAAAGTAATAGACAAAGAGGAAACAGAGTAAATCATTCACTCTTTCTGTACATCCTTCCATTCCCTTGCAGTCACGAGGCATCAGAGACAGTGCCATACTTGAAACAATGCAGTTGGAAGGATAGCTTAGTAGAGGCAACAGTTTATTTATCGACCAATCCCATCATCCCTAGTTTAGAAACACAGCATGAGAAAATCAAGAATTCAGAACATTGGTCAGCTGCAGAAAGCAATGGCTTGTTCACTCAATAGAAAGACTGAGATGGGATAGTGGAAATGCATGCATACAGAGGATGTGTGGGTAAAAATATTGATAGTGTGCAAGTGTCTAGGAATCACAAGCCCAGAACTTGAGCAAAACAAAAGTTGATTGCTAGTCTAAAAGTGAAGAATTTTTCATTAGATCAAAATAAAAAATAAATTCTCAGATTTATTTTGATATACATAGGAGGAAGTATTCTGGGCTAATGCATGCTGTTATCTCTTCCAATAATGCCATTCTTATTTGCTATAAGTTAAACTGATAGGCAGTAAAACTCTTGAAGTGTTTTCCCATCAACCCTGTTAGTCCCACGAGAAATGGGCAAAATGGGTGTGTGATGTCAAGTGATGTTGCTATTTTGAGTTTTTCTGGGTTTTTTTCTATTTATGTTATATGGTTTGTATTGTTTTAATATATTATTTGCCACCCAGATTCATGTTTTGCGAGATGGATGGCTATATAAATTTTCTAGTTAGCTAACTAGCTAAATAAATGCCATCCTTGTCTCATTTTCTTTCTAATATAGAGCCATTGTATTTCTTGAAAGTCAGTTCTCACAGTTCTTACTAACTTAAAGTAAGGGCATCAGATCTGGATGGGAAAAATTCAAGTGATCATCAGATAGCAACAAAGAGCAAATGTTGGCTTTGAACATTTGCTTCTATCTAGCTTCTATCTAGCATTTGTCTGGAGGTTTGCAGGCCAGAGCTAGTAATCCTAACTAACATTAATATGGTCTAAGTTCTGGCATGATTTATACAATTAAAGATCTTGCTGTAGTCCATAAAGTAAAGTAAAACCTTTTATTAAGTCCTCCTGTTCTGTTTACATTATTGATCCGATTTGGTCTCCCTCTGCCTTTTCTGTAGCATTTCCCTTTCTATATGTGGTGTTAGTCTTTATATGAACACAAACAATCCTTTACTTTTATGAGCAGTGGTATAGTGCTCCAATAATTTGCATTTTTTTTGCCATTTCAGTATAGGTATTCAAGAAAAGAGACACTGTGTAGCTCAGGATTAAACTGTGAAGTCCATGGTGTTCTCTGAGCATGGTTGTTCAACTTTTGCTACCTTTTGACAAACAAAGTCAATGGGGAAGTGAACTTCATTTAACATCTGTGTTACTAACTTAACAACTTAAATGATTGACTTAACATCTGTGAAAGGTCATAAAATGGGGCAAAACTCACTTAACAACTGTCTTGCTTTTCAACAGAAAAGTTGGACTCAATTATGGTTGTATAAATCAAGGGCTACTTATATACCAATTGTTTCCAATCTCTTGGTTAAAAAGTCTTGCAACTGTATATAGTGACAAAGAATTATTAGCATTTTATCTCTCTCCTGGATTCCAACGTTCATAGACGCTTGGTACTTTTATAGTTGACAACTGGCTTATTGTCTTAGTAGAGTCTGTTCCTGAATGATTATGTCTATATAAATATTTCTTTCATTTCAGGATGTCATTTTTACTAAATTCAGTGTTGCTTTTCCTTTTCCCCTTAATCTTATTTTCCTCTATCAGAACTCTTTCAGAAGAGTTGACAAATCCTATTTTAGATGTAAATTTTCCTTTGATTGCTATGGTCTTTTAAAAAATCCTTCAATTTTGTCTTCAGATAGTCTTCTTGTCCTTTTTTGCTTGATATTGAAATCACCATCCAGCTGTCATTCATTCTAGTTGCTGAAGGCTTTCTTCTTCCATCTTTTCCTAATTATCATGACAGCTTGCATTGAACGCCACCTAGATAATTTCTTCCATGGAATGTATTTATTGTATCATTAATTCAGTTTGGAGTCATCTGACTCCCTATAACAATTCTCAGCAACTCCCAGTTAAAGTTTTAAAAGAAACCTTAAAGGAAAACATTTATTTCCTTTTCTCATCTGCCCATCTCCCTCAGAGAGAGACTCTGGGCACTGTACAATGAAATGGTAAAATATAAGAACAGCTTATAAAAATTTAGAAGGAGATAAGATTGATTAAATCCTATTAAAATTAGTTTAAAAGGTGAAGGGTGGGCTTCAGGGCTTAAAGCAGCCTCATGGCTGTGTGCTCCTTTGGGTCCAATCACACTTGGCCAATAAAGTATTCTATTCTATTCCCATTCCCATTCTAAAGTGAGGCAGCTGAGCTATATTTTAACTCATTTTCAGAAGGCAAGGAGAGTGCATATACAATGGATGTAGAAAGTCTGCACACCCTTGTTAAAATGCCAGGTTTTTGAGACGTAAAAAAAAAATCAGACCGAAATAAATCACTTCAGAATTTTCTCCATCCTTAATATAGCATATAAGCTGTACCATTCAATTGAAAAACAAACTGAAATCTTTTGGGGGGAAATAACAATTAAAAAAATGGAATAATGTGATTGCATAAATATACACACCCTTAAACTAATACTTTATTGAAGCACCTTTTTATGTTATGACAATATTCAATCTTTTGGGGTAGGTGCCTATCAGCCTGGCACATCTTGTCTTGGAAATCTTTGTCCACTCTTCCTTGCAAAAGCACTCCGAATCTGGGCATCTCCTATGCACAGCCCTCTTCAAGTCAGCCCACAGATTTTCAGTTGGATTCAGATCTGGACTCTCGCTGGGCCATTTCAAAACTTTGATCTTCTAGTGAAGCAATTTCTTTTGTTGATTTGGAAGTATGCTTTGAGTTGTTGTGTTGAAAGGTGAAATCTCTCTTCATCTTCAGCATTTTAGCAGAGGCCTGAAGGTTTTCTGGCAAAATTGACTGATATTTGGAACTGTTCATCATTCTTCCCACTTTTACTAAAGCCTCAGTTCCAGTTGAAGAGCCCCAAAGCGTAATGCTGTCACCACCATGCTTCACTGTGGATATGGTATACTTTTGGTGATGTGCAGTAGTGTTTTTGTGCCAAACATACATTTCGGGATTATGGCCCAAAAGTTCAACCTTAGTCTCACATTGTTTTTACCTGAATGAGGTGTACTATATTAAGGGTCCATTGATTTTACTGTACAGTATACTGTATTCTGAGTGGATGTTCTTGAGTTGAAATCTTAGTGGCATACACTACTTGTTTTATTTTCTAAGAGTTTCCAAATCTGGGTTACAAACAACTGAATTATCACTAAATAGAAATAAAAAGATGCAGAACACTAACTCTTTGCTTTCATCTAGTGATCATCACACCAGAAATCCATATCTGGTAGTTCCATTCTAACTAACTCATATATTTGCTTCAGCCTGGAAATGTTTTGACTGATTAGTTTATACTTCTTTCTCTCGTATTTCCTATAATGTAATTGATTTTATTCTGATGTTCTTCATCTAGGGACATTCAGGTCTGAGTTGATGTTGCTTAAAACAAAGCTGATGTGGATAATGCACAAAGAGCAAAGAATACTCTTAGGAAAAGTCTATTAATCTGTCTCTTGCAGGTTTGGTTAGTACCATATTTCAAATATTGTAATTAGCACCCTTTACAATTTGCTATAGAATCCTTGGTGTCTTTCATCTTTGTGTCTGCAATAAGGGTGTATACTTATCTCCACTCATTCTAAACATTAATTCTAATGTTATTATGTTCATTGGTCCATAGATGAGAACTTAGCATGGTTCCTTTTGAATATTACATTTCATAGCCTCTTGCACTTGGAGTACTACATTGCATACAGTAATTATCTGAATTAAAGTGGACTATTTTGATTCACTGAAGTTCATCTGTTTCTGAAACAGGACATTTAGCACATTTCATTTCCACGCTCTGCATTTCTTCTTTGATTTCAGATTTTCCTTTTGTCAGTCTTGTATTCCATGTTCCAATTGTACAAGGACTTTGCAAAATAAGAAACTACTCTTTTTTCTTTTTTTTATTGGGGCCAGACTGACCAGACCAATGATATCATTACTTCAAATCTACATGCAAAAGTTCAGCAATCTTCCCTGATTGTTAAAGGAATGGCTTCCACTCTGGTGGCCTCATCATTGGGATCTAAACTAATCCAAACATCATTCATTCATTCATTTTATACAGCTGCCCACCTCAAAAAATGTGACTCAGAGCAGTGTATAGCATTAAAACAAATAATAAATCTGCAAATAAAACCCCATGTACATTAGAACGTGTGCTATAAATAAATATAGAATACAAAATATAAACGGTGAATAAGGACCATAACAAAACCAAAAGGGAAATCTACTCCTAACTAGCCCCTAATGTCTAGGCAGGGATTTCCAGCTTTGGCAACTTTAATACTTGTAGATTTCAATTCCTAGAATTCCTCAACCAGACAGTTTGGCTGGGAATTTCTGGGAGTTGAAGTCCTCAACTCTTAAGGTTGCCCAAGGTTGGACATTCCTGGCCTAGGGGAAAAGCCAGGACTTAGTAGCTTTCATAAAGGCAAGCAGAGTTGAGGCATTTATTATTTATTATTTATTTTATTTATTTATTTAATTGGACTTGTATGCCGCCCCCTCTCTGCAAGGACTCATGACCTATACAGGTAGTCCTCGACTTATAATAGTTCATTTAGTGACTGTTCAAACTTACAATAGCACTGAAAAGAATGACTTACGACCATTTTTCACAGATACAACTTTTGTAGCATCCCCCCCATGGTCACATGGCCACATTTTGGTTGCTAGGCAACCAGGTTGCGTTGATGGGCAGTTGCTGTATTCTGTGGTCACATATCTGTGATTGATGGTGTGTTTTGCTGGTTTACAGCAAAAAAATATTCATAAGAATGAATGGACTCACTTTATGACTGTGGTGTTCGTTTTATGACTATAGCATTTGCTTCATAACTAGTGTTCACTTTACAACCTCTGGGAAAAAAGGTAATAAAATTGAGTTCATCATGAGGGTGCCTCAATTTACTGTCATCATGATTTATGATGGAAATTTCAGATTCCATTATCATATGTTCAGGTCTATCTGTATTTCATATAGTAGGCTCAGGGTTCCCACATTTTCTCCTATTTTAGAGTTGCTATGACCATGTTCATGTTGTTCAATTACATCACATATTTGCTGTAATATAATCATGAGCCCTTTCTTTTTGTGTTCATATGGGATCTTCCATCCATCCAACTTTCATAGGTGAAGAAAACAAATGCATATCAAAGTATCAATGTCTAAAACCCCAACAGTAACTCCATAACCCCAACTGCACATGTACTAGCCTCATATAAACTTAATTTGGATTTGCATTAAGTGAGTCCTGATATCATTGTACAATTGGCAGTACACCAAATACCACATTCTTTGGGCTTGCATTAATCATAACCTACAGTAGCTATAATACAAACTTCTACTTTAGTGAGGACGTCCCATTCTTACTCCAGTGAGCTACATACCCTCATTGCTATTATGGACTAGTCCTAGGTTCACTGCTCATCTTTTAACTTAACCAGCAATGATGATACTGCAAGAAGGTCATATTCTTATTAGCTTCCTTGATTTTTTTCTTTAACTTGACCACTTAGGAGTAGAATAAAATGGCAGCCACATGACAAACTGCTCCATTTTGCTGCCTTAATGTAGTCTTCACAGTGCTACAGAAGCTTTTATGTCATTATTCTGATGGAAATTTTAACATAGAAAGATAATCAGCTGGTTCCTTTTATGTGTGTGCATAGCTATAGTTTTTTTTCTTTTAACTGTTGTCCCATAATAATCTTGTATAGTTATGGACATTACCATATCAATGTTAAGTGCATAGTCATAAATATATTTAAGTGTGCAGTGAATTTTTGTTTAAAAATACATAAACTTGTATTTAAAAGTTCAACGGTATAGATATATTTGACCACTGTATGTGTTTTATATTTCATCATCCATCCTTTATATTAGGAATATATTCACAGTGGGAGTTACTCAAAGATCTGCACTTTTATTCAGGATACATTTGTCCCCCAAGCCCTGTTAAGTGCACATAACACTTACTAATAAAAGAACAATAAATACACATATGCTAATGATGCTTTAGGAAGACTTTCCTTCAAACGAAGATCAAGTAGAGAGCTGAGAATTGAATGCTTATTGTGAAAGGATGAGTGACAAGAGCAGAGGAATCTGACATCTTAGTAAAAAAAAAACACTACCTTTTAGGAAAATAGTGTTATCTAAATTCATCTGCCAACTGAATGTGCTGAGTTTAATCTTTCTGAAGGACACCTGAATTCTACCCTTAGTGACAGGTAGAAAGGTCTGTAGTCAGGAAGAAAAATGTTGTGAAAATTTCCCCAGGAGAAATCAATAAAGCATGAGCCATAGAACTTCGGTGGGAAGAATGAAAGGATTATTTAAAAATAGGTAGAGCTGCTGCTTTTGTTTTGCTTATGAAGTTCATTGTTGTCACCTGGATTCCAGACATATTTTTTGACATGAACTTTAGGAGTTTGTCTGCCTCTGTAATTCTATGCTGACAGTGATTGATAGTCGTCTATTGTTTCAGCTGGGGAATTTTTTTTTTACAGCTGGAGGAGCTAAGGCATTGAACCTGGCTGAGACCTTCTATATGAGCTTCAAATCTTTATGAAAATATGAGTTTCAATAATATTCCAGATGTGAGTTTCAACAAACAATGGGTTTCAGCAAAGTTGGCAATAGTAGCTTTCTCATCTTTTAAGCACGAAAATTCTCATTGTTACCTCTAACCATTACAACCATTTGCTTTCATCCCTTGAATGCCTAAAGCTATGTTTCTGAACCGTGGCAACTTGGAGATGTGTGGACTTCAACTCCCAGAATCCCTCAGCCAGTATGCTGGGAGTTGAAACCCACATATTTTCAGGTTGCCATGTGGCTAAGAAACACTCCCCTAAAGAAATCTCAGAAATCATCTGTTATAACCAAAAAAGGCAGATTACTACCTTACCCAGCACTTATTTCCTCTCTTCAGTTAATACTCAATCTCTCCTTACTCTCTTCCCCCACCCCTCTCTCTCTCACACACATATAAAAATAATGCCCCTTCCTTTTCTCCAATATCTACATCATTTTTAAAAATGAATTCCAGTTTTCTGGAGGAGACTTGGATGTGGTTGTGTGGAGGCAAGATCTGTTTTGCCAACTATCTCTGTTTCATTGGTGTACAGTAAACTATTGGATTGCTTTACTGAGAAAGCATGCACTGGTGTTCTGATTGTAAATGGAAGGGCAACTCACCCCTGTAAGGAAGTAAAGTTGGGGTTGCTGCCTGCACATAGTAAAAGAAATCTGCAGCCCAGCAGAAATGCTTCCCAAGGCACAGCACAATTCAAGCTTTTTTCCCCCAAAAGGGAAACCTAAGAAATGGGCTTACGCATTTGCTCACTCAAAAACTTACTCACCGCTTTTAAGCATGTTCTGATGTCCAGAAGTAGCCTCACCCCACCCAAGCTCGTAGCTTACAAAAGCAAATATCAAGATGGATTGGGATGTGTAGGAAAAAAAGGAAATGGGAAAAAGCAAGCAGGAGGTAATGTCTGGTGACTGACAGCTGTTACAGACATGCAAGACAACTATCAGAACACTTACGATCCCAACCTACAGTAAGCAGCATATGCTAGTGGGATTCCTGACTGAAACTTGAGTGCTCAAAGTAACACTTATCTAAGAGCAGACAGAACAGGCCCTGGAGCTCGGCAGCAACCAGAAAAGGAGCAACCACACTGAGGCAGCATCTCATTCCAACTAGGCAAGAAGTTTTGGAAGGAGGCAAAGTTTGCGCCTCACTAGATTTTGAGACTTTTGCTTGGATTGAGTGTTAAAGATGTATTTATGTGGCAACATCAACTTGCAAAGCCTAGAAAGGTGGCATTAACCCAGAGCAATAGCCTTGGTGTTTAGGAAGGCATGTGGCCGCCATAAAGCATTGTGTTCAGATCTTCTACACTTTGGGGTGTCCACTTGAATAGCAAAGATTCTTCACAACCCTCACTCATGCTCTACAGCAGTGATTCTCAGTGATTCTGGCTGGGGAATTCTGGGAGTTGAAGTGCACACATTCTCAAGCTGCCAAGGTTGAGAAATAATGCCCTTATAGCACTAGGGCCTAAATCAGGGGTGTTAAACTCTCATTGTCCTGTTGTTGTTGTATGATGTATCACAACTTCCCCCCACCTTTGCTAAAACCGCTGGGCATGGCCAGTGCCTGATGCATCCGGCCCGCAGCCCACGAGTTTGACACCCCTGGCCTAAATGAATTGCATGCTTAGTGTTCTAGCACAGGCTGTTTTTCATATCTTCAATTTGAGAACCAGGTTTTTGTGTGGCAAATATTGTCTTACCAATCCATGAGAACATTTCTCTTATTTTTATGCTCAGTTCTGCTTTTATTGGAATGGTAGATGCTTTTTAGATTGTCTACCCTTCTTTTCTTCATTTAATTTAATTTTCCTGCACCAGCTTCCTGAACAGGTCATCTCCAAATGCAATAGGTTGTAACTCTGGCCCAGCATTCTTTACCAGCATGTCACCCAACCTGGCTGCAGTGAAGGGAGTTGTGATGCAGCCAGCCTGGAGGGTGCCAGATTGCGGTTGATTACTTTTTCTTCCTGATTTTGGCAGATGAGAGGAAAATTGAGTAGGAGTGTAATCACAGTTGCAATATTTCAGAACCTTTTTATATTGATTGCGTGTGCCTAGAATATAGAGTTATCCATGCTGAGACTCTTGCACAGTATTTCTAGGCCCAGTGTGATTTTAATTTACAGATTAGTGTCCTGCATTTTTAAAGGAGAGAATAAATGCACTCTTCTTTTATCTTGAGGACTCGAGTGTTTTCCACCTCTTTTCTGTATCTAAGAAATCTCCCTGAGATTTTCGATTAGAGGTACACTCAACTTAAAGGAGAATTCTATTACTATTTTGTAATAATTTTCATGAGTGAAAAAGGGGGATCATGGAGGGGGAACAAGACCCAAAAGGCTTATAGGGAGTTGTGAATTGGCACAGATGAGTTTTTTTCCCCATCTCCACCCACTAGATTAAAGCAAATATGCTCTCTATGTGTTTAGGTTAATTATTATTTTGGTAATATGGGGAGTGGTTTTTTACAGTGAAAACACTGTTAAATATTCTGAATTACTATTCTGATTTAAACTGGGCTACAGCATAAAATAGCAATCTTCCCTTATTCCCTTGTGCTGTAAAACTGCTTTACCATTAATTTGGTATAGGGTGCAAACTTGCATGCTTGGTAGCACTTTAACATCTTTCCCTATTTGCTTCTAAAATAGAGAACTTTTTTGGTGCCAGTGTTTTCCTCTTCTTAGTTTTATGCTCCTGGCAAACTTAGAGGCAGTCCTCAATATATGACATAATGAAATCTGTCTATTACAGTTTTAAGTCATGATGATTGTAAAGGGGGTCATTACAGCCTTTTTGTGGAGTGGTGAAGTAAATTACCATGATCATTAACTGAATCTGCATGGGAAGTGAACCCATTGTTGGTTATGAGCAATTTTGATGAAAACTGAAGGTAAACACTGATTTTCAGCAATTCATTGTAAATTATGGTCATGTGACCATGGAGAGCTGCAAACAATTGCAAATGGGGGCTGGTTATCAAGTGCTTGAAATGGGATCATGTGACCAATGGGAGGAATCACTACTGGAGTTTTGGAACCTGGTTATAAGTACCTTTGGAAGGTCCATTTTAACTTCAAACCAGTTGCTAAGCAACTAGTCATAAGTTGAGGCCTGCCTATAACTAGGGCAGGGGTGTTAAACTGGCGGCCCGCAGGCTGGATGTGTCACACACAGACCACGCCCACCTCAGCTCCGTGAAGGGGAAAAATGTCATGATACATAACATGATGGCTGTTATGTATGTAGGTTTGAATGTCATTGGTTTAGTTTGAATTGTTCTTGTAAAATGTCAAATATGATTGGTTTGAAAAGTGCGGGAAAACCCTGCACTCTGATTGGCTGGCAACTGCGGCTGCTGGCTATAAGTAGCAGCCGTAGCCCAGCCAAGACGGGTCCATTCGAGCTGTAGTCACTAATAAACTCTTCACTGAAGCTCTTCGCGTCTGACTCTTCATGCAAACTTAACACTGGCGACGAGGATGGGATTCCCCTGAAGAGAAGACAACGCGGAAGACAAGCAGAAGAGCGAGATGGCTGCGCTGAACACCCCCCCAGCCCCATTCGATCCGGCGGCAGAAGACTGGGAATCGTATGCGGATCACTTCCAAATGTATTTGGAAGGAAACGACCTCGCCGACATCTCCGAGAAGCGGAAGAGGGCGGTCTTTCTTACGCACTGCGGTCCGGCAGTCTTCAAGATGGCGAAGGCATTGGGGAGCTGCAGACGTGAAGGTAATGGAATGGCCTGATTTAGAAAAGCTTTTAAGAGCCCATTATGCCCCACAAGTATCGTGCCTCATTAAGAGACACGAGTTTTACCGTCGGAATCAAGGGGAAAGCGAAAACGTTAACGACTTTGTGGCAAGTTTAAGAGACATTGGGGGTGCATGCGAGTTTAACAACTTGGAGGAGGCCATGCGCGATCAATTTGTTCTAGGCCTCAAAGACAAGGTGCTTCAGAGCAAATTGTTATTAAAACCTAAGATCACGTTGAAAGAAGCCATAGAAGAGGCCTCCTCAGCAGAAGCCACTAAGTCCTCAGCGGCAGCCATGAAGAAAATTAACAAGGCCTCAAGCCATTCTGATGTGGAAAAGTCCACAACAACTCATTGCGAGCAAATAGATTCTGAATCAGACTGTAGTGAGGTGGAGGAAGGAATTTTTAGACTCAGAATGGAAAAGAAAAAGAAAGACCTGGGAAGAAAAAGGCAAGACTTTTATTGCAGAGGTTGTGGGGGGCACCCCACACTGAATGCAAGTTTCTTGATACCATCTGCCTCGTTGTGAAAAAAGAGGTCACTTAGCAAGAGTCTGCAAATCATCCAGAACTCCACCACACAGAAGAAAGTTTCCTGACAAAGATTTCAAGCCCAACAACTTCAGTGAGAAAATGGGGGCAACACAGAAGCAAATGGGAAGAATGAAACTCATCAAACAGTCACCATTGGTCATTCTTCAACCTTAAGAAGCAGAAAAGTACATGTGAAGGTACTCATTGAAGGAAGGCCTTGCCAAATGGAAGTGGACTCAGGGTCCTATTTATCTATGGTGTCATGGGACACTATTCACAGGCTACTTCCCAACATTCAGAAGAAACATTTCCAGAAGCAAGCACTGACTCTTAAAGACTACCAAGGAACAAGATTCCAGTAGTTGGAACAAGAGAATTCAACATGAAGTTCAAAGGCCACACCAAACGTTTGCCCCTGACCATCGTGGACAAGGATCGTCCAAGCTTGCTGGGACTTGAGTGGTTCAATCCACTAGGCATTGAGGTGACTGGCATCAATCACGTGAGCAACTCTGAATGGGAGGAGGCCTTGAAGTCTGAATTTCCAGAGGTCTTCAGTGAAGGATTGGGCAAGTATATGGGGACCCCTATCACTTTCAACCTAGATCCCAAGGTGCCCCCAATTCGTTTAAAGCCCAGAAGGGTCCCATTTGCTTTAAAGGAAAAAATTGATGCACAATTAGATAAACTAATAGCTCAAGGCGTTTTAGAGCCCACCGACCACTCCAGATGGGAGACACCCATAGTCACACCAGTCAAGACTGATGGGTCAGTAAGAATCTGTGGGGACTATAAGGGGACACTGAACCATGCGCTTCAACAGAGCGCATATCCAGTTCCAGTGATGCATCATTTATTACATTCACTTGGCAGGGGTACAGTCTTTGCCAAATTGGATCTGGCCCAGGCATATCAACAACTAACAGTTGATGATGCCACTGCAGAGGCTCAAACCATTGTGACTCATAGAGGTGCCTTCAAATGGAAAAGGTTACAGTTTGGAGTAAGCGTGGCACCAGGCATCTTTCAAAGCCTTATGGAAAGAATGCTCCAAGGACTGCCAGGGGTAGTGCCTTATTTTGATGATGTGTTAATCTCTGCTGAAAATGACACTCAATTATAAGAGAGACTCAGAGAAGTCCTTAGCAGATTCAAGAAAGCGGGGTTAATAAGTCAAGGAAAAAATGCACTCTTAGGACTGACAAGGTTGAGTTCTTGGGCTACATGATTGACAAGCATGGCATCTACCCTACAGATGCCAAGGTTCAAGCAAAGAAGCCCCTAGACCTAAATGCAAAACAGATTTGCAAGTCTTCCTTGGACTCATTAACTTTTATCACATGTTCCTACCTCAGAAGGCAACCATTGCAGAACCATTGCACAGATTACTTGACAAAAAATCTGTTTGGGTCTGGGGGAGGAAGGAACAATCAGCATTTAACAGTATTAAAAGACTAATCACGTCTGATGCTGTACTGATACAGTTCTCTGAGAATTTGCCTGTTGTACTGACTTGTGATGCATCCCCTTTGGAGTGGGGGGGGTTGAGCCACAGGCTTCCCAGTGGGAGAGAAGCCCTATTGCATTTTACTCCGCACTTTGACCAAAGCAGAGAGGAATTACAGCCAATTGGACAAGGAAGCATTGGCAATTGTTGCAGCTGTCAAGAAATTTCATGAATATTTGTATGGGAGAACATTTACATTGTTACAGATCACAAACCTTTGTTAGGCATTGTGGCAGGAGACAAACCTACACCTACTATCCTGTCACCAAGAATGCTGAGGTGGACTGAATTTCTTGCTGCTTATTCATACAAACTTATCCACAAGCCTGGCAAGGACATTGGACATGCTGATGCACTGAGTCTTGCCCACTTCCTTGCCACAAGGAGGACTTTGAACCTGAAACACACACCTTTTTCCTAGAAACTGTTGCCAAGCTTCCAGTGCATGCTGCTGAAATTGCCAGAGAGACTGCCAAAGACACTTTATTGGCTCCTGTTATAGGCTGGATTAAGAAAGGTTGGCCTCTTCAAGATCTACCTCACCTGGCCCAACCTTTTAAGTCCAGGCAAACTGAATTATCTGTATTAAGAGGATGTATTTTGTGGGGTAACAGGGTGGTTATTCCTGCAAAACTACAAAGAGAGGTTTTGGAAATGTTACATGAGGGTCATCCTGGTATTGTAAGGATGAAGGGATTGGCCAGGAGTTATGTATGGTGGCCAGGTATTGACAAAATGGTTGAAAACTGGGTTGCATCTTGTCCCAACTGTCAGGTAGTCAGGCCTGCCCTACCTCTCGCCCCCAAACAGGAATGGGAATGTCCTAGGGGCCCATGGTCTAGGATTCACATTGATTTCACAGGCCCTACCAGAGGGCACACCTTTCTTGTTATAGTAGATGCATATTCCAGATGGCTAGAGGTAATCCCTATGGCATCCACCACAACTGATGCTGTCATCAAGCAGCTCAAAAAACTTTTTGTAACCCACGGGTTACCTGATGTTCTTGTCTCTGACAATGGCCCTCAATTTACATCCAACCTTTTTGAATCCTATTTAGCACAACAGGGTATCAGACATGCCCTCACTGCCCCTGGGCACCCTTCGGCTAACGCCGGGCTGAACGCATGGTACTTTTACCAAGGAGAAGCTTCAGCAACTGGGTCCTGGGGACATCACTGAGAAAGTTGAAAAACTTCTTAGTGTTCAGCACATCATCCTAACCCATCTAATAACTTATCCCCAGCAGAGTTGTTGATGGGTAGGAAATTAGGTCTTCCTTGACCGCCTTCATCCCACTTACGCACCCAACGCACCACTAGATTCCACTTCCAAAGTTCGCACCTTCAATGTGGGTGATTCTGTTTATGCTAAGAACCTTATGGGTGAACCTTTGTGGATTCCTGCTGAGATAACTCAAATCACAGGCCCTCGTTCTTACAGGGTGCAAACAGAGGATGGTGTCCTCTGGAGCAGGCACATTGATCAGTTAAGATCCAGATTACCTCAGGAACATCGCAATTGTTCCTCTCTAGTTCCCACACCTAATGCCTTTCTAGGGGAAGGGAGGAGCAGAGGATAATCAGCAAGCAAGAATCAACCCCATGTGTAACGAGCCATTACGATAGGAACCATCCCAAAACCTGTCACAATGCCAAAATCCATCCTTAGAAGTGGAAGATTGTACATCACTACCTGACTTGGGTGCTGACATTGGGCTGGAGATGGGTTGGGAGGAGAGACCAGATTCTAACAATCAAATAGGGTCTTCTTTCACAGGAAGTCCCAGTAGGGAAATGTCAGCAGACACATTTCCTCTCTCACTGGGTGAGAATGTTAAAACTTCTGAACCACGAAGGTCTCAACGTACACGTAAGAGCCCCACCTATTTAAAAGAATACAATAGATAGGTTGGGGTTTGGTATGGATTGAACCTAGTGGGGAGGGGTGTTATGTATGTAGTTTGAATGTCATTGGTTTAGTTTGAATTGTTCTTGTAAAATGTCAAATATGATTGGTTTGAAAAGTGCGGGAAAACCCTGCACTCTGATTGGCTGGCAACTGCGGCTGCTGGCTATAAGTAGCAGCCGTAGCCCAGCCAAGACGGGTCCATTCGAGCTGTAGTCACTAATAAACTCTTCACTGAAGCTCTTCGCGTCTGACTCTTCATGCAAACTTAACAATGGCAACATGATACCGCAAGTTTAACACCTGTGCTCTATGGTGAGAGGTAGTGATTGACTCAAAGGCTTCAGTTTTGCCCTTTATATTATTGGCTTCCTAAAAATGTGGAGTTTATTCTCATTTCAAGCCATATTTGTTTAATGAATGCCATTATATGTTGCTTTTCTTTTTGCTGGTTTACATATGTATTTTCTGATGTACTTTTATTCATATGAACCAATAAGATTTTACCAGAATCTGTGTTGAGAGAGTTTTATCAGTAGCACCTCAATATTTAAATTTATAGAAATATTTTAATAGAAGATTGAAGTTATTAAAGTCTAAATGCCCTTTTCCATTTTCAAAGATGGAAGTGAAGTATAATGCAATTTTCAGTTCATTGAAACATTGGGAATTTTTTAGAATGACACAATATAGAAAGTGACAGTGGAGGTGAAGGCGAGGGTACCTTCAGTTTTCTTTATGAAGGTGCCAGGTTGCGTGGCTGATAATTACTATACTGCCAGATAATCAGGGGGAAATGTCAAAAAAAGCCAGGTTTTCTACTTCATCAGTTTGACAAAATGAAAGAGTTGGTATGTGGAATTGATACCTGACTGCTTGGCAAAATTAGGTGGTTGTTTGGACAGGAATTTGATCTAGCTATACAACAGAAGCTTGCAATGCCCTGTCAGCTCATGCAATTGCTAATTTTGTGTTTGATTATTAATTCTTCTGAAATAAAAAGAAGGTTTTACTTTCTGGTCAGTAATTCTAAGCAAAGCCTGTTGTGAATGTCGTTACCAACTCCAAAACACAAAACACCGCTGAAGACAGCAGGCCTTCAAACCAAATGCAAACAGCAACTGACTGAAGATAAAATTAAAGAAAGTACCGAGAGACAAATGATTTGTCTCCAAGAATCCTAATATCTATCTATCTATCTATCTATCTATCTATCTATCTATCTATCTATCTATCTATCTATCTATCCATCCATCCATCCATCCTATCTATCTATCTATCTATCTATCTATCTATCTATCTATCTATCTATCTTACCTCTTCTATCTATCTATCCTATCTATCTATCTCTCTTACCTCTCTATCTATTTATCTATCTATCTATCCTCTCTATCTATCTCTCTTACCTCTCTATCTATCCATCTATCTATCTATCTACTTCTATCTATCTCTCCTATATCTAGATCTACCTACCCTACCTACTCTCTCATCTCTTCTCTGTTACCTCTCTGTCTATCCTTCTCCCTCTCTCTCTCTTACCTCTGTCTATCTAGCTCTATCTACTACTATCTCTCCCTTACCTACTCTATCCTATCTATCTATCTACTATCTACTATCTATCGATCTATCTATCTATCCTTTCTATCTCTATCTATCCACTATCTATTATCTATCTCTGTCCCTCTCATCCTAGTCTATCATCTATCTATCTATCCTCCCTCTCTCTCTCTCTCTCTCTCTCTCTCTCGCTCTCTTACCTCTCTATCTATCTATCTATCTATCTATCTCTCTCACCTCTCTATCTATCTATCTATCCTACCTATCTGTCTATCTATCTATCTCTCTTACCTCTCTACCTACCTCTCTACCTACCTACCTACCTACCTATATCTAAAATTGAAGTACAGTAGTTCCCAACTTATGACTGTTCAGTAATTGTTCGAAGTTATGGCAACACTGAAGAAAGGGACTGGAGCCAGTCCCCAAAGTTATAGTGATTGCAGCACCCATGGTCATGTGATCAAAATTTGGGTGCTTGGCTACCTTCCCATACTTAGGATTCCCCCACCTGCTTATTCCCCCTTCCATGGATGCCCTTTTGGCCTCCTGCACTCCATGACCCCTGCCCTCCTAACTGACCTCTGTGTTTTCTTTCCCTTGCAGTTGACTAAGCATGCCTGGATTGGCCCTTCGTGAAGAAGCTGCTGGCCCCACAAATCTTTTTTCCCCAGAGTCACATATACAGCAGTTTCCTTGTGAGACCTGGGGAAAATGGCTTCATGTAGCCAGCAGATGCTTCCTGAAGGGCCAGGCCAGGCATGCCTTATCAACAGTGGGAACAAGAAGACAGTCAAGGTCGGCTGGGGCAATCGAGTGCAGGTCAGCAGGGCCCTCGGGCAGTTGTGGCTGGGACTGGACTGGGCCAACTGTGGCATTTCAGGGCACTAAGGATCTCCCTCTGCTCCACCTTGCTGGGCAGGGATTAGGCTTCGCACTGCACTGCCTTGTGGCTCAGGGGCTTCTTGTTATCCCAAAGCTGCAATGCACAAAGAAACCTCTTTGCAGTGTGCTGCTGGGTTGTGTTCGAAGTAGCTGCAACTTTGCTTCAGCTTCACCATAGCTTAGGTGCTTCTTGCAGCCCCACAGCTGCAGCACACCAAGATGGTGCTGAGCCACTTTCCCTGGCCTTGCTATGCTCCCACTGTAATGCAGCACCCCTGTTCCCGCCACCTTGCACACAGTCTGCAGTGAGTCTCTCAGGGTCTTCCCCAATCCCCTTGTGGTAGCCCTGGTCTCCTTACCTAGGACTCCCTTCACCTTC
Organism: Naja naja; assembly: GCA_009733165.1. Lineage (NCBI taxonomy): Eukaryota > Metazoa > Chordata > Lepidosauria > Squamata > Elapidae > Naja > Naja naja. The sequence goes on along the minus strand of CM019148.1, from coordinate 222,004,949 downwards.
CACTTGACCCATGCGTTTGGAGTTACAATGGCAAGCAGTATTTGCTGTCGCTAAACAATGAGGTCACTTTACAACTAAGGGAGGCTCAGCCAATCTCATGATTTCCATCATGATTTCCATCATGAAGAGATGTACTTCAAATTCAAACCTTTATTGTCATTGCACAACATGTGTACAATGACAATAAAGGTTTGAATTTGAAGTACATCTCTTCATGATGGAAATTCCAGTGCCAGTTGTGGTTGTAAGTCCAGGTCTATCTGCAAAGTCAAAGAGGCAGTGAAAGCGGTCATAATTCTTACGGTTTGGTAAAAAAGGAAAGGTTGCAGCTCAGTGGTAGGGCACCTTTGGAGATCTACTTACCACAAATGCTGACAATGCTGGATTGGAAAAAACAGCCTCTGACAAAGTGACAAAATATTAGGCAGTTTTCAATTATTTTACATAATCCTTCTACCAATTTTTTTAGCATTATTTCACTTGCATCTGTACAATATTCTTCCAGATCTTGGGAATTGACAGAATCAGCAGAGACCTTATTTATTTTAAATCCCAGGCATGGCCATTCAGGGTGGTTAGCTACTTTTTCAATACTATCTCCACTTTATTCTTCTTGGTAGGTGCTTCTCTGCTTTGTTTTGAATAAATGGCAATTTTATTTCTTACTATTCATTTCTATTGTTTATGTCTTTAATGATTTTTTTTTAATTTTCATGCATGGTTTAAAGTGAATAAAAATTGAAAGACATTTGAGACATAAATTCTATCCTACACCAATAGGATGTCTTTCAATTTTCAGTGTGTCCCTAGCTAACTATGATCCATCTATTTAAACATGATTCCAGTTAATGTGGACAGGGCATGATTCATAATAAATTGTATTGCCTGGAACCACGCAAACAGTATCTTGTTATTGACAGTTTAGAACATAATTTTACTGCAGCTTCATAATTTCTTGATCTTCAGCATTTCTTGATTGTGCTTTGCAAATCTGTTTTTCAAAAAAAACCAGAATATATTCAACCCCTATTGTGTTCTCTTTTTACATAACTTTTAGAAATTATAAATAAAACTTACAGTAATTATTTTAAGCATCCTTCTATACTTGTCTATAATACCAACATTATTTTCATTCCCTAGTCGAACTGTACATTTTGGGGTTTTGTATTTTGCCACAAATCAGGTACTAAGTTGTGGTTTACATTGTATTAGTTTCCATTATAGTGAAGTTTCAGAGAGGAGTATATATATCTTGCAGCAAAAATAACACAAAACCCTGTAATTCCTTAATGATGAACACTCTGATCTTTTTCTAAGTGCTTTTGTGTGGATCTTTTGTATAATTTTGAAGGTTTTAAGACCTATGACATTCTGATACTTCTGACAGCCTTGTAATAATTTCATTTCCAACCAAATCATAGCTGTGTTACTTTGTTGGAGCTAAGTTGTAATAAATCTTGAGATAGTTTAGAAACTAACATATTTAATATGGCCTATGTTTTCATGGACTGCAATCTGTTTTTATGATGACATTATGCAGTATCAGATGCCATGGTGTTCCAGTTCTTTATTTATCTATTTGTTACTTTCTGAGTTTATATTTTTATTCATTTTGAGCCATCCACAAACTAGAGTTCAGTTCATCTAAAATGCAAGCAATACAGTGCTTGGTTTCAGGCAGATACCTAGCCTTTTCCACATGAGGCTGTCATCTATTTATCTCACGGTTTATTTAAATACACATTTATGAGATTTATAACTTGTTCTTTCCACTAGCAAATGTTGCTTGAGGAAATTCCTTGGCTATCTTGGAAGATGGCTATCTGAATTTCATGGCAATTAATCTTATTTCATGTGCTATGGGCCTGAAGACAACTTTGGTATTCTTTGGGAAATTATGAATTCCTCTTAGAGGAGTTTGAACATTCTTAAACAACATTTTTGTCCAAATCTCTTAAGGCAAGATTTTAGGAGACAGGAGAAAACAAGATATGGCAGACAGTAACAACATAGGCAATAAAATGAAGAAATTGGTTAAAAAATCAGGAATGAAGAAACGTCCTATAAATACAGCAATAAGATGTTTTTTAAACTACCAGGCTAAATTTGAATATTTTTTTTGAAATGACATTTCATACATCCTCAGCGTAATATGCATCTGTTTTTCATATAAATATAATTTTGAGAAAAAATTGTTTCACAAATGTATGAAAAGTCTATGATAAAAACAGATAATAAAGAATATAGTTTAAATACCATGCTATTAAATTCTACTTTTTTCCCTTCATACCAGGAGTGTGATTCTGTAATCTCTAAAAGGATGTCTCAACAACTGGAAGATTTACTCATAATCTCTCTCCTTCCCTCTCTCTCTTATTACTATCAAACTCTTAGATTAAAGTAACAGATATTGTTTGATTCCTGGGGATTGCATTCTTCTATTCATACTGTTGATTTTATCATATGTTTCTTGAAGAAATGGTCTCAGAAGGGATTCCTATATCCTCTCATAACTGCATCAAATGTAATGCGATGGATTGGATTAGAATCCGCTAAAATCTTAGCTGTTTCCTTCAATCCCTGCTGTTCCAAAAGTTACCAGCTGGGAGCCAGCAGAAGAGCAATTGATCTATATTCTTACTGTTTTTTCATTCTTTTTAGAGATGGGTTAAGGAGGAGGTTTTCAGAAACATTTAGGTTATAATATGATTGATTGATTGATTGATTGATTGGTAGATAGATAGATAGATAGGTAGGTAGGTAGGTAGGTAGGTAGATAGATAGATAGATAGATAGATAGATAGATAGATAGATAGATAGTAGAAGCATAGCCTGCAGTGGCTGGGAGAAGCAGGAAGTGAGATGAGGGCAACATTATGGTTAGTTAGGGAGGCCCCAAAATTGCATAAAGTTAGGTTAATAAAAGACAATAATTTGATTAGTAAACTTGGCCATGGGAGACCTGCTTGTGAATAGATTGTAACAGAGACTTAAACGAGGAAAGACTTTTAATAAAATGGGGTACTGATAGCTCTAAATATTTGACCTTTGGGACAAGGAGTCTCTATGGCCTGGGAACAATAGAACTGAGGCTATCTATGAATCTCCTTATATAGGAATTTTTTTTCCCAGCTAGAGAAAAAAACTCTTTGATAATGTTTGTCCAGAGACACATAGCTTCCTTTGCCCTTACCCTTTCCTTCCAGTCTATCCTTTCCTCCTTCAGCAGGGTTTTCTTTTCATCATGCCCTATAGCCCAGGGTGGGCAGATGGTTTTCATGTAGAACAGAGGTGGGGAATCATAGCCCCTTTATGACTTGTGGACTTCAACTCCCAGAATTCCTGAGCTAGTAATATGGCTGGCTGAGGAATTCTGAGAGTTGAAGTCTACAAGTCTTAAAAGGGCCATTGTTTCACGCTCCTGTTCTAGAAGCTGCCTGATGGAGTTGTTACATGAATAAAAACAGGTGGAAGGAAGCAGGGACTGAGGGGAAAAGTTGGATGGGCAATTGGGAAGGCAATTGAAATGAATGAGGCACAGACAGATGATGCAATCCCAGTTCTGTATGTCAAGCTCCCTCATTTTGCTATCATAACTATTCTGTGAGCTCTGTTTTAAAATTATGTGTCCAAGCTGGTATTTGACTTGTTACAACGGGGTGGGAAGAAGCTGTGGCTCCTGGGAAAGTTTATGTATACTCAATAAAAGTTAAGAATGTAATTAACATATGTCAGTCCTCCACTAAAGCCTGTTTAATTTTCCCAATGCGCCCCGCATTTGTGACGACCCAGGATCCTTTCCTCATGGTAAATCTTCCAGGGAAGCTTGTCCTGTCATGGTGTCGTGATCACTAGCTTAGAATCCCCTGGATTTCCAAGAGAGGGTTTAATAGAAGTGGCTTTGGCAGGATTCATTTCCTGCAGGGTATTCATTTCCTGTAACACAAAGGCTAACTATGTATCTGACATGCAAAGGCAGTTCCTTGAGGCAGTAGTTATAATGGCATTTTAAACACTTGCACCGAGCAAATAAATCTTCCCTTTGCCCCAAGATGTATGTGCCACACCGCTTACTAATGTGGTTTTCCTGCATTTTGATCTCAGCATGGAATACTTCAGACAAAAGTAAATCATCTGATTATGTTTCACGCTATTTCATGCTCATTTCCATGCTTTCCCTTTTCTTTCTTCCAGCCTACCCACCCATAACAACCAGTGCATTTATCTCCACAAACAGAATTTACTATATCCGAGTAAGACGGTAACTATGTGCTCTATAAACATGGACCACATTCTGCTGCGTGCATTCCTTCCTTCCTTCTTATCAAATATATACTGCTGCAGGTCCTCGGGAGAGAAACAACAACAATTTAATCAGCACTACTTCTTTGAATAAAAAATTTCCACCTCTGCAGGTTAAGATTATCTGCAGTCTGGTATACACGTATGCTAATGAACTTTCAGATACAATATTGCTTTGAATTTTGTGGATTTAACATTGGTGTGACTTTTTGATGCTTGTCTTTCTTGGCCCAGAGTCACTTGATGGTGAGATGGGTGGCATGTAAATTTAATAAATAAATAATGTTGAGATACACTTGGAAATGGATGATTTGATTGAAATAAAACACATTCATAAGTAGATATTTAAATTATACTGGAATGTAACTCTTATATTTGTAAAACATTAAGTCAGGTAATATGGAAATGGGATAGTAGACTAAACAGTGAACACAAGATAATATGACAAAGATTGGGGGAAAATCGTAGGAAACTATGAATATTCATATTATATTGTACCAAAGACTGGGAGGGAGGGGTGTTATTTGTTTATAAGAGTCATGGCTTGGAGCTTTTTCCTTCAAAAGTGTGAGGCAGAGTGTATAGAATTCTTTCTCTAAATGTATATTCCTATTGCAACTCTATGGGTTGAAAGATGCTATTGTCCCAACGTCGTTCAATGAGCCTTGAATATGGAATTGAATCTGGGTTTCTCATGTACATATGGAACCCCTTAGCTATTAACATTCATGAATGTAAATACCATGATGGTGACAAACAGGTCTGCTTAGAAGAGAGTCTGCTCGAAATTATATACGCGCTGTCTTGATTTCACTAATGGAAAAAGATGAGATCTAAATGTATTAAATAAAAGTACAATTTGTAAAAATATAAGTCACATGCCTAGTGGATGAGTACCAGTATTGTCAGTTCACTATGTCACTATGCGGGAACTTCATTTCAAGATGAATAATAGAAATAATAGTGATGCGAATATTAGAAAGGGTAATCTTTCCATTAATACAAGTCAAAATATGGGTTCATGATATGGATGATGCATTTGTCATAACAAAAAAAGAAAATGCACATAAATTAATCCACAGTACATTTGAGGGGATCAAATTACCAAAATATGAAAATAATTTCTAGGAATTCTTACCCACCCAAAAAATAATGGCAGTATGCAATCTGTTATTTAGGTGCCTAATTAAACATTGAAAATGAAAAAAACAAAAACAAATCTCAAGTGAACACCTGCATCCCAAAAGAGAAGGAATGAGAAGGAATGAAGAATATGTGGAGGAGAATTCCAGGGCATTCTTAGATTTAAAGAAGCTGCCTATTTGTCATGGATACATGCAAATCTTTCAGCCTTATCAATGGTTACTGTGCCTCTTCCAACCTCACCCAGCTTTTTGTGCACTTAATACATTGACAAAACAATGACAAAACCTAAGAATGAAAGCTAATCCATAGCATTATCCTTAAGTTTGGGCTGTATGCCATCAAACAAGTCTAGGAAAAATAACTTGACTTCAGTTAAACAGAACTGAATAGGGTGCTTGTTGTCTTTGCAATGTTTAATTACTGAAATAATATAACAATATAAACTAACAATATAAACTTGCAATACTCATGGTGATTTGAAAGTCATCCAAATTAAATTATTGGAACATTTTCATATTCTATTCTGATCTGCATATGTATATGGCTGCCAATATACATGAAATTTGTAATATGATATATTACAAACTTCATGTATATTGACAGCCATTTTTGTAATCATAGTGAAAAATATTTAAGCTATCATCCAATACAGTTTATGGGAACTAACAGTTGAGTAGCTAGGAAGGCGAAAATATGACACTTGTACTCTTGAAAAAAATCGAATTGTGAGAGTACAATGATTCTTCTAATGTTGGTGAATATATATTTGTATCAATCAGACTTAAAGAGAGGATAAAAAAAAAATTGAAGATGCAGATTGAGATGATGTGGAGAAAATGGAGGTAAATCTAGGGAGAAAGAAATAGTGGCAGGAATTGATATTTGGTGCTATTAGAAAGAAGAATGGCAGCAAGTGGACAGGTAGTTTTCACTTATGATATATCTACCCTCCAAGGTACCCTCCAAGGTACTTACAACCCATTTCTGGAGTTCCAATAGCCACCTCACCTCCCCACAGTGACCATATGACTACATTTCAGATGCTCAGCAACAGCCTGCATTTGTAACATCCATGGTCACCTGACTTTATGAGTTTTCACTGAAAATCACTGTTTACTTCTGGTTTTCTGTAAAAACGCCCCCTTATAGCCAGCAGTGGCCTTGCTTAATGACCACAGACTTTACTTAATGACTTCCAAAAGAAAAAGTTGTAAAATCAGGTCGGTCATGTGAGTGACACCTCCCCACTTTATGATTGTCATGATTTATGATCATAATGAGCAGCCTCCATTATGACTGTAAGTTGAGAATTACCTGTATCTTTTGGGTTATGGCTTCTGGCTTTGTCCATTATGGTAATAAGAAGATCATAGAATAGCCCTGATTCCTATTCTCCAGACATGTTCCTTTAAGCAGAGTCAGTACACAGTTCATATTCTTTTTCATAAAATCTAAAATATTGAAATTCTGAAATATTGAAATGCCTTAAAACTCTGTGGGCTCATAGCTGTGAAAATACTTTTTTTGTTTTAATTTAGTTTAGTTTAGTTTAGTTTAGTTTACTTTATTGTCATTGCACCTCATACAACGAAATCAAACACCATCTTCAGTGCACATCATGACCATGATAATAAACACAAACACACATCCTTCAACCTTCACACATTGAACTAGAAACCCCCGACACCACACCAACACTGCACTATACAATAGAATTCAACAGAGCTACTGCCCTGGGATAGAAGCTGTTTTTCAGCTTATTTGTCCTTGTTTTTATTATTCTGTCCCATCTGCCAGATGGTAATAGTTCAAAAAAAGGATTCCCAGGATGAGATGGATCTTTGAGAATGTTTTGCACTTTCTTAAGGCAGCAGGAGCTATAAAGCTCTTCCAAAGAGGGGAGAGGGCAACCCATGATCCTCTGGGCAATGACATTAACCCTCTGGAGTGCTATCCTATCTGCCACTGTGCAATTGGCAAACCATACAGAGGTGCAGTATGTTAAAATGCTCTCTATGGTGCAGCGGTAGAAGGTCACCAGCAGTTTTTCATTCAGTTGTTGTTTTCTGAGAAGTCTCAGGTAGTCTCTGCTGGGCCCTTTTGACCAGGGCTGCAATGTGGGCACCCCAGGTCAGGTCCTCTTTTAGGGTAACACCCAGAAACTTAAAACTGGCCACTTGCTCCACTTGGTCTCCATTGATAAGCAAGGGCTGGATGTCTGATCTGTTCCTTCTATAGTCCACTATAAGCTCCTTGGTCTTATTGGTGTTGAGGACCAAGTTATTGTCTCCACACCACGAAAGCAACCGGTCCACCTCATCTCGGTAGGCAGACTCATCCCCCCTGGAGATAAGTCCCACCATTACTGGCAATAAAAAAGAATGCATCTTAGTATATCAGCAGAAACATTGCAACACCTTTTCACTGTGAGTAGATAAGCTTGATGCCTCTAGATACTTCAACCTGCATGCATGAAGTATGTGCTGCTACTTGTGACTTCTGTTGCTTTTATGTGCATTTCTTTGTAATCCTGATTTATTTGTTTTTAAAATTGGAGTTAGATACATACCTCTCCAATTTTACTCCCTACCTGGGGAGGAAGATTGGATTGAGCAATCCTATTTTGTCAGGAGTATGGTTGATGGCAAATTTGATCGATGTTTTTTAATTCTAGTCCAGCAGGAGAACTATGTGACTGAATTACACAGCAATAGCAATAGCACTTAGACTTATATACCGCTTCACAATGCTTTTACAGCCCTCTTTAAGTGGTTTAAAAGAGTCAGCATATTGTCTCCAACAATCTGGGTCCTCATTTTACCCACCTCAGAAGGATGGAAGGCTGAGTCAACCTTGAGCCTGGTGAGATTCAAACTGCCAAACTGCAGGCAGCCGGCAGTTAGCAGAGGTAGCCTGCAGTACTGCATTCTTAACCACTGCACCACCACGGCTCATAGAATTCTAACATACGTTTTGGATACCCACGAACATTTGAAAACAAAGCGATGGTTACTAATTATGTACTAGGAAACATATCTGGTAACCAGCAACTTATTTCCCAGCCTTTGTAAGGAAAAGGAAGAAATTTAATGAAGTGAAGTCTACTCCCTCCTGTTAAGTCTGCATGAAGAGTCAGATGTGAAGAGTTCCAGCAAAGAGTTTATTCAGTGACTACAGCTCGAATGGACCCGGGTTGGCTTGGCTACGGCTGCCTCTTATAGCCTGCAGCGTAGTTGCCAGCCAATGGGAGTGCAGGGTTTCTTCCCGCACTATTTAAACCAATACCATTTGACATTTTACAAGAACAGTTCAAATAAACCAATAACATTCAAACCTACATACATAACACCTCCCCCTTTTTTTGTGCCTTCAAGTCACTTTTTGACTCCTGGTTATTAAGCCTGAAGTTTTCTTGGAAAGGTTTTTTGGAAGTGGTTTGCCCTCAGCTCCTTCCTAGGGCTGGAAGAGAGTGACTGGCCCAAAACCACTCTACTGATATCATGCCTAAGATAGGGCTAGAATTCTTTTGACTAGAACTAGTTTGCACCATGGTGCTTCTAACCACTGCACCAAAATGGCTCTCCTATTTGCACTACCCACCAGTAATTCAACTAGGGCAGGAACAGGGTGGCCAGATCTAGTGAGAAAAGGGCATAGGGAGGCTATGTGGAATGGCATGCATGGGCAACAACCCTAAAAAAAACCCCTAATAGACCCTAAAAGAAAGAGAGCAATGAGAACAGTCAGGGAGAAACAAGAGCTATAATTGCTCTGTGCATGCGGGGCACTTTTTAAAAAAAAATCCATAATGAAGACTATTTTAATAAAAGAAAAAGCCATTTACAAGATTCACAAGATACTTAATGTTGAAATTAATTTCCCTAACTGAATTAGAAGAGATACACTGTTTTCATTTTTATGTCAGTTTTTATTTGTCCCCTTTGTATTTAAAACAAGAAGCAATCTCATGCGTATTTCCAAATTCTGATGTAATTTCTTAGCATTTACAGAAAACTCACTAAAATTCATTTCCAACATTATTGTATGCACAGCAAGATTCTCTCACTTCCCCCCCAAAAATACTGCATCTTACGATGTTCCTATGAGTCCAACATTTGTCACTCTGTCCAGATTCAGAAAGGTTAGTTTTCTGTTTTATTTAAATTCTGCATATCCCCAGCCCACCCCCTTGCCTTGCAGACATTTTATGATGGAGCATGAATGCTTCATATTTTAGTTTGGATCTAGAATTCCTCTTCCAGTTGCAACAGACCAAAGTTACGCCAGGCAGGGGTCCTTACGCTGTTTTTTCCTCCATCTGTTAAAGTGACTCCAGCATGCTTTTTTCAAAGAAACATGAATACTGTTTTTGTTGCTACCTTTTATAGCTTGATTTCTGTAACTGAATCCTAGTCTGTATTCTGCCTCCAGCTAAAGTGCTGCTTTGTTGAGAGAGGCTTCCAGTTACCAAATTCCCCCGTGAGCTTCATGACTACAGATTTCTGTACCTCCCAATGAAAGTTACCCAAGATCCTTATGTTAATGGGAAGCAGGAGAGCAGATGGCATGGGGCCGTACAGTAAATGAGGAAGCAGCAGAAAATTACATGAATCCAGAAGAGTAGATGGAAGAGTAAATAGCAACAGACTAAGTCACACTGCAAGCTCAGGAGTCAACTAGGATTAATGTGGGAATAAGTTATAGGTGCACAAGGTGATAATGAATCCATGATATTTCTGATACAGAACCAAATGAATATACTAGTATTTGGTTAGCTCTAAAAAGCCACATCTGAGGCAGTCACTTGGCAGTTTTGCAATATAATGACACCCTCCTATCTTGTGATTCTTTTTAGAAATGCTTGAATTGAAATAGGCTAGAATATGCTATTTTTCAAGCATACCTATAGAAAAATAAAAGTAAAAATAGATTCATTAAGCCATAAACACCCACAAAAGTAGTCCAATAATTGGCAAATACAACCAATTTTCCCAAAACATTCCATTACTTAAATGTATTATTTCTGCTTGATCACTATTTGGGTTAAGGTCTACCTTTGAGAGCAGTGTAATTTCACTTTTTGGAGTCTATGTGATCTTTGTATTAATAAAGTCATGATAAAGACTTTAATAAGAGTTTAATTGCATTAGGTATCTCTTCTACTGGAACGGATACTAATATTAGGTCTCCAGAAATCAAAAAATGTTTGAAAAAGATTCTCCAAAGAGACATTTAGTCCTAGCATTTAAATTGTGCTATTGAAAATTCACTGTTGTTGTAAATATAATACCCTAATATGTTGATGCCTATGGAATAATTTTCTATTTCCTAAATTTATAATATTATGATATCATTTTTTCAAGTGAGAAATTATCTTTAACTTTTCTTTTAACATGGTTCTCATTACCTTAAAAATTATTCCCTTTCTCAGATTTTATATTACAGGTAGTCCTTGACTTATGATCACAACTGAGCCCAACATTTCTCTCATTAAGTGAGACATTTATTAAGTGAGTTTTGCCACATTTTACAACCTTTCTTGCCACAGTTGTTCAGTGAATCACTGCAGTTGATACATTAGTAACACGGTTGTTAAGTGAATCTGGCTTCCCCATTGATTTTGCTTGTCAAAGGCTTGCAAAAGGTGACCGCATGACAGCAACGGTCATAAGCATGAACCAGTGGCCAAGCTTCTGAATTTTGATCACATGATCACGGGGATGCTAAAAAGGTCATAAGTGTGAAAAATGGTCATAAGTCACTTTTTTCAGTGCCATCGTAACTTTGGTCATTAAATGAACGGTTGTAAGTCAAGGACTACCTACAATTTAGTTCTTTAGATCAATAATTTTTTTTTGTCTTCACATGTCACTCAACATTGGGTGTGAATTTCCCAGATATAAGTAGGACTTAAACCATCGGTCTCTAAAGGACATATGGCATTTGTATGTGTTGACACTGAAGAAGAAATCCCTTTTAGTGGCTCACTTTTAATATTACTACAATAATGATGTTTGAATGTATACAGTACTAATTAGAGCACTGAAGTCTTGCACCCTTTCTCAGTTGATAGCAAATAGTGAAAAGCACATGGCATTTCCACCAAAAATGTTGCTTACAGAATACAGAATTCTTTTAACCTACACCCCTCAAGCTTTCCATTCCTTAAAAGGTTTGTTTCACCACTTCCTCAGCAAACATTCCTACATGTGAAGCCTCCATCATTACATTACCACCAATGTGCTTTCTGTAAAAAATGGCCTTGCCAGCCACTTGCCCTGACTTGTGTTTCTAAATTCTTTCTCACACCTTTTGGAACTGCATTTGCTATTGAAGGAGTAATTAATCATAATTGAAATGGAACGTTCAAAGCTTCAGCAAATATTCCGAACACAAAACTGTGGGACCAGTAGAATTTTTAAAGCATTCATCTGGAAGCTTGATTAACATTCTGTGTTTCATTGTTTATAACAAAAATTCACAGCAAGTTTTTAAGATGCCAAATTGAGTCAAATGAATATCTTTCACCTTCTTTTATGCACAGAGTTTTTAAAACTGGATAAGATTTTAAATACACAGTTAGTCCTCGACTTACAACAGCTCCTTTAGTGATTGTTCAAAGTTACAGCAGCACTGAAAAAAGTGACTTATCACCATTTTTCATACTTATAACCAGGGGTGGGATTCAACTGGTGTTACTACCGGTTCGGTGGCTACGTTTTGCGCGCCTGACGCACGCTGTGCACGCGTGTAAAAAACCTTGAGCTGTGCCACCCAGACAACTGAAAAGCGCTGCACAGCATTTGAAAAGTTTTCCCTTTTTTCAGCTCAGCTGCGCAAAGCAGCTGAGGTTGAAAAAGCAGGAAATAAAGGACACGTAAGAGCCCAGGCGGGCGGGTGGGCCAAACAGCAGTGAACACAGAACCAGTTCGGTGTCTGCTGCTCTTCACAGCTACCGGTTCTATAGTGCCAGGCAGAACCAGTAGAATCCCACCCCTGTTACAGCATCCCCATCGTCGAGTGATTAAAATTCAGGTGCTTGACAATTGACTCATATTTATGAGGGTTGCAGTGTCCCAGGGTCATATGATAATCTTTTGGCACCTTCTGGCATTCTGATAATCTTTTGGGACCTTCTGACATACAAAGGCAATGGGGAAGCCAGTTTCACTTAACAATCATGTTACTAACTTAACAACTGCAGCAATTTACTTAACAGCTGTGGAAAGAAAGGTCATAAAATGGGTCAAAATTCAGTTGCTTAGTAATAGAAATTTGTCTGGCTTAGCAACAGAAATTTTGGGCTCAATTTTAGTTGTTAGTCAAGGACTACCTATGTTTGATTTCAGTTATCACTTCTTTCTCTCCTTTTGTTTGGAGAACAAGAAGCGCACAGCATGAAATCAGTTTTTATGCATGCTGAATTCTATTAACAGTGAAAAAGTTGTTATTATCCGAAGGCTTTGCTCAGAATAAAATTGTTTTTGTTAAATGAGAAGTCTTTGCAGATAAGTGTCCCTAGGATTCCTGCTGTTGTAATTCAGATATTTGTATAATGATTTATAAATAAAAGTCTTGTTGTTCAAATGGACGTAATGCTTCCTTACTCATTTTATAACATGTAATAATAGATCGTAGAATACATGACTAGAATGTCGTGAAGTATTTATAAATAATTGGAACACAAATGTAAGGATAATATATAGTTGCATTTGCATATGCATACATAAACCTATGCCGAGCTCTTTTTCCAAGTGGATAACATTAAAATGAAACGGCAAAACTATGCTTGTTGTTTCCCAGAAAAAGATCAATTAACATGTCAATTATTTTCAGATTTATTTCTGTTGTGGATTTTTGGCTTGATGCCACTGATCAGCCAAAAACAATAACAACACATGCACACACAGATTAAAACAGGGCCTCACATTTCAATAGGATTATAAAAAATGGTATAAATTTAAATTAAAAGCAAATGTGTCACATAAAAGCTAATCCAATTTCATTGAAGTATAGGAGATGAGCAGGCTGAGCCTGAGGATGGGGACAAATGCATCATCAGTTTGGAATCACTATGCTCCCAAAGGAGATCTCAGTCCTGCCCCTTGTGAATTCCATTGACTCTTATCTAACGCCAATGTGCCTTCAACATTAGTAGATCAGATTCTGTATACGTAATAAACTTGTAGAACTTTTGAACTCTATCCTGGCTCCTGATTTCTTGCACCTGACATTAATCACACATTTGACCCTGCCCTCTGGTTCAATCTGGTCATCTCCCACATGAACAGATAAAACATAAAAACCCTTTTCAACGTGCATATTATAGTATATAGATCCTTCAGTATTTTCCCTCTGCGGCTGAAAAATCAACCTAAATAAGTGACATTTCCAACAGAATGCTACAATAGGAATATTTTTGTTCAGCTTTTCTGCTCAAGTTTAACTTAATGCCCTCCTGGTTGACAGAGCATGCTCAGCCTTATTAAGTGGCTTTTTTTTAATTACATTTATATGCCGCCCTTCTCCGAAGACTCAGGGCGGCTTACAATTTTTGGGATACAACCCAGTGTGCTCAGCAATAGCCTTCATTCCATTGTATATGCCTGCTTATTACTAAGCTGCATTTTTACAAGGTCAGCTAATTGCCCCCAACAATCTTGGGTCCTCAATTTACCTACCCCAGACGCGAGGAATTCCAGCAAAGACTTTATTAATGACCACAGCTCGAACGGATCCGTCCGGTAAGGCTACGGCTGCTTTATAGCCGCAGCCGAAGCTAAGCCAATGGGAGTGCAGGTTTCTTCCCGCACTATTTAAACCAATACCATTTGACATTTTACAAGACCAATTCAAATAAACCAATAACATTTAAACCTACATACATAACAGAAGGCTGAGTCAACCTTGAGCCTGGTGGGATTTGAGCCTACAGCAGTTGTAGGCAGCTGGAACTTAAGTGCAGGCATTTAACAGCCTGAGCCACCAAGGCTTTTGATATTTGGATTTCTGCTATTCTGATGAATGGGGCTTTTTTGTCTTTTTGCTTGCAAACTTTTTTGAAGACATCATATGTGTTGATATATTATGGATACCTGATGCATTTCTTGGGGTAAAGCATGAAAAGGCAGTTTATAAACATTTAACCCAAACCATTAAGATATATATCTGCAGGTCTATGGCTGTCCAGTGGTTCTATTCTAGTTGATTTTTTTCAGTGGTGAATTTGGCCTGTAAACATCAATTTTTTGATAGGGTAGGTATAACCCTAACCCAAGATTCTACTAAGAGTTCACATTTAGAGTGTGTTATTCTTCTAGATTAGGAATCAATGACGGGATCAGCAATGAGGCAGATGAAACAAAAAATAAATAAATATTTGTAGCTCAGGGTTGAAATGAAGTATCCTTGGTGCTCTCTGAGCTTGGCTGTTTTCTTGCAGACCTTTCATTACCCAAACCAGAGGTGGTATTCAGCCGGTTCTGACAGGTTCTGGAGAACTGGTAGCGGAATTTTTGAGTAGTTCGGAGAAACGGTAAACACCACCTCTGACTGGAGATTTTACAGTATCCTTCCCCTGCCATGCCCACCAAGCCACACCAGGCCCACCAAGCCACACTACACCCACCAAACCACACCACACCCACCAAGCCACACTCAAAGAACTGGTAGTAAAAAAAATGTGAATGCTACCACTGACCCAAACTAGGCAACATAATGAGTGCTAAGCTAACCTAGCTCACAGGACATCCAGGATGACTCAACAAAAAATATGGGATTAGTGCCTGCGACTTCCTCAGCTTGAGGTTTTAGAGGGCTGCGGGTTTTGCCTTTCCTTTTCATTCCTTTGTTTGCTGTAAAAAGAAGGCCAGGGAAGGTAGAAGAACGAGGGATGGTAGTGGTGATGGCACAGCCTGTGTAAGTGGGGCAACCTCATGCTACATTTGAGATGAAAGAGGACCGATTTGAATGCCACATACTTACTAGAAAACTGGATATAATTTAAACGTAAATGCGTATTTATTCAACCTTGCTGTTTGTACTAACCACTGTATCAACAAATAACAGTGTGTCCAGTGTCCTTTTGGGAGACCAGCATAGCTGCAACCCTGTGAAATGCTTATAATTTGATACAGTGAAGCCAATCCCATCTTCATTAACTCTATATGAGGCACACAGCACCGTTTTCCGCTCGGTTCAGCAAGTTCTAAGCTCCCCCTTCTCCTTCCTCAAAGTTGGAAATGACTTAAAAATGATGAGATTTTGAAAAGCGCAAGTCGCCACAGTGGCTTTGGATGACTGTGAGTTGGCAAAGACAAGATTTCCTAAAGAAAGAGAAGCACTGATCCTTTATCATTTTCTATTGGGGCCTACCAAAACTAGAATGCAGGTGTCTCGTTTTCTGTCAAGTGCACACAAAGCTTCAGCTGGAATTTTAAGCCAGCAATCCGGCCTGGTTTTCAGAGGCTGCGGAACAAAGTACCATCTCATTAAGGTTGACCTGATTTTTACCCCTACTGGTAATCATGTTAGAGGAATGTTTAGAGATGCTATGTAAACACATTCTCCAGGTCTTGTCACGAAAGTGCCATGTTAGGTGTAACAGCATGTACCCATTGGCGGTTTGTCCCCCGCTCTCCCCAACTTCAGCCTTCAGCATGAGCCAATGAACGTAGCATTTGCAGCCCATTATTTCTCCCATAGTAGGCATGGCACAGGGCCAAGAGCCCTTGTTCATCAGCTCAAGGAGACTTTTCTATCTGTTGCAGCTGCTTTCATACCGCAGGGAAACAACCAGGCAAGACCCCACCAAGAGCTGACAAGTAGGTAGGATAAAAGTATTGAATGTCTGTGTGTGTAAGAAAGAAGTGAGTTATCATGCAGAGGATATTCATGTTGCCAGAGGGTGAGAATAGCTAACCACTGACTCCTGCTGAAAGGTTGAATAGGCAGCCTGAGATCAGGAGAAATTCTGATGTAGATGAACAGATGTTCAGTCTTTGAAGTGGATCTACCTCTGTGCCAAGCAGAGTCAGGAAAATGCAGTTGCTGGATTCTGCATGGCTTGTACAGGTGGTCCTTGACTTACAATAGTTCATTTAGTGGCTGTTTGAAGTTACAATGTCATCATTTTTCACACTTGTGACCATTGCAGTACTGTATGTCACGTAATTAAAATTCAGACACTTGGCAACTGACTCATATTTATGATGGTTGCAGTGGGGACAAGCAGTTGGAAGCCAGGTTCACTTAACAGGAATAGTACTAACTATTCCTGGAGCCTTGGTGGCTCAGGCTGTTAAATGCCTAGCACTTAAGTTCCAGCTGCCTAATTACAGGCTCAATCCCACCAGGCTCAAGGTTGACTCAGCCTTCCATCCTCTCGGGGTAGGTAAATTGAGGACCCAAGATTGTTGGGGGCAATAAGCTGACTTTGTAAAAATGCCGCTTAGTAATAAGCAGGCATATACAATGGAATGAAGGCTATTGCTGAGCGCATTGGGTTGTATCCCAAAAATTGTAAGCCGCCCTGAGTCTTCGGAGAAGGGTGGCATATAAATGTAATTAAAAAAAAAAACTTAACCACTGCAGTGATTCACTTAACAACTGTGGCAAGAAAGGTTGTAAAATGGGGCAAAACTAATTTAACAACTGTCTCACTTAGCAACAGAAATTTTGCACTCAATAGTGGTTGTAACTCAAGGACAACCTGTAACCTCTCTTGGAGTTTAATTCCAGAGCAGTGTTTAGGTTTATGCTTAGCTTTGTGCTTGTGATAAGTCATTCTTCTATCAGCATCCTCAATGCATGTTCTAATCACGTTCTGCTGCTCTCTGCAGAAGAAGCCTGTATACCTCTGGGATTTGGGGAAGGACATCTAAGTAACGGATGTAGCCATTGGCGTCAGCATGCCTTTTTAGAAATAAAGCAAAGGAGTGCCTGTGTGTATGTGTGTATACAAACACAAACATAGGCTACTTTCCTTGGGTGCCTTTAATGGGGTTGTTATTAAAGGTACAATTTACAAACACTGAATGAATCACCGGTGCCAACTTGGAAAAGTTCCTAGCAGATATGGAAAGAATAATTGTGCTGGAGTGGTATCACTTGGAGAGAGGCAGAGGTGGGTCTGCTGACAGCAAAATGAGGAATTGATTCCTGGTTATATAAAAGGACCATTGCTGCATAGCTGTTTCCTAGCTGCTGAGGAATTTTGTTAAGATAGCAAAGCTCTCAAAACCTGTGTTCAGCAATTTTTTTAAACAAAGTACCTTGCTTAAAGTGGACTAGCTGCCAATAGGCTATGCTTTTGTCAATAAAGATATGACTAAAGTACACATACTGTCTGTTGAGTTTTCTGTTATCTGCGAAATGCCTTGTGAACTTTTTAATACTTTGTTAAGCAAACCTTTAGACCAACTTCAGGAGAAGCATACAGGTGAAACTAAAATAGTGCAAAAGTTCATTTATTTCAGTAATGCAACTTAAAAGGTGAAAGTAATATATGAGATAGACTCATTACATGCAAAACAAGATAGGTCAAGCCGTGATTTGCCATAATTGTGATGATTATGGCTTACAGCTCATGAAAACCCCAAATCTACAATCTCAGAAAATTAGAATATTGTGAAAAGGTGCAATATTCTAGGCTCAAAGTGTCCCACTCTAATCAGCTAATTAAGCCATAACACCTGCAAAGGGTTCCTGAGCCTTTAAATGGTCTCTCAGTCTGGTTCAGTAGGAATCACAATCATGGGAAAGACTGCTGACCTGACAGTTGTGCAGAAAACCATCACTGACACCCTCCATAAGGAGGAAAAGCCTCAAAAGGTAATTGCAAAAGAAGTTGGATGTTCCCAAAGTGCTGTATCAAAGCACATTAATAGAAAGTTATGTGGAAGGGAAAAGTGTGGAAGAAAAAGGTGCACAAGCAGCAGGGATGACGGCAGCCTGGAGAAGATTGTCAGGAAAAGGCCATTCAAAAGTGTTGGGGACTTTCACAAGGAGTGGACTGAGGCTGGAATCAGTGCATCAAGAGCCACCACACACAGACGGATCCTGGACATGGGCTTCAAATGTCGTCAGAAGCGTCTTACCTGGGCTAAAGAAAAACAGACCTGGTCTGTTGCTCAGTGGCCCAAAGTCCTCTTTTCTGATGAGAGCAACTTTTGCATCTCATTTGGAAACCAAGGACCCAGAGTCTGGAGGAAGAATGGAGAGGCACACACTGCAAGATGCTTGAAGTCCAGTGTAAAGGTTCCACAGTTTGTGTTGATTTGGGGAGCCATGTCATCTGCTGGTGTTGGTCCACTGTGCTTCATTAAGTCCAGGGTCAACGCAGCCATCTACCAGGAGATTCTGGAGCACTACATGCTTCCTTCCACAGACGAGCTTTATGGGGATGCTGACTTCATTTGGCACCTGCCCACACTGCCAAAATCACCAAAACCTGGTTCAATGACCGTGGGATTACTGTGCTTGATTGGCCAGCAAACTCGCCCGACCTGAACCCCATAGAGAATCTATGAGGCATTGCCAAAAGACAGATGAGAGACATGAGACCGAACAATGCAGAAGAGCTGAAGGCCGCTATTGAAGCATCCTGGTCTTCCATAACACCTCAGCAGTGCCACAGGCTGATAGCTTCCATGCCATGCCGCATTGAGGCAGTAATTGCTGCAAAAGGGGCCCAAACCAAGTACTGAGTACATATGCATGCTTATACTTTTCAGAGGTCCGATATTGTTCTATGTACAATCCTTGTTTTATTGATTGCATGTAATATTCTAATTTTCTGAGATTGTGGATTTGGGGTTTTCATGAGCTGTAAGCCATAATCATCACAATTATGGCAAATCATGGCTTGAACTATCTTGCTTTGCATGTAATGAGTCTATCTCATATATTAGTTTCACCTTTTAAGTTGCATTACTGAAATAAATGAACTTTTGCACGATATTCTAATTTTTCGAGTTTCACCTGTAGATTCTCCAGCTCTTCGGAAAAGTAAAGGGATTGAAATTAGATGTCAATTAGATTGAATTAGATATAGGCATAGAACGTTTGAAAAATTAAAGCAAACTTCTGTTTAATTATGTCTTCTCTGGTCATTTTTGGGGAAGAATAGAAGGAATGTATGCATTTTGTTTGTATGTGGGTTCTGATTTCAATGATATTCTGGGAACCGAAGAAGAAAACTGCTAATACTAGTAGTTGTTCGAGAAAGGAACAAAAAGCTGCCTTCGGAGATAGTAGCTTTTTCCCCACTGGAGATGTTTAGAACATGCTGAATGATGATCTGTCAGGAATATTGTGGTAGTGGGTTCTTCATGGACAACAGGTTGAACAAGATCTCCAAGATCGCTTCTGTGATGCAGAGTTAAACCTTTAGCAGCATCCTCTGACTTTTCTGCTGCTCAAGCCAGGTATACCAACTATCTTTATACCAACTCGACTTCTGGAGTCATATCTTTGTTTCTTTTTTAATTGAGAAAATAAGTATGATCCAAGCAGCTGAGAACCCCCTCCCCCCCTCTATCTCAAAAATGGTGTAGAGTCTGCTTGGGCATGGGGTTGGACTTGATGACCTACAAGGTCCCTCCCAACTCTGTTAACCTGAATCTGTATTATAAAAAAGAAAAAGAAATACAGGTAACCCTTGTTACGACCACATTTGGGACCAGAAATTTGATCATTAAGTGAAACATCACAATCTGTATTTACCTCTTTTCTTAATGCATATGCTTGTCCTGCTCAACATTGACTCTGAGCTCTGTACAGATTAAAAACAGGTACAGTTTTTAAAGCAAAAGCAAAAATAAAAATAAATAGAGAACAGATTCTAAATGAAATGTACCCTGGTCCTAAATGAGCACATCCTGACTCATCCCTGAGCTCTGGGGGCAGGTTTTCAGAGATTTTTGTGTAAAGTCCAAATTACTTGTCTCAAATGTTAGCTGTACCACAGTGCTAGATACCACATAGAATATTTTGGGGATGCTTGCACAATGCATGTGCACTTGGAGAAAGATATACAAGATAAAAAGGAGCAAGTGTCTGCTAATTCAGTACTGATTTGGAAAAAGATCTTCACTTAAAGGCAAAAGGATTTGGACCTAAATGCACCCATTTCTCTTTCTGACTGTGGAATCGTTGTTAAAAGCTTTTGTTTTCCTTCTCTAACCATGATCAATCAAATCCTGTATTTTATGCCCAACCTATAAGATACATCTTCTCTTTTACAACTGATTCCGAGTGTCTTCAAGAGTTTGAACAATGAGCTGATGAAAGTTCAATTAGTTTATGGCTGGTTCCTTCCCCCCTCCCCCCAGCTGTATAGTTTCAGTAATCACATCGGGATGTTGGAACTAATTCTTGCTGCAGGCTAAAGGAGAAATAAATGGAAATTCAAACAGTGCCTGAATTTGACACATTTACCTTTGCCATGTTGGTTTTCGTGTGTAGGTGGCAGGAGGTCAGTTGCTTTTAAACAGCTGCAAAGTTAAGCAAGAAAAATGTGACTGCAGCTTTTTCACTAGTGTGAAACCATTCCTTCAGAAAGGCTGACTGAAAATTACAGAGCATTGCACGCAACCATCAGTGATTTGTGTTTTAGTGGAGAAAAAAAATTAGAATGAGAATGTTAACTTTTTAATAGAAATTCAGTGTGAAATTACAGGTTTTCATGTACTACTATGTCACTAAGTAGTATATTAGTTTTTGACTTATAGGTAGTCCTCAACTTACAAAGATTTATTTAGCCACTGCCTGAATGTACAGTGGCACTGAAAAAGAAGTGACTTATGACTAGTTCTTGCACTTACAATTATTGCTGCATCCCTACAGTCACATGATCGAAATTTGGGTGCATGGGAGCCGGCATCAGAATGGGACAACCTATCACAGCCAACTTGCTATGGCGAAGTCACCACAGCCAACTTGCCATGGTCAGCTTGCCACAGTCAACTCACTGCAGGACAATTCGCCATGGCCAACTCGCCATGGGACAACTTGGCTGTGGGACAATTTAACAATTCTGTTTAATTATTTAAAAAATAAATAAAAAATGTTTTAATTTTTGCAATTCACATTTCATTCTGTCTCTCCTTTTGCATCCTTTAATGTTTCTTTAATGATTCTATTCCACTATTTATTTGACATTAATGTAACTCTTGTCCTGCAGCGAGTTGTCCCACAGTGAATTGGCCATGGCATGTTGGCCATGGCCAGTTGGCTGTGGTGAGTTGTCACAGACCCAACTGGCATGTATATTCACGATATTTTCAGCATTCTGGGGTCACGTGATCAGCATTTGCAATCTTCCCAGCCAGCTTCTAACAAGCAAAGTCAATGGAGGAAGCTGGTTTCTCTTAACAGTTGCAGTGATTCGCTTAATAACCACGGCAAAAAATATGTTGTAAAATCAGATGCAACTTACTTAACAACCACCTTACTTAGCAATGGAAATTCTGGCCCTGTTTGTGGTTTGTAAGTTGAGGATTACCTGTGGTGTGATGATGAGAATTCAGGAATTCATGATTCCAATGTGTATTGACTGTTTAACCTGGTTATCTGATTGTCATTTTGTTATGATCACTTTCTGTGTTTAAAGCTCACAAATTCAAATTTTTCATTTTGAGTGAGAAGTACCACACAGAACCAGCACAAGTTTCACATTTCTACTACCATTCTGACAAAGATAAAAGAGAATTGTACCAGCAAATAATAAAGTTTCCTATTAGATTTAGATCTTTTTATATACATTGCAGAGCAATAATTCCAGATTTGTCATGAATTGTATACTTAGTGCCTGGGAAACTACCATCGATGTTTCATCACTGACAAATGTACTTTTTATGCATTATAATTACATCTGGCTTTTTGTCCATTAATAGCGCTCAGTGCAGCTGAATCATGCACTATGGATAAAACACAATTCAAATGAAACCTAAAACATATCAGAAAAGCCATCTCAATTAAAAACTGCGCTATATACCACTACAATCTAATCTGGTGCAAAGCACCCTCTGGTAGTACAAAGGAAAGATGCTCTAAGAAAGAAGTGTTGAGCTTATAAATATGCAAAAGGGATACATAATAATGGAACTACAAAGCCCTGAAGAAAGAAGATGGAGAATGCTACCTAGGGAGATTCATTTTTCATTGATTAGATTTTAATTCTTTATCAACAGGACGTTGGCGTAAATAGTACTTCCTTATACAATTTTGCCAACCCTGGAGATCAATAGGGTGACAAATGTCATTGCCAGATCACTTTCATCATTTCATACCCAGTGTGGCAATTATTATAAATGGGGAATTAAAAAATACTGGAAGTACTTTAATTTCCCACTCCTTTTACATTGCTGTATCGTTCAGTTGCAGTCTTTTGAAATATCTTGTTTCTGGCATTTTTATTGCCTTGGAACTGTCTAAGTAGCAAACCAGCAATGGGAATAGTTGCCAATAAACAAGATTAAGCTAGTCTTATAGCACCGCCTCTTCCCTGTCCTGCCCCCAAATCTTGTCACTCCTAGCAATTCCATAGTGACACTGTCATTTTAGTTGGCTGTTATTCTTATTTTTTCCTATGTCATTAGATTCTGATTGTAACAGACAAAAAAAGTATTAAAGTTAAGGATAAATCTTCAGTCTGTCTTGTAAAAATTACTTTTGGACTGAACTCTCATAAATGTCATAATAATATCAAGAGTATTTTCATGATTTTTTTAATAAGATTCATGTCTAGCCTTTGTATTTAACAACAGCACTGAAGGCAATTAATGAACAAACAAAAGCAATATCAATTAAAACAATATAATTGAAGCAAACTGACCAGCATACTTAAAAGACATAGATTAAAAACATGATGTCCTAGGGTTTTTTTTTTTGGACTATTCTAAAATCAACTTGAACATCTTACATCACCCTTTTTAAGTAGGGCTGTAATATATGTTGGATATTCGTAAGCATTATTTTGCTAATATATGAAATTAAGGATACTGAGTTTGCTCCTTCTGTTAAGACTCTCTTCTCTGATATTGGTATGTGGACTGACTTGCTGGAGCACTCCAAGGTCCATTCCAGCTCTGTTATTCTGTTTATTCTTCCGATCTGTTGACCACTGTGTTGTTCTCCAGACTTGGTGGCATAACTTGGTTAGAATCTTTACTGATTTTCCTTCTGTTGCTTGCCATATTTGACCTATGGGTGGGGTGTTTTAGATTTGCGGCTTTTTAGTTTTGTAGTAATTGGGACCATTAATTTAATTCTTTTTAAATATTTATTGTGTCTGTTTGTATTGTCCAGTCTTCGAGATGGGGCGGCATATAAGTCCCATTAATAAATAAATAAATAAATATTTCTGTGGATATTCCATCACTTCCTGAAGCATTACAACTGCAAATGACAAAGAGTACTGATCTAACTTCTAGCACTAGTGTTCTTGTATAGCCTTCACAATATCTTGGATGTTGACAACTCTACTGTTCAATGCTTCAGTATACTTCTTCAAAGATCAACTTGATTTGATTTTCTTTGAATCGGTTACTGTCTATCCATTGGCATCTTTTAGCATACCAATTTGAGATTGGAATTTCCTTCTTGGTTTAGAAATCTTTTAGAAGATTGTCCTTGTTTTTCTGTGTCTGTTTCCACCTTTGATGTCATTTCAGAGGTTGTTATATTTCTTCTTGTTTCTCCTAACAGCTCTCTGAAATTCTTTAAGTGCTTTCCCAAGACCTTTGTCCTTGACATCTCTTGTCTGCAGCTTCTACTGTTTGTTCTGACATCTAGTTTGCTTCCTTTTTTTTATCTTTGGCAGGCTCTTTTCACATTCATCCTCAACAACTTCTTTGATATCATTTCACTTATTGGCTTTCTTTATTCACTTTAGCTTGATGTGGAACTTATACACTAGGAGTTCTTGCTGTGTTCCACAATCACTTCCTAGTCACGTTTTTACTGTTGAAACTGAGCTCTTCCTCTCCTCCTATCACCTGTATATTCCATTTGGTAGTGTTCATGTATTATTATTTATTAAATTTATCTGCTGCCCATCTCACCACCATCACATGGACTGGTGTCAATTTGATGGATGTGTTAATAATGAAGAAATAATTGGATTGACAGAAAATTATAAGTCATTCTCCTGCTCCTTTTACTAGGACATACAGTCCATACATTTTACTGGTTATTTCCAAATTCAGTATTCCAGTTTCCAAGGAGAGAAGCTTATCTTGGTGGCCTTGGTGGCTCAGGCTGTTAATTGCCTGCACTTAAGTTCCAGCTGCCTGCAATTAGTGCAGGCTCGAATCCCACCAGGCTCAAGGTTGACTCAGCCTTCCATCCTCTCGGGGTAGGTAAAGTGAGGACCCAAGATTGTTGGGGCAATTTGACCTTGTAAAAATGCTGCTTAGTAATAAGCAGGCATATACAATGGATTGAAGGCTATTGCTGAGCACACTGGGTTGTATCCCAAAATTGTAAGCACCTGAGTCTCCGGAGAAGGGCGGCATATAAATGTAATTAAAAATATAAAAAATATAAAATATCTCGCTTACATATTCTGTTGATTTCAGATTGGATTTGACTATAAAGCAACTCCCCCTTTTCTTCCTCTTCTTCTGCATCATTATCAGTGGTCGGAAAAACATAAACTTGAAAAACCATCATATTAAACAAAATTTACAAAGTCCAGTTGATCTTATTCAACTGGTGACTACATTGTACCCAAGTAGTGTCTTTAATACATCCTTCCTGCAAGGGTGGGATTCAAATTTCTTAACAACCGGTTCTGTGGGTGTGGCCTAATTTGTGGGTGTGGTTTGGTGGTCATGTGACTGGCTGGGCATAGCTTGCTGACTGGGTGTAGCTTGCTCATGTGACTGGCTGGGCATGGTTTGTTTGGAAATATTATAAATATTTATGTAAATATTGCATTTTTTATAAAAAAAGAGCAACTTTTACCCAAAAAGAGGCAAAGCAGGCAGGCAGATTGAGTTGCTCACAGAATCACAGATTCATTCAGAGATCTATCTTTCTGCAATTGGCTACTGAATCTGTCACATAAAATTTGCTTGCAAGCAAACTCAAAATTTGCTGGCAAGGAAACTCACAAAATTAACTCACAACACACTATGTATGTAAATATTAATTTTTTTATGAAAAAAGAGCAACTTTTACCCAAAATCAGGCAAAGCAGGCAGGCAGATTGAGTTGCTCACAGAATCACAGATTCACTTAGAGATCTATCTATCTGCCATCAGCTACCTGAGTCTGCACTGAAAAATTAGAAGCTTCAGTCCTAAGGAAGGTTCAGCTCAGCTTTTAGGTAAGCAAGAAATGCAACAATTTCCTGCTTTCTAGCACATCAGAACAGCTGATGGTCAGGGAAAAAAAGGAAAAATAGCAACTTAGCAGGCAAGTTTGATGGCGCGCATGCCAGGTAAGGAGTGAGTGGGTGGGCGGGGCCAGCCAGTGGCACTATTTGCCGGTTCTCCGGCAGGTAGAATCCCACCCCTGGTGAGAATGCGTTTTGCGTGTGAGTGTAGACCATTTCCAAAAAACCTCAGCTGTGCCGCCCGGGCAGCTGACAAGTGCTACGGGTGCGCAGTGTTTCAAACTCCTCTTCTTTCCTGCTTTTTCAACCTTAGCTGTGCTGCGCAAAGCAGCTGAGGTTGAAAAAGCAGGAAATAAAGGACAGCCAAGAGCCCGGGTGAGCGGGTGAGCCACACAGAGCAGCAGACACCGAACCAGTTCGGTGTCTGCTGCTCTTCCGAGCTACAGGTTCTATAGAACCGGGCTGAACCGGTAGCATCCCACCCCTGCCTTCCTGGTTATAAAAGCAGTTTTTTAAACATTTTGTTTTTCATGTCCTAAATAGTAAAAAGTACGAAGCATCCAATTCTAGTTCGTTTTAGTTGACTGATGTCTAGGATGTTATTGTAGCATCAATTCATTTCATTTTTTGTTGTTTGTGCTTCTTAGGTTCCTGTTCCCATTGTAATTCTGCTTTTTGTAGCTTTGGGGTTTTCTTTTCCTGCAGGGCAACATCAGCAGATAGATGTCCCAAAAGTGCTAATCAAACCATGTCATAAACTTCATTAGTACGCTGAAAGATTATCAGCTTTTCTTCTGTAGAATATTAAGCGCCGTCCAAGCTGAGTGCCCCATCACCTGTCATCATATCATCATTCACTTTATATTTTATGCCCATGTGATTTCCTTGATAACATGCAGGATTAATTTAGCATTGTTTCTCCTATGCAATTTGAATTGATGCCTCTGAAATCACTAAAGTGATCACCTACCTCCTCCAACTTTCTGTATCAAATTAAATGGCTTGTGTGATCTGCTGTCACTGGGGTGGGAGGTGGGAGGTGGGGGCTGATTTTATTATATTAATTTATTTGATTCTTTTTACTAGTTTTACTGTTTTAAATGTGTAAGCCTCCTTGAGTCGCCATGGGCAAATAGGTAGCAATATAAATCCAATAAAAATAATAATGATATCGTTGTTGCCTGATATTTATTCTATTTATTAAATTTGTTCACTGCACATCTCGTTGTGTCTGAGCGGCTTACAATCAGATATAAGGGCCTGTTTGCTTTAAATGGGCAACTAGGATAACCTTCATGCCTTGGGTGACCCAGGTAGGATTATATACATTCCCAAGGTTCTTCACTCATCCCTCCCAGGAATATTCCTTCCCACCATCATTGTCAAGCACCAGTAACTTGGAATGGGAGTTGAGTTCAAAGCACTAAAAGTTTATTATATGCTATCTATACACAAGTATCTGATCTACTAATGGTCAATCCAAGCTGGTGCTGGATAAGAGTCAACAGAATTCACAGGGGAGGGGCTGGACTTGGGCCTCTTGTGGGAATCCAGTGACTGATGACTCATTTGACCCCACCCTCTAGTTCAGCTTGCTTATCTCCTACAATCACATTGGGAGCGCAGCCCAATTGGACTGGTTCTGAATATTACAGAATCAAAATATATGGCAATCGAGAAGATAAATTGCTTTAATAAGAATTTTCTTACTCCTTTTTTTCTGTAACTAGTTGACTCATTTAAACTTCTATGACAGTTACAATAAAATTTTAAAGAAATTATACTACCATTGGAACAATAAATTGTAAATTTTGCATTTAAATAAAGTAATTTTTCTAGTTTTTCAGAATTGGGATGATTAGAATTAGAATTAGAATGCTTTTTATTGGCCAAGTGTGATTGGTCACACAAGGAATTTGTCTTGATGCAAATGCTCTCAGTATACATAAAAGAAAAGATACATTCATCAAGAATCATAAGGTACAACACTTAATAATAGTCATAGGGTACAATAAGCAATCAAATCATACTAGGAAACAGTCAATATAAATCGTAAGGATATAAGCGACAAAGTTACAGTCACAAGTGGGAGGGGATGGGTGATAATGAGTGATGAGAAGATTAATAGTAATAGTAGTGCAGACTTTGTAAATAGTTGGACAGTGTTGAGGGAATTATTTGTTTAGCAGAGTGATGGCGTTCGGGAAAAAACTGTTCTTGTGTCTATTTGTTCTGGTGTGCAGTGCTCTATAGCGTCGTTTTGAGGGAAGGAATTGAAACAGTTTGTGTCTGGAATGTGAGGGGTCTGTAAATATTTTCACAGCCGCCTTTTTGACTTGTGCAGTATACAGGTCCTCAGTTGAAGGAAGATAACTTGGTAGCAATTATTTTTTCTGCAGTCCTAATTATCCTTTGAAGTCTGTGTCAGTCCTGTTGAGTTGCAGAACCAAACTAGACAGTTATAGAGGTGCAGATGATAGACTCAGTAATTCCTCTGTAGAACTGTATCAGCAGTTCCTTGGGCAGTTTGAGCTTTCTGAGTTGGCGCAGAAAGAACATTCTTTGTTGTGCTTTTTTGATGATGTTTTTGATGTTAGGTGCCCATTTTAGATCATGTGATATAGTAGAACCTAGAAATCTGAAGGTCTCTACTGTTGATACTACGTTGTCTAGTTTTGTAAGAGGTGGAAGTATGGGAGGGTTTCTTCTAAAGTCTACCAGCATTTCTATGGTTTTGAGTATGTTCAGTTCCAGACTGAGCTGGTTACACCACGAGGCAAGTTGTACAACCTCCTGTCTGTATGCGGATTCATCATTGTCTTGAATGAGACCAATCACTGTTGTGTCATCTGCATACTTCAGTATTTTAACAGATGGATCGTTTGAGATGCAGTCATTGGTATATAGGGAGAAGAGAAATGGAGAAAGCACACAGCCTTGGGGGGCCCTGTGCTAATTGTACAGGTATCAGATGTGATTGGAGCAATTAATGCATATTAATTCGTACATTAATTTAAATTTAAAATACATTTTTATGTATTTAAACAGAAGAGCAATCTGAGGTTTTTTCCCCCAATTTATGTACCTGCGAATTTGGTATAAAGCTGCCAAACTAAAACCTGGGTGGCCCATCTAGTCATCATCTGGTTTTCCTGCCAATTTGCAGTGGATTTCTTGAAAACAATGAAACCATGCAAAGTAAAATTATGTGTCATCGTGCATTTGTACAGTCTTAATTACATTAATTTTGCTGTCATTGGTTATTAGTTTCTTTTGTTATGCAGTTTAGTGTTATTGTAAGTCTGCCCATGTCCTCATGTTACTATTAATCTATTGGCCTGTTTAAAGACAAGATAATATATTTGGATCTGAACAAATAAAATGACAAGTTATTTAATACCATAAAGAAAAAGCAGCTAGGCCTTTACCCAAACTACATGTTTTAGATTATTGTAATTGGTGGCACAATTAGCCAGATGTTTAGATAGGATTTGTAATTTTTGTCCACCTACTGCTACCTTCCCAAGAACCTGAGATAGGCAGATGTTGTTGTTTAGTAATATCGCACAGTGTAAGCTGTTTCAAGTAAACCAGCCTTTTGCAATTGGCTGATAGTATTTTTGTCAATGCCAGTGGTATTCAAGTAGTGCTCCAAATGTTTTGGAATTGCCACCCAAGGCACCTATTATTATTGGTAATACTTTTTTTTTTTGCCATAGTCATTCTACTTCTATCTGCAAGTCTCTATATCTTATGATTTTCTCCAGTTCTTTCACTTTTGTTTTGCTGTCTCCAGATTGTTACTATTATTATTATTTTCTGCTAAATCTAGAAAGAAATGTAAGTTTTTGTGATTTCTTATGTCTTTATTACTGTTTATGTAACATGTAAAGAAAACTAGAAAATGGTTATCTATTTAATGAAATTTGGTCAGACATGAACAGAGAATGCCAGTTTCAAATAATTGGCACAAAGAGGTGGCGATTTAAGAGATTTCAGAGCAATGTTTTCATTTCTTTATTTTTAGTAATCAGAAATACGATTTAGCCCTGATTGGTGCCACTCCCAAAGTGAGTAATTCTTAAGTAAATACATGGTTGAATCCAACAAGCCTTTAGGTAGAGTGAGATATAACAAGTTGTGCCTCAAGTGGCATTAGTTTTGATTAGTTTGAAGTCAACTGCATGCCCAAAGCCATCTTTAAATATACATAAGCCATAACAACATAACCATAACAACATAACCATAACAACTACAACTAAATATTCTTTTGCAGCACAAATTCAGAGACATTTGTGGCTTCCTGGGAGCCAAAGGGTGGCATGACATGAATGGCCACTGATTTGCTGAACAAATCGGTTGAAGGTACACTTGTGAGCAATATTTAAATGTAAGGAAATAAATGTCACACACACACACACACACTCTCTTCAGGGAAGTGAGCAAACAAGTAGAAATACGGAAAAAAAACCTCTGATATTTTTGAGATACCACTGCTAGTGGTGGTCCTTTCTCAGCTTCAAAACTATGCAACATCAAAGCAGCAACTAACAGCAGCGTCTAAATTGCAGGAAATTATACATGCCTAATAACCGAGAATTAAAGGCTCAGCCTCTTTAAGTGCTAGTCACTTTGCTCACTCTTTTGTGTAAGCCATCAAGGATTTAGTATGGTAGTAGCCTAGGAAAGGTAAATAAAGAAAAGGAAAAGAAAGGAGAAAAGGAAAGGACTATTAGCTTGTTCTTGAAAAAAGTGTATACATCCAACATTTGATATTTGTTATATGCTATTTCACAAACATATTTTTTCTGTTAAGTAGCTCTTCAGTTCTTAGAAAAATATAATAAAAAATTATTTGACTGTGATCACAGTGGGAAGAGAATACCTCCCATAAACCCTGATTATTCTGTTTTCTGAAAAATGCTATTTAAATATGGTTATTTTTTCTTGATTGAATTTGAATATCATTGAGTATTGAGGAAAATGGTTTTTTTTTTCAGTTGTAAGGAGGTTTATACTTAGAAGGAATACTAGGCCATTGTTTGCCACAAGTCAATAGCCTGTCTTTACAGCAATATTCTACTTTACAATGATGTAGGAACCAGAGCCACTGAATAATTATGGTTAGGCAAGGATCAAAGGGATCTGATTTACAGCCACAGTGGAGACTTCTCTTTGAATATTTGTGCTATAGTTTCATACCTAAGGAATTCTTGCTGATTTAATCTTTTAGAGGTTGAATGTGGAGCTTTTATAGTTTTCTGACTAAGTTTTTTTAAAAAAAATACAGTAGCAATTAAGATACTTTGTCAGTAGGGAGATCCATTATATACCCCTCCTTGTTTTGAAGAGCGAATGCTATAACTCACCCATCAAAATCTGCTCCAGGCTAACTCATGGCATAAAAGATTTTATGAGCAAGGCAGAATCTTGTGTATGATTATATTGGTACATAGCAGTCATGTTATGTCATCTCTTATACAAACCTAAATCATCCCAATTTCTCTAAGCAGCATTCAGAGAATTGTGCAATATTGAAATATCAACAAAGTTTTAAACAATTGAAAGATTAAACCTTAGATCTTTGACGAAATTATATTTTACTGTTTTGGGTGTCTTGTGAGTCAAACACTACAAAAAGTTCAAAATGCATATTAATACAAGCCAAAGATTTTCTGCAAATAATAACATATTAAGGAACTGCAGGATTATCTTATTTAATAATAAGATAAGTGAGTGAGGGGTTCTTCCCAGCTGCCTTGAAGAAGGCGGTGGTGAGGCCCCTCCTCAAGAAGCCTGCCTTGGGCCCAGCTGTTTTGAACAACTTTCGTCCAGTCTCCAACCTTCGCTTTATGGTGAAGGTTGTTGAGAGCGTGGTGGCATCCCAGCTTCCGAGGTTCCTGGAGGAAGCTGATTACCTAGATCCATACCAATCGGGTTTCAGGCCCAGGTACAGCACGGAGACAGCATTGGTCATACTGATGGATGATCTCTGGAGGGCTTGGGACAGGGGATATTCCTCTGTCTTAGTCCTATTAGATCTCTCAGCGGCTTTTGATACCATCGATCATGGTATCCTGTTGCAGCACCTCGGGGGGTTGGGGGTGGGAGGCACCGTTCTTCGGTGGTTCTCCTCTTACCTTTCAGGGCGCTCGCAATCGGTGTTGGCAGGAGGGCAGAGGTTGGCTCCGCAGCCCCTCACTTGCGGGGTGCCCCAGGGGTCGGTCCTTTCTCCCCTCCTGTTCAACATCTATATGAAGCCACTGGGCAAGATCATTCGTGGTTTGGGGTGAGGTATCATCAGTATGCTGATGATACCCAGCTTTTCATCTCCACCCCAAACCAACTCAGTGATGCCCTCACTGTGATGTCTCGTTGCCTGGAAGTGGTACAGATCTGGATGGGGAGGAACAGGCTCCAGCTCAACCCAGCCAAGACCGGGGAGAGGTGTTGCCCCCCATGGAAAGGGCCCGCAACTTGGGTGTCCTCCTGGATTCATGGCTCAGTTTGGAGGAGCAGGTGGGAGCCGTGGCCAGGGGGCCATTCACCCAGGTTCGCCTGGTGCGCCAATTGCGCTCCTACCTGGACTGAGATGCGCTACGCACGGTCACTCATGCAGTCATTATGTCCCGGATCGACTACTGCAATGCTCTCTACATGGGGCTGCCCTTGCGGACCACACGGAGGCTTCAGCTGGTGCAGAATGCGGCCACGCAGGTTGTGATGGGGGTATCCCAAAACTCCCATGTTACACCCCTCCTGTGCGAGTTGCATTGGTTGACTGCTGCCCTCCGTGTGAGATTCAAGGTGCTGGTACTTACCTATAAAGCCCTACATGGCTTAGGGCCAGGGTACTTGCGGGAATGTCTCCTGCCAGCATCAAACACCAATCGCCCAGTGCACGCTCACAGACAGGGCCTCCTTGGGGTACCGTCGGCCAAGCAATGTCGGCTGGCGGTCCCTAGGGGGAGGGCTTTCTCTGTGGGGGTGCCCACTTTGTGGAACCAGCTTCCTCTGGAGCTACGATTGGCCCCTGACCTCCGCTCCTTTCGCCGCGGCATAAAGACTTGGTTATTCAAACAAACTGGCCTGGACTGAGGGGGGGGCTTTTGTTTTAAATGTTTTGTGGGTTGGGTTTTAAATATTTATTTGGTCTAATTAGTTTAATTTGTTTTTAATTCTTTTAACTTTTGTATTGGGTGTTTTTATGTGAGCCGCCCTGAGTCCTTCGGGAGATAGGGTGGCATATAAGACCAAACAAACAAACAAACAAACAAATAATATTCTGAGGGAAATTTGGTTGGTGTGTATGTGTATGTTTGTGCATATCTTCAAATCATTGTTGATTTCTGGTAACTGTCTGGATTAGTCGTTGCAGTTTGCAAAATTTCAGAAGTGTTTTGTCCTTGCCTGCTTCCTAGGGCTGAGAGAGAGTGACAGGCCCAAGGTCACCCAGCTGGCTTTATGCTTAATGCAGGACTAGAACTCATAGTCTCCTGGTTTCTAACTTGATGTTTTAATCACTACACCAAATCGTCTCTATTGGCCTTCCTAGTATTTAGTTTTAAATGACAACTAGATAATCTGTCACCTGTTGGGTCATTGTTTCAGAAATATCTCCTTACATAAGCAGAAAGACAGAATCACAAAGTGAAAAAAAATAGGTGGGAGAGAGAGGGAAAGAGAGGAGGGTATCTCTGGAGGGCTAGAGTGGGACCCTTCTAATGAACCTCTGGGTGGCAACACAACAGTATTGAAGCAACCACAAATTTCCCACATTTCAATCCCATGAGAGTCAGGGCTCCTACATTCTGGATGTATTTTGTAAGCCCATTTGTGGAAGCTTGATTCAAAAATTGTTGCCCTATGCACTGTTCACGCAGCTACAAAGTACAGACATGTGAATTTTAATTTTATTTATTTGCATCCTGTCTTTATTACTTTCACAAATAACTCAAGGTGGTAAACATATCCAACATACCTTCCTCCTATTTTCCCCACAGCAACAACCCTGTGAGGTGAGTTTGTAGAGTTTGAGAGATACTGACTCTCCTAAATTCACTCTTTCTAAAGCGCCTGTAGGCCAGACAAGGAATAATGGATGGAAACTGAACAAGGAGAGATTTA
Organism: Naja naja; assembly: GCA_009733165.1. Lineage (NCBI taxonomy): Eukaryota > Metazoa > Chordata > Lepidosauria > Squamata > Elapidae > Naja > Naja naja. Next base: position 221,971,033 of record CM019148.1, on the reverse strand, counting down.
ACCTGGAAATAAGGAGAAACTTTCTGACAGTGAGAACAAACAACCAATGGAACACCTTGCCCTCAGAAGTTGTGGGAGCGCCATCACTTGAGACTTTCAAGAAGGGATTGGGCTGCCGTCTGTCAGAAATGGTGTAGGGTCTCCCGCTTGGGTGGGGGGTTGGACTAAATGACCTACAAGGTCCCTTCCAACTCTGATTATCTGTTATCTGTTATCTCCACTCAGTCGGCTTTCATGGCTAAGGCAGAACTAGAATTCATAGTCTCCCACTTTCTAGCCTGGTGCCTTAACCACAAGACAAAACTGCCTCTCTCTTTAATAATAAATAGATTGAAGAAATGCTTCTTTAACCAGAATAACCACTGATTAAACCTTTAAAAATAAATTTATTTTCCAATTATTGCATTTATATTGCCTTGTTTTATGCTAGACTTATTATTGATTGCTTTATCCAGTTTTCATTGGTGGTGTTTTTAGAATTCTTTCTGCTGTTTTCTTTTTTACATTGTTTCCCATGGAACAAAATTCATTACAAAAAATAAAATAAATGAATACCTAAATATTTCTGGGATTTATTTATGGGATAAAAGGTGACTGCTACAGAAAGAGAGGAAGATGGGGAGTTGTTATAATATATCATAGTATTTTTCTTCCAGAATAATAGGAAGCAACTTAAAAGAGGGAAGATCTTAATTTTTAACACTTGGTGTATAACAGGGAAAATAAAATTTTATCTGAATAATCAGTTTCCCTTAAATGCGTTCAGAAGCATATGGTAATCAGCAAAGTATGTTCCAATTTTAGTGTTACGATTTTATGGCCCTACTGCTGCACCTATACCTCAAAAAGCCAATTGTAGATGCCATAAAATATCTGGTAGGTCACATGTGTGAAAAGAATTTTGATTAATGTGTACAGCAGTTAAAAGATTGGATGGTTATCAGGGAGAACTGGGTTAAAATCGCCTTCAGCCGTAGAAGCTTATAGGGTGAATGACTTAGTCCTAGTTACTCTCATGGAGCTCAAACTACCTAACAGAGTGTTTGTCATGGGAAGAATTGGAAGAAGAAAATGGAAAATGCCCAGAGCTCCTGAAAAGGAGAGAGGATGTAAATCAAATCAAGGAAATTAATTAAATTTGTTTGGAGGCAATGTAAACATTTTGGTCGACATGCATGTAAGATTATTACATAATAATAATATGCATGTAATAATATGCATGTAATAATTAGAGATAATAATCTCTAATTATTACCTGCATATTATTATTACATTATTACAGGGCCTTGGTGGCTCAGGCTGTTAAATGCCTGCACTTAAGTTCCAGCTGCCTGTAATTATTGCAGGCTCGAATCCCACCAGGCTCAAGGTTGACTCAGCCTTCCATCCTCTCGGGGTAGGTAAATTGAGGACCCAAGATTGTTGGGGGCAATAAGCTGACTTTGTAAAAATGCCGCTTAGTAATAAGCAGGCATATACAATGGAATGAAGGCTATTGCTGAGCACATTGGGTTGTATCCCAAAAATTGTAAGCTGCCCTGAGTCTTCGGAGAAGGGTGGGATATAAATATGAATTAAAAAAAATATTACAAATAATAGTGATCTTTTCATAATCTTTTCAGATTCTTACAAATATTGTTCAATTCGTTGGTTCCAGAGGGCACTGAAATTCTCTTCAAAAGCCATGGAGGAGTCAAAAGATGGCATGGCAAGAATTGTAGGACTTGTTTGTTATTGCTTTGAAAACACTGATGGAAGAAGAATATAGGGGAAAAGCTATCCAAAGGCTAGGAACATGAAAATCTCCTTCCTGTGAAGCATATTCCATTGCATTTAAAAGTAGTCCTTGATTTCGTTCAGTGACCGTTCAAAGTTACAATGACACTGAAAAAAAATGACTTATAACTGTTTTTTCACACTTAAATCCATTGCAGCATCCCCCATGATCAGATGATCAAAATTCAGACTCTTGGTGTTAAGTTTGCATGAAGAGTCAGACGCGAGGAGTTCCAGCAAAAGACTTTATTGGTGACTACAGCTCGAATGGACCCGTCCTGGCTTGGCTACGGCTGCTTCTTATAGCCTGCAGCCGTAGCTGCCAGCCAATGGGAGTGCAGGGATTCTTCCCGCACTATTTAAACCAATACCATTTGACATTTTACAAGAACAGTTCAAATAAACCAATAACATTCAAACCTACATACATAACACCCCTCCCCACTAGGTTCAGTCCATACCAAACCCCAACCTATCTAATGTATTCCTTTAAATAGGTGGGGCTCTTGTGCGTTGAGACCTTCGTGGTTCAGAAGCTTTAACGTTCTCACCCAGTGAGAGAGGAAATGTGTCTGCTGACATTTCCCTGTTGGGACTTCCTGTGAAAGGAGACCCTGTTGAATTGTTAGAATCTGGTCTCTCCTCCCAACCCATCTCCATTCCAATGTCAGCACCCAAGTCAGGTAGTGATGTGCAATCTTCCACTTCTAAGGATGGATCTTGGCTTTGTGACAGGGTTCGGGATGGTTCCTGTCGAATGGCTCGCTACACATGGGGTTGATTCCTGTTTACTGATTTTCCTCCTGTTCCCCCTTCCCCCTAGAAGAAACATCAGGTGAGGGACCTAGAGGGAGACAGGGGCGTGTTCTTGAGGGACCCTGGATCTAAGTTGGTCAATGTGCCTGCTCCAGAGAAGGCCATCCTCTGTTTGTACCCTGTAAGACGAGGGCCTGTGATGTGAGTTATTTCAGCAGGAATCCACAAAGGGTCACCTAGAAGGTTCCTAGCATAGACAGAATCTCCCACACTAAAAGAACGAACTTTGGAAGTGGAATCCAGTGGTGCGTTGGGTGCGTAAGTGGGATGGAGGCGGTCAAGGAAGACCTAAGTTTCCTGCCCATCAACAACTCTGCTGGGGACAAGTTATTTGATGGGCTAGGAGTGATGTGTTGAACACTAGAAGCTTTTCAAGCTTCTCAGTGATGTCCCCAGGACCCAGCTGCTGAAGCTTCTCTTTGGTAAAGCGTACCATGCGTTCAGCCGCCGCGTTGGCGAAGGGTGCCCAGGGGCAGGAGGGCATGTCTGATGCCCTGTTGAGCTAGAAAGGATTCAAAAATGTTAGATGTGAATTGAGGGCCATTGTCAGAGACAAGGACATCTGGTAACCCATGGGTTACAAACAATTTTCTGAGCTGTTTGATAACAGCCTCAGTAGTAGTGGATGTCATTGGAATTACCTCTAGCCATTTGGAGTATGCATCAACTATCACTAGAAAAGTGTGCCCTCTTGTAGGGCCTGCAAAATCAATGTGGATTCTAGACCATGGGCCCCTAGGACATTCCCATTCCTGTGTGCGTGAGGTGGGGCAGGTCTGACTACCTGGCAATTGGGACAAGAGGCTACCCAGTTTTCAACCATTTTGTCAATACCTGGCCACCATACATAACTCCTGGCCAAACCTTTCATCCTTACAATCCCAGGATGACCCTCATGTAACATTTCCAAAACCTCCTTTGCAGTTTTGCAGAATAACCACCCTGTTACCCCACAATATACATCCTCTTAATACAGATAATTCAGTTTGCCTGGACTTAAAAGGTTGGGCAAGGTGAGGTAGATCTTGAAGAGGCCAACTTTCTTAATCCAGCCCATAACAGGTGCCAACACAGCATCTTTGGCAGTTTCTTTGGCAATCTCAGCAGCATGGACTGGAAGCTTAGCAACGGTCTCCAGGAAAAGGTGTGAGTTTCAAGTTCAAAGTCCTCCTTGTGGCAAGGTAGTGGGCAACGACTCAGTGCATCAGCATGTCCAATGTCCTTGCCAGGCCTGTGAATCAGTTTGTAGGAATAGGCTGCAAGAAATTCAGTCCACCTCAGCATTCTTGGTGACAGGATATTAGGTGTAGGTTTGTCTCCTGCCACAATGCCTAGTAAAGGTTTGTGATCTGTAACAATGGTGAATGACCTGCCATACAGATATTCATGAAATTTCTTAACAGCTGCAACAACTGCTAAAGCCTCCTTGTCCAATTGGCTATAATTCCTCTCTGCTTTGGACAAAGTGCAGAGTAAAATGCAATTGGGGCTTCCCGTCCATTGGGAAGCCTGTGACTCAAACCCCCCCACTCCAAAAGGGGATGCATCACAAGTCAGAACAACAGGTAAATTCTCAGAGAATTGTATCAACACAGCATCAGCGTGATTAGTCTCTTAATACTGTTAAATGCTGACTGTTCCTTCCTCCCCAGATCCAAACAGCATTCTTATCAAGTAGCGATGTAAGGGCTCAGCAATAGATGCTTTGTGAGGTAGAAACATGTGGTAACAAGTTAATAAGGCCAAGGAAGGCCTGCAAGTCTGCCTTGCATCGAGGTTTAGGGGCTTCATTGATTGCTTTAACCTTGGCATCAGTAGGATGGATGCCATGCTTGCCAATCATATACCCCAGGAACTCAACTCTGTCTGTTTTGAGTGTACATTTGTCTTCCTTGACTTTTAAACCGCTTTTCTGAATCTGGTAAGGACTTCTCTGAGTCTTTCTTGAAGCTGAGTGTCATTTTCAGCAGATATTAATACATCATCAAAATAAGGTACTACCCCTGGCAGTCCTTGCAACATTCTTTCCATAAGGCTCTGAAAAATGCCAGGTGCCACGCTTACTCCAAATTGTAGTCTTTTACATTTGAAGGCACCTCTATGGGTCACAATTGTTTGTGCCTCTGCAGTGGCATCATCAACTGTTAATTGTTGATATGCCTGAGCCAAATCCAGTTTAGCAAATACTGTACCCCTGCCAAGGGAATGGAGCAGATGATGCACAACTGGTACAGGATATCGCTCTGCTGCAGCGCATGGTTAAGTGTCCCCTTGTAGTCACCACAGATTCTCACTGACCCATCAGCCTTGACTGGTGTGACTATGGGTGTTTCCATCTGGAGTGGTCAGTAGGCTCTAAAACCCCTTGAGCAATGAGTTTATCTAATTGTGCATCAATTTTTCCTTTAAAGCAAATGGGACCCTCCTGGGCTTTAAACGAATTGGGGCACCTTGGGGTCTAGGCTGAAAGCAATAGGGGTCCCCATATACTTGCCCAGTCCTTCGCTGAAGACCTCTGGAAACTCAGACTTCAAGGACTCTTCCCAGTCAGAACTGCTCACGTGATGGATGCCAGTCACCTCATGCCAAGTGGCTTGAACCACTCAAGTCCCAGCAAACTTGGCGATCCTTGTCCACGATGGTCAGGGGCAAACGCGTTTTGTGGCCTTTAAACTGCACATTGAAATCTCGCCCAACTACTGGAATCTTGTTCCCTTGGTAGTCTTTGAGAGTCAGTGCTTGCTTCTGGAAATGCTTTTTCTGAATTTTGGGAAAGAGTCTGTGGATAGTGTCCCATGACACCATAGATAAATAAGAGCCTGAGTCCACTTCCATTTGGCAAGGTCTTCCTTCAATAAACACCTTCATGAACTTTTCTGCTTTTTAAGGGTGAAGAATGACCAATAGTGATTGTTTGGTGTGTTTCACTCTTGCCATTTGCTTCTAAATTTGCCCATTTTTCAATGAAATTGTTGGGCTTAAAGTCTCTATCAGGGAATTTCTTCCTAGCTGGTGGAGTTCTGGATGATTTGCAGACTCTGGCTATGTGACCCGCTTCTCTCAACGTAGGCAAATGGAGTCAAAGAACTTGCAATCAGTGGGGTGGCCCCCCCACAGCCTGCAATAGAACCCTTGCCTGTTCTTCCCAGAGTCTTTTCTTTTCTTTTCCATTCTGAGTTTAAAAATCCCTCTTCTGCCTCACTGCCATCAGAGTCTATTTGTTGAATGAGTAGATGTGGATTTATCCCCATCAGAATGGCTTGAGGCCTGGCTTGAGGCCTTGTTAATCTTTTCATGGCCGCTGCTGAGGACTTGGTGGCTTCGCTGAAACAGCTTCTTCAATGGCCTCTTTAAACATGATCTTAGGTTTCATTAATAGTTTGCTTTGTAAAACCTTATCCTTAAGGCCTAAAACAAACCGATCACGATGGCCTCTTCTAAGTTGGTAAAGTCACAAGCACCCCCAATGTCCCTTAAACTTGCCACAAAGTCATTAACATTCTCGCTATCCCCTTGATCCCGGCGGTAAAATTGTGTCTCTTAATGAGGCACGATACTTGGGGTAATGGGCTCTCAAAAGTCTTTCTAAATGGGCCATTCCATTACCTTCAGCTCTGCTGCTCCCGCCAACGCCTTCTCCATTTTGAAGACTGCGGACGCGTGCGTGAAAGACCGCCCTCTTCCGTCTCGATGCCGGCAGATCGTTCCCTCCAGGAACATGTGGAAACGATCCGCATCGATTCCCAGTCTTCGCCGCCGGATCGACGGTGCTGGGGGTGTTCAGCGCAGCCATCTCGCTCAGTTGCTTGTTGTTCGTCGGTCTTCTCTTCAGGGAAATCCCACCTTCGTGCCAGTGTTAAGTTTGCATGAAGAGTCAGGCGAGGAGTTCCAGCAAAAGACTTTATTGGTGACTACAGCTCGAATAGACCGTCCTGGCTTGGCTACTGCTTCTTATAGCCTGCAGCCGTAGCTGCCAGCCAATGGGAGTGCAGGGATTCTTCCCGCACTATTTAAACCAATACCATTTGACATTTTACAAGAACAGTTCAAATAAACCAATAACATTCAAACCTACATACATAACACTTGGTAAGTGGCGTGTATTTATATGATGGTTGCAATGTCCCAGAGTTACTTGCTCCCCTTTTGCGAATAGCAAAGTCAATGTGGGAAGCCAGATTCACTGATTTGTCATGTTATTAACACAACAACTGCAGGGATTCATTTAACAACTGTGACAAGAAAGGTTGTAAAATGGGACAGAACTCACTTAACAGCTGTCTTGCTGAGCAACAGAAATTTTGGGCTCAGCTGAAGTTGTAAGCTGAGGACCACCTGTATTTTTGTAAGAGTGCAGAATACCAAGGAAAACAACTCATCAGAAACTCTTGGCATCCAGACTTGAAGAGTGATTCCAAAAATGTTGCCAAGCAAACTGCATGGACTTGCACCTGTAGCCATCTGAAATCGAGACTGACTGGAAGGCAGAAAAATACCAAAGGTCGTGACCCGGCATCATGATATATTGGGATGATGTTATCTAGCTTATTTCCATATTAGCCAAAGGCTAGAACAAAAATACAGAAGCACAGATTCCTGCAATGAATAAACTCAGTAAGGTCAATCAAGATTGCTCCTGATTGTAGTATCTTTTCTGCCAGTATATCTTTAGACATTAATTTGCCAACTCCTTTTAAATCCAAGGCTGAATGATTGCTGCAGGTAACAGTCACTCCAATTGGGAAATTAATTATACTGTGAACAGAACAATATGAAAATTAATTGCTTTCAGACACAGTAGAATTCCCCCCCCCTCTTTCTTTCCTTCCTTCCTTCCTTCCTTCCTTCCTTCCTTCCTTCCTTCCTTCCTTCCTTCCCTTCCTTCCTTCCTTTCCTTCCTTCCTTCCTTCCTTCCTTCCTTTTTCCTGATTTATAGCTCAGTAAAAGGATAAAATTCCACATTGGAAGGCAATCCATTCATTTATATAAGCACCCACTGATACTTTCCAATTGTCCTGGTTTCCTGATTGGAAGCATCTTTAGTAGGAGGGATCATTTGAAAGAGAGCATGAAAACATGGGGAACAGTGACTCTGGAATGGAGCTTCCATCAGTTTGTTGCATTGCTAGTTGATAGAAACTTGGTGGCACTAAGGATTCTTTCTCCTTGCTTCCCTTTATTGGAGCAGTTGCTTTTGGGGTCCCAGGTAAGTGGTAGGTCTTGAGAGAAAGGGAGGGGGAGAAATGTATTTGACCTTTAGTTGTTGGATTTCCCTCCTTCCTGAGAGATGATGAACATCACCAATGAGAGGAAACTTTCCCCATCACTGCAAAAGAAGCTATTAATGAAACGTCAAGGTTGAGTTCTATTCAGAAATGGGTGACATGTTAGAAAGGGGAATATTAGTATTATTTATACCATAGTGTTATGACCACAGCTGTCAAAGCATAATGGAGTTTTCCACCACCGTGAAGGAGAATAAGAAGTAAATAAGTAAGGGAGGAGGAATAAAAAGCTGGGGCTGGGGCTAGGGAAAACCGTGCAAAATAAATCTACCTTGAAGAAAGACATGCTTGAGAGATGAGGCTGCAAAGAAACGGGAACAAAGAAGGCATTCTGAAGAGCGGGTGCTTACTTTTCCAGTCACCTCCAATGGCATAGCAAATAGGGGGAAAGAAATTTGTTTTCATTATGGGTTCCCATGCAGGGAGACAATTTTACCTGTTGATCTTATGACCTTCTGTTAATCAGTGGCATAATAGTAGTACAGTGTACGCAGGGTAGATTGGAAAAACTTGCGGGTTGGCCAAAATGTCCCTGCATTCTATGCTTTATTCATATGTTGGGCATTCCTTCCATAGAACAAAGGATAGCATATATTAATATTACATAGGATGGGTGTAAATATGCAGCAGTTTGAGACTGGGGAGTCAGAAGGAGTCCTCGCTTAAAGGACCACAATTGGGACCAACAATTCTGTTACTAGACAATGTGGTTGTTAAAGAAAGATGTCATGTGAACATGGCTTGCAATTTTACTGGTGGCTTTCTCGGGGATTCTCTGCTTGTCAGAAGATGGCTGAGAAGTACACAAATGCTAGTCACATGCCCACAGGTTGCTGTGATGGTTGTAAGCATGGGGAACAGTTGTAAAGTTATTTTTTCAGTGTCCTCATAGCTTTGAACAGGGCAACATTAAGGAAGGCCTACCTGTAAAATCAGTCTCATCTATCATCTATCATTGTCTGCCTGCCTGTCTGTCTGTCTGTCTGTCTATCTATCTGTTTATCATCTATCTATCTATCTATCTATCTATCTATCTATAGATAGATTTCCATATGGAAATCTTTCTCTACACTTTAATTTACATTACTTCGCAAGAAAAACATTACCATGTTTGCAGGTAGCTTCAGTTTTATGAAGACTTGAAATATTTAAGATATTTATAGTAATTGTGTAATATGCAATGTTGCAAGAGTTGTGAGAGAATTAGTTTTTGGGGTTTGCATTCCCCCACCAAGATGGAGCATTCCCCTTCAGATCAGAGGAGAATAATAGTGCATTTGAATGATGCCTTGTTCAAAAGCTTTCTTGCTGATCAGTTAGAACCTTCAACTCCCATTACTAAATTTGCAGATTTGTAAAAGAAGGAGATTATGAAGAATAACAATTCTTATCTGTGGTTTGGACCCACCCTAGGATATTAGGCCTTATTGGATGGAGTCTGCTTTCTACAGAACATGGAGGCTTCATTGCAAAACTGATAACATGAGGGCATTTGTTGATCCTAATTATTGATCAACTCCAAATGATGATAAACTATATTTTAATTCTCTGAAAGAGCAATGTTGTGTTCAAAGGAATTTCTCTGAGTGTTAGACTCAATATGGTTTACCTTTTGCTGCTGCTATAGTATATAGTGTTTACTTTTCTCCCTGCCAAGAGTTTTAGTACATATAGTCCTCAATTTATAATCATTCATTTAGTACTGTTAGAAATTAGAACGGCACTGAAAAATGTGATTTATGAACATTTTTCATACTTACCACCATTGCAGCATCCCCATGGTCATGTGATTAAAATTTGGACTCTTGGCAACTGGCCTGTATTTATGACTGTTGCAACCTTCTGACAAGCAAAGCCAGTTGGGAAGCCAGGTTTACTTAACTATGTTACTAACTTAACAACTGCAGTGATTCATTTAACTGTAGCAGGAAAAGTTATAAAATGGTGCAAAACTCACTTCTCTTTCACAGAAAAGGAAATTTTGAATTCAGTACTGGTTGTAAGTTGATGATTATCTGTATTTAAAAATGAAATGCCCACAGATGAAGATTATTTCTGACTAATAAACGTTCAGTTAAAGGCATATTTTTGTGAGCTACAGCTCACTTTATCAGATGTGACAGAGATCCTATGGAATTAGTATTAACTCTTTGGTGGTGGTATTATTGTTGTTATTATTATTATCATCATCATTATTAATACATTTAGCTGATGAACCTGCTTCCTGCATTCCCAAAACTCTGCAGGTGACCTATAAAGCATTGAAACCAAAGCAGTAGGTAGAATAACAAGAGTTGCAGACTGAATGGTTTTTTGTACATGAATGCTGGTTCCAGTTCAGTTCTCTTTTCATATATTTGATACTACTTTTGCTCATGAAGTGTCATTCTGGAATAAATTAATCACTGGGCTAATATAGTGTTATTGATCTTTTTCCCCACCAGGATATAATTTGGATTATTGTAATAAAATATCACAAACAATAACTAAAAACACATTCAATTAGTTTCTTTGCTGTATATTCTCTGCATGAAGAAAAAAAGATGGTATATTTCACAGTCAGTCGCTCTACTGAGTTTTCTTTTTAAAATTTCATTTAGCAGATGAAACTAATTGAAATGTTTCAGTTTTTTTGTTTCAAATAAATGTCAGATTTCAGAAATAATTTTAAAAACTAACAGTACATTAGTTTAAGTGATTTTCTTGTAGAATTATTTCACAGGTTGTTGGACACAATTCATCATACAAAAAGTAATTAATAAAGCTAAGAATGTTGGGTAAAAATCTTTAGAAACATCCAGACTAGTGCACTTTTCAATATTTGCAAGGTAAATATTTGAAATGCAGAGGTTTTACTTGCCCATAGAATTTATTAACCTATCTCTCTTTTAATATATAACCCGGGGCTGGAAGATGTTAAATGGAGAAGACTGTGTGACAAGGATAAATAGCTGTTCACATTGTGGTATTTAGCTGAAGAACAAAAACTTTATAATGAACAAAAGCATATAATTTTGAAAGAAGTCCCTAGAAAATTGCCTGGGTGTGTGTATATGTACATAAGCAGGCAACTATGCCATTTTTAAAACTTGAAGATCAAGAAATTGAAACTCTGCATATATTCATGGAGTTTTCATCATCATCATTGTTATCATCACAAACTCAGGTGATCAAGTGTTTAAATTGGTTTACTAAAAAAACCCTCTACCATTTTTACATATTCCAAAGATTCATTAAGGGCTTTCTATAAAGGGCTTAGGTACCATTTCCAAATCAATCTCATGCCCTAACAATCACATAACATCCTCCTCTTGGCCAGCTAAGCAAATTTTCTTTTCAATAGAATATTTGTAGTTTAGGGTTGAACTGTGGAGTCCTTGCTGCTCTTTGAGCTTGGGTCTTTTCTTGCATATGTTTCATTACCCATCTAGGTAACAGCTTCAGTTCTAGAAGGAGTAGGCTTTTCTGTGGCTTGCTCTGTCAGTGTTTGGGGAGTTTTTGCTTTCCTTTTGACAGTTCCTTGAATAGATTGTATACTATTTGATTGTCTGAACAGGTAATTTCTTTATTGGGGTATTGTTGTTGCTTGATTTTTGGTCTGGTATTGATCCTGGTGCTAATCCCTGCTTATCTGGGAATTAATTACTGGTAAGGATATGTTTTAGTCTTTTTATTTTTTATTTTTTTGATTTGTCTCTTTTGAATGGTGTGCAAATGTTGTTTATCTCTGTGTGCCTGATGATTTGTCTGAGTACCAGGCTTCCAATAATTCTCTAACACTTTTGGACTTAACTTGGATGCTCAAGGATGCTCAATTTCCCAGTTAAAACTCCTGCCGACATTGAATGCCAACCGCCCTGTGCGAGTACATAGGCAAGGACTCCTTGGGGTCCCATCGGCTGGCCAATGCCGGCTGGCAGTCCCCCGACGACGAGCCTATTCTATAGTGGCCGCAGACCTCTGGAACCAACTTCCCCTGGAGCTCCGCCTGGCCCCTGACCTCCGCACCTTCCGCCATGACCTGAAGACCTGGTTGTTTAACCAATCCGGGTTGTGATTTTCTGGGACGGGATGGTTTTTATGGGATAGTTTTAAGGGATAGTTTTTATGGGTCGAATTTGTAACTGTAATGGGGCTTATTTAGTTTAATCTGTTTTTTAAATTATTTATTGTTGCTGTTGTTTTATTTGTGAGCCGCCCCGAGTCTTCAGAGATGGGCGCATATAAGTCCCATTAATAAATAAATAAATTAAATAAATTAAATCCATCCATTTTGCAATAAAGGATTTTTCATCATATCTTCTGACTGCTAGTTGGAGTTTATGGGTGCCCTCTGCTTGTCCTCTATCAGTTTGACCTACATAGTGACTGTTACAATCCACTCTACAGATAGTGAAATGTTTGCAAGAAAACAACCAAACTCAAGAGAGCACCAAGAGTTCCACAATTTTCTTTTCACCTGCAATCTGAAATGCTTAACTTGCAGGGACTAGAGATGGACAGCTTTCCCATTGGTAGGGACTCCCACCCAAACTGCCACTGGCTTCTTGGCTAGTCTCACTCCCAATTGTAAAATATACTTCCCTGCTTGCTTGTTCTGATTTCTGAGGTCCCCGTCTCCCACCCGCCAGCCAGTCAGACTGGTTTTCTATTTTTATTTCCTCCTTCGTGCAATTTAGCTTAGCAAGATGGGGGAGAGAGACTTTTGCTGGAGGCCAGTTTCTGTGCTTCCTAATTGGCTGGCTCTGGATGTTCTCAAACAGCTATAGTGAGTACAGCTATAGGCCATTATGACAGTGATTGGACATGTGCTCATGGGATGACTGTCCCTATGGACATATTATATATGAGCTAAAGTCTATAAGTTGGTCCTTTTAAAATAGCTTACAGATGATCTAGCAAGTCCTTTTGAGAGTTTAGGACATGTCACATGTTTAGGTATCACTAGGAGGGGTGTTACTCAGATGTGAGGAAGGGCAGCAAAGAGGAAACGGCCCAGTCAGGTGTCTAATTGCCCTTAATAAGTATACTGGAGAGGGGGGCTGCCTTTGCAGAGTTGCATACCATAGAGTTAACACTTTCCTTCCTGCATTATGCCCTTCTGGAGAGGAAGAAAAGAAACCCATCTCATTGTCTCCAGGATAACTTTTCTGCTAACTAACAAGCAGGTAGCCTATCAGCTTCATATTTGCATCCCTAAAGTTAGCATTTCAGTTCAATAAGAGAAAAGGAATGAGTGCCTTGAGGGACTCTCTCTGGCTTTGACTGATCACAGTCAGAATGAGATTAAACAATTATCACAGTTCTACTTAAGGAAACTGGTTTATGATAGGTACCTAATCTGATTTGGTAAACCTAAATTCACATTCTAAATTCACATTCTTTCTGGGGTATTATGTGGTTAGAATTAAACTATGTGGGAGGACAAATCCTTTAATTTCTATCTGAGTGTGGATTGATCTGATTTCTTCATTTCCAAAACAATACATTATACAAAGTCCTCCAGATTCTGCAATGAAGCTTAAATATATTGATATGTGTGTGTGTTGGTGTGTGTGTTGATGGAAGTTTGTACAGTAGTGCATATTTCTTAAAATATACCAATCATTGTATTATATTGCAAAAACTGTCTGTGTACATTAAGAAAACAGTAATGGAAAATATTTGGAGAACTATGCATCAAGATAATTATGAATACGTACAAATTCCAAAGAAACTTGAAAAAGAAAACAAATTCTAAGAACAAAATTTGACATTCTTGTAAAAAAAAATGAGGAAAGGAAATTCACAGATTTGCATAGCCCAGGGCCATCTACTTTTTTTTCCTTTTCTGACTTCAAGTTGCAATAAAAGTACAGATCTCTTACTATCCAGAGATCTAAACTGATCTATTGTTCTAATATGGGCCAAGAAGCCTCAAACTTACTCAGAAAGCACCATGTGTGAGTCTTGCAGTTTAGAGTCTGGAGTTTTGGTTTTGAATTATTCTGGCATCACAGATCAGATCATCAGAAAATGACAGGGAGGACTGCAGAAATCCTGAATTCATACTTTGACTGGTTGACATGCTACATTGTATTACTAGCATAATGTGTGAAATGCATTTACCTTGCGTACTTGCTTTGCCTCAAGCAATTCATATCTAAGCATCAACATTTAGAAAGAAACTTATGTGGTACAGGTGCAGTTTTGTGTTTTTGCTGTGTATAAGGAGATATTAGAGGTACCCATTTATGTTATATTCCTGTGGTGGACAAACACTGAATGCTCCCAAAGTAGGCAGAAGTTGAGATACATATGAGTTACACTAGATTGTGAACTCTTAGCTGATGGGATGCTTGAAGAATACTGTACAGTGTGATCCAGTTTAAGACCAAACTGGGGGGAAATGCAGGGGATTTTTTTAGCAGCCAATGTTTATGGCATTTTGAGAATCTTTTAAACACAACCTGCTCTTCCTCTCTGACTTCATTGGTTAGTCACCCAAATATTAATAAAATGAAATAATCCACAGTGTTCTGCAGGCAAAAATCTCTGTGAAGTATTTAATTGCCTTGTGTCTCTTTCGAACAGTCTTGTGCTAACTTGGAAGCAAAAGAATCTCAGCAGAGCAAAATAGGAAAAAAAAAACCCAGCCAACCCCTATCTGCTTGGTGGCAAACAGATACAAAGCTCTTTAAGATGGCAGTACTGTATTCTGGAAGCAGTACTTGTTTTATGAAGCTACTCAGTGGTGGGATTCAAATTTTTACTACCGGTTCTGTGGGCGTGGCTTGGTGGGCGTGGCAGGGAAAGGATACTGTAAACTCTCTAGTCAGAGGTGGGATTTGCCAGTTCTCCAAACTACTCAAAATTTCTGCTACTGGCTCTCCAGAACTGGTCAGAACCTGCTGAATACTGCCTCTGAAGCTACTATTTATATGCAAGGATCCTTAATGATGCAGCTGTGCGAGAAGTGTGCCTGATGGAAATTCTCAGCCATGTCTTCTGAATTCTGGTGGCAGAATAATAGTTTCTGAAAAGGATTGGGTTTCTTTTTAGCAACAAGAGTCTTTGGGTGGACACGGGAGATGTAGAAGGTTGCTTTGTAGCAGCAAAAACTGGAGGATAGTTTTCCCTAAGACGAATGCTCATGTTCCCTGGATGTGATAAGGAGAAGCTGGTTTAACGTTTCCTGGAAATGTTTTAATTTAGATTCCTTTACTGACTAAGGACTTCAGTGCAGGAGTCCAAATTTTAATGGATGTTTCCAAATCTGTGATTGACTAGTATTAGGAAAAGATGCTCCTTTATGGGATACTAGTAGTAGGAATTATTGCAAAGAAATCACAATAGTACAGGTAGTCTTCGACTTACAAGTACAATTGAGCTCAAAATTGCCATTGTCAAGCAAAACAGTTGTTAACTTAGTTTAGCCCCATCTTACAATCTTTCTTGCCACAGTTGTTCAGTGAATCACTGCAGTTGTTAAGGTAGTAGTACAGTTGTTAAGAGAATCTGGCTTCCCCATTGACTTTGCTTGTCAAGAGGTCTCTACATGACTCAGGGACATGTGATTTCCTGTCAGTGAGACCAATTAATCAGTGAACAGTTTGCCTTCAGAAGTTGTGGATGCTCCAACACTGGAGGATGTTGGGAAGAGATTGGACAACCTTTTGTCTGAAATGGTATAGGGTTTCCTGTTTGAGCAAGGGGTTAGACTAGAAGACCTCCAAGGTCTCTTCCAACTCTATTACTCTGCTTGGTGGAAGTTAAACACCACAGTCTCCTATTATTTGTGAAAATATTTACAGAACCCTCATGTCCCGGACATAAACTGTTTCAACTCCTTCCCTCAAAACGATGCTATAGAGCACTGCACACCAGAACAACTAGACACAAGGACAGGTTTTTTCCTGAATGTCATCACTCTGCTAAACAAATAATTCCCTCAACACTGTTCAACTATTTACAAAGTCTGCATTACTATTACTATTACTCTTCTCATCACTCCTTATCACACATCCCCTCCCACTTGTGACTGTATGACTGTAACTTTGTCGCTTATATCCTTACGATTTATATTGACTGTTTCCTAGTATGATTTGATTGCTTATTGTACCCTATGACTATCATTAAGTGTTGTACCGTATGATCCTCAACTCTTGACGAATGTATCTTTTCTTTTATGTACACTGAGAGCATTTGAACCAAGACAAATTCCTTGTGTGTCCAATCACACTTGGCCAATAAAGAATTCTACTCTATTCTATTATTTTAAATGAATTAATGAAGAGTAAAAGGAGATGACTTGAGCAGGAATGAACATCTTCCTAGAGTCCAAAATCAGAACATACACTTTAGAACAACTAAATACACTTTGAGAATACAATGCAAATTCATTAAGTATTCCACTAGTTCTGTCGTCATCTCTGAATGTAGCGAAGCCTTAAGGTTTAGACATGGGGTTTAGTTATCAAATATCAGGGTGTCAAACTGGCGGCCCGTGGGCTGGATACATCATGCGCCCACCCCAGCTCCATGAATGGGAAAATCTTTGTGAAACGTCACATGACAGCAATGTGATGCGGCAGTTTGACACCCATGATATAGATGGTTTCAGGGTGTTTCTTTTTAAGGAAAAATTCTAAATACCATTGGTCTGAGTAGCCAGCCAGTTCAAAGGTTGAATTAGTTGTGGGGTGTAGCTCCTTGTAAAATCTACATCCCAGTGAGATGTGCTCTAAGCTTTCAATTTCATCCCGAGCCCAGGAGCAACGTCTACGGGGGGGAAAGGTGATAATATCTACTATTCATAATGATGATCCAAGTATTCATTTTGGGACAATTACCTGTTGATAAACATGTCAAGACTGTTACTTAATTTAGAGAGGTTACCTCATGAAGGATAAATTGCCTGTGGACTCCCGTCTTGTACTTTCTAAATCTCTTAATTTGATCCATTCAACCTTAGAACCCAGATGGTGTTTTTTTTAATTTTCCTCCTGCCAAGGTATTTTGCTCTCCTGTATAGCCCAAACCTCTCCAGTAGGAGGCAGGAATGGCTTAGCTTTGCAGTACTGATTTTCCCCCCTAATTATCTTCATTCCATCAATAGTGTTATGAATATTGTATAGATTATGCTAAAAGTACTCAGTCCTCTTGCTGTTTTTATATCCAAATGGCATTTCTCTCCTTTTCTCAGTCCCCCTTTCCTTTTCCTTACAGGTATGAGAGCATTAAGCTCTGAGGTACATTGACGGTATGCCATTACTCCGTCACATGCGGGCCGTAGCTTTTGTTCAGATCCTCCTAGTTTCAGGCAACTGGATTCTGGCCAAGAACATCAACTTCTATAATGTGAGACTTCCAGTAGACCGTAAGTAGCCTGTTCCAGTTCTTTGGCATTCGGTAAATAACTCCTTTCCAAACATTTCTAGCCATTTTATGTTAAGCCCTTCAAACCCTTTTTAAAAGGTTATTTTATATTACAATTATGCTTGGGCCTAAAAGCAAAACATTAATTTGACTGTCTTCGGTGATAGTTAATTATTAGGTGGAATGCCTGATTAATGGCCTAAAATGTGCACCTGGGTATTCATCTGATTAAGTTGTAAGACCTTTTTATTGCCTTCCCTATGTGCTTCTAATACTTCTGCTGTGTGCACAGTTTGCAAAGGTTCTGCAGCAATTCTTAAGCGCTGCAGGTTTTGATGTTTGCATCAGAAAAAGCCCAGTGCATGCTACTTCAGTGAAGTGTTCAGGCATCTGATCTGTTTATTGGCAGCAGTATTAGTATTACTATTCAGTATGCAGCAATGTTTGTGCAGAGTCAGATCTATCCCCCCCCCACCATAGCAGGCTGAGCAGAGAGAAAGCAATTGGATTGAAGTTACAGGGTGAGTTTCAGTGGCCTATAGACCCTTCCTCTAATCCAGTGGTCTTCAAATTGGACAGTTTTAAGACTTGTGGACTTCAACTCCCAGAAATCCTCCTCCAGTCATGTTAGCTCAGGAATTCCGGGAGTTGAAGTCCACAAGTCTTAAAGTTGCCAAGTTTGGAGACCTCTGCTCTAATCAACACTTTAACCAATGGTATATAGGAAGTTGCAAAGAGCAACATGTGTCATATAATTTATTGCAAAGGAAAAGAAGATGTCCTACAATGGAGCAAGCCTTGGCAATCTGGCAACTTTAAGACACCATGATGGCTGGGGAATTCTGGGAATTGAGGTCCACACATCTTAAAGTTTCCCTTAAAGGGGCCCTTGGACTAAGCAAATATTGGATTTAGCTCTCCCCTTGCATCAGATGCTTGGAGATTATTAATGCTGCATATCAATAGAGCATTTGGGCATGGCACATATTTACTTTTAGGTCAACCTAAAAGATGCTTTTCTAAAAGGCAACTGGATTTTCTTAGTTTCTTTTTCCTTTTCCCAAGGGAAAAAAACCAAGCCCAGTTGCCTTTTGGAAAAGCATCTTTGGGATAACATGACCTGGATGATTGAGAATCTCCATAGACATTCCTAGGTCGACCTTCCCCAGTTTGGATACTCTCCACAGGTGTAGTCTTCACATCCCAGAACGTTCAGTTGTAGTTTTCCTGTCAGGAATTCTGGGAATTGAAGTCCACACATCTGGATAATGTTGATGTTGTGGATCTGTTCTAGGTTCATTTGAACCAGTCTTCTAACATGATGTAAAGTTAAAATCAAGCTAAGCAGATTTTGCACCTTTTAAAAGACTATTTTTTGCTTAATCACTTGGGGAGTAAATCCAAGTGAACTTAATGGGGCTTAGCTCTAATATGCTTACGCTTGTCTTAGGAAAAAATGTTAATTGAAGATAGTATATTGTAAAATAATTCCCTCCTGTTTGGGGACTAATGGAGGGGAATAGGAGAATTTTAGAGTCATCAGAGTAAAGTATTTAACATTTCCCTCCTTTCATTTAATTTTGAAGCTACTCCATTTCCAAGCAGCTTCAAGTGCTTTACTTGTGACAACGTTATTGACAATTTCAACTGTAACAGATGGGCTGAAGATAAGTGGTGTCCTCAGAGTAAGTATATGGAAAGCATCTATTTTAACTTTTCCAATTAACTCAGTCATATTAAGGGCATCAGGTGGTTAGCAGGACTTAGCAGTCCAAAGAACTAATGGCCTCTGGAATCTATAGCTGTTTTCCTGGATTCACTTCAATGTTACATGAGATTAACAATAAAGGTGAAGTCTATGTATACTTCCACCTGTCAGATTTATAGCTGACTGTATGCTTATCTATAGTATCCTTTTGAGGTGTCAATATAAAGTTTAACAGCCAGTATCTACCTTGTACGGCTGTTCCCTTTCTCGTCTTGTTTTGTTCAGTTGCGCTGGAACTGAGCAAAACAAAAGGAGAATCCTTTTTCATACGATCCAGAGCAAGTCAACATTAAACAGAAATTTAGTTAACCAATAAAAAATATTTGTAGCTCAGGATTAAAATGAGAGGTCCTTGGTGCGCTTGTTTGTTTTCTTGCTTGTTTGTTTTCTTGCAGATGTTTCATTAGCCAAACTAGGTAATATCATCAGTGCTAGTAAGGGGTGGGATTTGCTCTCAGTTTATATTCTCAGTTTATCTTCTAGTGTCAAACTGGCGGCCAGTGGGCTGGGTGCGTCACATGCAGGCCATGCCCACCCCAGCTCCGCTTAAGGAAGAAACATCATGACACGTCATGTGACAGCAACATGATGCAGCGAGTTTGATACCCATGTTCTAAATGCTTGTCCTGTCAGTGTTTTTTTTTTAAATTACATTTATATGCTGCCCTTCTCCAAAGACTCAGGGCGGCTTACAATTTTGGGATACAACCCAGTGTGCTCAGCAATAGCCTTCATTCCATTGTATATGCCTGCTTATTACTAAGCAGCATTTTTACAAGGTCAGCTTATTGCCCCCAACAATCTTGGGTCCTCAGTTTACCTACCCCGAGAGGATGGAAGGCTGAGTCAACCTTGAGCCTGGTGGGATTCGAGCCTACAAGTGCCTTCGAGTGTTGGTGGGGGTGAAGACCAAAACCACCAGCAATCAGCACTGAGATGAGTATAGATTAACTCCAAGATTAACATCATACCAGTAAACAAATAATATCCCAACCAAGGAACTGGCAAATTAACTAACAGGAAACAGCCCAATCAAAGAGCCTCCAAAACCACTCCCACCAGCACTGACAGGGCAGGCCACTAGAATATAAACCGAGAGCAAACCCTACTCCTTACTAGTACTGATGATATTACCAGCTTGGGTAATGAAATGTCTGAAAGAAAACAACAAGCACCAAGAACCCCTCAGAAATTAATTGATTGATTGATGTGCTGACCATCTTGTTGGCAGGATATAAATTTAATACATGCATTCTGACACTGATGTATTATAAACTTCCCAACCTGAAGCCCAACAGACTTGAGAAGTTCAATCCCAGAATTCCCAGCTATTAGAACTATTGGTTTCTCCTCCACCATCTGCCCACTCTATGGAGCTGCAACACAGCTGCCTTTCCTTCTGGATGGATTTTTTTTTTGCCAAGAGAATATAGGAAGGGTGGATATACACATTTTCCAACCATTAGGGGGAAAAAAAATCACTTGGGGCCTTCATGTGGTAGAATCCCCACCAGCAATATGGTAGGGGGTTGTACATAATTTCCACAATTTGGAAAAATCTGCAGCCAGTGGAAAGCCAGGGTATATGTTGATGTGTGGACTGTCATCATTTCCAAAAAGGAAAAGGATCAGGAAATGTATACCCTAAGGTTAGAGAATACAGGAAAATATTATATGCAATGGTTCCAGTCAAGAAAAAAAACTTGGTTTGTGTGTCAATAATTTTAGGGCAAGTATTCAGATGTTAGCAGGATTTTGATTTTTAGTGAAAAAGCTAAGTCAGCATGTCTGAGCTTATTAAATATAATTGTAAAAGAATCCTGATGTTCTCTTCTTCTCTCTTTTCTCTCTTTCTTTTTTACTGTTTAGACACTCAGTACTGTTTAACAGTCCATCACTTTACTAGTCATGGGAGGAGCCTCTCTGTCACCAAGCAATGTGCTACCAGGGAAGAATGCCATTTTGTCGGCTGCCATCACCACAGAGAAACTAGTCATACAGTAAGCATTACATTTTGGTATAAAGCTAACCCTTAGAAGAAAGAGAGCCCTCTCTGTGCTGTAGATGGAATCTCCCTATGGGACACTTGGCAATATTGATAGACAGCAAAAGACAAGGTTGTGTTTCTGCCTGAGATGGATCCAGATGAGTCTGGGGTTTCTTCCTGCATTTATCTCTCTCTCTCTCTCTCTCTCTCTCTCTCTCTCTCTCTCTCTCCCTCCCTTCCCTCTCTCCCTCCCTCCCTCCCTCCCTCCCTCCCTCCCTCAAAACAGTCTCAGGAGTTTTTATCTGTCATAAAATAGCTCTTAGTGTAAGAGGGGTGAGGAGGAATGGATCGCTTTCCAGATATGGAATTAAAGCTGTTTGATTTCATAGTTTCTCGACTCATTTAAAATACTGGTTCTCATGTAATTCAAAGATGATTCTTTAAACTAAAGACATTTTACTCATTGAGTAAATTTTTAAGGTGAAATATTAACCATCAGGATAAACACTGTGACTTCCTTTAAGTAAACCGCACCAAACTTGATTGCAGGAAATACGACTTCAGCAACAGAGTGGTCAATGTCTCGAATGCTCTACCTGACTCTGTGGCTTCTTCCTGAAACCCCAAAAACTTTAACCTTAGACTGTCTACTATTGACCTCACCCCTTTCCTAAGAGGTCTGTAGGGGGCGTGCATAAGCGCACCAACGTGCCTACCGTCCCTGTCCTCTTGTTTTATTTTTCTTAAACATATCCATTTCATGTATTCATAACTATGTTTATGCTCATACCTATTATCTAATAATTGCTTGACAAAATAAATAAATGAATGAATAAATAAATGAATGAATAAATAAATAAATAAATAACATTTCAGTACATATAGGCACATAACATTATCTCAAATAGACCAACAAAACATATGTATACCTAGAACTGTGGTAATAATGTAATGAGGTATCAAAACTCTTAAGGGGAAAAGGAAATACGCATTATAAATTAAAACTACTCAATAAAAACTACTCTAATGCATTATTACTGAGGTACAATATTGAGAGCTAGTTTGGTTAAGGTACCAAGTTAGAGACGTGGAGATGTGATGTTCTTGGTGGTCCCTGAGCTTGCTTGTTTTCTTGCAGGCGTTTCATTACCCAACTAGATAACATCCTCAGTGAGAGATGTGTGTTCTAATTCCAGCTAAGGCACAAAGCCAGTTGGGTGTCTTTTGGGTCAGTAACTACTTCTCAACCCTAGACAAGAAGCAACAGCAAATTATTTCCACCAAAAAATGTTACCAAGAAAATGACAAGAACTTGTCCGGGAGTTGCCAAGAGTCAAAGACTAACTTGAAGGCACAAAACCTACCCTCCCTTAGCTGATACTTGATGACAACAGCACTTTTGCAGTGCTGGGTGGCAGGCAGGCCCCTACTTGCATATTCATCCAAACCGAAGCAGATTCTCAATGAGGAATAAGAAATGACAGAACAGCGATGCTAAAATGGATGCCTATTTTGCTACCACATTTACATCAATAGCACCACCTCAGGCTCCAACAACTTCACACACAAGGTTAGAAGTGCTCTTCTAATGTGACAAGCCTTGATCTGCCAGCAATGTCCCTCGGGATTCAGTGTAAGACAATTAGGACACGCTTTGCACAGAAAAATGAACGGACACAGATATGATGACTCAAAACTAGTAGTGTCAGAGCATTTCAACCTCCTGTGATCCTCCATTATAGATCACAAAGTAACCAATTTGGGGAGGGGACCCCAAACTATACTAGCTGAGCAAGTCACAGCTGAGCTCATAAACATTAAAAGTATTCAGGATGACTCAAGATATCAGCAAACGCGATGGGTATTTAACATATTACAGATTGTTACATTTGATAAGGTACATGTAATGTATCTTACACATAGCCTGCATCCATCTTCCTTTCTCTTTTTCCTCATTCCCCTTTAAACCCCACTGATGTCTAGCTACTCCATTGTATCTGCTAAATGAACTGCAGGTTATGAAGGCTTATGCCTTTTAATAAATTTGGTAGCCTGAAAGGGTGCTCCCTGATTCCTCCTGAATGTTGGTTGCCGTAGACTAACACATGACTTTCCTCTCACAATGCCTGCTTTTTATATCTCACGGATTAAAATCTGGGATATTTGCCAGTACTGTTGCTAAGAAAGCTCCCTGTTATCTTCACTATCTACAATGCCACAAAATTCTCTTATCTACTGCAATCTTGTTAGTGATTTCACAGTTCTAATGGCATAAGCATTAAGCAAGTGTTCTAAAACCAAAGACAACAAGGGGAAAAAAAGTAGACTTAGGGCATTCTCAACTTGTGTTCTAAATTTAAAATAGGGAGAAACATGCTATCGATTTGTGATTTGGGAGTTGAATAAAAGATATGAAATACAAGTCAAATTTATTTAAGAAATCTCTTCAGAAATCTCCAAATAATTATACTAATGTTTAAATCTGTATTTAAATAAAAATGCTGATTCATTTTCTCTATTCTGAACAAAAGCCATTAATTAAAAATTTAATATATTTTTTTTAAAATGACATTTATATGCCGCCCTTCTCCGAAGACTCAGGGCGGCTTATAATTTTTGGGATACAACCCAGTGTGCTCAGCAATAGCCTTCATTCCATTGTATAATTGCCTTAGTGGCCCTGAATTCAAGAAGAAGAAAAACTATGATCTAAAAGAAGGAAGGAAGGAAGGAAGGAAGGAAGGAAGGAAGGAAGGAAGGAAAGGAAGAAAGAAGGAAGAAGAAAGAAAGAAAGAAAGAAAGAAAGAAAGAAAGAAAGAAAGATGATAGATGGGGGAGGGATAGGAAAAGAGAAACGGGGGATAAGGATAGGGAGAGAGAGGGAGAGAGAATGTGCCATCAAGTTGTGGAGAAAATCTCATTGACAATTTATCCCTAACCTGGTCATACAAATCTTCTAATGTTACAGTCATCACCATTGTAATTGAGTCCAACCATATTGCTGCTAGTCATCCTCTTCTCTTTCCTTCCATCTCTTCCACCATCAGATCCTTTTCCAGAAAGATAAGTCTTCCCATAATATTCCAGAGTAATTTGAAGCTGGTGTATTTGTTCTTCAAATGAGAACTGGATTTATTTATTCAATGACCTATTGGTTTATTTTGTTGGCTAGTGTCCTGCTTGGAAATATTGTAGAATAAGTTTTATTTAAACTAGTGGATAAGAATCTGTAAACCACCAATAGAATAGAAAATAAGAACTCAATATTGTACAATATGGTAAATATTTTTGCATAGCTTTTCTGAAACCCATCAGGGTCATCAACCTTCTCTAACACCATAGAATAATTTTAGCCACAATTTCTTTAAGAGAAAAAGGTGAGGTAAGATTAGTAATCTAATTCTGTGAGTTGTGGTAATTTTACATTTTGTAAAAAGAAGTCTATCTCATATGCTGGTAAGAAATTGGAACTTACCTAATTTGAAATAATTTGAAACGGTTTATGAATAAGTCTAAAATGTACACCGATTTTCCAAGGATATCATAAATTAAAGATTTGCTTAGTTAGTTTTAAGAAAAAAAATCCATAGCTTACTCTCCCCTTTCCCTTTATCATTGCCTTGTACAAAATAATACAATTTCCAATTTGGAAGCTTAAATCTTGTTGAATTTATATTTTGCAGAAACCAGAGTCCTATATTGTTTTAGGAGATGGATGAGAAGCAGAAATGTTTATCTTTATCAGAAGCATATACAATAATATGACCTCAGATGAGGTCATGTGATTTAGCACTATCACATATCAATCACAGTCATGAAATCCAACCCCTGTTAATATGGGGGGGGGGGAATCTATCATTTTCTATCGGCTTAAATTATCATTCCACAATGCTCTGTTGAGAAGCCATTAAAAGAAATATTCCAGTTGTTGTCACCTAAGGCAACTTGCTTCATAGTAGTATGATTTTGACAACTCAGGACAGTCCACACTTTTAAAAAAAAATTGTATCTCATATTTTTTTCCACATATAACGCAAGATGGTAAATATGCCTAATGCTCTTTCCTACTCTATTTTCTATGCAACAACAATCCCTGTGAGATAAGTTGGGCTGAGCCAAAGTGACTGGCCCAAAGTCACCCAGCTACCTTTTCATGCCTAAGGTGGGGCTAGAACTTTTTGACTCAAGGGCCACAATGGGTTCTTAAACTGGACCGGAGGGCCGGAACAAAAGCATGGATGGAGTGTTTGTGTGAACTAATATAAATTCAAAGTTAGATTACTTCACGTAGCCTTCTGGGAGAGCAAGAGAACCCTCTGCTCTTTCGGCTCTGTGGGCTGGATAGAACAGCCGAACGGGCCTGTATCCGGCCCCCGGGCCGTAGTTTGCCCACGGCTGGGCTAGAATAAGATGACCAGATTTTAACATTGGTAAAGCGGGACACCATTGACCGGGGGGGGGGTTTCTTGATTAAAAATTTGGTCTATATTATTTGTTATTATTAAAGTTTAACATTATAAAATTAACAAAAATAATATAAAACTCATATCCTGGCGAAATAGCCACATGGCTGCCGAAAACTGTATATTTCCTTCCCGTTCTCCCACTGTTCCCTAGCTTGTCATGCATTCTTTCCAAAAATTGGGACTTTTTTAAAACGCCGTGGGACGCAGGACAAATTGTTAAAAATTGGGACTGTCCCACCAAAAGCGGGACGCCTGGTCACCTTGGACTAGAACTCACAGTCTCCTGGTTTTTTGATCAATCCCTTAAGCACCATACCAAAACAGCTCTCCTGGCCCAGTATAAGCCACCTACTACTCTTTAAGAGCAGGAATGGACAATATCAATCTTCTCCCACTCATAGCCCAGGGCACATGCTTCCCACACCTGTGTTTTCCCACATTCATTCAGAGCTGCTGTTTTCCAACTGCAACCATCTTAGGCCCTTCGGAGGGAATGGCCTCTATTGCCTTGTTTCAGTCTAGTAGCAGCACCAATGCAGATTGGTTTAAGTGCCTAACACACCCTGCTTCTCCAGTGGCTGATCATTGCCTTATGAAGTTCTTTGCTGGACTTCTGGTGTCTGCATTTTTTAAAATAATCTAGCAGCAATCCAATGATGGAAAGTCAAGTCCGTGAACTAATCTCTCCACTAAAAAGTTCGTGTATGCCTTCATTTGTGAGTTCATGTTGCATTCACCCTTCTCAACTGCAGTTCCTGTCTAGATTAGAGGAAGCATGTTATCTTTGATTTTCCCCTCTGCATATTGTACTGCAAAGCTTCCCTTTCTGGCCTTTTAAAATACATTTAAGAAATACGTCGACAGGTAGTCCTTGACTTACGACAATAATTGAGCCCAAAGTTTCTATTGCTAAGTGAGATATTTTATGACTTTTCTTGTCACACTTGTTAAGTGAATCACTGCAGTTGTTAAATTAGTAACATGGTTCTTAAGTGAATTTGGCTTCCCCATTGACTTTGCTGGTCAGAAGGTTGCAACAAGGGAACACATGACCCTGGGACACTGCAACCGTCATAAATATAAATCTGTTGCCACGTGTCTGAATTTTGATCATGTGACTGTGGGGATGCGCCAAGAGGCGTAAGTGTGAAAATTGGTCTTAAGTCATTTTTTCCAGTGCTCTTGTAACTTTGAATGGTCACTAAGTGAACTGTTGTAAGTATTGTATTTCTGTGAGGCTGAACTATCTTGATGTAACATTTCTATGGACCTATAGAAGAACATAGGATTGAAAGAACCACCTATTCTTTATTGCCTTAACCATTGTAGCATGGGAGTCATAATGGTACCATAAGATGGAGGGGAGGAAGGTGTGATGATCCAGAGTGTAACACAAATGTAACAAAATCCAAAATGTAAATAAATGTCCCTTAATGTCTCCAACTTGGCTCCACTGTTCAGTAATTCTCAGTTGGAGATAAAACGTACTCAAAAATAGTCTTCAAAAGAAAGCAATACAGTCCGAATTTAATGAGCAGATAGAGGTGAAATAAAAAACCAAACAAACTACAATGATGAAATGTCCACAATGGACCAGGATAAGTAATTACCAAATTCAAGGAGATAACAAAGCACAGTCTGTTGGAAGAACGCCAACCAAGATAACTTCAGACCAAAATAAAACACGCTTTGCTTCTGGCAACCTGTGTTTTAACCGTCTCTCTTATATACTATTCTCCCCAGTTGTAACCAGTGAGGAGGATCATTGCCGCTTCCTCTCACAAGCCAAGTTGTTGCCTTCTCCTTTCCTCCCTGCGTGCCCTAGGATGCAGAGGGGATGAGCCTGGTTCTTCCTCTGACTGCCCTTCCCCAGCCTCCTCCACAACCTCCGGAGCCACACCTCCACTCCCTATTGGCTGTTCCTCCTCTCCCTCAGAGTCCGACTCTACCAAGGGCATGACAAAAGGTCTGATTCAGTGTCAAAGGAAATAATTTGGGAAGCAGACATGAATGCAGCTATTGACACAGATCTCTGGAAAAGTCGAAGACAGGCATGGAGACTAGTGAGAAGGGAATAATCCCTTAAAAACAGGGGTATTCAACCCTCAGGCTGTGGCCTGCTACGATTTGAATCAGGCCGGTCCACAAGCCGGATAGGTTGGGGACCGCTGCCTTAAAAGAGGCAACAGATGGGATGGTCCACATGGAAGCCAACCAATAAGGACAAGGAGCAGAAAAACGACCACTTGGTGGCCTTGCTTGACTGAATATCAGCCCAACCCAGGGCTAAGCCACCACAATTCAGGCCAACATTGTTGAAGGACTTAAGAAACCTCTGGGAGCATTCGGGTAGGCAAGCAGCTTAGGCTGTCATGTAGAATTACTTTATGTCACACAAAACGACAACTTTAGATGGAAGGAATGAGAGATTTCCCTCAATTTCATTATGCTTCGACCCGCAGAAGAATGGCAGACTGTAGTTTATGATTCCATACAAGTGCAAAGCAAACATAAAACCGTACACTTTAATACCCTGAAGCTCTTTACTTTTTTTCTCTCCTTTTTTCCCTTTTCTTTCACATTTCTAGCCCTGAGGCTTGCAGTGGTACACATAGTGAAATATGGGCTTTGCTTAATACAACCTCAGAAGCAAAGCAGGGATGAATAACAGTTATTAAGATTCATAGCACAAAATGAGGCTTCGATGCTCAACATGGCTATCATGAGTTCTTCATAATCAGTAAAAGCAGGATTTATTACGCTGAATATATGCTTGGTTGAATTATAAATAATTCAAGATTCAGATTTTCATCTATGTAGAATTTAGATTTTTTTTTTAAGTACAGCTCTGATAATGTGGGTTCTCAGCCTTTGCGCTGTTTCTGGGAGCTGTATGATTAGTTTGCTAAGAGACTGTTTACATATGCCTAAATATGTTTTGATCTGTACAATCTATGGACTCTTCCTGAGTGAGGGCATGAGCCAAATATGTATCAATGCAGTATATAATTGGAAAGATGCTGTGTTTGGGAACCTCACTGCCCACTTTTGGAATACCGTTCTTGATTAAGTTGTCTCTCACAAGATGATAATTATGGTTACTTTCGTGATCATCTTGATGTAAAACTAATAAAACTAATGTGTGCACTAGAACATTCCTCATTGCTGCTCAAAAATGCAGATTCTTTTTCTGTGCACAAAGGAAGGCAGACTTCTGTATTATGACTGGGAAGCATGCAGCATGTTAATAGTATTGTATTATGTTGCATCATGTTGGTTAAACTGCAGCATTGACATTTGTTTCCACATCTTTTCTTGGGAACAGACAACTGTTGCTTATTCATTTTTCCTGCAACAATAACAAACATTCAGCAATTTGCCAAATTGTCAGTGTATTCTGTATTGGAACACTGTACTTCTGTACTACAGTACTTCTGTAGGTACTGTATTTTTTTTCTTGGCCTGAGAACCAGGATCACAATAAAATTGAAGTGTCAGTATATGAAGGAGTGTACAGTTTATTGCATATTTTAGTTGTAAGTGTCCTCATAGCTTCTGTCTCCTTTATTTCTTTGAATAGTGAAGGCTAGCGAGAATGTTCTTTCTTCTAGCAATCTCTTTAAATACGTTATTAGGTAATACAGCAGTATGTTATGCTGCACATAACCTTTGTTTTAATTCCAATTGATTAGCAAAATTCTATGTAGATTTTAAAAGTTTTATTACAATATATGCTGCATATAACCCATGTTTTAATTCCAATTGGTTAGCAAAATTGCTATGTAGATTTTGAAAGTTGTACTAGTCTTTGAAAAGACTCCCAAGGAATCTAGCAGCAGCTATTTAATATATTATTAATAATTTATACAGACCTGGATGGTAGATATATTGTATATCATAAGGTGATATTTTCTGTTAGTTGAAGATTGTATTTTAAAATGGAGCATGTGTTGCCTCTAAAAAGAAAGCATCTCTTTTCTTCAAAGAGGATTATAATTTTCATGTGCAAATTGATGCAGATTTATTGATTGATTCCTTTAATCAAGAAGCACTATGGCTTCCATGTAATAACATTATCTATTACAATTTACAGGAATGCGTTTCCTGCTGTGAAGGGATGATCTGCAATGTAGATGTACCCACAAATCACACAAATGCTGTTTTTGCGGTACTGCATGCCCAGAGGACATCAGGAGGTAGCAGACAAACTATTAGCATCTCCTTGCTGGTCATGCTCATCATAGTTTTCAGGTTATGACATGACTCTCCTCAGGCAGAAGGAGTTTGTTGTCTGGAGTTACGTGAAGACAATCTGTGATGAAGAAGGAGTTCTAAGAAGTCTGTTGTATGGATAAAAGCACTTCTGGGTATTTGAAGACTGCTGGTCATAACATGGTAATGAAGACACTTTCAGATATTGGTGCCAAGAAAACCAAGCATAATAGCCAAATATTATGTCAACTTGACTAGTTACCAGAAATGTCAGAATTCTTTGTGTGGAACATAGAACAATTTGTGCCTTGACACATTATTGTAGCAAGTTATTACTGTACAATTTTGAAGTATTAAAATTGTTCTTCACCTGAAGTGTTTTTGGAAGCGGTGATACCAAATTCTTATTTTATCAAAATTCTTCCTAGTTTTGAGTGGTCCCTACCTACCTGCAGTCCTGACCCATATCTGATGCTGTTCTAACTTTTTGCTGTCCCTACTGTGAGGTTCTTTATTCTGAATACTACAGTAGCCACTGTAGCAGCATTGTCGAATTGAGGGAGAAAGAGATGGAAATTGTATGATTTGGTAATAGTCTATTTTGGGTATGGAGACATCAGCATGTGTCTGACTATGCAAGATTGGATTGATGCAATGAGTAAATAATTACTAGGTGTTCTTCAAACAGATAGAACAGTTAGCTCCACACCTCAAATATCCATAACAAGACTGTGCCTTTTCTCTACATTGTCCTTGCTGGGCATGATTTCCAAACACTATCACTATGGTGGGATTACCTCTTCGTGATGAGTTGCACTTATGCTGGAGGACTGGGGAATTATCAAACCATCTAGGGAAGTAGAGAGTTCAGAACAACTAGCTGGTTTGCTCTACACTGAGAAATATGAACGGAAAAGGGTTATGATAGTTAAACATAGAGTAATGGGCTTCCAACTCTGCTTGAAGTGCACAATATTCAAAAACTTGTTTTCTAAGTGATCCAAGATACAGGTGAAACTCGAAAAATTAGAATTAGAATATCGTGCAAAAGTTCATTTATTCCCGTAATGCAACTTAAAAGGTGAAACTAATATAAGCTTTATATCTCCACCCCGGACCAAATCAGTGATGCCTTCTCCGTGATGTCCCGTTGTCTGGATGTGGTATGGATCTGGATGGGAAAGAACAGGCTCCGGCTCAACCTTGCCAAGACTGAGTGGCTGTGCATACCGGCATCTCGGATCCAGGATATTCCACCATTGGTCATGGGGGGAGAGGTGTTGCCCCCCGTGGATAGGGCTCGCAACTTGGGTGTCCTCCTGGATTCTCAGCTTAGTTTGGAGGATCAGGTAGGAGCTGTGACCAGGGGGGCGTTCACCTGGTGCACCAGTTGCGTCCCTATCTGGACCGAGATGCCCTGCGGACGGTCACTCATGCACTTGTTATTTCCCGAATTGACTACTGTAATGCTCTCTACATGGGACTTCCCTTGCGGACCACTCGGAGGCTTCAACTGGTACAGAATGCGGCCGCGCGGGTTGTGATGGGAGCATCCCAATACTCCCATATTACACCCCTCCTGCGCAAGCTACATTGGTTGCCGGTGGCCCTCTGGGTGCTGGTATTAACATATAAAGTCCTACATGGCTTGTGTCTGGGGTACTTGTGGGAACGCCTCCTGCCAGTGTTGACGACCCTTCGCCCTGTACGCTCCCACAGGCAGGGCCTCGGGGTGCCGTCAGCCAGACAGTGTCGGCTGGCGGTCCCCAGGGGGAAGGCCTTCTCTGTGGTAGCATCCACCCTGTGGAACTAGATCCCTCTGGGGCTCCGATTAGCCCCGGACCTCCGTTCCTTCTGCCGCAACCTGAAGACCTGGTTCTTTCAGCAAGCCGGCCTGGACTGAAGCAAAGTGGGGCGGGTTTTTAACTGTATTTCAGATTAGTTTTATTGTTTTAGTGTTTATTGGGCTTGGGGATTTAATAGTGTTTTAATCTATTTAATTTGTATTGTGTATTTTTATGCTGTGAGCTGCCCTGAGTCTCTAGGGAGAAGGGCAGCATACAAGTCCAATAAAATAAATAAATTAAATAAATAAATAAATAAATGAGATAGACTCATTACATGCAAAACAAGATAGTTCAAGCTGTGATTTGCCATAATTGTGATGATTATGGCTTACAGCTCATGAAAATCCCAAATCCACAATCTCAGAAAATTAGAATATGACATTCAATCAATAAAACAAGGATTGTACATAGAACAATATCGGACCTCTGAAAAGTATAAGCATGCATATGTACTCAGTACTTGGTTTGGGCCCCTTTTGCAGTGATTACTTCCTGAATGTGGCATGGCATGGAAGCTATCAGCCTGTGGCACTGCTGAGGTGTTATGGAAGACCAGGATGCTTCAATAGCGGCCTTCAGCTCTTCTGCATTGTTCGGTCTCATGTCTGTCATCTTTCTCTTGGCAATGCCCCATAGATTCTCTATGAGGTTCAGGTCAGGCAAGTTTGCTGGCCAATCAAGCACAGTAATCCCACAGGCATTGAACCAGGTTTTGGTGCTTTTGGCAGTGTGGGCAGGTGCCAA
Source organism: Naja naja (assembly GCA_009733165.1). Classification (NCBI taxonomy): domain Eukaryota; kingdom Metazoa; phylum Chordata; class Lepidosauria; order Squamata; family Elapidae; genus Naja; species Naja naja. The sequence continues at coordinate 221,938,775 of CM019148.1, read as the reverse complement.
GTCCTGCTGGAAAATGAAGTCAGCATCCCCATAAAGCTCATCTGCAGAAGGAAGCATGAAGTGCTCCAAAATCTCCTGGTAGACAGCTGTGTTGACCCTGGACTTAATGAAGCACAGTGGACCAACACCAGCAGATGACATGGCTCCCCAAATCAATACAGACTGTGGAAACTTCACACTGGACTTCAAGCATCTTGCAGTGTTTGCCTCTCCATTCTTCCTCCAGACTCTGGGTTCTTGGTTTCCAAATGAGATGCAAAAGTTGCTCTCATCAGAAAAGAGGACTTTGGACCACTGAGCAACAGACCAGGTCTGCTTTTCTTTAGCCCAGGTAAGACGCTTCTGATGACATTTGAAGCCCATGTCCAGGATCCATCTGTGTGTGGTGGCTCTTGATGCACTGACTCCAGCCTCAGTCCGCTCCTTGTGAAAGTCCCCAACACTTTTGAATGGCCTTTTCCTGACAATCCTTTCCAGGCTGTGGTCATCCCTGCTGCTTGTGCACCTTTTTCTTCCACACTTTTCCCTTCCACATAACTTTCTATTAATGTGCTTTGATACAGCACTTTGGGAACATCCAACTTCTTTTGCAATTACCTTTTGAGGGTTTCTCTCCTTATGGAGGGTGTCAATGATGGTTTTCTGCACAACTGTCAAGGTCAGCAGTCTTTCCCATGATTGTGATTCCTACTGAACCAGACTGAGACCATTTAAAGGCTCAGGAATCCTTTGCAGGTGTTATGGCTTAATTAGCTGATTAGAGTGGGACACTTTGAGCCTCCAATATTGCACCTTTTCACAATATTCTAATTTTCAGAGATTGTGGATTTGGGGTTTTCATGAGCGGTAAGCCATAATCATCACAATTATGGCAAATCACGGCTTGAGCTATCTTGCTTTGCATGTAATGAGTCTATCTCATATATTAGTTTCACCTGTTAAGTTGCATTACTGAAATAAATGAACTTTTGCACGATATTCTAATTTTTCGAGTTTCACCTGTAAGTTAATGTGAATCACCCCTGAGTTGTAGTTCAGTCTGGGGGGAAACAACATGTGTGAAACAGATTTCAAAGGTCATGGAATTTAACACTCTGTTCTGTTAAGTCTTGAAACTGTACAAAAAACAAATGAGATTTTTACTTCTGCAGTGTGCAGAATCCATTTTAAATAACAAACTGAGGTTCATGAAATTTCATGAATTCATGGAAACAGAATATGGACAAATATAAATAATTGGTATAAATAATACAAATAAAGAAGGCTGGAATAAGTGTTTACTGTAAGCCTTTTAGATAAGCGATGTGCCCATGTGTTTATAAATATTCTTGTTTTTTCTCTGTCTTTGGGAATTCAAGTTTACAAATGTGTTTATGCATAGTAAGTACCACATTAAACTAATAACTTTTCATTGGAAATCAGTGTTATATGTTCCTTTAATCATAACATCTGAAAGAAGTTTAATTTTACCTTTTTCTAAAGTTATACCAATTTCCTCAAATTGTTAAGTGGTTCCAAAGCTAAGGGTTATTGTTTTCCTTCCACCATCTCTAGATATCCGTCCAAGATATCTCAGTACATTTCTTGTATCATGTAGGAGCAGGCATGCAGGCTAAGTGTTGCTTAGAGTAGACAGGGTACCTTTGTTTTCTCTTCCTTGGCTGTCTCAACTGGATTCAGTAGCCTTGAAGTTTAACAATAGTTTTAAGCCAAATGAAAGTATAAAGAAAGAATTCATTTAGAGGTAAAACTTCAGCTTTGGGTTGAAAACAAACCTGGTTTGTTGGTAGCAGCTCCATGCAGGATTAAGGTCATAAACTCTTACATGAAATTTGTGGAGCTACTACCAGCTATTTAAATAATTCCAAGTTAGATGGACTTGAGGTTTCAAGTTAGTGCAAGGCAATATTCCATGTCCCTTCCTAGAACTTTGATTTGTAGGGTCAATGTCATTCATTCCAACTCACTATCCGTTAGTTAAATTGATTTCAAATTACCATTACTAGCAAATTGCCTATTATGCAATCTTTATTTGAATATTTCTTCATCCACAGTTTAGAATCATATCTAAATTAAATCCAAAGGAGTGCAAATTGATTTCTGAAACTTCAGAATTTTTGCTCAGCCCAATATCTGAATCCTAGATCTTAATTTATTCAGCCTAACAAGCTGAAAAGGGAGGGCTTTATATGGTGCAGAAGAGGTTGGGTGTTTCAAAGGATCTCTTTAACAAAAGCAACTGTTACAATCCACTAGATTCTAGAAAGTGTTGTGAATTTAATTTGAGTCTTAAAAAGAAGACATTTTAGAGATACATTGTCTTCATCATAGTGACATACAAAACTAAGTTGTCTCAATTAATTAAACATGCTGAATCATAGAACACAGAATAACAGAGTTAGAATGGGACCTTGGAGGTCATCTAGTCCAACCCCCTGCTCAAGCAGGAGCAAATATTAGCCTCTACCTGGGATTGAACTCACAGCCTCCTGATTTTGAGACAAGAGCTCCACCTCTAGGCCACCACACCTAGTGATTACTTTATATATGAAACCAACATCAAACCGTGTTATGACTTAGCTTGGTATAGTGAGTCAGCCTATTTCTTCTGGGTACAATTTTTATGGACATTTTAATGGGCAAATTGTTTAGCTTTGTATCAAACCGAAATGAAAACCCAAGTCTCCTAACCAGCAGGAAGTATTCAACATAGAACCTCTTGAATCCTACATCTTTATCAGATAGCCAAATTATTTATTTTCCTTGTCCTATTTTCAAAGAGCAAATTAAAATGGCTCTACTTGGGCATTAGCAACGCGTTGACATGCTACAAATTGTCTATATGCAAAGATTCATCTGGATAGTCTTTGTTATGTGAAAATGTCCGTGTGTGTGTTTGTGAATGCATTTATATGTTTAAACTTGACACCATGTTTTTTCCCAGGTGAATAATGCTGCAATATGAAATAAACCTTGAAATAAGATCTTTGCAGTAAGCAATACTCATTGATGTTCCCCACCATGACTGTTGCTAAAAGATGAAAGCTTATATTTTTTTAAAAAAGAATATTCCTAGCATAATTGATAAAAATTATGGATGAGAGCTTTACCTACTACTATACTTTTAGAACAAATATTTTCTTTCTGAACAAGTTCGCTAAATATGAGCACGATAATTGCTGATAAGCAATTTTATCCATTTATATCAGTGGACTCATCAAGGTGAAATGAAACACAAAGACCCTATGATGAATCATTTTTCAATTAGTGTTCCAATTCAGTGGAAATTAAGTCTATTAGTGTAGTAATTATATTCAGGCAGGATCGCTATGTGGATTATTGCAATTATGTCTTTTTTAGTGGATAAATTTTCAAAGAGCAAAATATCTAAATTGTTAGCTGTCTGCTGAATAAACCAATTGAGTGGAACACTCAAATCCTGGTGTAATCCAAGACAGTTATACAGTAGTTACATCTTTTAAAGCTGCAAACCTACATATCCATGGTGGGGGAAAATACTTTGGAGGATGGGTAACCATGGAAAGTGGGATTATTAGTAATTTTTGGAATTCTAGAGGAGAACACAGCTAATCTGGCCATTAATTCCAACATCCTGCTCAGTCCAGGACTCTAGATTTAAGCAAAAGTACTATTGTAAAAAAGAGTTGTTTGGAAAACATGCTATGCATCAGATTGTTGTTGCTGTTGTCTAAAAGTTTTAGGAGCATTTCATGTAAAATGAGGTATTTTAATTTTTTTAAAAAATTCATATTTATATGCCGCCCTTCTCCAGAGACTCAGGGTGGCTTACAAATTTTTTTTTGGAGCACAACCCAATGCGCTCAGCAATAGCCTTCATTCCATTGTATATGCCTGCTTATTATTATTACTAAGCGGCATTTTTACAAAGTCAGCTTATTGCCCCCAACAATCTTGGGTCCTCACTTTACCTACCCCGAGAGGATGGAAGGCTGAGTCAACCTTGAGCCTGGTGGGATTCAAGCCTGCACTAATTGCAGGCAGCTGGAACTAAGTGCTCAGCGTTTAACAGCCTGCATCACCAAGACTCTTATTGGAATAAATAATTTAAATTAATTAATTAAAAATAAAATAAGTATTAAGGCCATACTTTCAACATCATGATACATTTCTGAATGGGAAATCGTTTCCACCAGTGGGAGAGCTTTTTTTTTTTCTGGGTAAGTGAAATTGAACAACTCATCAACTCCATCTCTACTAGGGAGGTGTAACACCTTTGGGTTCTGCAGGCTGCACCAGGTTTGGGGAGGGAAATTGGAGGTTATGTCACAAAGGCAGGTAAGTTGTAGAGGGCAGAAGGAAGGGCCATAAAGGACAGGAGAAAGAGCTGCTACCCAGGCAAGAGTCAGATAAAAGGGGCCAGAGTCTGGACCAATAAAGTAACATATGTAAACATATCAGACAAGTAACTCCTAATTTCATGGAAAGATAAAGGGTGGGGAGCACATTCAACCTTGCAAGATTCTGTTAATACTGTACAGTGGTACCTTCACATTCATCATTAATTGGCTCTGGGAGGTGTGATCACTACCAAAAACAATGAGTATCCATTTTTTTCCATAAGGAAAAAAGGCAAATGACACCAACAAGTTCTAGTTTGTGCACTGAGTACCAAACAAATGATGAGTACAAGGATAAAATTTTCCCATTAAAATACATTGAGTAACCTCTTGAAAAAGCACCTTTGGGATATGGTGTACCAAGTTTGAAGAGTTTCAAAGCAGTTGCGTACCAAGGTACCACTGTATAGCTTTATAATAAAAATAGTACTGATTTGTACTGTATGGCATTGGTTTCCTAGTGTGGTCTAACTTCAAGCGATTACATAAATTCAGTACCCATTTGGGAAGAGAATGCCTGGGTTTATCCACTGCTAAGGGGTAAAGATAGTGCTTAGACCCTCCTATATGTAAAAAAAATGCTACCAAAGGAACACTGATATGGAGCCTTGTTTTTTCCAGTATTGCTCTAGAGAACCACACTGGTGTACAATTTCTACTGGGGAAATTAAGTTTACTGCAGCAAAAACAAGGCTTAAGATAGCTTAAACAGTCAGTTTCATACACTGCAGTCTGCTTTCCATATGTCATCATGTATTTTTAGTCTTCACAGTATCTGTTATTCCTGATGGGCCATTTCCCCCTCAGAGGTAATTACTTCTTTTTGTATCTACTTGTTTCAAAGATGTGCAGGCGGTTCCTTCTAGCCCTCTATGGCAGGAGAAGCATGCCTCTCTTGAAGAAGATTAAAAAGACAAAAGATGCTATTCCTTTAATATCCTGAAGGTAGATAAGATAGCTATGATTGATATAACAGATTACTGGAAAACCACTGCATGAGACATCACTCAGTTCTTGCCCAGTGTAATACTTAAAAGTGAAAAGGGAGCTCGACAATACTGAAGGATTTGGAGATGTTGTTAATTACACATAGGAATGAGTTGGAATGGAATGGAACTTGCCAAAAATATCTCTTGGAACTGAAGACAGAACATAGATATCAGAAAAGATTTTAGGGAAAAATGGTCTTTAACCTTTCTTCCAGGGATGAGATTCTACAGGTTTGCACCTATTCGCTAGAACCGGTTGTTAACATTCTAAGCAGTTCAGAGAACCGGTTGTTAGAAGAAATTACTGGCCTAATCCTGTAAGGAAGGCAGGAAGGAAACATTCTGGTGTTGCTTACAGAAACTGCCTCTCCGCTAACCCTTATTACATTATTGGCAGGACTAGACTTCCTGTCTCAGGAACGTCTCTGGAGTTTTTTTTCCCCTCCTTTGCTGGTACTTTGCTTGTGTGGAATGACCATTCAAAGTTACAATGGCACTGAAAAAAGTGACTTACAACCATTTTTCATATTTACGACTATTGCAGCATCCCCACAGTCACGGGAAGCCAGACGAGGAGATGCGTGCCTCGATGTGAGTGATGTTGAGTTGGCCATGCCCAGCCAGTCACATTACCATCAAGCCATGCCCACCAACTAAGCCACGCCCACAGAACCGGTTGTTAAACAAATAGAATCCCACCCCTGCTTTCTTCCCTTTTTCCTGAAATGCAAAATATAAACTAGCAATGGGGGACAAGACAGAAAAGAACTCACAAAATGTAATGTAAATGCAGGCAAAACACCCCATTTGAGAACTTTCAAGAGTTCTTTGTTGCCTCTTCTCTTGAAAGCTGTACGTCGAAGACTACCTGTACAAGGAAATGAGACTTCATCTCCTGGCCACAATCACCACTACAATTTTTTTGATGCCTTATTCCCCTCACTCCCCCGGTTACAATCCTGCATTTTTTTTTCTTTGAAAGAAATTCTGAAAGCAAATTCTTATTCACCAAATCAAATAAAAATGGATAGGAAAAAATATATAATTTTCCTCTCTGACATTTTCCTGCCTGTTTGGTTAGGGAGGATTGCCTTCTGCTGCCCCGTTTTCTATCACTTTTGGTATCCTCAAAGGTTCCTACTTCTCAGTCTGAAAATCTCTTGAGGTTTAACTGAAAATGGAAGCTGTAGAGGCAGGGTTATTTATTAATTTATTTAGTGTATGATGATGTTACATTAGCCAGGAGACTACAATGCTAATGCAGAGTAATAGCTTGACTGGCTGTTTGCTAGCCCTGTTTGGTTCACACTCGCATACTTCCCTGTGGGCCACAGCAGAAAGAAAGACAAACAGCTTTTCCCAGCGTCATCCGAGGCCCTCTACTTTCACCAAAGCCGCCTCACAGGCATTGCAACTGGGAAGGTTCAGCACTGTCAGGAGTCTAACCATCTGCATGAAGTGCCAGCTCATCTCCCTACCAAAGCAGTAGTTATTTACTCGCATAGAATATGCTTTCAAATTGCTAGGTGGGTAGAAGCTGAAGCAAGTAAAGGGAGCTCATCCCACCGCACAGTGCTAGGACTCGAACCGCTGGAGCAAAGACCATCTCCAGCATCATTAAGCCACTAAACCACTGTGCCTTTTTAGGCAGGGATAATGGTGCTATAAAATTCAGAAGACAGTCATCAATCTTTCCCTCAAGTTAAATGAGAATGCAGAATAATTTTTTCTCCACAGCTACTCATAACTGCATTGCATAGGCACACTAAACATATCCTGACTAGGTCTGGGTGCAGAGCCAGAAAATTTGACCATGAAAACACTCAAGGTGATTTTGGATCACTTTCCCTTAGACCAACTTGTTCTTGTGAGGATAAAATGGAGGAGGCTCTCATTTAAGCCACCTTGAACTGTTGGTGAAAAGGGGAGAAACAGTCTGATATATTAAACTAGCTCATACCCGTGCTTTGCTATGAAACTATGTGATTGGGCTTAGTTTTGGGGGAAGGAAATAAGAAAAAAAATTCTGCTTCTGCCTACCAGCATCCATTGGTATTCATCTGGCTAGCATTCTGTTTGGAAACTGAGAGAGTATTTATGGGTGAGCAAGAAGGAGACAGCAAGGACCTTGGGCATGGCTTAGCTCAATTGTTCTGTACTAACAAACTGAAACTGAAACTCCTCTCCTCTGCTTGTGTTTTGCATTTGGGACAGATTTCTTTTCAGGTGGGGAGGGGGAGTAGAACTCCTTAGCATCAAAGTGTGTTAATAATAATATATGAAATACTAATACTCTGATGGTCATTTTGAAAAATCCTTTGTGAGCACCTAGAAGCCAAGAGGAACATATGTGCCAAATTTCAAGTTTGTAGGCTTTACGGTTCTGGAGATTTTGTGATGATGAGTGAGTGGCATTTCCCTTTTATATATATAGAAGATAAACATAGACTATACAATACTATTTCAAGTTAATGAACCATCCACAAAAGAGTATGTAATTCCATGTGAGTTAAGTATGCCTCTTCATATAACAATGAATATTGTAAATTCTCTCTCCTATAATTTAGGAATTGCCCCCTTGGGTCACTGCTTAGAATATCTAGTAAAATAGTTTTCAAATTCTGCAGAGGTTCATCCCACCAAAATGCTAAATGAAAGTGTATTATCACACCTTCCTCTCCAGCAAATAAAGCCAAGGAGCATATTGGTGTTAGAACTGGTCAACAAATAAATGCACCATTTTTAACAATGTCATTTTAATCTATCATAAGTACAATGGGTCCCTTAGTGTTTGTGATGTCTGCTGTTCCCTTTGAAAACCCTAACATTTGGATGGTGCTGCTGCTTCCCCCAGTCAGGTGTTTTTTTCCTTAAAACATTGGTCTCTCTCTCTAAGCTGTTCATGGCCCCCTGGGTGTCCTGACTAGTTGAAAGGCCCCTGACCTAACAGCCATAAATATTCAATATGTTTTGAGGTCAACTCTTTGTCCTATCAGGGATTAACACAAAGCCTTTTCTTGGTGGTCTCCTACTTACAATCCTGAGGCTCTAATAAGGGAAACATGTGCTAGTACAGAGTTCTCCAAACTTGGCAACTTTAAGACTTGTGGATCTCAATTCCCAGATTCTGGGAGTTGAAGACCACAAGTTTTAAAGTTGCCAAGTTTGGGGACCCCTGTGCTAGACAGATAAGCATTCTGTTGCTGTTCCTTAAACAGCCTTGAACTACCTTGTTACATCAAACCATCCTTCTGACTACTGAAGAATTCTCACCGGTTCATTTGAAAGCTACAGAGAAGGTGTGTCCCTCTATGACTGCACCCCGTTTTTTTCTCCAGCTTCCGGCAGAGCAAAACCATGGGTGTAGTCTAGCAGGAACCTTGGTGGATGAGGGGGTGATATTCCAAATTTTTACATGAATAGACGGAGATGCTTCCAACTTTTAAGTGTCAGCAGGAACCATTAAAACACACACACACACACACACTCCCCTGTAACAATTAGGCAAACACCTTTCTGGAGCTTCTCAGTGTTGTGATATATTTGCACAGAGGACATAATCTCTGTTATTACAGGATACAGTTTAAAAGGTCACCTCACAGCATTCCTTTGTTTCCCTCTGCGTTGCTGTTACTGTGCTTATCACGGGCATTTCAGTACAGCGCCCTTTATTTTTTGTTCCACTCTGAACAGGACAGGGAATACATCTGTAAAGCAGTCACAACATCATTTTTCCTTTAGTGCCCCTTATTCGGCGTTCAATAGCAGGACAGAGTATCGCCACACGTAATATGTTTACTATAGAGCGAGCCCCATGCAGTAATTCGAACCAAGATCTGGACTCAGATTCCCATTCTGCTATAAATTTTGTGGGTGATTTTGGATCACGTATTATCGTTATCCCTGCTGTGAAAGAAGAGACCCATGTACACTACCATAAAGCTCTCCCACGAAGTGAAATATATGGAAATTTATTGACATGAGAACATGTCCCTTTTAGATTTAATACTTACCCTTCAGAGGTGGTATTCAGTAAGTTCTGACAGGTTCTGGAGAACTGGTAGCGGAAATTTTGAGTAGTTTGGAGAACTGGGCAATACCACCTCTGTCTGGCCCCACCCCCATCTATTCTCTGCCTCCTGACTCCCAGCTGATCGGCTGGGTCTTCTTTTGTTGCCCTGTACAGGAGAAAGGAACTGGAAAGCAGGTTAGTGAGGTGGGGAGGGAATGGAGATTTTACAGTATCCTTCCCCTGCCATGCCCACCAAGCCATGCCCACAGAACCGGTAGTAAAAAAAAATTTGAATCCCACCACTGATACCCTTGGAGTATGTATTAAAACTATGGAAAACAGTTTCCTGAGTTTGAGACACTGTTGTAAGGAGGAAACACAGCATTCAGTTGGCTCACATTCACCTCCACTCAGTGTCATCTAGGATTGGACTACCAGAAAATTTGCTAAGAACTATTACAGGTAGTCCTTGACTTACAACCATTCATTTAGTGACCATTCAAAATTCCAATGGCATTGAAAAAAAGTGACTAATGACCGTTTTTCACACTTTACTATCATTGCAGCATCCACCTGGTCATGTGATCAAAAATTTGTATGCTTGGCAACTGACATGTACTTATGACAGTTGCAGTGTTCTGGGGTCATGTGATCACCTTTTGCAACCTTCCGACCAGCAAAGTCAATGGGGAAGCCGGATTCACTTAACAACTATGGTATTAACTTACCAACTGCAATGATCACTTAACAACTGTGACAAGAAAGGTCATAAAATGGGGCAAAGTTCACTTAACAACTGTCTTGCTTAGCAATGGACATTTTGGGTTCAATTGTGGTTGTAAGTCAAGAACTACCTGTGTGTTGTTCTTTTTAAAAGAATTCACAGATTTAAATCTGTAATCTTTACAAAATTCAGTTTGAGCTTTCTTCTGATCCTTCATGATTACCATTCATTGTGTTAATATGTGCAGTGATTTCACAGAGTCAGCATACTTCGTTTGCATGTACTATTTAGAAATAGCACTTAGACTTATATATTGCTTTACAGCCCTCTCAAAGCGATTTACAAAGTCAGCTTATTGCTCCCAACAATTTGGGTCCTCATTTTACCCACCTCGGAAGGATGGAAGGCTGAGTCAACCTTGAGCCTGGTGGGATTCGATCTGCCAAATTGCAGTAAGAGTAGCTTGCAGTACTGCACTCTAACCGCTGTGCCACCGAGGCTCTATATTTTATATATTTATATATTTACCTACCTATTTGTAAGTTTATTACAATAATGTTATTATAGAAAAGGATCCATTTTCCTAATATACAGCTAGATCATCAACAGAGATTTTAGGCTGAGTTGTGATCTGCAGATTATCACCAGAGTAATCTTTGTCTAATGGCATTCAGTCTGCAATACAAGTAGTCCTTAACTTATGACCACAACTGAGCCCAACATTTCTGTTGGTAAGTGAAACATTTGTTAAGTGAATTTTCCCCATTTTATGACTTTTCTTGCCACTGTCATTAAGTGAATCACTGCAGTTGGTAACTTAGTAGCATGGTTGTTAAGTGAATCTGGCTTCCCCATTGACTTTGCTTGTCAGAAGGTCACAAAAGGTGATCACATGAACACTGGACCCTGCAACCATCATAAATATGAGTCAATTGCCAAGCGCCTGAATGTTGATCACATGACTATGGGGATGCTGTAAGGGTCATGTGAAAAACGGTCATAAGTCACTTTTGAACGGCCACTAAATGAAGTGCTGTAAGTCAAGAACTACCTATATTCTTCCCCCTGTTATTGGATGGTGTCAAATTATGGCATGCTTTAGCTTCTACTAAAATCCCTATGTTCAGTCAGGTGATTCTTGCTTGAATGTATTTTTTTAGAAACATTTTATTGATATTCCAAAGTTTAAAAACATAAAGTAAAACTATATGCATTGTTATCAACATCAAGACATCTTTTACATTTCCTTACATTTTTCAATATATGATTACTTATTCCATTACCATTGCTTGAATGTATTATTTAATTTGCCTTCATATTGGGTTATATTCAGGGGTGGGATTCAACCAGGTTACTACTGGTTCGGTGCACACACGTGCTGAAAACCTTAAGCTGTGCTGCCTGGTCAGCTGGAAAGTGCTGTGGGTGGCTGCGCAGCATTTGAAAAGCCACTTTTCCCTGCTTTTTCAACCTCAGCTGTAGCACGCAAAGCAGCTGAGGTTGAAAAAGCAGGAAATAAAGATCAGGTAAGAGCCCGGGTGGGCAGGTGGGCCAAACAGCAGCAAACACAGAACTGGTTCGTGTCTGCTGCTCTTCACAGCTACTGATTCTATAGAGCCGATTCTATAACCCCTGGTTATATCTTGGGATTGAAATAGTCTAAATGAAAATATCTCAGGTTTGATCACTGGCTTCTTTAAAGAGGCCCTGATGCTGCATGTGCATCCATGCCTGCTGTTAAGCATTTGGGTATCCAAACTTCAGCACATTCCTGCTAGTTATACTCAGAAGTTACAGTAAGGATTTTTTAGAAGTTTATAACAATTCGCAGTCATACTATTGACAGTAACTGTAGTGCTGAAACTCAAACAACTAAAGAGAATTCATCTCAAAACCAGGACAGCATTGATAATAATAACTCAAATTCATTAGTGAAGAAATCTGTGGTTGCATTTCATTGAGTAGCTTTTTGGTCAAAAGAAAAGAAAATATCTTCTTATGTTGACATTATACAAGCTGTTTACAGGTTTACCTTAATTAAAGAAGACACAATCCGACAAAGTCAAGCATAGATTTGTCACAACACACATGCTCACATGTCAATCCCAATTCCTACTCTAGGCGCCTCTACCCGGTTGTGCTAGACAATGGCTACATATATCTCAGCAGCCATTGAGGGGAATTTTTATATATTTATTATTTCAAAATACATAGCACTTGTTTCTCTTCTAAGGCTTGATTAATAAGCCAAACTATATCAGTGGCCTTAACTAGAGAATGGTTGTTTCTCTTTCTCTCTCTCTCTCTCCTCCCTCCCTTCCTCTCTCTCTCTCTCTTTCACACACACACACACACACACACACACAGACATATCCCTTTCCCCAGGCATCACCTCTCACCCAGGGATCACTGGTTAAGAATGACTGCATTAGAGAATATGGTTTAAACGGAGCTGGAATTTTAAGAAGACTATCATTTGATCTACAGGTCTGTCTTGAAGCAGATTCTTTTAAGATTCAGTCTCTTTCAGGGATTTGATTCCAATTTATTTGTGTCTGTTGCTCATGAAGTATCTTCAAAAGCTGGAAGATACTATCCCAAATGGCAAGGAGGTTAAAGCGTGCATTGTAAACAAATCTAGGCAGCTGAAAGAAATTGTGAAAGCAATATCACTACAATGAAGAATTGTGATGAGGGGTTTGGTTTTGAAAAAAGTCTGGACTTTACAAATGTTTTCTATCTGGTTAGATCTTCAGCTTTGCAAAAAGTTCCTTCAAAAGTCACTGCAGATGACATCATGCTGTCATCTCCAGGTGGAAATTTATGTTCTGTGGCATGAAGTGCTAATGCAAGGCTGAGGCTAAATGTGTGATTTATGGAAAGAAAAGCTCAATCCCCACTCTTTTCAATCTCTGAATATGAAGGTGGAAAAGTTTTGGAAAGGAGTTTAAAAGCAGATTAGAGGTCTTAAAAACAAAGGGCATGTGGACTGCATATCTAATTTTTGCAGCCTTAAAAGGCCCAGGATTACACAAGTAACTGTACCTTTTGCTTATTTAAAAATAAATGGAATTGTATGATTTCTAGACCTGCTCTTTTTTCCAGTTTAAAGCATTCCACCTTCTCCTTGACACTGTATCAGGATTTGAAGTTTCCACTCAAATTTATACAAAGCAGCTGCTTGGTAATCTATAGTTCTGACTCTATTTTTTTTATTTAAACAATATTCAAGGATGGGGAGAGAAATTCTTCAATCCTGTACACTATTGCATCCCACTACTCCTACTTTGTCATGCCTTATTTTCAGATTGCTTGGTATCAGATGAATGGATTGGTTTTAGCTAAAATTTGGTACAGATGTGTCACAATTAATGCGAGTTTGAATAGTGCAATGTTTGATTTACTGTGAATTATAAATTGATAGAGGCCACACTTAATGCAAGCCAAAATTCACTTAATGCGAGGCTAACACATGCTTGGTTGAGGCTCAGGCATGCACAGTGGCAGTCAAGGTTTTAGATACTGTTAAGTTTGCATGAAGAGGCAGACGCGGAGTGATTCAGCTCTTAAGTTTATTTGTGACTTCAGCTCAGAACGGACCCAATTTGGCTTAGCTGAGGCAGCTATATATAGCCGGCTGCCTCGGCTGGCAGCCAATCAGAGTGCAGGGTTTTCCCACACTTTTTAACCAATGATTTCAAACACTTTACAAGAACAACCAATCAATTCAAACTCTGCATACATAACAGATACTGCTAATCTTCATGTGTGCAAAATGAAGATTGAGAAAGGGAAAGTTTGTTCAAGGAGAGCTCAAAAATGAAGATAGGTACACTTTATGCACTCTGGAAAGAGTGCAGAAAAGAGCAACAAAGAGGATTGCGGGCTGGAGGCTAATACATATGAAGAAGGTTGCTGGAATGGGGTATGTCCAGGGGTGGGATTCTACCAGTTCGCACCTATTCGCTAGAACCGGTTGTTAACATTCTCAGCAGTTCGGAGACCTGGTTGTTAGAAGAAATTACTGGCCTAATCCTGTAAGAAAGGCAGGAAGGAAACATTCTGGTGTTGCTTACAGAAACTGCCTCTCCGTTAACCCTGATTACATTCTTGGCAGGACTAGACTTCCTGTCTCAGGAACTTCTCTGGAGTTTTTTTTTCCTCCTTTGCTGGTACTTTGCTTGTGTGGAGTGACCATTCACAGTTACAAAGGCACTGAAAAAAGTGACTTACGACCATTTTTCACACTTACGACTGTTGCAGCATCCCCACAGTCATGAGAGGCCAGGCGAGGAAATGCGTGCCTCGATGTGAGTGATATTGAGTTGGCCATGCCCAGCCAATAACATGACCACCAAGCCACGTCCACCAGTCACATGACCACCAAACCACGTCCACCAACTAAGCCACGCCCACAGAACCGGTGGTTAAAAAATTTGAATCCCACCCCTGGGTATGTCTACTCTAATGAAAAGAAGGTCTAGGGAGACATGACAGCAGTGTGCCAGTATTTGAGGGGCTACCACAAAGAAGAGGGGGTCAACCTATTTTCCAAAGCACTATAAGGCAGGACAAGAAGCAATGGATGGAAACTAATCAAGGAGAGAACCATCCTAGAACTAAGGAGAAATTTCCTAACAGTGAAAACAATTTATCAGTGGAATTGTTTGCCTTAAGAAGTTGTGGGGTGCTACATCGCTGGAGGCTTTTAAGAAGAGACTGGACAGCCACTTGTCTGGAATGGCATAGGGTCTCCTGCTTGGGCAGGGAATTGGACTAGAAGACTTCCAAGGTTCCTTCCATTCTGTTATTCTTTCTGTTCTTTAGATACAGGTTTATCTTCCAGCTTGTTCTTTGTTCACTTGATTTATTTTAAACATTTATGAGTGCTAGAAGGTATTGTAGTAGGTTATGATCCATTAGGAAGCAATAAAAACACTAAAAACTTTAAAAAAAACCTGGATGGTAGTCTAGATAAGTATTTATTTATTTTTTATTTTAATTACATTTATATGCCGCCCTTCTCCGAAGACTCAGGGCAACTTACAATTTTTTGGGATACAACCCAGTGTGCTCAGCAATAGCCTTCCTTCCATTGTATATGCCTGCTTATTACTAAGCGGCATTTTTACAAGGTCAGCTAATTGCCCCCAACAATCTTGGGTCCTCAATTTACCTACCCCGAGAGGATGGAAGGCTGAGTCAACCTTGAGCCTGGTGGGATTCGAGCCTACAATAATTGTAGACAGCTGGATCTTAAGAGCAGGCATTTAACAGCCTGAGCCACCAAGTATCTTGCTATCACTTCCTGCACTACATAGTACAGCTTCTGAGTCATAGGACAGACCTGTGTAGGAGGTTTTTGTCATTCCTTGTAGGAATGATACTTGTTTTTATTTTGTTTTTATCTTATTTTCTAGGGCTACTCTGTGACTCAAAGGTGCTTTTTCGAGATGCAACTGAAATGTCTGGTTTTCCTTTGAAGACATTTTGCACCTCATCAAAGAAGCTTCTTCAGCTCTGACTGGATGGTGGGGAATAGAAGGATTTATACTCCTTGCAGACAGCTGGTCATTTGCATCCTTTTAGAGAGTTATTAAGGCCACCTGTTAAGGCCACCTGAGTGGTCATCAGGGTCACCTGAGTGGTGCAAAGACATCATCTATCTCCAGTCTCCAACACAGTCCTTTCAACAATTCCAAGAAGGCTCCACACCCATTTGCACTACTCAGGTCACCCTGACAACACAGATAAACCTCCAGGTGGTCTTAACCACTTGCTAAAAGGATGCAAATGACCGGCTGTCTTCAAGGAGTATAAATCCTTCCATTCTCCACCATCCAGTCAGAGCTGAGGAAGCTTCTTGGATAACAAATGAAAGATCTTCAAAGAAAAACCAGAAAGTCCAGTTGCCTCTTGAAAAAGCACCTTTGGGACAAAACCATTACCTGGATGACTGAGAACCTCCATAGACATTTAAGTACTCTGTGACTTCGTTAAAAATGGATTGAAGTTATTCATTCATTCATTCATTTATTGGATTTCTATGCCGCCCCATCTCCCGAAGGACTCGGGGCGGTGCACAATCATAAAAACAATACAAATACTATACAATTAAAAATGAATTAAATATGAAACCCAATAATCAATTTAAAATTAATAAAAACAATTCACTAAAAACCCCATCCCCTCCATCAGTCCAGGTCAGCGAGTTGGAACAGCCATGTTTTCAGGCCATGATGGAAGGACTGGAGGTCAGGGGCCACCTGAAGCTCCGGGGCAGCTGATTCCACAGGGTGGGCGCTCCCACAGAGAAGGCCCTAACCCTAGGGGTTTGCCAGCGGGCACCGTCTGGCAACGGCTGACTTAATTTAAGAGGGGCGGCTGGTAGCAAGTGCAACTCAGCTTTGCAGGAGGGTGTGACATGAGTATCAGGACACTCCCATCACAACCTGCATTATTCTTTTAAGCCTTTATTATATTTCTTTAATAAACACCTAAAATTACGTTTAAAAATGATCATTGTCTATTTCTATCAGGCTAGAATCAATTACCCTGTTTTCCAAAGAAATATCACTTTGAAGATGTGAAATCAAATATTGTGACCCATTTTGTGGGATTCATCATCCTCACTAATCGAAACCTACCTGTTCTTTGACATAAGGCACCTTGCAGGAAGGAACCTATCGTAAATACTGTAACCCTTTTGTGTGAGTTTTACAATAATTTCAGGGGTGAACCTGTATTCGCACGCCTGTATTCTTCAGTCCGTGCAGAAGACAAGCATAAAAACTCTCTTCTCTGCGATGGGAGTCTGTAAGAAGCCATTTTACCAGGGAAACTTTTGCCATTGCTTTCCATAAGTGTAGCCTGAAAGGCATTCTGCCTGGCTGGCTGGCTGGCTGGCTGGCTCTAGTATGCCTTGAAAGAAAGGAGAAAGACTGCAGAAACAAGGAGAGGGACTTAAACACCATGGCATGGCCCTTCACCTTTGGCATGGTTCCAGTGGTGGGATTCAAAATTTGTTACTACCAGTTCTGTGGTGGTTTGGTGGGCATGGCAGGGGAAGGATACTGCAAATCCCATTCCCTCTCCACCCCACTAACCTGCTTTCCATCTCCATCCTCCTGTGCAGAGCAACAGAAGACCCAGCCAATCAGCTGGGACTCGGGAGGATGGAGGCGGAGCAGTCAGAGGTGGTATTTGCTGGTTCTCTGAACTACTCAAAATTTCACTACTGGTTCTCCAGAACTGGTCACAACCTGATGAATACCACCGTTGGCATGGTTCTGCTAGCTTCTGGACCTGTGTGCTTCTATCTCCCTCCTGACCTGAAAGGACTGGTGGTTCCTGTTTGCTCAGAGTAAATCTCTTATGGTGATCTTTCTCTTCCTGCCTAGATCATTTCTTTGCCTCAGGGAGAGGCCTGCCTCATCCTTTTAAAATACCTCCATGGAGAAATATTCCAAGAAACGTGAAAACTGGAAGGCATTAAATCTTCTGTTGTCTTAATAAAGCAGGGATTCTGGTGAAAAGCATTTAACAAATGGGAGGGCAGAACCTCAGTGTGACAGAAGTGCCTCCACCTATACAGAAACAAAGGGTGTTTTCAAGGGAGGAGGAAGGAGAAAGGAAGGAAGGAGAGGAGGGAGGGATGGAGGAGGGAGGAGGGAGGAGGGAGGGAGGGAGGGAGGAGGGAAGGAGAAGGAAGAGGGAGAAGGAGGAAGGAAGGAAGGAAGGAAGGAAGGAAAGGAAGGAAGGAAGAAGGAAGGAAAGGATGTCTAAGGGAGGGAGGAGGAAGGAGAATACTAAGTTCATTAAATCAAAACTGTAGGTAGACCGTCTTTCTTTAGAAGTTAAAAATAAAGGCAAAGTTTCACCATCCCAAATTTGATACTGATATATTATAGAAATGTAGAGGAAGTTAATTGAGATGTGATTGCCAAAACAGAGATGCTCTGAAATCCTTCTAAGGTATAAGCACATACAATGTCATTTGCTTTTCAACAATGGGGAAACCTCCACTTCTGTAAAGTCTACTATCATGCAAGGATTTTCTAATACCTAGAGCTGTCAAGCATGCATAATTTGCACATTCTCATTTTTGCAGTTTTTCCCACTAGTATCTCATTTGCAATGTATAGCCTTCCTTACACCAGAACTTATTGCAACTATTTGGAATGTTTCATTTCTTCCACCCAAATGATGTCACTGGAATGAATATCATTGGGGTTTTCTGCACGTGAAAGGAAGGACTGAACGAATACTGCTTTGCATCCAGGCAGGTGTAATAATTCTTTAGCAGCCTGTTTCCTGCTTCCAGGTAGCTGTAAGTTTTATTCTTATTTGCCTCAATGGAAATTATGCCCACGCTGGTAGGTGAGATGTAATTTCCTGCTATAAAATTTCCAAAAAGGATTATGCATAAGATTTCATGGCAGCTAATTAAGCAATGCTGTAGGTTACTGTGACTTCAATGTGATTATCAAGTTGGTCCTTTTCACTAAGAGATTTCACTGAGAGTTGTTTTGGGTGCTATACATGACTTCAGATCAGGCTTGATTTTGGACTAGTCCCTGCAATTTTGGGGTAAGGTGGAAACATTTTTCAGAAGTGCTTTGCCTTTGTCTTCTCCCTAAGGCTGAGAGAGAGAGAGAGAGACTGGCCCAAGATCATCCAAAATCAACCAACTGGCTTTGTGCTTGAGGTGGAACTAGAATTCACAACCGACCAGTTTCTAGCCTGGGGTTTTAACCACAACACCAAAGCAGCTCTCAAGAATATATTTATGAATTAAATTAATAATTTCTAACTGGTTGTTTTCATGCAATCTCGTCCTGTGTGCCTTTTCCTTCTGAAATTAGATCTTGGGACATGATTCTCTGTGGACCTGTGTACATTCTAGCTAGGACAGGGGTCTCCAACCTGGGCAACTTTAAGACTTGTGGACTCCAGCATTCCTCAGCCAGCAGCTGGCTGAGGAACAGAAGTCCACAAGTCTTAAGATTAGAGGCTGAGCTTATGAACAGAAATAGTACAGTAATAAAGCTACAGATAATCTTGTGGATGAGGTGGTGCCAAAAATGTGGTGGGACTCATTTCCGGGGCGGGGGATGAATCTGCCTCGAGATGAGGTGGACGGTTGCTTTTGTGGTGTGGAGACAATAACTTGGTCCTCAACACCAACAAGACCAAGGAGCTTATAGTGGACTATAGAAGGAACAGATCAGACATCCAGCCCTTGCTTATCAATGGAGACCAAGTGGAGCAAGTGGCCAGTTTTAAGTTTCTGGGTGTTACCCTAAAAGAGGACCTGACCTGGGGTGCCCAGCAGCCCCAAAGGGCCCAGCAGAGACTATACTACCTGAGACTTCTCAGAAAACAACAACTGAATGAAAAACTGCTGGTGACCTTCTACTGCTGCAGAGCATTTTAACATACTGCACCTCTGTATGGTTTGTCAATTGCACAGTGGCAGATAGGAGAGCACTCCAGAGGGTTAACGTCATTGCCCAGAAGATCATTGGTTGCCCTCTTTGCTCCTGCTGCCTTAAAAAGTTCAAAACATTCTCAAAGATCCATCTCATCCCGGGAACCCTTTTTTTTGAACTATTCCCATCTGGCAGACGGTACAGAATAATAAAAACAAGGACAAATAGGCTGAAAAACAGCTTCTCCCAGGGCAGTAGCTCTGTTGAATTCTACTGTATAGTACAGTGTTGGTGGGGTGTTGAGGGTTTTCTATTCAATGTGTGGAGTGTGAAGGATGTGTGTTTGTGTTTATTATCATGGTCATGATGTGCACTGAAGATGGTGTTTGCTTTCGTTGTACGAGGTGCAATGACAATAAAGTAAACTAAACTAAACTAAACTAAAAGCTACAGAAGAAAATGTTAGAAGTAGTCCTTAACTTACAAGCATTCATTTAATGACTGTTCAAAGTTATGATGGCATTGAAAAAAGGAGGACTAAGGTCTGGTCCGCACTTCCAACCATCGCAGCATCCTCACGGTCACATGATCAAAATTTGGACCCGGCAACTGGCCTATATTTATGATGGTTGAGGCATCCGGAATCTTTAAGCCATTTGCAACTTTCCTAGCCAGTTCCAACAAGCAAAGTCAAGAGGAAACCAGATTCACCTAACAGTTTTTCAGTCAGCTGCAGTGATCCACTTAACAACCTGACCAAAATAAAAAATCCATAAAATTGGGTGTGACTCACTTAACAAGTGTCTTGCTTAGCAGTGGAAATTCTGGTTACAATTCTGGCTGTAAATCAAGGACTACCTGTACAGTCCATTTGACATATGATAGTATAATAGCACTTAGACTTATATACCACTTCACAGTGCTCTACAGCCCTCTCTAAGCAGTTTACAGAGTCAGCCTATTGCTCCCAACAATCTGGATCCTCATTTTACCCACCTTGGAAGGGTGGAAGGCTGAGTCAACCTTGAGCCTGGTGAGATTCAAACTACCAAATTGCAGGCAGCCGGCAGTCAGCAGAAGTAGCCTGCAGTACTGCATTCTAACCACTGCACCATCATGGCTTATGATGTCTGTTCCTTATTAGTATATTCTCTAGATGAGATGAAACCTAATAAGTAATTTCCATACAAGAAGCCCTGGTCTATGGATGTAATCTGTTTTTAAAAATGGACTTTATTTGCAGTATTGTTGGAATGCATGTCCCATCACTGATTCTAGAGAAGAGGAAAATCTGTTTTCCTCTTCTGCAAATCAGGCATTTAAAAGTGTTTCTGTTTCCCAGCGTGATAGAATTTTAGATATATTTGAAGATGATTTGGAAGAAGTCCTTTGGATCTGAGAGAAGCACATTCCTTCTTCACTACTGTAAAACAACCGCCTTTCTTCAGGCTCCTTATAAGCCAGGCAAAAGATGCAGCGGAGAGGTAGATTTGTTTTAATTTCATCCCCCCCACTCCAGGCTTGGATGAACACCTGAAGAAACAGCTACTTGCAGCCTTGGTGCATATGAAAATACAAGGAAACTGCTTCAGATCTCCTGTGAAAACAACCTTTCTGTGAATGGATGATTGATGAATGGGCAAAAAATACTGCATAGTGTGGTTGTTTTTTAACTTTGTGTTTTCAGGTTGACTAATCTTAGACCCTAATTTGGTACTGTTCTCAAATGGCAAAAACTTCTGTAAGAAGAATGGTCAATTTATGAAAAGTTTCCCCAAGCAGAGGTGGTATTCAGCAGGTTCTGACCAGTTCTGGAGAACCGGTGGCGGAAATTTTAGGAGTTCAGACCGCAAAACCACCTCTGACTGGCCTTGCCTCCATATTCTCTGTCTCCAGTCCCAGCTGATCGTTGGGTCTTCTTTTGTTGCCCTGCACAGGAGAATGGAGCTGGAAAGCAGGTTAATGGGGTGGGGAGGAATGGGATTTTGCAATATCATTCCCCTGGAGTGGGGTGGGAATGGGGATTTTACAGTATCCTTCCCCCCACAACCACCAAGCCATGCCCACACAACTGGTACAATTTTTGAATCCACCACTACCCCCAAGGATGGAAATCTCCTTCTTCTACTAAAATCTTCAATTAATGGTTTAAATCTTAAAATCTTAAAAGTATTTGATCATTGTAATATCACCTGTGTAGTATAGTACAATACTATAGTACAGTACAATATAATACTAATATAGTAAAATAATTATGTTCATAGTATTTTATGTACGGTGTGGCACATACAGGTTACACAGTTCAGATGCAGTGCTGTATGCATGCATAGAATATGAAGAGAGAGAAAATAAATGCTGACCTTTTCAAATTCAGACCTTCATTTGACATATTTTTAAGGAGGTTTATCAGAAGCCATGTTTGGAGAAGGCAATCATTGCTAGCTGTACCAAGATCCTTTACATCATGGCCTCAGAAGGATAAAACTCTGAATTTATACCTTATTGTTGATGTTTTATTGAGATCAATAAAAATCTTTGAAGCTGAATTTTGAATAAATGCTAGTGCTATCAATACAAAGTCTTAGGCACGGGGGCGCAATTTATACAGAAATTAACCAACATTGCAAAATGCAGCTTAGCAGAAAATTGATTTGAAATCATTGTTTCTGCATTGCTTTCAAGTACCTTCTTGTCTAATGCTCCTTGATGGCAAGTCAGTGGTGAAAGGAAGTGACAGAGTTTACAAATTATGCTAAACTGTTATGGGTCCTGGTTTAGCTTTGGCACAAACCTTTCATGCTTTCTCCCAGCATGTCAATCCATGCAAACTTGCTACAATACCTAAATATTTCTACCAACAATGTTGAACAAAGGTTATTCCTAGTTTTGTGATAATTAATTTTGTAAGTACTTTATAGAGCTACTGTAACTTGGCACAGGGAAAAGAGTTTATACTTGATTAATGAGTTCACTGGCAGAGACTCAAGTTCATAGAAATAATTCTCATCCACCAAGCATTTTACTAATGAGTGTTTACCTCCTGTGAGGGCTCTTGTGTGAGAAGAAACTAGTGCGTGAAATTTTGTCAACAATAAACATCAATTGACCTTCGCAGGGGTGGGTAATAAGGTTGCCTTGCCCACTTTTCAGAAATAAATGTGGGAATACATTTAATAACAAATTGATTAAGTAATGGCAATATAAACAAATTTATTATGCCTAGTTTTCAGCAGAACTTGAATTAGATAATTTACATCCATCATACCAGTTTCACAATATTATACTCTGTTACAGGATGCAATTACACCCACAGTGTGCTGTGTCGTGTACATGGCTACTCACAATGAGAGAGGCTAAAGCAACAATGACTTGAATTACAGTTGCCATAGACCTCAGACTCTCTGACCAATGGTTAGAGACGAAAACCTCTGGAAAATATCCATGGCTGTACAGTACCTGGTCAAGGGATTGCAATAGGATTGCATGCTTTTCGGGAAAAAGAGGTTGATCAATGCTAGACAAAATATGGATCTGATTTTTGTAGAAAAGGGCATCTTTTTGACCAAGGCTCCAGAAATAGTCATCCAGCTACCCCTGCAAAGCTGTTTGCAAAGATTCTTAGAGGCCTTACTAAAACTGCCTTATTATCATCATTTAGTAAATGAGTAGGAAAATCTTTAGTAGATGAATAACTCCTGTTTTAAGAATGCTGAGTTCCCATGGCATTGCACAGACAGGATCCAGTTTCTAATATATATATATATATATATATATATATATATATATATATAAATATTATTTTATATTGCTTGCTCATCCGTCATCTTCAGGCTAACAACTCAGGTGACTGACCCAGTGCAATTCCAGCAAGGTATATATATATATATATATATATATATATGTATATGCCTAAGCTCAGGCTTACAATTCACCAACCCATGTCCATAGCCTTCATTATTGCTTATGCTGCATAGCGCATTTTTACAAGTCAGCTTATTGCTAACAATCTTGGGTCCTCAATTTACCTACCCAGGAGGATGGAAGGCTGAGTCAACCTTGAGCCTGGTGCAGGGATTGAGCCTGCAGTAATAGTACAGCTGGATCTTAAGAGCAGGCATTTAACAGCCTGAGCCACCAAAGCCCAGTCAGTGGCCACGAGGTTTGGGGAGAGGGGTTCTAAGAGGCTAATTTCCCCTTGCTTCCACTAATGCAACTTAATGGGAAGCATATAAATCTCTTAACTGTGATCCAACAAGAACTTTACAACTTGCATTAGAAAAACAATAAACTTTGCAACTATGCAGGCAGTATTATACAGGTCCAGGACAGGCTGGATCTCCTTGTGTCCTGATGTTTGCTCAAAGCCAGCAGTGTGTTATCTCACTCCTTCCTATGCAAATAACACAGGAATGTTATTTTCTCCTTAAAAGATACGACATGGTTCAAAAGTACACTTCTTACTTAAAATAAAACAATTATCCTCCCCCTCCTTGGCAATGACGTTCACTGCAACAGTTGATTCTGCAATTGTGTGCGTTTCATGGCATTTTCTGGATTGGCTTTCCAATCTACTTTTCTTCCTCTCACTATCAAAATCTCAGCCCTCCCCAGATGATCTACTTGGAGACTTCCTAGCCCTGCCAAACCTTCTCCAAGCATGCCAATTGATGGTGCCATCCTAAGAATTTGCAACCCCAAGCTGAAGCTTGGCAGACTATCTTTTCCAGGATGGACAAGCTGCCATTTCTAGCTGCCATGTGATCTTGAAAAGACTAGGCTGATTTAAAGAGTTTCAGGGAGAAATCATGCTCTGCATGCTCTGAAATACCTTTTAGAATCAAATATTTATTTATTTATTTATATTTGAACTTGTATGCCGATCTCTCTGAAGACTGGGTGCCTCACAGCTAAAATACAGAACAATAAATATTTAAAAACCATTAAACCAAATTACAAACCCAAATATTAAAACAATGTAATAGTAAACATTAAAAACCATCCCTCCCCGGGAGATCACAGCCCGGTTGGTCAAATAACCAGGTGTTTAACACATGCGGAAGGTGCGGGGAGATCAGGGGCCAGACAGAGCTCCAAAGGCAGTTGATTCCAGAGGTCAGGGGCCCGCGACAAAATGGTCGAGGAATCACCAGCCGGCATTGACCCGCCGGCGGGACCCGAGGAGTCCTTGCCTGAGCTGCACAGGGGTGGCGGCAGTTCAAATATGAAGTGGTAACACTAGATCATCACATCCATATTTTGAGGGCAGTTCCACTTAAAGGCAAGATTGGCTTTTTATTGGAAGAGGCTGTGAAACTTCTTGGGCATTTTCAGGGGACTGGATGTTACAGGTGCAGCTCATATACTGTATAACCACCCTCAGTACTCCTGTATTGGTTTCATTCTGATGCTAGTGTGAGTCAAGCAGAAACACCATGGTGCTTTTAAAACCCAGTTTTGGTACCTGTGTCAAAACAACAGTATAAAACTTCAGTAAGACAATTTTCTGCATACCTACTGTATTTTTAGCTCCTTGTGTTTATTTTATTTATCACCTCTCACACACTCTGTCACCTATCTCTATCTCTATCATCTATCTATCCATCCATCCATTTATCTATCATCTTTCTATCTATAAAGCACTGTGAAGCAGTTTATAAATGAAGTGCTATTGCTCTGTCATCTATCTGTCTGTCTATCTGTCTATCTTATCATCTTTGTCTATCTATCTATCTATCTATCTATCTATCTATCTCATCTATCTATCTATCTATCTATCTGTATCATCATCTATCATCTATCTATCATCATCTCATCTATCTGTCTATCTATCATCTATCTATCTCTATATCTATCTCATCTATCTATCTATCTATCTATCGATCTATCTATCATCTATCTATCATGTATCTATCTATCTATCTATCATCTAAAGCCTCTGGTGGCTTTGGCGATTTGGAGTGCAGTACTGCAGGCCACCTCTTTGACTACCCTGCCTGCAATTGGGAGTTCAAATCCCACCAGGCTGAGAGGTTGACTCAACCTTCCATCCTTCCCAGGTGTGGGTAAGAGGACCCAGATTGTTGGGGGAGGTAATAGGCTGACTCTGTAAAACTGCTTAGAGTGGGCTGTAAAACACTGTATATAAGTCTTAGTGTTATTGCTATCTCTCTCTATCTAATCTGTCATCTCCCTCTCTTTCTCTCTCTCTATATATTTGAAGCATTAAAAGGAGGAGATGAGGAAAATATAATTCCGCAGCACCATCCCCCCTTCCCCCAAACGAGCAGTAACAAAAACCAAATGCTTGTGATGCAACGAATGCATCTCAGCCATGAAGCCACATTCTGCTCTTTTTATCAGTCAACAGGAATCCAGGCTTGGCTTGTTTGAACAAGCAGCCACCCACCCCAGAGCAGCAACGTTTTATTGCAGGACCCTCGGTTGTAAGGAATGTTGAAGCTTCCACCTTTTAGGGAGGGCCTCTTTCCTGCTGTGTGTCTACTGTGACCCAAATGCTTTACAGAAGTATTGTAGTTTATTTAGGATTATGGATGATACATACCTATTGGTGAAATACTGTAGAAATACATAGTGAAAGAAAGAGGCCACATGGTCTTCAGTTCCAGAACTGTGCTGAGTCACAGAGAAACATTACAGGTTTGTCTTCTTTTCTGATGTGGTTACTACATAGTTTGAGTATTCTTACAAATATGCAGGTACAATATCAGCATTTTCCTAGAAGGCATCAAGCTATATTAGGTCTCTAGGCACAGATATCTTCAGCTCAAGGTGAGTTCATGCTTCAAAGTGAAAGAAAACAAAGTTTTGTCTGCCATTTCTCACAGACTACCTTTCCTGAGGGCTCCTTGGTTCTCTCTGAGCTTTGTTGCTTTTTTGGCAGGCATTTTATTACCCAAACTAGGTAACATCATCAGTGCTAGTAGGGAATTGGTTTGCTCTCAAGCTGCTAGAATGTAATTCGAGGCACCAAGGACCCTTAATTTCAGTCCGAGCCACAAATATTTTTCTTTTTGGTACTACCTTTCCTGCTATCCTTCTCAAACACACACTTCCCCATTGCTTGGTGGGGAGGAGAGAAAACCCTGCTTCAAAAGCCCAGTTCTAAACAATTGGTTCCCCTCAGAAAATATTCCTTTGCAGATGATTCCTTAAAGCAGTTAAGCACAGACAGCATGGTGCAAGGTGGTTTATTCCCAGAAATAAAGCTGCTTTTAGTAACATTAGCAACACACTATCTTCTTGCTAATGACTATTTCTTGTTTTAAATTTAAGGCTATTTAATGTGGGAGTGGTAATTATATGTGAATTACTCCCTCTATGCTAATTGCTCCAGCATTTCAAAATGAAAACACAAAGCTTTCCCCAGGCTTTGAAGAGGCCTGTTTCATATTCAGAATATTTCCACCGTGTTTTACAAAATGCTCTCCTTCTCCTTCATTTTTCAAAACCTACAGTTCCCACCCACAGTACATGTGCAACATTTCTATAGAAACTCATAGGTTTGGTATTACGGATGGAGTTGCTCCCTTGCAAGTAAAATACCTCCTCAGACTCCTCATTGCTGAAAAGTAGCATTAAACAGGTATTTGTAGCCATACAGCAAAAGACCCTTTCTTTTCTGAATATGTAGTCCCTTACATTTTAAAAGCCATTTATTGTGGCTGGTCAAAGAAAATAGCTGCATTCTGAAACAGCCTACTTATTGTTGTTCCAGTGGGTATGTCAGAAGACACTAATTTGTCAGGTATTCCCCATTATACTTTCTAGGTCCTAAGTTATTCATGATCAGTCCCCAGTTTACTTACATCTGTGATCTCTAACTGGTGTCCCAGTCCTCCCCCAAAACATCTGGTCTATCACATCTTAATGACAAAAATCCAGGCAGAATTTTCTATAGTTCCTTGCTTCCATCTAAGACATCTTGATTTTTGCCACCCTGTATCTCATAGCTCTGAGGAACATGTATGTGACCTATCTAGAATTCAGGAATATTCCTGGATATTATGATGATTCATTATGAATGGTGGTGCTTTCCTGTTCAGCATATCAGTCCCCATGTAACTTTTGCTTTGAATTTTAAATCCAGCATGTAAAGTTGTAAACATAGAGTGTCGTCGGGCTGGTTAACCACAAGAAAGTTCCTGATGGATGGATTGCTGTTCATGTTGGGACATACTTGTCACATGTAGCTTTGTGTAGTTTTAAATACACATCCATATCAATGTTATAGAATTACTCATAGGTATATGAAATAATATTTACAAGTTCAACTTTATCACAGATCCCTAGAAAAATAGGCAGACTGTTTTTAAATTCTTCTTCTTTCAAATCATTATTTAATGTCTTCTAGATCTTCTCTCCTCTCTCTTTCAAGGCAACTATCAATGGATGTGATCTTGGAGTCCCACTTATCTTTTTTCAGAGGAAAATAGAAAGAAGATACATCTACAAACTTCGTTGGATAGATGAAGACTTATACAAGAGGTTGATAATTGACTATATAAGGAAAAGAAATATTGCTGGAAGAGCACTCA
Source organism: Naja naja (assembly GCA_009733165.1). NCBI lineage: Eukaryota > Metazoa > Chordata > Lepidosauria > Squamata > Elapidae > Naja > Naja naja. The sequence goes on along the minus strand of CM019148.1, from coordinate 221,910,685 downwards.
AAATTTTGGAAGATGATTTCAGGAAAGTGGAAGAAGAATTACAACAATCACCATAAAGGGAAAAGATATTAAAAGGAAAATGGATGTGATTAAACATAAAATGGCTTTAATGGACAAGGAAGATAA
>CM019148.1:221886338-221909559 GCA_009733165.1 Naja naja | reverse complement strand
GAGGGGTGTGACATGAGAGTATCGGGACACTCCCATCACAACCTGCATTATTCTTTTAAGCCTTTATTATATTTCTTTAATAAACACCTAAAATTACGTTTAAAAATGATCATTGTCTATTTCTATCAGGCTAGAATCAATTACCCTGTTTTCCAAAGAAATATCACTTTGAAGATGTGAAATCAAATATTGTGACCCATTTTGTGGGATTCATCATCCTCACTAATCGAAACCTACCTGTTTTTGACATAAGGCACCTTGCACCTATCGAAATACTGTAACCCTTTGTGTGGTTTTACAATAATTTCAGGTGAACCTATTCAAGACCTGTATTCTTCAGTCCGTGCATAAAACTCTCCTTCTGCGATGGGAGTCTGTAGAAGCCATTTTACCAGGGAAACTTTTGCCATTGCTTTCCATAAGTGTAGCCTGAAAGGCATTCTGCCTGGCTGGCTGGCTGGCTGGCTGGCTCTAGTATGCCTTGAAAGAAAGGAGAAAGACTGCAGAAACAAGGAGAGGGACTTAAACACCATGGCATGGCCCTTCACCTTTGGCATGGTTCCAGTGGTGGGATTCAAAATTTGTTACTACCAGTTCTGTGGGCGTGGTTTGGTGGGCATGGCAGGGGAAGGATACTGCAAAATCCCATTCCCTCTCCACCCCACTAACCTGCTTTCCATCTCCATCCTCCTGTGCAGAGCAACAAAAGAAGACCCAGCCAATCAGCTGGGACTCGGGAGGATGGGGGCGGGGCCAGTCAGAGGTGGTATTTGCTGGTTCTCTGAACTACTCAAAATTTCCGCTACTGGTTCTCCAGAACTGGTCACAACCTGATGAATACCACCGTTGGCATGGTTCTGCTAGCTTCTTTTCCTTTTCCTTTTCCTTCTGGACCTGTGCTTTCACTATCTCTCCCCTCCTGACCTGAAAATTCGGACTGCGGGTGGTTCCTGTTTGCTAAGCTTTTTCTCAGAGTAAATCTCTTATGGTGATCTTTCTCTTCCTGCCTAGATCATTTCTTTGCCTCAGGGAGAGCCTGCCACCGTATCTTCACCTCATCCTTTTCTAACCTTTAAAAATACCTCCATGGGAAATATTCCAAGAAACGTGAAAACTGGAAGGCATTAAATCTTCTGTTGTCTTAATAAAAGCAGGGATTCTGGTGAAAAGCTTATTTAATAGCAAATGGGCAGGGCAGAACCTCAGTGTGACAGAAGTGCCCCTTCACTTACACAAGCATATACACGAAACAAAGGGTGTTTTCAAGGGAGGGAGGGAAGGAGAAGGAAGGAAGGAGGGAGGGAGGGATGGAGGGAGGGAGGGAAGGAAGGAAGGAAGGAGGAGGAAGGAAGGAAGGAGGGAGGGAAGGAAGGAGGGAGGGAGGAAGGGAGGGAGGGAGGGAAGGAGAAGGAAGGAAGGAAGGAGGGAGAGAAGGAGGGAGGGAAGGAAGGAAGGAAGGAAGGAAGGAAGGAAGGAAGGAAGGAAGGAAGGAAGGAAGGATTATCAGGGAGGAGGAAGGAGAGTACTAAGGTTCATTAAATCAAAAGCTGTAGGGTAGACCTAAGTCTTTTCTTTTTATAGAAGTTAAAAAAATAAAAGGCAAAGTTTCACCACATCCCAAATTTGTAGTACTGATATATTATAGAAATGTAGAGGAAGTTAATTGAGATGTGATTGCCAAGAACAGAATGCTCTGAAATCCTTCTAAGGTATAAGCACGCTACAATGTCATTTGCTTTTCCAGCAATGGGGAAACCTCCCTTTTTTTACTTCTGTAAAGTCTACTATCATGCAAGGATTTTCTAATACCTAGAGCTGTCAAGCATGCATAATTTGCACATTCTCATTTTTGCAGTTTTTCCCCTTACTAGTATCTCATTTGCAATGTATAGCCTTCCTTACTTCACCAGAACTTATTGCAACTATTTGGAATGTTTCATTTCTTCCACCCAAATGATGTCACTGGAATGAATATCATTGGGTTTTTTTTTTCTGCACGTGAAAGGAAGGACTGAACGAATACTGCTTTGCATCCAGGCAAGGTGTAATAATTCTTTAGCAGCCTGTTTCCTGCTTCCAGGTAGCTGTAAGTTTTATTCTTATTTGCCTCAATGGAAATTATGCCCACGCTGGTAGGTGAGATGTAATTTCCCTGCTATAAAATTTCCAAAAAGGATTATGCATAAGATTTCATGGCAGCTAATTAAGCAATGCTGTAGGTTACTGTGACTTCAATGTGATTATCAAGTTGGTCCTTTTCACTAAGAGATTTCACTGAGAGTTGTTTTGGGTGCTATACATGACTTCAGATCAGGCTTGATTTTGGACTAGTCCCTGCAATTTTGGGGTAAGGTGGAAACATTTTTCAGAAGTGCTTTGCCTTTGTCTTCCCTAAGGCTGAGAGAGAGAGAGAGACTGGCCCAAGATCATCCAAAATCAACCAACTGGCTTTGTGCTTGAGGTGGAACTAGAATTCACAACCGACCAGTTTCTAGCCCGGGGTTTTAACCACAACACCAAAGCAGCTCTCAAGAATATATTTATGAATTAAATTAATAATTTCTAACTGGTTGTTTTCATGCAATCTCGTCCTGTGTGCCTTTTCCTTCTGAAATTAGATCTTGGGACATGATTCTCTGTGGACCTGTGTACATTCTAGCTAGGGCAGGGGTCTCCAACCTGGGCAACTTTAAGACTTGTGGACTTCAACTCCCAGCATTCCTCAGCCAGCAGCTGGCTGAGGAACTCCGAGAGTTGAAGTCCACAAGTCTTAAGTTGCCAAGGTTGGAGACTCCTGTTCTAGGGCACTTGAAGACAGAAATAGTACAGTAATAAAGCTACAGATAATCTTGTGGATGAGGTGGTGCCAAAAATGTGGTGGGACTCATTTCTGGGGGGGGGGATGAATCTGCCTCCCGAGATGAGGTGGACCGGTTGCTTTTGTGGTGTGGAGACAATAACTTGGTCCTCAACACCAACAAGACCAAGGAGCTTATAGTGGACTATAGAAGGAACAGATCAGACATCCAGCCCTTGCTTATCAATGGAGACCAAGTGGAGCAAGTGGCCAGTTTTAAGTTTCTGGGTGTTACCCTAAAAGAGGACCTGACCTGGGGTGCCCACATTGCAGCCCTGGTCAAAAGGGCCCAGCAGAGATTATACTACCTGAGACTTCTCAGAAAACAACAACTGAATGAAAAACTGCTGGTGACCTTCTACTGCTGCACCATAGAGTATTTTAACTTACTGCACCTCTGTATGGTTTGCCAATTGCACAGTGGCAGATAGGACAGCACTCCAGAGGGTTAACGTCATTGCCCAGAAGATCATTGGTTGCCCTCTTTATAGCTCCTGCTGCCTTAAGAAAGTTCAAAACATTCTCAAAGATCCATCTCATCCTGGGAACCCTTTTTTTGTTTAACTATTCCCATCTGGCAGACGGTACAGAATAATAAAAACAAGGACAAATAGGCTGAAAAACAGCTTCTATCCCAGGGCAGTAGCTCTGTTGAATTCTACTGTATAGTGCAGTGTTGGTGGGGTGTTGAGGGTTTTCAATTCAATGTGGGAAGGGTGAAGGATGTGTGTTTGTGTTTATTATCATGGTCATGATGTGCACTGAAGATGGTGTTTGCTTTCGTTGTACGAGGTGCAATGACAATAAAGTAAACTAAACTAAACTAAACTAAAAGCTACAGAAGAAAATGTTAGAAGTAGTCCTTAACTTACAAGCATTCATTTAATGACTGTTCAAAGTTACGATGGCACTGAAAAAAAGGGACTAAAGTCTGGTCCTCGCACTTCCAACCATCGCAGCATCCTCACGGTCACATGATCAAAATTTGGACCCTTGGCAACTGGCCTATATTTATGATGGTTGAGGCATCCCGGAATCTTGCGCTCGCCATTTGCAACTTTCCTAGCCAGTTTCCAACAAGCAAAGTCAAGAGGGGAAACCAGATTCACCTAACAGTTTTTCAGTCAGCTGCAGTGATCCACTTAACAACCTGACCAAAATAAAAAAAATCCATAAAATTGGGTGTGACTCACTTAACAAGTGTCTTGCTTAGCAGTGGAAATTCTGGTTACAATTCTGGCTGTAAATCAAGGACTACCTGTACAGTCCATTTGACATATGATAGTATAATAGCACTTAGACTTATATACCACTTCACAGTGCTCTACAGCCCTCTCTAAGCAGTTTACAGAGTCAGCCTATTGCTCCCAACAATCTGGATCCTCATTTTACCCACCTTGGAAGGGTGGAAGGCTGAGTCAACCTTGAGCCTGGTGAGATTCAAACTACCAAATTGCAGGCAGCCGGCAGTCAGCAGAAGTAGCCTGCAGTACTGCATTCTAACCACTGCACCATCATGGCTTATGATGTCTGTTCCTTATTAGTATATTCTCTAGATGAGATGAAACCTAATAAGTAATTTCCATACAAGAAACGGCCCTGGTCTATGGATGTAATCTGTTTTTTTAAAAAATGGACTTTATTTGCAGTATTGTTGGAATGCATGTCCCATCACTGATTCTAGAGAAGAGGAAAATCTGTTTTTCCTCTTCTGCAAATCAGGCATTTAAAAGTGTTTCTGTTTCCCAGCGTGATAGAATTTTAGATATATTTGAAGATGATTTGGAAGAAGTCCTTTGGATCTGAGAGAAGCACATTCCTTCTTCACTACTTTGTAAAACAACCCGCCTTTCTTCAGGCTCCTTATAAGCCAGGCAAAAGATGCAGCGGAGAGGTAGATTTGTTTTAATTTCATCCCCCCACTCCAGGCTTGGATGAACACCTGAAGAAACAGCTACTTGCAGCCTTGGTGCATATGAAAATACCCAAGGAAACTGCTTCAGATCTCCTGTGAAAACAACCTTTCTGTGAATGGATGATTGATGAATGGGCAAAAAAATACTGCATAGTGTGGATTGTTTTTTTTTTAACTTTGTGTTTTCAGGTTGACTAATCTTAGACCCTAATTTGGTACTGTTCTCAAATGGCAAAAACTTCTGTAAGAAGAATGGTCAATTTATGAAAAGTTTCCCCAAGCAGAGGTGGTATTCAGCAGGTTCTGACCAGTTCTGGAGAACCGGTAGCGGAAATTTTAAGTAGTTCGGAGAACCGGCAAAAACCACCTCTGACTGGCCTTGCCTCCATCTATTCTCTGTCTCCCGAGTCCCAGCTGATCGGCTGGGTCTTCTTTTGTTGCCCTGCACAGGAGAATGGAGCTGGAAAGCAGGTTAATGGGGTGGGGAGGGAATGGGATTTTGCAATATCATTCCCCCTGGAGTGGGGTGGGAATGGGGATTTTACAGTATCCTTCCCCTGCCACAACCACCAAGCCATGCCCACGAACTGGTAGTAACAATTTTTGAATCCCACCACTACCCCCAAGGATGGAAATCTCCTTCTTCTACTAAAATCTTCAATTAATGGTTTAAATCTTAAAATCTTAAAAGTATTTGATCATTGTAATATCACCTGTGTAGTATAGTACAATACTATAGTACAGTACAATATAATACTAATATAGTAAAATAATTATGTTCATAGTATTTTATGTACGTCTGTGTGGCACATACAGGTTACACAGTTCAGATCCGCAGTGCTGTATGCATGCATAGAATATGAAGAGAGAGAAAAATAAATGCTGACCTTTTCAAATTCAGACCTTCATTTGACATATTTTTAAAGGAGGTTTATCAGAAGCCATGTTTGGAGAAGGCAATCATTGCTAGCTGTACCAAGATCCTTTACATCATGGCCTCAGAAGGATAAAACTCTGAATTTATACCTTATTGTTGATGTTTTATTGAGATCAATAAAAAAAATCTTTGGAAGCTGAATTTTGAATAAATGCTAGTGCTATCAATACAGAGTCTTAGGCACGGGGGCGCAATTTATACAGAAATTAACCAACATTGCAAAATGCAGCTTAGCAGAAAATTGATTTGAAATCATTGTTTCTGCATTGCTTTCAAGTACCTTCTTGTCTAATGTGCTCCTTGATGGCAAGTCAGTGGTGAAAGGAAGTGACAGAGTTTACAAATTATGCTAAACTGTTATGGGTCCTGGTTTAGCTTTGGCACAAACCTTTCATGCTTTCTCCCAGCATGTCAATCCGTAATTGCAAACTTGCTACAATACCTAAATATTTCTACCAACAATGTTGAACAAAAGGTTATTCCTAGTTTTGTGATAATTAATTTTGTAAGTACTTTATAGAGCTACTGTAACTTGGCACAGGAAAGAAAGAGTTTATACTTGATTAATGAGTTCACGCTGGCAGAGACTCAAGTTCATAGAAATAATTCTCATCCACCAAGCATTTTACTAATGAGTGTTTACCTCCTGTGAGGGCTCTTGTGTGAGAAGAAACTAGTGCGTGAAATTTTGTCAACAATAAACATCAATTGACCTTCGCTTGGGGTGGGTAATAAGGTTGCCCGGCCCACTTTTTTCAGAAATAAATGTGGGAATACATTTAATAACAAATTGATTAAGTAATGGCAATATAAAACAAATTTATTATGCCTAGTTTTCAGCAGAACTTGAATTAGATAATTTACATCCATCATACCAGTTTCACAATATTATACTCTGTTACAGGATGCAATTACACCCACAGTGTGCTGTGTCGTGTACATGGCTACTCACAAGCGTAGAGAGGCTAAAGAGCAACAGATGACTTGAATTACAGTTGCCATAGACCTCAGACTCTACGGCCAATGGTTAGAGACGAAAACCTCTGGAAAATATCCATGGCTGTACAGTACCTGGTCAAGGGGATTGCAATAGGATTGCATGCTTTTCGGGAGGGAAAAAGAGGTTGATCAATGCTAGACAAAATATGGATCTGATTTTGTAGAAAAGGGCATCTTTTTGACCAAGGCTCCAGAAATAGTCATCCAGCTACCCCTGCAAAGCTGTTTGCAAAGATTCTTAGAGGCCTTACTAAAACTGCTGCCTTATTATCATTTAGTAAATGAGTAGGAAAATCTTTAGTAGATGAATAACTCCTGTTTTAAGAATGCTGAGTTCCCATGGCATTGCACAGACAGGATCCAGTTTCTAGCCAATATATATATATATATATATATATATAAATATGTAGTCTTGGTGTATTATGATTGATAATATATGTCATCAGGCTGGTGTCTTCAGCTTCTCTCCTGGGAGAAGTGTGAAGCTGAAGACCAGCCTGAAGATGACGGATGATTTCTAACGTTGCATATTCTCATCAAGACATATATATATATATATATATATATATATATATATATATATATATTACATTTATATGCCGCCCTTCTCCGAAGACTCAGGGCGGCTTACAATTTTTTGGGATACAACCCAGTGTGCTCAGCAATAGCCTTCATTCCATTGTATATGCCTGCTTATTACTAAGCGGCATTTTTACAAGGTCAGCTTATTGCCCCCAACAATCTTGGGTCCTCAATTTACCTACCCCAGGAGGATGGAAGGCTGAGTCAACCTTGAGCCTGGTGCAGGGATTCGAGCCTGCAGTAATAGTAGACAGCTGGATCTTAAGAGCAGGCATTTAACAGCCTGAGCCACCAAAGCCCAGTCAGTGGCCACGAGGTTTGGGGAGAGGGGTTCTAAGAGGCTAATTTCCCCCTTGCTTCCACTAATGCAACTTAATGGGAAGCATATAAATCTCTTAACTGTGATCCAACAAGAACTTTACGACTTGCATTAGAAAAACAATAAACTTTGCAACTATGCAGGCAGTATTATACAGGTCCAGGACAGGCTGGATCTCCTTGTGTCCTACGATGTTTGCTCAAAGCCAGCAGTGTGTTATCTCACTCCTTCCTATGCAAATAACACAGGAATGTTATTTTCTCCTTAAAGATACGACATGGTTCAAAAGTACACTTCTTACTTAAAATAAAACAATTATCCTCCCCTCCCTTGGCAATGACGTTCACTGCAACAGTTGATTCTGCAATTGTGTGCGTTTCCATGGCATTTTCTGGATTGGCTTTCCAATCTACTTTTCTTCCTCTCACTATCAAAATCTCAGCCCTCCCCCAGATGATCTACTTGGAGACTTCCTGCCAAACCTTCTCCAAGCATGCCAATTGATGGTGCCATCCTAAGAATTTGCAACCCCAAGCTGAAGCTTGGCAGACTATCTTTTCCCAGGATGGACAAGCTGCCATTTCTAGCTGCCATGTGATCTTGAAAAAGACTAGGCTGATTTAAAGAGTTTCAGGGAGAAATCATGCTCTCCTACCGCATGCTCTGAAATATCTTTTTAGAATCAAATATTTATTTATTTATTTATTTATATTTGAACTTGTATGCCGCCCCATCTCTGAAGACTCGGGGCGGCTCACAGCTAAAATACAGAACAATAAATATTTTAAAAACCATTAAACCAAATTACAAGCCCAAATATTAAAACAATGTAATAGTAAACATTAAAAACCATCCCTCCCCCGGGGAGGGGTCACAGCCCGGGTTGGTCAAATAACCAGGTCTTTAACTCATGGCGGAAGGTGCGGAGATCAGGGGCCAGACGGAGCTCCAAAGGCAGTTGATTCCAGAGGTCAGGGGCCACGACAGAAAAGGCTCGTCGTCGGGGAATCACCAGCCGGCATTGACCCGCCGACGGGACCCCGAGGAGTCCTTGCCTATGAGCTCGCACAGGGTGGCCGGCAGTTCAAATATGAAGTGGTGCCCAACACTAGATCATCACATCCATATTTTGAGGGCAGTTCCACTTAAAGGCAAGATTGGCTTTTTATTGGAAGAGGCTGTGAAACTTCTTGGGCATTTTCAGGGGACTGGATGTTACAGGTGCAGCTCATATACTGTATAACCACCCTCAGTACTCCTGTATTGGTTTCATTCTGATGCTAGTGTGAGTCAAGCAGAAACACCATGGTGCTTTTTAAAACCCAGTTTTGGTACCTGTGTCAAAACAACAGTATAAAACTTCAGTAAAGACAATTTTCTGCATACCTACTGTATTTTTAGCTCCTTGTGTTTATTTTATTTATCACCTCTCACACACACTCTGTCACCTATCTCTATCTCTATCATCTATCTATCCATCCATCCATCTATTTATCTATCATCTTTCTATCTATAAAGCACTGTGAAGCAGTTTATAAATTGAAGTGCTATTGCTCTGTCATCTATCTGTCTGTCTATCTATCTATCTATCATCTGTCTATCTATCTATCTATCTATCTATCTATCATCATCTATCTATCTATCATCTATCTATCTATCATCTATCATCTATCTATCATCTATCTATCATCTATCTATCTATCATCTATCTATCTCATCTATCTATCTATCTATCTATCTATCTATCTATCTATCTATCATCTATCTATCATCTATCTATCTATCTATCTATCTATCTATCTATCTATCATCTAAAGAGCCTCGGTGGCACAGCGGTTAGAGTGCAGTACTGCAGGCCACCTCTGCTGACTACCAGCTGCCTGCAATTTGGGAGTTCAAATCCCACCAGGCTGAAGGTTGACTCAACCTTCCATCCTTCCCAGGTGGGTAAAATGAGGACCCAGATTGTTGGGGGGGGGCAATAGGCTGACTCTGTAAAACTGCTTAGAGTGGGCTGTAAAACACTGTAAAGTGGTATATAAGTCTTAGTGTTATTGCTATCTCTCTCTATCTAATCTGTCATCTCCCTCTCTCTTTCTCTCTCTCTCTTATATATTTGAAGCATTAAAAGGAGGAGATGAGGAAAATAATATTCCGCAGCACCATCCCCCCTTCCCCCAAACGAGCAGTAACAAAAACCAAATGCTTGTGATGCAACGAATTGCATCTCAGCCATGAAGCCACATTCTGCTCTTTTTATCAGTCAACAGGAATCCAGGCTTGGCTTGTTTGAACAAGCAGCGTAGCCACCCACCCCAGAGCAGCAACGTTTTATTGCAGGACCCTCGGTTGTAAGGAATGTTGAAGCTTCCACCTTTTGGGGAGGGGCCTCTTTCCCTGCTGTGTGTCTACTGTGACCCAAATGCTTTACGAAGTATTGTAGTTTATTTAGGATTATGGATGATACATACCTATTGGTGAAATACTGTACGAAATACTTATAGTGAAAGAGAGGCCACATGGTCTTCAGTTCCAGAACTGTGCTGAGTCACAGAGAAAACATTACAGGTTTGTCTTCTTTTCTGATGTGGTTACTACATAGTTTGAGTATTCTTACAAATATGCAGGTACAATATCAGCATTTTCCTAGAAGGCATCAAGCTATATTAGGTCTCTAGGCACAGATATCTTCAGCTCAAGGTGAGTTCATGCGCTTAAAGTGAAAGAAAACAAAGTTTTGTCTGCCATTTCTCACAGACTACCTTTCCTGAGGGCTCCTTGGTTCTCTCTGAGCTTTGTTGCTTTTTTGGCAGGCATTTTATTACCCAAACTAGGTAACATCATCAGTGCTAGTAGGGAATTGGGTTTGCTCTCAAGCTGCTAGAATGTAATTCGAGAGCACCAAGGACCCTTAATTTCAGTCCCGAGCCACAAATATTTTTCTTTTTTGGTACTACCTTTCCTGCTATCCTTCTCAAACACACACTTCCCCATTGCGGGGTGGGGAGGAGAGAGAAACAGCCCTGCTTCAAAAGCCCAGTTCTAAACAATTGGTTCCCCTCAGAAAATATTCCTTTGCAGATGATTCCTTAAAGCAGTTAAGCACAGACAGCATGGTGCAAGGTGGTTTATTCCCACTGAAATAAAGCTGCTTTTAGTAACATTAGCAACACACTATCTTCTTGCTAATGACTATTTCTTGTTTTAAATTTAAGGCTATTTAATGTGGGAGTGGTAATTATATGTGAATTACTCCCTCTATGCTAATTGCTCCAGCATTTCAAAATGAAAACACAAAGAAAGCTTTTACCCCAGGCTTTGAAGAGGCCTGTTTCATATTCAGAATATTTCCACCGTGTTTTACAAAATGCTCTCCTTCTCCTTCATTTTTCAAAACCTACAGTTCCCACCCACAGTACATGTGCAACATTTCTATAGAAAACTCATAGGTTTGGTATTACGGATGGAGTTGCTCCCTTGCAAGTAAAATACCTCCTCAGACTCCTCATTGCTGAAAAGTAGCATTAAACAGGTATTTGTAGCCATACAGCAAAAGACCCCTTTCTTTTCTGAATATGTAGGTGTCCCTTACATTTTAAAAGCCATTTATTGTGGCTGGTCAAAGAAAATAGCTGCATTCTGAAACAGCCTACTTATTGTTGTTCCAGTGGGTATGTCAGAAGACACTAATTTGTCAGGTATTCCCCATTATACTTTCTAGGTCCTAAGTTATTCATGATCAGTCCCCAGTTTACTTACATCTGTGGTCTCTAACTGGTGTCCCAGTCACTCCCCCCCCAAAACATCTGGTCTATCACATCTTAATGACAAAAAGCCAGGCAGAATTTTCTATAGTTCCTTGCTTCCATCTAAGACATCTTGATTTTTGCCACCCTGTATCTCATAGCTCTGAGGAACATGTATGTGACCTATCTAGAATTCAGGAATATTCCTGGATATTATGATGATTCATTATGAATGGTGGTGCTTTCCTGTTCAGCATATCAGTCCCCATGTAACTTTTGCTTTGAATTTTAAATCAGCATGTAAAGTTGTAAACATAGAGTGTCGTCGGGCTGGTTAACCACAAGAAAGTTCCTGATGGATGGATTGCTGTTCATGTTGGGACATACTTGTCACAGATAAGCTTTGTGTAGTTTTTAAATACACATCCATATCAATGTTATAGAATTACTCATAGGTATATGAAATAATATTTACAAGTTCAACTTTATGTCACAGATCCCTAGAAAAATAGGCAGACTGTTTTTAAATTCTTCTTCTTTCAAAATCATATTATTTAATGTCCATCTAGATCTTCTCCTCTGTCCTTTCCAGGCAACTATCAATGGATTGTGATCCGCCCAGGTCCCACTTATCTTTTTTTTTCAAGGAAAATAGAAAAGAAGATACATCACTACAAACTCGTTGGGATGCGATGAAGGCTTATACAAGAGGTTTGATAATTGACTATATAAGGAAAAAGAAATATTAAACGGAAGAAGACACTCAAAATTTTGGAAGATGATTTCAGGAAATGGAAGAAGAATTACAACAATCACCGCAAGGGAAAGATATTAAAAGGAAAATGGATGTGATTAAACATAAAATGGCTTTAATGGACAAGGAAGAAATCAAAAGATTAAAGGCACTAAACAAAATTACTTTGAAAACGGTAATAAGCCAGGAAGGTGGTTAGCGTATAAAATTAGAAAGGAAAGAGAAATAAAGAAAATTAGCCAATTAATAGATGGAAAAGGGAATATACAGCATGGGAACGATGAAAAGAAAAAATTATTGAGACTACTATGAAAAACTGTACTCTCAAGAAGATATTCTAGAAGAAAAATTGAACAGTATTTACAAAAGACAAGACTACCACAGATACCTGAAGATATTGAGACAATGTTAGAAGGAACATAACCATGATGGAATTAACAGAAGCCTTGAAGAAACAAAATACAGGAAAAGCACCAGGCCCAGATGGTCTACCGGGAATTTTACAGGACCTTCCAGGTAGTGTTAAGCACTCCCCTTCTAGAAGTGATGAATGAAGTCTTATTAAAAAGAGAATACCTGAGACATGGTTGGAAGCTTACATTACCCTAATACCTAAAGAAGAAATGGATCTACAACAAGTTAAAAATTATAGACCTATCTCATTGTTGAATTCAGATTATAAAATTTTTGCTTCAATCTTGGCAGAAAGAATGAAAAGATACTTAAATGAATTTATCCACACGGATCAAAATGGATTTTGCCAAAACGACAAATTAAGCAAAATGTGAGAATAATTTTAGATACTTTGGAGTATTATGAAACACCCTGAAAAACAGATGGCACTGATGTTTTAGATGCTCAAAAGCATTTGACAATGTGAACTGGCGGTTTATGATATTGCAAATGATGCAAATGGGCTTTGGAAAAACTTTATACAAGCTATTGAGGCAATATATAATAATCAAACAGCAAAGATATTGGTAAATGGAGCTGACAGAATCTATAGGGATAAGAAAAGGAACCAGACAAGGTTGTCCTCTGTCGCCCCTACTGTTTGTTTTAACACTAGAAGTACTGAATAGAGCTATCAGAGAAGATGAAGAAATAAAAGGAATGAAAATTAAAAAGAAGAATATAAACTACAGGCGTTTGCAGATGATTTGGTATTCATACTAGAGGATCCACTTAAATCAGCACCTAAGTTGATAGAACAAATAGAAGAATATGGAATGGTGGCAGGTTTAAAAATTAATAAAGACAAAACAAAGATCCTAACAAAGAATATGTTAGCAAAAGCAAGAAAGATTTAGAAGATTTATTAGAGATTCAGATTGCAAATAAAGTTAAATATTTGGGAATAAATATAACATCAAGATGCAGTACATTGAAAGAAGATAATTATATAAAACTCAAACAGCAGATAGCGACAGATCTTGAAAGATGGGAAAATATGCAATTATCTCTTATTGGCAGAATATCGACAGTTAAGATGAATGTTTTACCCAGAATCTTATATTTATTTCAGACAATTCCAATTAGACTTGGGAAAGAATACTTTGAAGATTTAAATAAAATCACATCAAAATTCATATGGCAGGGCAAAAAGCCAAGAATCAAATTTAAGCTACTACAAGATGCAAGGTCAAGAGGGGGATTCGCACTACCAAATTGGGAATTGTATTATCAAGCTGCAAGCCTGATGTGGGTGAAAGAATGGATAACATTGAGAAACAATAGATTGTTAACTTTAGAGGGTCATGATCTATTATTAGGATGGCATGCTTTCTTATGGTATAAGGGAACTAAAAAACAAGGATATTTTAGAAGACACTATGTTCGAGAAGCTTTGTTTTTAAATTGGGAAAAACCAGAAAACAACATTATATACAAATTCCATTATGGGTATCTACTATTGAAGCTTTTTCATATGCAATAATATACAAGAAGGAACAAACAGTTAGATATGAAGAGATTTTAAATGAAAAGGGTGAACTCAAATCGATGCAAACACTACAAGAACAAGGTATAAAAATGAATTGGTTTTCATATTTGCAAGTACAATCTAGATATGATGAGGATGTTAAGACTGAAGGGATTTATAAAAAGCAAACTGAATTAGATAAAATCTTGATGGGCACGAACGAAAAATGATTAAAAAACTATTATTATAGGTTAGAATGATTGCTTGATTTTGGTTATGGGATAGATTTAGAGATGGCAAACACTGTGGGATCAGAATTATAAAATGACAATGTCAACTGCATATAAAGAAAATTTGTATAAGATGTTTTACAGGTGGCACCTATCCCGAGAAGGATTGCAAGAATGTTCAAGGATAAATCGGATAAGTGTTGGAAATGCCATCAGATACCTGGCTCCTACTACCACATGTGGTGGACTTGCGTTGATGCTAAAAGATACTGGACTAAAATCCACATGTGGTTGGAAAAAATGACACAACAACATATAGACTTGAAACCTGAGATATTCCTGTTGGGAATTGTACCAGAGACATTTAACAAAGAACTGAAATATCTGATTGTTAATGTATTGTTAATGAATTGTATTTGCTAAAAACTGGAGAAATGATAAGACACCTACGCAGGAGGAAGTGATTAAGAAGATTTTGGATTGTGCGAAATGAGTAGATTAACATTTGAAATTAGGGATCAAGAAGAAAAGCAGTTTTATAAGATATGGAATATGTTCTATCAATGGTTAGACAAAAAGTTTGGTAATGTATTTGGGAATATAAAGATAGATAGAACTGTTGAAATAATATAGAGATTATAATATGATAAAGGATTAATAATAATGATTATAGCTTTTCTTTTTTGTAATATTGAGTATGAATAATGAGGGGTAGGCACTGTGATTTTTGACCGACCGACATACTTGAAATTGATATGGATTTATGTGTTGTATGTTTGTTTGTTATGTTTGTGTTTTTGGAAAAATAAAATTTCTTATTAAAAAAAAAAATAGGCAGACTGTTACACTGTATAAATGGGAAGAGAAAATTGCTTGCTTGCTTGCTTGTTTGCTTGCTTATCTCTCTCTCTCTCTCTCATCATCTAATCTATCTATCATATCCCCTTTTTACAACCCTTAATTCAGGGTAGAGTCAGGGAGACTGGATGGAGCTGAGCATTTATCGGCCAGATGCCCTTCCTGACACCACATGGAGTTTGCAGCATCTGCCACTACCTAGGACTGAAGAACTTGTATTGTAATGCTGGGGCCATATCTCCAACTAGAAGCCAGTGCAGCTCACACAGCAGTGGTGTTACACGAGTGTACTAAGTTGCATCTGCTATTGTCCCTGTGGCTGCATGATCCGGCTGCAGCTTCTGCAGCTCTTCATGGGCACATCCACATATAGCATGTTGCAACAGCCCAACTGGAAGGCGACTGAGGCCTGAATGACTACTAGCGGTAGTCCCAGATCTAGGAAAGGTTGAAACTGGTGTGCAACAGAGGTGGTATTCAGCAGGTTCTGACCAGTTCTGGAGAACTGGTAGCAGAAATTTTGAGTAGTTCGGGGAACCGGCAAATATCACCTCTGACTGGAGATTTTACAGTATCCTTCCCCTGCCACGCCCACAGAACCAGTAGTAAAAAGAATCCCACCACTGGTGTGCAAGAAGTGCAAAGACCCTCCTGGTCATAGCTCTTCTTTGAGTAGAAGCCATGACTATAGGAAACCTCTTAAGACTTCACATCAGTATTGACTGGGAGAGGAATGTCACCACAGAATTAAAGATGGTGACGCAGTTATGGGGGACTCCAAAACCCACAGCCAATTTGTCTTGTCAGAGTTGACCAGAAATTGATTCTTCCCCCATCCAAGTCCACATGGCCTCCAGGCATAATTTGGGTCCCCACTCTTCAAATAGTTTTATCTTTAGAAAAAGAAGCTGTCTTAGGTTTCCTAAGAATGTGATCTATTGTAGGAGATAGACTAGTTTTTCCTGTCTATTTTTTTCTGTTTTGTTTTGGAAAAGATCATTTTAACTTCATGGCTGTCTTTCTTTTAGTTAAATAGAAAAAATGTGTTTTATTTCTGTGGTTCTTGTCACAGTGCAACCAGGTTGTTTTACAACTGTTTTGATTTGCAAGAATGGCAGTTGACACTGAGAAATAAACCTGTGGAAGCTTTTATGCTTTTTTACTACATACAGTAAAACAATTTACAACAGATATTCACATTAGGTATTTACAGCAAGATCCTGGTTTTTACCTAGTGTCAGTCTCTCTCTCTCTCTCTCTCTCTCTCTCTCTCTCACACACACACACACACACACACACACATGCACAGACTCCCCCTCTAACTCTCCTAACTAAGAGAATAAAAGAAAGGAATGTGTTGGATTTATGAATGAATTTGCATACCACTGCTCATCTCCTTAGACAACTTTCGTCCAGTCTCCAACCTTCACTTTTTGGCAAAGGTTGTTGAGAGCATGGTGGCTCGGCAGTTTCCACTCTTCCTGGATGAAGTGGACTATCTGGATCCATACCAATTGGGCTTCCGACCCGGTTTCAGCATGGAGATGGCATTGGTCGCACTGATGGATGATCTCTGGAGGGCGCGGGACAGGGTTTTCCTCTGTCCTGGTCCTATTAGATCTCTCAGCGGCTTTCGATACCATCGACCATGGTATCCTTTTGCGACGCTCGGGGGCTGGGAGTGGGGGCACTGTTCTTCAGTGGTTCACCTCTACCTCTCGGGCAGTGCAATCGGTGTTGGTAGGGGGCAGAGGTCGACCCCGAGGCTCTCTTGTGGGGTCCCTCAGGGTCGGTCCTCTCCCCTCTTTTATTTAACATCTACATGAAGCCGCTGTCGCGAGATCATCCGTGGTTTTGGGGTGAGATACCATCAGTACGCGGATGATACCCAGCTGTACATTTCCACCCCGAACCAGATCAGTGATGCCCTCTCCCTGATGACCCAGTGTTTGGATGTGGTACGGATTTGGATGAGCGGGAACATGCTTCGACTCAACCCGGCCAAGACTGAGTGGCTGTGCATACCGGCATCTCGGCCCAGTCAGGAATATCCATCTTTGGCCATAGGGGGAGAGGTGTTGCCCCCTGTGGATAGGGCACAGAATCTGGGTGTCCTCCTGGACGTACGGCTCCAGTTGGAGGAGCAGGTGGGGGCCGTCGCCAGTGGGGCTTTTCCCAAGCTCCGCTTTGTTCGTCAACTTCGCCCATTTCTGGACTGAGATGCCCTGCGCACAGTCACCCATGCTCTTGTTACCTCTAGACTCGACTACTGCAACGCTCTCTATTTAGGACTGCCCTTGCATACCATCCGGAGATTGCAACTGGTGCAGAATGCAGCCGCGCGGGTGGTGATGGGAGTTTCCCGATTCTCCCATATTACCCCCCTCCTGAGCGGTCTGCATTGGCTGCCAGTTGCGCTCCGGGTGCGATTCAAGGTTTTGGTTTGGTTTTAATATACAAAGTCCTACAAGACATGGGTCCTCAATACCTAAGGGAGTGACTCCTGCCGATATCGAGCACCAACCGCCCTGTGCGAGCACACAGGCAAGGACTCTTTGGGGTCCCGTCGGCAAGTCAATGCTGGCTGGCAGTCCCCCGGCGACGAGCCTATTCTGTTGCGGCCCCTGACCTTTGGAACCAACTAACCCTGGGGCTCCGCCTGGCCCCTGACCTTCGCACCTTCCACCATGATTTGAAGACCTGGCTGTTTGACCAATCCGGGCTGTGACCCAGCCCTGGGGGGATAGTTTCTTAAATTATTTTAAATTTTAGATTTGTTACCATTTCGGGCTTGTGATTAATTTAATTCTCTTTTAAGTATTTATTGTGGTTGTTTTTAGTTGTGAGCCGCCCCAAGTCTTCAGAGATGGGGCGGCATACAAGTCCAAATAATAAATAAATAAATAAACAGCAGAAAGATCTGGAGGGGCAGCAGACTTAAGTGCATCATTAGCTTAGAATTGTTTTGATCCCACAAGTGCTCCAAGTCCAACCCCTCCTGTTGACGCTTAGCTGGTGCCAAAGTAGTGTTGACCTTTAGTTGATCAGATCATGTGTGTAGGCTTGAATAAATCTATGCTGCAATCTTACAAATGGTCCTGATTCTTTCTGCCTGCCATGATGTCATTGATTGTGCTGGTGCCAATCTTATATGGGATTGAATAAATGAATGAATGTTGGATGGACATTTAATAAATAAATAATAAAAATGATAGCAGATATATTGTCCAATAAGTTTGGTTTTTCCATCATTTCTATTATTATGGATACCACCATCTTTCTTCTATCTTCCAATTTGTCATTGTACTTTTGCTCCTTTGAAAATGTATTATAACTGTCATTCAACCCTATTTGAAATCTCAGGTTTGGATTCTCATCAAGACCCTCATTTTGGCCCCTCTTACAAGAATGATTGCATTAGAAACCGAGCACTCTGTGACACATCCAGGGAGTTTTTCATCTAAGGGCAAAAGACTCAGAGATGCAGAGGTCAAATGAAGCACAAAACCAGTGGAAGATCTGTCAAATCAGCCTCAACAAATCATACTCTGCGCCAGGCTAATTTAATGTTGGTGAACTAAATTGCCTCAAAAACTTCGGAGCAGAGAAGGATTGGGTGCTTTATATAAATGGAAAGAGCCAGTGCCAACTGCTCAGTCATAAAAGCAAAAGCCCAAGTCTAACTTGGCACAAACAGATCACAAGAAGCACCTAAACATTTGAGGACAACCTGAGCATCTCTCAGCCTCTAGATCAGGGGTGCCAAATTAGCAGCATCACGTCATCATGTGATGTACCGTGACTTTCCCCCCCCCCCTTGCTAAAATGGAGGTGGGCATGGCCAGCGCATGACGCATCTGGCCTGCGGGCCATGAGTTTGACAGCCCTGGGCTAGATATATTGAGCTTTGGCTTCCATATTTATCAGCCGAAGAAACATGCTGGTTTTACACTCTGCTAACTGGACTTCAATACAACTGGAAGGATGACAAGAGGCTCTTTTGTATGGCAGAAATGAGCATCATGAACCAGTCATAACTTACTATGAAAAATGTTTTGAAACTTACACAGCTATATTCAAGAAAGAAATGTTTGGAATGACCTCAGTGAATATCATCAACATTTAAGCAATCATCCTGATCTTCTAAGGGAATGACACCAAGGGACTATGCATACATGTGTGGCATTAAATATGATGCATGTCTGTCTGATCAAAAGATATATTCTAGCCAGTGTAACCAGCTGCCAGCAAGGAGTTACAGCTACAGTTTGATCATGGACAATATAAGTGCATTTCCTCATATCTGAAGCACTGGTGCTATTATATATCATCTGCTATGACCTAGTGTAGTGCTGGCCTGAATCATTGCAATCCCATTTTTTTTAAATTACATTTATATGCCGCCCTTCTCCGAAGACTCAGGGCGGCTTACAATTTTTTGGGATACAACCCAGTGTGCTCAGCAATAGCCTTCATTCCATTGTATATGCCTGCTTATTACTAAGCGGCATTTTTACAAGGTCAGCTTATTGCCCCCAACAATCTTGGGTCCTCAATTTACCTACCCCGAGAGGATGGAAGGCTGAGTCAACCTTGAGCCTGGTGGGATTCGAGCCTACAGTAATTGTAGACAGCTGGATCTTAAGAGCAGGCATTTAACAGCCTGAGCCACCAAGGCTCATTTTCCCATTGAACTAAGCAAAGCCAGGAGCTTTATCCCCAAAATGTTTTGGTGCTGTTTTGTATACTTGATAACTGTGCCCAGAGATCTTAGGATATCAGTTCTATTCTTATATTCTTATATTTTCCAGGAAAATATCCCCCCTTTAATCCCAGAGATCTGAGATAAAAGGATCCTATGAATCTGAGCAGGCCACATTTTGTTAGATGGACCAATGCTCTGACTTGAAGGCAACTTCATAGAATGGAAGAGTCAGAAGGGACCTTGGAGATGTTCTCTTTCAATGGACTATAAGTTGAGGTCAATGGTAGTCTTGATAAATCACCTTATATTTTTATGAGGTATAGTGCCTAAGAGAATTTCAGAGAAGAGAACAAGAATGCCCATCGAGGACACATTCCATTTCTTTGAAATCATAACAAATGATCCCCTCCTTCTAAATTCTATCCCCTCCTTCTAAATTCTGCATGTATATTATACAAACATGACTCACTTGCCACAACTCACAATAGTCCAATCTTGGGTATGTCTACATAGATGTAAATCCTACCTTTCAGGAGTTAATACTTGTTCTACAATAAGTGGAGTTATGATTGTAGGCTAAATTGGCCAGATTAAGTACAGTTGCTTCTTTCTTTTGTGAAGTATGGCCTAAATTACTCAACACATTGTAAAAATAAAAGTTCAAAGTTTTGGTTCATTATATATGGAGGCAAAAAAACCAACAACTCCCTCATCATCTTTGAACAACTAGTTGCTGAAATATTATGCTGCTCTAAGATACAGCTCCAGCTTAACCCTAGCTATTTTCTTTCATGTTTACTTTAGATAAACAGCTTTATTGCTTTCCTTTTTGATCCCTGGGTCAAATTCAGTAGGGTTGTTGCTGTGATGGTTTAGTCACTGGGTGGGCTGTCTCTCCATTGCATAAGGAGCTGTCACTTAGCTCATTTATCATTCCTTTCCTCTCCGGCGTTGGTGTCTCAGATGTTCCCGAATGTTGCCATCCTAGCCTCTCTCTTATGACAAGATCATTAGGTAGACGTGTTGTTGCACTCTTAATTGCCTCACATTTTACTTTGTCACAGTGCTTAAAACAAAGATTGCACATAAATCCATTTGATTGATATCAAAGCAGGGGAAGAGAAAATGCAACATGATCAGAGGTGGTATTCAGCCAGTTCTGACAGGTTCTAGAGAACCAGTAGCAGAAATGTTGAGTAGTTCGGAGAACCGGTAAACACCACTTCTGACTGGCCCCACCCCCCCCATCTATTCTCTGCTTCCTGAGTCCCAGCCCCACCCCACTAACCTGCTTTCCAGCTTTGTTCTCCTGTGCAGGGCAACAAAAGAAGACCCAGATGATCGGCTGGGTCTTCTTTTGTTACCCTGCACAGGAGAACGGAGCTGGAAAGCAGGTTAGTGGGTGGGAATGGAGATGTTACAGTATCCTTTCCCTGCCATACCTACCAAGCCACACCAGGCCCACCAAGCCACGCCCACAGAACCGGTAGGAAAAAAAAATTGAATACCACCCCTGAACATGATGTTATTTTAATTTGCTTATGTTACCTTTCCACTGATGACAACTACTCATGCCCAGCTCAGTAAGTCTAGGAAAACCTGCTCCTACATCTTGGGAATGCTGATTGCTCATCATTTCTCTGTGCAATTTAAACTGTTTCCTGATCTAGTCAGGTTGTCACAGAGTACCTGGAATTCGGCAAAGTCTTGTCTATAAGGTTCAAATTCCTTTGGCCAGCTGCTTTGCAGAGGAGTCTTGAGAACAACAGCTGGAACTTACAGGGTGCGATCCTTTTTGCTCAAAGAACCACAGAGCCACATGTGCAGTTCCTACTCACCCATAGTCTTTCCAATCCACCTAGTGATATGCAGTATTTTACAGTAATTAACATCATACAGCTCGCTTGATCGGAATTCATGCCTATGGTATTGCCACAAAGGTAATCCATTTATGGCATAAAAGCTATTTTCTAGAGCAACTTGGTAGGCTCATTTGTCAGGATACTAAGGGGCAAGGAGTACCTGTAGGAGCATCTGAGCAGCAGTGGGAAAGTAGAGGTTGAAAAAAATAATATATTGCTAACTTGTATCTGCCAACACCTTCAATCTATGGTTGTGAGGCTGCTGTAAATCATAGGTCAGGTCCCAGTTTCCCACCCATCTTCTGTCATAGTCTAAATGAATGTTCCCTCTCTAAAGTTTCTGTTTAGAGGGAGAGATAAGCCTCGATTGGTATTTATGGAAGATCCTCTCCCAGAGTGAATGCTGGCCTCAGATAGATTATTGAGTGCCAACCGCCTGTGCGAGCACAGCAAGGACTCCTCAGGGTCCCGTCGGCAAGTCAATGTCGGCTGGCGGTTCCCTGGCGACGAGCCTATTCTGTCGCAGCCCCTGACCTTTGGAACCAACTACCCCTGGGGCTCCGCCTGGCCCCTGACCTTCGCACCTTCCGCCACGATCTGAAGACCTGGCTGTTTGACCAATCCGGGCTGTGACCCCTCCCTTGGGGGGGGATGGTTCTTAAATTATTTTAAATTTTAACTTTGTTTAACTATGATTGGGCTTGTGATTGGTTTAATTCTCTTTTAATTATTTATAGTTGTTACTCTTTTAGTTGTGAGCTGCCCTGAGTCTTCGGAGATGGGGCGGCATACAAGTCCAAATAATAAATAATAAAAATAAATAAATTTCTTCCAGGATCATGAGGGTTAGAGAGGAAGGCATTACGGTTTTTGTTTTCTTCCTGTCCCTATGGCTGTTTCCCTGCAATCGCACCGCGATTGCATTCCTGAATGACAAATTATAGCTCATTTGACCCTAACGCCTTTTTCACGAGTCCTGTTACAAGTGATGTGCTCCTTGTGACACTGAGGTGTGATTTCAATGCTGGAAGCTGGATCACGCAGACAAAATGCAGAAACGAAAAGCGTAAGTAATAGCTTGTAAGGTGCGAGAGGGATTCATTCTGAAGGGAACAGGTATGAATATTTTATCGAACCAAAACACCGCTACATCGCTAATTTTTTTCCTCCAGTGCTTTTGTCTTTCGTTCTTCGTTCTGCTAGTCCTTTTCTTTGTCAGCCTGATTTTGCCTCTGGGATTCCGCGTCATCGCCTGCAATAAAGTGAGGTGAATGCAATTTTAGAGGCATGTAATAGAAATCGGTGATGTCCTGGGACATGCAGGAATTGAAATTAGTTGGCATCTTTTCTGGAAGAAAGCAAACAGCCAGCAAACGGTAATCACCAAGACTGGCAAATGTGCCATGGTTTCTACTGAGTCTCAGGTCCCCTTCCCACCATTTCTATGCAAGTGTTATGCACATCATGCTGCCTATACATCAGTCAAAATGTAAATGATCTTCAGCCAGATGGCTGATGTTCTATGCCTAGGATAAT
>CM019148.1:221803541-221885338 GCA_009733165.1 Naja naja | reverse complement strand
ATATTGGTAAATGGAGGCTGACAGAATCTATAGGGATAAGAAAAGGAACCAGACAAGGTTGTCCTCTGTCCCTACTGTTTGTTTTAACACTAGAAGTACTGAATAGAGCTATCAGAGAAGATGAAGAAATAAAAGGAATGAAAATTAAAAAAAGAATATAAATATACAGCCTTGCAGATGATTTGGTATTCATACTAGAGGATCCACTTAAATCAGCACCTAAGTTGATAGAACAAATAGAAGAATATGGAATGGTGGTTTAAAAATTAATAAAGACAAAACAAAGATCCTAACAAAGAATATGTTAGCAAAGCATAAGAAAGATTTAGAAGATTTATTAGAGATTCAGATTGCAAATAAAGTTAAATATTTGGGAATAAATATAACATCAAGATGCAGTACATTGAAAGAAGATAATTATATAAAACTCAAACAGCAGATGCGACAGATCTTGAAAGATGGGAAAATATGCAATTATCTCTTATTGGCAGAATATCGACAGTTAAGATGAATGTTTTACCCAGAATCTTATATTTATTTCAGACAATTCCAATTAGACTTGGGAAAGAATACTTTGAAGATTTAAATAAAATCACATCAAAATTCATATGGCAGGGCAAAAGCCAAGAATCAAATTTAAGCTATTACAAGATGCAAGGTCAAGAGGAGGATTAGCACTACCAAATTGGGAATTGTATTATCAAGCTGCAAGCCTGATGTGGGTGAAAGAATGGATAACATTGAGAACAATAGATTGTTAACTTTAGAGGTCATGATCTATTACTAGGATGGCATGCTTTCTTATGGTATAAGGGAACTAAAAAACAAGGATATTTTAGAAGACACTATGTTAGAAGCTTTGTTTTTTTGGGAAAAACAGAAAACAACATTATATACAAATTCCATTATGGGTATCTACTATTGAAGCTTTTTCATATGCAATAATATACAAGAAGGAACAAACAGTTAGATATGAAGAGATTTTAAATGAAAAGGGTGAACTCAAATCGATGCAAACACTACAAGAACAAGGTATAAAAATGAATTGGTTTTCATATTTGCAAGTACAATCTAGATATGATGAGGATGTTAAGACTGAAGGGATTTATAAAAGCAAACTGAATTAGATAAAATCTTGATGGGCACAGCGAAAAAATGATTAAAAACTTTATGGTTATCTATTAGAAGTTAGAATGGAAGAGGAGCAGGTTAAGGAAACAATGATTGCTTGGGGAAAAATTTTGGTTATGGGATAGATTTAGAGATGGCAAACACTGTGGGATCAGAATTATAAAATGACAATGTCAACTGCATATAAAGAAAATTTGTATAAGATGTTTTACAGGTGGCACCTATCGAGAAGGATTGCAAGAATGTTCAAGGATAAATCGGATAAGTGTTGGAAATGTCATCAGATACCTGGCTCCTACTACCACATGTGGTGGACTTGCGTTGATGCTAAAAGATACTGGACTAAAATCCACATGTGGTTGGAAAAAATGACACAACAACATATAGACTTGAAACCTGAGATATTCCTGTTGGGAATTGTACCAGAGACATTTAACAAAGAACTGAAATATCTGATTGTTAATGTATTGTTAATGAATTGTATTTGCTAAAACTGGAGAAATGATAAGACACCTACTGGGAGGAAGTGATTAAGAAGATTTTGGATTGTGCGAAAATGAGTAGATTAACATTTGAAATTAGGGATCAAGAAGAAAAGCAGTTTATAAGATATGGAATATGTTCTATCAATGGTTAGACAAAAAGTTTGGTAATGTATTTTTGGGAATATAAAGATAGATAGAACTGTTGAAATAATATAGAGATTATAATATGATAAAGGATTAATAATAATGATTATAGCTTTTCTTTTGTAATATTGAGTATGAATAATGAGGGTAGGCACTGTGATTTTGACCGACCGACATACTTGAAATTGATATGGATTTATGTGTTGTATGTTTGTTTGTTATGTTTGTGTTTTGGAAAAATAAAACTTCTTATAAAAAAAAAAATAGGCGAACTGTTACTGTATAAATGGGAAGAGAAAATTGCTTGCTTTGCTTTAGCTTTTGCTTGCTTATCTCTCTCTCTCATCTAATCTATCTATCATATCCCTTTTTACAACCCTTAATTCAGGGTAGAGTCAGGGAGACTGGATGGAGCTGAGCATTTATCGCCAGATGCCCTTCCTGACACCATGGGTTTGCATCTGCCACTACCTAGGACTGAAGAACTTGTATTGTAATGCTGGGGCCATATCTCCAACTAGAAGCCAGTGCAGCTCACACAGCAGTGGTGTTACGAGTGTACTAAGTTGCATCTGCTATTGTCCCTGTGGCTGCATGATCCGGCTGCAGCTTCTGCAGCTCTTCATGGGCACATCCACATATAGCATGTTGCAACAGCCCAACTGGAAGCGACTGAGGCCTGAATGACTACTAGCGGTAGTCCCAGATCTAGGAAAGGTTGAAACTGGTGTGCAACAGAGGTGGTATTCAGCAGGTTCTGACCAGTTCTGGAGAACTGGTAGCAGAAATTTTGAGTAGTTCGGGAACCGCAAATATCACCTCTGACTGGAGATTTTACAGTATCCTTCCCCTGCCGCCCACAGAACCAGTAGTAAAAGAATCCCACCACTGGTGTGCAAGAAGTCAAAGACCCTCCTGGTCATAGCTCTTCTTTGAGTAGAAGCCATGACTATAGGAAACCTCTTAAGACTTCACATCAGTATTGACTGGGAGAGGAATGTCACCACAGAATTAAAGATGTGGACGAGTTATGGGGACTCCAAAACCCACAGCCAATTTGTCTTGTCAGAGTTGACCGAAATTGATTCTTCCCCATCCAAGTCCACATGGCCTCCAGGCATAATTTGGGTCCCACTCTTCAAATAGTTTTATCTTTAGAAAAAGAAGCTGTCTTAGGTTTCCTAAGAATGTGATCTATTGTAGGAGATAGACTAGTTTTTCCTGTCTATTTTTTCTGTTTTGTTTTGGAAAAGATCATTTTAACTTCATGGCTGTCTTTCTTTTAGTTAAATAGAAAAATGTGTTTATTTCTGTGGTTCTTGTCACAGTGCAACCAGGTTGTTTTACAACTGTTTTGATTTGCAAGAATGGCAGTTGACACTGAGAAATAAACCTGTGGAAGCTTTTATGCTTTTTTACTACATACAGTAAAACTATTTACAACAGATATTTACATTAGGTATTTACAGCAAGATCCTGGTTTTTACCTAGTGTCAGTCTCTCTCTCTCTCTCTCTCTCTCTCTCACACACACACACACACACACACACACACACACATGCACAGACTCCCCCTCTAACTCTCCTAACTAAGAGAATAAAAGAAAGGAATGTGTTGGATTTATGAATGAATTTGCATACCACTGCTCATCTCCTTAGACAACTTTCGTCCAGTCTCCAACCTTCACTTTTTGGCAAAGGTTGTTGAGAGCGTGGTGGCTCGGCAGTTTCCACTCTTCCCGGATGAAGCGGACTATCTGGATCTGTACCAATTGGGCTTCCGACCCGGTTTCAGCATGGAGACGGCATTGGTCGCACTGATGGATGATCTCTGGAGGCTGGGACAGGGTTTTCCTCTGTCCTGGTCCTATTAGATCTCTCAGCGGCTTTCGATACCATCGACCATGGTATCCTTTTGCGACCGGGGCTGGGAGTGGGGGCACTGTTCTTCAGTGGTTCACCTCCTACCTACCTCGGGGCAGTGCAATCGGTGTTGGTAGGGGGCAGAGGTCGACCCCGAGGCTCTCTTGTGGGGTCCCTCAGGGTCGGTCCTCTCCCCTTTTATTTAACATCTACATGAAGCGCTGTGAGATCATCCGTGGTTTTGGGGTGAGATACCATCAGTACGCGGATGATACCCAGCTGTACATTTCCACCCGAACCAGATCAGTGATGCCCTCTCCTGATGACCCAGTGTTTGGATGTGGTACGGATTTGGATGAGCGGAACATGCTTCGACTCAACCCGGCCAAGACTGAGTGGCTGTGCATACCGCATCTCGGCCCAGTCAGGAATATCCATCTTTGGCCATAGGGGAGAGGTGTTGCCCCTGTGGATAGGGCACAGAATCTGGGTGTCCTCCTGGACGTACGGCTCCAGTTGGAGGAGCAGGTGGGGGCCGCCGCCAGTGGGCTTTTCCCAAGCTCCGCTTTGTTCGTCAACTCGCCCATTTCTGGACTGAGATGCCCCGCACAGTCACCCATGCTCTTGTTACCTCTAGACTCGACTACTGCAACGCTCTCTATTTAGGACTGCCCTTGCATACCATCCGAGATTGCAACTGGTGCAGAATGCAGCCGCGGTGGTGATGGGAGTTTCGATTCTCCCATATTACCCCCTCCTGAGCGGTCTGCATTGGCTGCCAGTTGCGCCCGGGTGCGATCAAGGTTTTGGTTTGGTTTTAATATACAAAGTCCTACAGACATGGGTCCTCAATACTAAGGGAGTGACTCCTGCCGATATCAGTGCCAACCGCCCTGTGCGAGCACACAGGCAAGGACTCTTTGGGGTCCCGTCGGCAAGTCAATGCTGGCTGGCAGCCCCCCGGCGACGAGCCTATTCTGTTGCGGCCCCTGACCTTTGGAACCAACTAACCCTGGGGCTCCGCCTGGCCCCTGACCTCGCCACCTTCCACCATGATTTGAAGACCTGGCTGTTTGACCAATCCGGGCTGTGACCCAGCCCTGTGGGGGGGGATGGTTTCTTAAATTATTTTAAATTTTAGATTTGTTACCATTTTGGGCTTGTGATTAATTTAATTCTCTTTTAAGTATTTATTGTGGTTGTTTTAGTTGTAGAGCCCCAAGTCTTCAGAGATGGGCTGCATACAAGTCCAAATAATAAATAAATAAATAAACAGCAGAAAGATCTGGAGGGGCAGCAGACTTAAGTGCATCATTAGCTTAGAATTGTTTTGATCCCACAAGTGCTCCAAGTCCAACCCCTCCTGTTGACGCTTAGCTGGTGCCAAAGTAGTGTTGACCTTTAGTTGATCAGATCATGTGTGTAGGCTTGAATAAATCTATGCTGCAATCTTACAAATGGTCCTGATTCTTTCTGCCTGCCATGATGTCATTGATTGTGCTGGTGCCAATCTTATATGGGATTGAATAAATGAATGAATGTTGGATGGACATTTAATAAATAAATAATAAAAATGATAGCAGATATATTGTCCAATAAGTTTGGTTTTTCCATCATTTCTATTATTATGGATACCACCGTCTTTCTTCTATCTTCTAATTTGTCATTGTACTTTTGCTCCTTTGAAAATGTATTATAACTGTCATTCAACCCTATTTGAAATCTCAGGTTTGGATTCTCATCAAGACCCTCATTTTGGCCCCTCTTACAAGAATGATTGCATCAGAAACCGAGCACTCTGTGACACATCCAGGGAGTTTTTCATCTAAGGGCAAAAGACTCAGGGATGCAGAGGTCAAATGAAGCACAAAACCAGTGGAAGATCTGTCAAATCAGCCTCAACAAATCATACTCTGTGCCAGGCTAATTTACTGTTGGTGAACTAAATTGCCTCAAAAACTTCAGAGCAGAGAAGGATTGGGTGCTTTATATAAATGGAAAGAGCCAGTGCCAACTGCTCAGTCATAAAAGCAAAAGCCCAAGTCTAACTTGGCACAAACAGATCACAAGAAGCACCTAAATATTTGAGGACAACCTGAGCATCTCTCAGCCTCTAGATCAGGGGTGCCAAATTAGCAGCATCACGTCATCATGTGATGTACCATGACTTCCCCCCCCTTTGCTAAAATGGGGGTGGGCATGGCCAGCGCATGACGCATCTGGCCTGCGGGCCATGAGTTTGACAGCCCTGGGCTAGATATATTGAGCTTTGGCTTCCATATTTATCAGCCGAAGAAACATGCTGGTTTTACACTCTGCTAACTGGACTTCAATACAACAGGAAGGATGACAAGAGGCTCTTTTGTATGGCAAAAATGAGCATCATGAACCAGTCATAACTTACTATGAAAAATGTTTTGAAACTTACACAGCTATATTCAAGAAAGAAATGTTTGGAATGACCTCAGTGAATATCATCAACATTTAAGCAATCATCCTGATCTTCTAAGGGAATGACACCAATGGACTATGCATACATGTGTGGCATTAAATATGATGCATGTCTGTCTGATCAAAAGATATATTCTAGCCAGTGTAACCAGCTGCCAGCAAGGAGTTACAGCTACAGTTTGATCATGGACAATATAAGTGCATTTCCTCATATCTGAAGCACTGGTGCTATTATATATCATCTGCTATGACCTAGTGTAGTGCTGGCCTGAATCATTGCAATCCCATTTTTTTTTAATTACATTTATATGCGCCCTTCTCCAAGACTCAGGGCTGCTTACAATTTTTGGGATACAACCCAGTGTGCTCAGCAATAGCCTTCATTCCATTGTATATGCCTGCTTATTACTAAGCGGCATTTTTACAAAGTCAGCTTATTGCCCCCAACAATCTTGGGTCCTCAATTTACCTACCCCGAGAGGATGGAAGGCTGAGTCAACCCTGAGCCTGGTGGGATTCGAGCCTACAGTAATTGTAGACAGCTGGATCTTAAGTGCAGGCATTTAACAGCCTGAGCCACCAAAGCTCATTTTCCCATTGAACTAAGCAAAGCCAGGAGCTTTATCCCCAAAATGTTTTGGTGCTGTTTTGTATACTTGATAACTGTGCCCAGAGATCTTAGGATATCAGTTCTATTCTTATATTCTTATATCTTCCAGGAAAATATCCCCCCCCCCTTTAATCCCAGAGATCTGAGATAAAAGGATCCTATGAATCTGAGCAGGCCACATTTTGTTAGATGGACCAATGCTCTGACTTGAAGGCAACTTCATAGAATGGAAGAGTCAGAAGGGACCTTGGAGATGTTCTCTTTCAATGGACTATAAGTTGAGGTCAATGGTAGTCTTGATAAATCACCTTATATTTTTATGAGGTATAGTGCCTAAGAGAATTTCAGAGAAGAGAACAAGAATGCCCATCGAGGACACATTCCATTTCTTTGAAATCATAACAAATGATCCCTCCTTCTAAATTCTATCCCTCCTTCTAAATTCTGCATGTATATTATACAAACATGACTCACTTGCCACAACTCACAATAGTCCAATCTTGGGTATGTCTACATAGATGTAAATCCTACCTTTCAGGAGTTAATACTTGTTCTACAATAAGTGGAGTTATGATTGTAGGCTAAATTGGCCAGATTAAGTACAGTTGCTTCTTTCTTTTGTGAAGTATGGCCTAAATTACTCAACACATTGTAAAAATAAAAGTTCAAAGTTTTGGTTCATTATATATGGAGGCAAAAAAACCAACAACTCCCTCATCATCTTTGAACAACTAGTTGCTGAAATATTATGCTGCTCTAAGATACAGCTCCAGCTTAACCCTAGCTATTTTCTTTCATGTTTACTTTAGATAAACAGCTTTATTGCTTTCCTTTTTGATCCCTGGGTCAAATTCAGTAGGGTTGTTGCTGTGATGGTTTAGTCACTGGGTGGGCTGTCTCTCCATTGCATAAGGAGCTGTCACTTAGCTCATTTATCATTCCTTTCCTCTCCGGCGTTGGTGTCTCAGATGTTCCCGAATGTTGCCATCCTAGCCTCTCTCTTATGACAAGATCATTAGGTAGACGTGTTGTTGCACTCTTAATTGCCTCACATTTTACTTTGTCACAGTGCTTAAAGCAAAGATTGCACATAAATCCATTTGATTGATATCAAAGCAGGGGAAGAGAAAATGCAGCATGATCAGAGGTGGTATTCAGCCAGTTCTGACAGGTTCTAGAGAACCAGTAGCAGAAATGTTGAGTAGTTCGGAGAACCGGTAAACACCACTTCTGACTGGCCCCGCCCCCCCATCTATTCTCTGCCTCCTGAGTCCCAGCCCCACCCCACTAACCTGCTTTCCAGCTTTGTTCTCCTGTGCAGGGCAACAAAAGAAGACCCAGATGATCGGCTGGGTCTTTTTGTTACCCTGCACAGGAGAACGGAGCTGGAAAGCAGGTTAGTGGGGTGGGGAGGGAATGGAGATGTTACAGTATCCTTTCCCTGCCATGCCTACCAAGCCACACCAGGCCCACCAAGCCACACCCACAGAACCGGTAGTAAAAAAAAAATTGAATACCACCCCTGAACATGATGTTATTTTAATTTGCTTATGTTACCTTTCCACTGATGACAACTACTCATGCCCAGCTCAGTAAGTCTAGGAAAACCTGCTCCTACATCTTGGGAATGCTGATTGCTCACCATTTCTCTGTGCAATTTAAACTGTTTCCTGATCTAGTCAGGTTGTCACAGAGTACCTGGAATTCGCAAAGTCTTGTCTATAAGGTTCAAATTCCTTTGGCCAGCTGCTTTGCAGAGGAGTCTTGAGAACAACAGCTGGAACTTACAGGGTGCGATCCTTTTTGCTCAAAGAACCACAGAGCCACATGTGCAGTTCCTACCCATAGTCTTTCCAATCCACCTAGTGATATGCAGTATTTTACAGTAATTAACATCATACAGCTCGCTTGATTGGAATTCATGCCTATGGTATTGCCACAAAGGTAATCCATTTATGGCATAAAAGCTATTTTCTAGAGCAACTTGGTAGGCTCATTTGTCAGGATACTAAGGGGCAAGGAGTACCTGTAGGAGCATCTGAGCAGCAGTGGGAAAGTAGAGGTTGAAGGAAAAAATAATATATTGCTAACTTGTATCTGCCAACACCTTCAATCTATGGTTGTGAGGCTGCTGTAAATCATAGGTCAGGTCCCAGTTTCCCACCCATCTTCTATCATAGTCTAAATGAATGTTCCCTCTCTAAAGTTTCTGTTTAGAGGGAGAGATAAGCCTCGATTGGTATTTATGGAAGATCCTCTCCCAGAGTGAATGCTGGCCTCAGATAGATTATTGAGTGCCAACCGCCCTGTGCGAGCACGCAGGCAAGGACTCCTCAGGGTCCCGTCGGCAAGTCAATGTCGGCTGGCGGTTCCCTGGCGACGAGCCTATTCTGTCGCAGCCCTGACCTTTGGAACCAACTACCCCTGGGGCTCCGCCTGGCCCCTGACCTTCGCACCTTCCGCCACGATCTGAAGACCTGGCTGTTTGACCAATCCGGGCTGTGACCCCTCCCTTGGGGGGGGATGGTTCTTAAATTATTTTAAATTTTAACTTTGTTTAACTATGATTGGGCTTGTGATTGGTTTAATTCTCTTTTAATTATTTATAGTTGTTACTCTTTTAGTTGTGAGCTGCCCTGAGTCTTCGGAGATGGGGGCATACAAGTCCAAATAATAAATAATAAAAATAAATAAATTTCCTCCAGGATCATGAGGGTTAGAGAGGAAGGCATTACGGTTTTGTTTTCTTCCTGTCCCTATGGCTGTTTCCTGCAATGCACCGCGATTGCATTCCTGAATGACAAATTATAGCTCATTTGACCCTAACGCCTTTTTCACGAGTCCTGTTACAAGTGATGTGCTCCTTGTGACACTGAGGTGTGATTTCAATGCTGGAAGCTGGATCACGCAGACAAAATGCAGAAACGAAAAGCGTAAGTAATAGCTTGTAAGGTGCGAGAGGGATTCATTCTGAAGGGAACAGGTATGAATATTTTATCCCGAACCAAAACACCGCTACATCGCTTAATTTTTTTCCTCCAGTGCTTTTGTCTTTCGTTCTTCGTTCTGCTAGTCCTTTTCTTTGTCAGCCTGATTTTGCCTCTGGGATTCACGTCATCGCCTGCAATAAAGTGAGGGAGTGAATGCAATTTTAGAGGCATGTAATAGAAATCGGCGTGATGTCCTGGGACATGCAGGAATTGAAATTAGTTGGCATCTTTTCTGGAAGAAAGCAAACAGCCAGCAAACGGTAATCACCAAGACTGGCAAATGTGCCATGGTTTCTACTGAGTCTCAGGTCCCCTTCCCACCATTTCTATGCAAGTGTTATGCACATCATGCTGCCTATACATCAGTCAAAAATGTAAATGATCTTCAGCCAGATGGCTGATGTTCTATGCCTAGGATAATAACAAATTCCATGCCCATGTTGGGGCATAAAATTCTGCAAATGTGAATCCCATTGTTTCAAATAGTATTCTGAACACATGGCGCAATTTTAAATCGAAATTGGAAATCTTCAATGTACATGAAATGTGTCTGCATTTTCTTCTGTTTTTCCCTTCCTTAGAGTTTGTTTGGAAAATCCAGATTCTTAACCCTTTGCATATTCTTGATGTTAAGGCTTTGCATTTCCCACATATGGTTAATATAGAAGGAAATCATTTTAATGGGAAGGAACTTATACCTCTGTGTTCTTGAATTTATTTTTGATACTCATTTCAATGTGCTCCTTTTGTAGGCTGGTCTACCTTCACCTCCAGCTCAAAGCTACTATTGTCAGACAAGAATCCTCAAAAGTAATGTGCTTTTGTTCTATTGTAGTGGTGGCTAACCTTTTTGGGCTCCTGTGCCAAAAATCTCGCGATCACGTGCCAACACCCAGAAGGCAATGTGCACACCCTCCCCAAGCCCCCTTACCTGCACTGCGCCTCCCAGCTGATTTTCGGCCCGTTTGAGCCCTTTTTTGACCTGTAAAGGCTGCAGAAGCTGTCCTCAAGCCTCTGGGAAGCCAAAAAGGCCTCAAACGGGCTGAAAAATCAGCTGGGAGGTGCGCGCATGCGCAGTGAGCCAAGTTTGCCTGCGGCTGGCGTGCCGGCACAAATGGCTCTGCATGCCACTTGTGGCACGCATGCCATAGGTTCACCATCATGGTTCTATTGTAATGTCTCTAATATGCAGGTAAGAGAGTCTTATTTATAAACTGGTGTACACTTTCATTCCATTCCTTTTCCTGACCAAGGGTCTACAGAATAAGGTGTGATGCAGGTGTAAGGTGTAATAAGCCTTATGACTGGGCAGTTCAAGGATTCAGACAGTATCATGAAGATTTTTTTTTTATAAAAAAAAACTCTATTTGTTTAATAAACAAAACAAGATACAAAAAGTTCTTGACTTAAGACCACAACAGCAACAGCCCTTAGCAATAGCACTTAGAATTATATACCACTTCACAGTGCTTTCCAGCCTTCTCTATGTGGTTTACAGAGTCAGCATATTTCTCCCAACAATCTGGGTCCTCATTTTACCAACCTCGGAAGGATGGAAGGCTGAGTCAAAAGTTTTGAGCCCAAAACGTCCACTGCTAAACAAGGCAGTTAAGTGAGCTTTGCCCCATTTCATGACCTTTTTTGCCACATTGTTAAGTGAGTCACTGTAATTTTTAAGTGAATCATGAGATGGTTAATGATATCTTGCTTTCCCTGTTGCCTTTGCTTGTTGGATGCTGGCTGGGAAGGTTACAAGTTGTGATCACATGACTCCAGGACACGGCAACTGTCATAAATACATGCCAGTTGCCATTGCCAAGTACCCAAATTTTGATCACATGATCAGGGGGAATGCGGCAATGGTTGTTAAGTGTGAAAACCAGTCATAAGTTACCTTTTTTTTAGTGCCATTGTAACTTTGAACAGTCATAAACAAATGGTTGTAAATCGGGGACTATCTGTATACATTTTACACAGTGGTGGGATTCAAATTTTTTTACTTCCAGTTCTGTGGGCGTGGCTTGGTGGGTGTGGCAGGGGGAGGATACTGTAAAATCTCCAGTCACAGGTGGTATTTGCCGGTTCTCTGAACTACTCAGAATTTCCGCTACTGGTTTTCCAGAACTGGTCAGAACGTGCTGAATACCACCTCTGATTTTACCGTCTCAGAGAGACCCTTGTGAGAGTGTCTGCTTAATGTGCTGAAACAACTTAGGGACTGGGTGAATTTATCATTATTGCCATAGATATGGATGGAGAGTGCCAGTTGCTTTTCTTTTGTTCAAGGTGGCAAACATCATCTCTGTCACCTCTGGCAGATGTGTGTATCAACAAGACAAGGATTAGTATCCTTCCAGGTACTATGGAAATGCAATTTCCACTAGTCCTGACCAGCATGAACAAATACTAGGAGACTGTATAAGCTACAGTACATTTCACAACTTTTTTTTTCCCTTTAAGGATAAAATTAATTCTAAAGAGAAACATACAAGGAATGAAAATCGGTATGGTGCTTTTTGAACTCTGATGCCTTGAGAACGTCTGATGCTGTGGTTATGAGTAGGAAGAAAATTATGGTAAGTTAGTCAGGCTGGGATCAAACAAACAAACAAAAGGAGAAAGGAAAAAAAACCAATTAACAACAGGCAGGTAGTTTCAGAAATATAAAAAGAGCTTTGAAACTTGTGTTTCTTGATCAGCAACCCCTTCCATGCAAATCATTTTTTTAAAAATATGAACCTGTCTTGTACTAAATCAAAAGACCTGTCTAGACAGACTGATATGATCTACTCTGACTTTGGTGCTCCAAGAGGAGATCATGTAGATTACCTGCTACCTGATGCCTTTAATTAGGACAAAGCTTCGGTACTGAATTGTGATAGCACAAATGAATGGGTGTCTCATGCTATATGTTGTATGTGTATATATACATACATGCATATGTATGTATGTGTATATGCCTACATGCACACCCATTCTCACTCCTGAGAAACCCAAACCTCAAATGCTTAAAGGAGATCTTTGAAATTCACTCATAAAGTTCACATTAATATATAAGGGCTTGGTAAATCTGCTGTATTACTCCTAAAATAGACTTTAAGGTACAGATAATGCTGAACTTAAGACCATTCATTTAGTACTATTTGAAGCTTCAGTGGTACTAAAAATGTGACTTGAGACCAGTCATCACACTTACCACTGACACAACATGCTCAGAGTTACGTGATCAAAATTTGGGGGTTTGGCAACTCACATGTATTTATGAGGGTTGCAGCATCCAGGAATTGTGTGATTACCATTTTGTGAGCTTCCCAATCAGCTTTTAACAAGTCAAATGGGGGAAGCTGGATTTGCTTAATGTCTGTGTGATTCACTTAACAACTGCAGTTCCGCTTTACAACAGTGGCAAAAAAAAACATTGCAAAATTGGACGTGACTCTGGCAACAACTGTGTTGCTTAACAACAGAAATTCTGGCCCCAATTGTTGTCATAAATCAAGGACTGACTGTAAGGAGCTCCAAATACTTTTCTAATATTTAATAATGTGCCCCTTAGTCTAAATAGGCAACAAATATACGATCAGCCGTTCCGAGTAGGTAAAACGATATTTAGCTTAAAACCATTAAAATGCAAAAATGGGGAAGTCTTTTTTTTTTAAAGCAGAGATTTTTTAAAAAGATTGAAGACTTCAAATAGATTTCCACTATGTAAGTCCTAGAAGACTTGAGATTCAGTGCTGCATCAGCTTTTACACAGGAAGGATGGTACCACTGGGAGTCCTTGTTCATTCAAGGATGGACTCATTAAAAAAAGGCTTCTCTAGGCACCTTTATTCAGGCAGATTCAGGGGAGAGTTACGGTTTTCCATCCTCACTTGTAAATACGGCTTACTGACTTTTAAAACTTTCTTAAAGGAAACATCCTTGATTTCAGTGGGCACCCTCTTCTAGCCATAAGCAGCGATTTAATGCCTATATTGAACTTAATTTCCATACCTGGGCTTTGTTATCAAGATATTCAACCCCCATAGATGCTTATGCTTTAAGTACAGGTAGCCCTCGACTTGCAACCATTCATTTAATGATGGCTTGATGTTACAGTGGCCGTGAAAAAAGTGAGTTAAAACTGGTCCTCGCACTTACAACCATCAGAGTATTCCCCATGGTGACATCATCACAATTTTGGAAGCCTGGCAACTGGCCTGTACTTACGACAGTTGTGGTGTCCTGGGCTCACATGTTTGCCATTTGCAAATTTCCCAGTCAGCCTCTGGCATAGGAAAAAGGGCCCATCAGGTGTCATTCACTTAACCATCACCTTGCTTAGCAACATAAATTCTGGTCCCGACTGTGCTCTTAAGTTGAGGACTACCTGTACAGCATATTGGCATTTTTTTCAACACTATGAACTACTTCAATTTATCTTGAAGTAATTCCTGCCCTGTGACATTGAAACCACCTGTTTGAGCATAAGGTTATCATTCACAAATAAAAAGCAAGCCCTAATGCTAGTCGACTTTCCTTTCCTTTCCTTTCCTTTCCTTTCCTTTCCTTCCCTTCCCTTCCCTTCCCTTTTCTTTTTATTTCTTTGCGTCTTTCCCTTCCCTATTTTTCCCTCCATAATTCCTATTTTTTGCTTTTCATATTTTATCTTTTGCAGAAATTTAATAAAGTATTTTTTTAAAAAAAGAAATGGATGCTATAATGTTGCTTTTATCAGCCTGATCTCCTTCCCCGCCCCATTCTCCATGGATACCTCTGTCCAGATCTGATTTAAGCAATTGTTGCTGGACAAAGTCCAGTAACCCTTAAATATCATTTATATAATTGTTCAGTTATATTATTTTGACAGATCCTCAAATAAGAATCCATGCCAAAAAAAAAACAATTTAGAAAAATAAAAGGAAACGAAGTGTAATGATATATTTTATACAACTTACAATTCACAAAGATGAGACCAGGAAATTGTTCACTATCTTCCATATATACTGGGTGAAATGGCTATATAGCATTATGGGAACCAACTCCATGGTTCATAATTACGTACTTACTCCATGGTACATAATATATCCTGTTTTTGTTGTTTCTTTTTTTCTCCCTGTTCATTTTTTTAAAATAGTCAAGAAGCAGATGGCCTTAGGTTTTACTAGATGGTGATTAATGAAGGGCTCATTGCTTGCCTGTTTCATCTTTTGTACAATGAGTACATTGAAACATAGCTTCTTCTTTTTTTTGGGACTTTTAAGTGCATCGCAATTATGTTAAATTTGCTTGGCTCTACCAGGATCCTTTGAAATGAAAATGAAAAAGACAGCAGTAGATACTGGAGTTGATAGGATCTGTGATAGACTGGACAGTTCAATAGCTCTGTGTTCTGCCTTTGGGATGGCTTCAATATTCTCATTGTTGGATATTGTCTGTCAATGCAGGGGGAGGGTACAAAATTGAAGAGCGTGTCTTTAAAAATTGGAGAAAGATTCTGCATACCTGGCTACTAACAAATTCAAAGCCATAATTTTGCGTGATAAATAATGGAATAATTTCCTTCCTTCTTCTATATCAGAGATTTATCATAATGGGTATAAATATGAATGATAATGTATAACACTGTTAAGTACAGCATTAAAAGAAAAGCATAATTTAGCCTAAATTGGCTGGATTTACACATGAATTAGATATGGTTGATTATTGATGGTTTATTGGCTTTTGGGCTAGAGTGATATGTGAGCGAAGCCATTGTGGTTTAGTGTGATGTATTAGCTGGATCATCCTGGACTAATTGCCCAGTTGCCAACTAGGCCGCTGAGAAGCATTCAAGGCTTCCTTAAAAAAAAAACCCTGAGTAACTCCATCAGTTACACTCCATGCCTCCATTTCCATAACACACTAAGCCACGATTTCATGAACAAACAAGAGTGGGAGGACCCACACATTTTAATAAAGCATGGCTTACAAACATACTTACTATGTTTGTAGAACGTATTACTTCAGGTCCAAATAAATAACAATATGCCTTATCATATCTGAATGCAATGCTTGCAAACATACGCTACCATCAGTGGCACCACTTGGGAATTTTAAATCCTTATCTTAATTGTCTCGGCGGGGGGGAATGTAAACTTTAAACAACGTGTACACTATTTGGAAAATAACTACCAATTTGCTGCAAAAAAAGTGACTTTAACGTAAAAAGTCCCTATAATTATGAAGACATCCAATTACTGTCACTATATTCCCACTAGCAACATGAAAACCAAATGAGCCTTGGTAACTCTGCAGGTACCCAGTTCCCATGATTACTAAGCGTTTTCTCAAAACCAAGGAGAAACTAAGGATCTTGCTCTAGGGAACAATGTTAGTCTTAAAAACCATTCAAAATACTATGCAGTGGATTTCAACAGCATATTTTCCACTTTCCACTTTCCATTCAGTGGAGTCTATAAGATGCTTTCTCCAAGCTGTGAATATTCCACGTTATTTAACCTTAGGGTGACACTTCCCTAACTTATGGCTCTCATTCAGTATTCTTTGTCTAAATTATTAATCCACATAATTTTTACATGTTTCTAGCTGTTCGTCTCTTCAAAAGCAATTAATGAGGGTGCATCCATGCCAGACAAGCAACCTGGTTCCTGGCCCAGAAAATATATAAGCATATGGGCCCATTTAAACATGAGCTAGAGCAGCCAACAATTGATGAGAAAAGAACAGCTACTTGTGGAATATAACTGTGGACATGAAAGATATTGGATTCAACAACAACAGTCTTTCCTTCCCCACCTCCCAAAAGCATGAGACATGTTTGCTTCACTTAGAATTGCCTAAAACAACTTTTAAATGATGAAAGAAGTCTTTGGTTGTGATACTCTAGAAGTGAAAACTTTATGGAATTCTCAGCTGGGAGAGGAGAAAATGAATGACAGCCTGCTGTCAACCATATTATGTCAATGAAGAGGCTCTTTATTTATTGTGCAGCCTGATGAAATGAAGACTATAAAGAGCAGGAAAGCTGTGGTATAAAAGAAAAGTGAAACATTGCTTTCCTTTAAAGTAATAAATCTTTCAGAACAAGTTTCAGGTAAAAGGAGATTAAAGGTAAATAGGTTGCTTAGTGTGTTCTCTTGAAACATGGAAAAGCAAAATATATTCAACATAAGTGTGTTTCACACTCAGATTATATAATTGGTAAACCAAAGGAAAGAGACCAAGACAAAAACAAATTAAGAAGTTCATTAACAAAATTCTGCAGTTC
Organism: Naja naja; assembly: GCA_009733165.1. Classification (NCBI taxonomy): domain Eukaryota; kingdom Metazoa; phylum Chordata; class Lepidosauria; order Squamata; family Elapidae; genus Naja; species Naja naja. Next base: position 221,868,414 of record CM019148.1, on the reverse strand, counting down.
TCTGCTTTCTTTTCAGGGGTTTTAATTCCAGCATGTCTTCACTGCATATTTAAGATATTCAGCACCCATAGAACACAGTTCATGTAATGAGCTGGCATTCAGTAAACCTGGGAATAAAATATATATATTCATTATTTTCCAAGACATTTTGCTCTTGACTGTCATTTTGAACTTTCTTTGCATGTGTACTTATATGACACAGTTTAAAAAATGACAATAACAATCATAAATGATGCCACATTTTTAATGACTGTCCTTGGCTAAATTATAATCAATACTTAAGGTTTCTTTGTAGAAAAAAACCCCATATCCTTCCTCTGCATATATTTTATACATCCATATCAATCAAATTTCTAACCTGAATTTGTTGGAATATTACTTCTATTAATTTTAGCCATTATGACCAGAAGCTAAAGTTGATGATAATTATAGTCCAACAAAGTTAGATAAAGCCATTCTATGGTTATGAATATTATTGACCTTGATTACTTCTGAGTTACTTCTGAGACTGGGAGTTTGTGTGTGTGTGTGTGTGTGTGCTGAGATTTGCTAAGGCAAAAAAAGACAAAGCTCTTGCATATTATATTTGATTCAGTAGTAATTGAAGCCATTTAGTAATAACCTATTGAAAATGTGCGTTGTGTTGCAGAAGTTCCTGTTAGAATATATGCTCCTGAACATAAGCAGAGTGCTGAAACAATGCCGAGTAATTAAGTAGCAGAACATGGGGGGGGGGAATAAAAATAAAAGGCTCACAATATACCTGTGTTGAAAGTAGCATATGGCCATAGCCAGCTATTAATGAATACTAACAGATGTTCATTAGAGTTACTAAGGAATAAAAAGTCTCTTCTCCATCTGAACTACATCCTGAGGAAAAGAAATCATAAAACAAGAGAGAAAGGAACATGCCATTCTCTTTTTTCCTCATAAACCAAGAATTGGGTAACTAACAGTAAGCCAGGGGAGAAACAAATATGAAATTCAAAGATCTTTCCCTTTATCTATCCTTCCCCAAACAGCTCACATATACAAAGAGATGATGGTATCTCTATAGAATTTCAGCATGATTCTTCTGTTGGCAACTACCAGCTCACTGGTAGGTACTTCAGTATGCTTTCTAGGCATTCAGATAGCATGCAGTTCATGCAGGCTTGTACAATGCTTTAATTAAGACATGAAGACCTCCTGATATTCATTCTAGGGGTTGCTTTTTGAGGGAGTGGGTTACAAGAATCTCCCTTATATCTTTCCCTATGTGGAATAGTTTCTTTATTGTGCTCATTCAGGCAGGCCCCCAGTGTGCAGTGATTCAGCTGGCAATTAAAGATTAGATCCATGCAAGGTACAAGATGGCCTGTGTGTTTGGCGTCATGGGTTGAATAAAATGGAACCGCTGTGGGTTCTAAATCATGAATATCGGCTTAACACAAAGTGGTTAACTTGGAGCCCCCAGCAGCCATTTGCAATCCTCACTAAACCCCTTGTTGGAATTCGGTGGCAAAATAGCTGATTTCAATCAGCAATGATTTTGGTTTGGGAATGCATCGGTAATGAGATTTTCAGAGTTCTTTCTGAAGCTATTCATTTGTTATAATTAGCGATAACAGGATGAAAAGCTTTACTTTAGCAGACTGCAGTTATGTCCTTAGGCGATTTTTTTTTGCTTCAGTGTTTCCTGGTGTGTCCTTCTCCTTTTGCTTATCTCAGTTAATACACAGTAAAAATTAGAAGGATTTGTATACATTTCCCCCAAGTGGATCAAATAACTCTTATCTGGATATCTAGAATTGCTCATAAAATCAACCACCTTTATATATAAACATAACTTGGAAGGTAAATTCAACAATCAATGTCAATCTGGTAGTATTCAGTATTGACAGTAGACTTTTTTCTGCTATCATGAATAATACAGGGTTGAAAATAAAGATAAATCTTAGATCACTAGGGTTCTTCTTTTTTCACATTTCTGAATTGTCCAACTCCCTTAATGAGGGTTTCATGGATTTTCTTTGCATTTTATTAATGAATATTTTATTCTTTATTTACGTTGTGGTCTGCCAGCAGCTGGCGCTCCTGGCAGCAGGGTCAGACAGTAGTGAGGAGGTTGGGGAGGAACATGGGCCAGTCCTGGAGGCTGAGGAAGGCTCAGATGAGGGCTCTGCATCAGAGGCAGAGATGGGGCCAGGGCAGGCTAACAGTCATCAGCTGCCTTTGGGCTCGGATAGCAGTGAGGCATGGGAGCTTCTGGAACCGGTTCCCAGCTTGCGCATGCACAGAGCTGCCAAAAGGAAGGAACAATTAAGAACTCACGGTCAACATGGGAGTAAGCAGGGGTGGGATTCTACTGGTTCTGTCCACTTCTGTAGAACCAGTTGCTATGAAAAGCAGCAAACAGAGAGCATACATAGAACCGGTTCTATGTCTGCTGCTGTTTTGGCCCACTCACCCGCCCGGGCTCTTATCTGACCTTTATTTCCTGTGTTATCAACTACAGCTGCTTTGTGCGACACAGCTGCAGTTGAAAAAGCAGGAAAAACGTGCTTTTTCAAACAGTGCGCACTTGCACGCAGCACTGCTCAGCTGTCCGGGCAGCTCAGCAGGTCGTAAATTGCACTCACGCCACTCACGCAACCTGTGCGCGCGATGCAGAGTGACAGAACCGGTAGTTATACCGGTTGGATCCCATCCCTGGAAGTAAGGCCACGGGTGGACAATAAGTGTCCCCTCCCATCAGGATTAAAAGAGAAGCAAAAGGGGAGGGGGCTTTTGCAGGAAGCAACTCACTCATTCATTCGTTTGTTCCAGCCTCATGAAGATTTGTCTGTATAACCCAGCCCTTCCCTGTCGGCACTAAGTGTGGAATTTTACCAGGCAGTGTTCCAGGATTGATAAAGGTATGAGCTAATTAGTATACCTTTGCAAGATTGTTTGCCAAGCCGTTGACTGACTGTGAATGAAATAAATCACATTAATGTAATAAAAGGTGTTTTTGCCGGAACTCAGAATTGACTTAATGCTTTTTGGGGAAGCCCAGGACAGAACAATATATTTATGTATTTGTATCCCGCCTCTATTATTTTTATAAATAAGTCAAGGTGGAAAACATGTCTAATACTCCTTCCTCCTCACATTTCCCCCTACAGCAACAACCCTGTGAGGTAAATTGGGCTGAAAGTGAGTGACTGGTGCAAGATCACTCAGCTGGCTTTCATGCTTAAGGTAGGCCTAGAATTCACAATCTCCTAGTTTTAGCCTAGCCTGGCTCTATGATCTTATTAAATAGTTTTTCTCGCCATTCAAGAAATATAATACAACCTTTCTGAAGTTTGTTTAGGAAGCGCTACTGAAAAATAGACCTCTGAAGCCATGGCCTTTTGACCAAAAGGAAACATAGAGGGGACCCAATAGAACAAGTCTATATCTTTAAATATTTGGAGGTAATTATAGAGGGCAAAGAGAATGGTCTTAAAAGATAGAGGACAGTGCCACTACCAAGGCAACAAACAGATAGGCAGAGCTTGAGCCCATTCCAAGAAACTAGTTTGAGTAAACATCTCAGACAAGCCCCTCCCTAGTTTACACCAAGATAAAATGAGAAGTGGGGAGCACATTCAGACTTTGCAAGATTCTGTTACAATAAAAATAGCTTTGACCTGCATTGGTTTCTTAGACTGGTCTCTATTATACAGCTGGCAGTAGTTTTCTATCCCAAAGAAAACCGGATGGCTCACTATGATTATGTCTTCCTGTTGCAATCAAGATCTACAATAGCTGTCAAATGATTCATTTTTTTAAAAAACAGAGTTTGTACCAGCACTGGCTGCATTATAAACACTTCCAAGATAAAGTTTTGGCTCAAATGGGCTTCTCCGCTGGGAAGAACTCTCATGAAATGGTTCAGACCAAACCAGAAATCCGGGGGTAACAAATGCCCTTCTTGAACGAGAAACCAAGATGCTTAAAATTGAGGGCTAGGGCATGGAGGCTGAAGTTAAAACTATTGATTAGAGCTCCAGTTTTCCCCTCAGATTCACTTCCACTAATAATGGTTGATGGTTTTCTTTCTAGTTGGAATGTCATCATAGAAAAACTAATGATATAGGGCAGGGGTGTCCAATCTTGGCAACTTTGACTTGTGGACTTCAACTACCAGAATTCCCCAGCCAGGTATTAAAAGAGCTTTGGTGGCTCAGGCTGTAAATGCCTGCTCTTAAGATCCAGCTGTCTACAACTACTGTAGGCTCGAATCCCACCAGGCTCAAGGTTGACTCAGCCTTCCATCCTCTCGGGGTAGGTAAATTGAGGACCCAAGATTGTTGGGGGCAATTAGCTGACCTTGTAAAAATGCCGCTTAGTAATAAGCAGGCATATACAATGGAATGAAGGCTATTGCTGAGCACATTGGATTGTGCTCCAAAAATTGTGAGCCGCCCTGAGTCTTCGGAGAAGGGCGGCATATAAATGTAATTAAAAAAAAAATCACCAAGGTTGGACACCCCTGAAATAGGGGTTATCAGCAATATTCATATAATCCTTGGGATATGCCAAACATACAGTTCTGCAAAATAAATAATATCAGTTTCCAGACATAAATAAAAAAACTGGGGAAAAAAACTTTCTGCACATGAAAGTAGGACCTGCATGACAAAGGGGTCTGAGGAAGCAGCTGGCTATCTCTGCCTCTTTTTTAATATTTCCAAAACTAAAGAAAGTTTTATCTAGGCTAGTTATAATATTCTTGTCTCTGAATTATTACAGGGAAGATATTCTGAGATCCTATGTGAGAAACATATTTGTCCATGAGGAACTGGCAATATCAGAATGGTAACACTTAACATCAGGGGTGGGATTCAAAAATTTCAACAACTAGTTCTGTGGGTGTGGCTTAGGTGGTGGGCGTGGCTTGGTGGTCATGTGATTGGGTGGACATGGCTTGGTGGTCATGTTACTGGCTGGGCGTGGCCAACTCAATATCACTCACATCGAGGCATGCATCTCCTCGCCTGGCCTCTCATGACTGTGGGGATGCTGCAACAGTCATAAGTGTGAAAAATGGTCATAAGTCACTTTTTTCAGTGCATTGTAACTTTAAATGGTCACTCCACACAAGCAAAGTACCAGCAAAGGAGGGGGAAAAAATCCAGAGAAGTTCCAGAGACAGGAAGTCTAGTCCTGCCAAGAATGTAATAAGGGTTAACGGAGAGGCAGTTTCTGTAAGCAACACCAGAATGTTTCCTTCCTGCCTTCCTTACAGGATTAGGCCAGTAATTTCTTCTAACAATCGGTTCTCCAAACTGCTTAGAATGTTAACAACCGGTTCTAGAGAATAGGTGCAAACTGTTAGAATCCCACCCCTGCTTAGCATCTTATCTCTGTTCCCTCAGTGCTCTGGAGGAACAGAATTTTTTTTTGTGTGACTTTACTTTTCTCAGATTTCAAACTCTAGCAAAATATGGTGCAGCAGAAATGAAAATTAGGCAAGGTCACCCAGAATTACAATTCTGACTACCTAGAAGTTATTCAATGTTTTATTTAATTGCCCTTCGCAGTATCTTTTGTTTCTGGTCTTTAGTCACAAGGAAGGGTATGCACGCATCCAGGCCTCAGATCAAATCTTTCATTAGCCTTTGCCTTGGTTTTAATGATAAATTATCCAGTTGCCCTCTTTGTAGTCTACAAAGCCGCATGTGGGAGAGAAACATTTCCTTCATAATGAAAATGCATTTATAGCAGTGCTGGTGATCCAGAAATACACGGTTCGTCTTTTTTCATGACCTGTATTCTATTTTGAGAACAGGCTAGCCTCTGCTTCCTGGTTTTTTCCTCTCCTTTTTGGCGTTGAAATTGGCTAGTGACTGAAGAATGGACATACATCAATTGTTGATTCAATATCTGTCAGTAGATGGAGCAGTAATTTATTAAAGCTGAAGTATGCTGTTTAAGCTATAATTCACCAGAGGGTTTTCAGCAGTTACCAAAATGACCATAAACTTTATCCTCAGATTGAAAGAAGAGTAAGACTATAAGTCTGGTTTATTTTTAATTTCTAATTTTTCTCCCCTTACTGTTGAGCACCAATGGCAAAAAAGGGAAGTAGAACCTACGTTTAATAGTGAATTGATATGATTAAACTTTACTGAATTTGGCAAGAAGCAGAAGGAGGGAAAGATAATGGGGAAAGAAAGCAGGGAGATCATAATAGCAAAAAGAAATGAACTATGGGGAAAAGTCTAAGAGCCAAAAGCCCAGGGAATTAAAAGAAAGGGGCATGACTTAAGGAAACAAACCAGACCTCAAGAGAGAACATTCCTGGGTCCAGATTTAGCATCAATTACAGACAGAAATGAAGCAAGGCAAGATAATCCAGAATTGGCCACCCAAGATGGAGAGAAGCTTCATTTTCACTATGGGGACAGGTAGTCCTCAACTTCCAACCATTCATTTACTTATTATTTATTTATTATTTGGTCTTATATGCCGCCCTCTCTCCTGAGGGACTCAGGGCGGCTCACATAAAAACAACCATACAAATACAAAAGTTAAAAAGGAATTAAACCAAATTCGACCAAATAATCATTAAAACCCATTTACAAACATTTAAAATTTTAAAACAACCTCCCCCCACCTTAGTCCAGGCCGGCCTGTTTGAATAACCAAGTCTTTAGGCCGCGACGAAAGGAGCGAAGGTCGGGGGCCAGTCGTAGCTCCAGGGGAAGCTGGTTCCACAAAGTGGGCGCCCCCACAGAGAAGGCCCTCCCCCTAGGGACCGCCAGTCAACATTGTCTAGCCGACGGTACCCCAAGAAGGCCCTGTCTGTGGGCGCGCACCGGGTGACTGGTATTCGATGCTGGCAGGAGACGTTCCCGCAAGTACCCTGGCCCTAAGCCATGGAGAGCTTTGTAGGTAAGCACCAACACCTTGAATCTCACACACATTTAGCGACTGTTTGAAGTTGCAACGGCACTGAAAAAAAGTGACTTACAAACGGTCCTCAGCTGACAGTTGCAATGTCCCCACGATCTTATAATCAAAATTCGGGTGCTTTGGTTTGGGTGCTTTGGGTGCCATGTCCCAGTGTTATGTGATCGCCATTTGCAATCTTCCCAGTCAGCTTCCGAGAAGCAAAGTCAATCTGATAGTGATCTGAACACAAAGGGACATCTTTCTGAATAAACATACACTGCACTGTATGTAGCTCAAATCTGAATGTGCACATTCGAGTCCTACAAAAAAAAACACCTGATAATTACCTGAATATACTGAAGAAGCTTCTTGGATGAGAAGCAAAATGTTTTTAAGAAAAAAAAAAGAAATAAGGAAGTCCTGTTGCCTTTTGGACAAGCAGCTTTGGGAGAACCATGACCTGGATGACTGAGAAACTCCACAGACATACATGGTAATAACTTTTTTCTAAATAATCTGCAATATGCAGGAAAAGTCCTGTCCTTACCCTTGGAGTAAACCTGGAGACAAGCCCCACATTTTCACACAACCATCAAACCACTGATAATAAAAATCCATGCCCTAGCACTGCTGTTTGACATGACTTGCTAGCCAGGGTGTCAGGGAGTAAAAACTGCTTCCAAACACCCCTGCTAATTAGAGGTGGACCGTGCCTTTATTTGCTGTCAACTTTGATTAAATAAAACCCGGAAAGTAATCTAAGAAACATATTTTTATTTACAAAAATAATAAAACCTAATGGACTACATACTGGCAGCTTAATCTCACACCAAAGGCATATATCAAAGAAAAATGTTACAGGAAGTTAAGAAAAACTTTTGAAGCATGCGCAGTAAATCAGAAATCACAAGACATCCTTATCTCATTACTATGGAGACAAGATAACAATTTTCTAGCTAGCAGGCAACTGCCTGCAAATCTTAGCTTAGGAGCTTGGCAGACAAATAAAAAAAAACGTAGTGACACAGTGTTTAGTAGTGAATTTGCCAAATGGATGTAGAGGATGTGAACGAACGCCCTTCTCAGCCCAACCTCCGCCCCAGTGTTTTATAAAAGAAGACAGGAGGAAGGAGCACTAGGTATGCTGCTTTAAGCTCCTGAACGAAAAAGTGCAATATAATTATAATAAATAATTAAATATTCCACTTGTCTTGATAATCCATGGTTAGCAAAAAGAAGAAAGCAAATCTTTGCCATGCCGGTGACATCCTGCATTCCCCTCCCAGCTTCCCAGTGCTGTTTATTCAGTATATTCACACAGAAAACCAAACAAATGCTTTAGTCTTTTGCTAATAAGGAGAAGCTAAAAGTAAATCATTTCCTGGAGGGAAATATTATTAACTTAACAGGGTAAAAAAAGCTTCACTTCAGCCCTGCCTATCTGTCACTAGCATGGTCATGGAGAAGTGAAGGCATTCTGATGCAGAAACGTTTTACTTTTAAGACAGAATTGCTTTATGCCTAATTGGACCTAATAAATGTTCTCACAAGATGAAGCCTTTATAGTTAAAAGTATTTCATATGTTGCGTATTTTAGAAAGCACTTTGAGAAGAAATATACTTTAAAGCGGCACCATGTGGGAAATATTCTGAAAAGTAATCAACTTGCGAGTGAAATATGATTTACAGCACAACTAATTCATCATTTCAGTTTCATGGAAATTAAAGCTCGAAATGATGTTACAGAGAGCGAAAAATTCCTCTTGGATAGCTGGTGTTTAGTGGGAGTTTGAAAATCAATGCTTTCAATTATAAAGGATTCAAATGATGGCCACACTCTCTCAAGTTTTCTTTCCCTTTTCCCTTATTATGGAACAGCTTGTCCTCGGAAGTTGTGGGAGCTTCCATTGCTGAAGGCTTTCAAGAAGAGATTGGACTGCCATTTGTCAGAAATGGTGTAGGGTCTCCTGCTTGGGCGGGGAGTTAGGGTTGGATTGGATGGCCTACAAGGTCCCTTCCAACTCTGTTAATCTAATCTATTATACTTGAGAAATTATTTCAAATTTCCTTTGGTAATATTTTGTAGCTTAATTTTCTGCTAAATTCCATGATGGTTGGTACTGCGAGTGACGTTTTGTTATACATTCTTTTGTCACTTAGTTGCCCACTCTACCCAACTTGGAAGAGTACAGTGGGAGAAGCTTTATCGCATGGGTGGCAAACTCTCCGTGTCACATTGCCATCACGTGGCATTTTGCGACTTTTTCCCATTTGCGGAGCTGGGGTGGGCGTGGCCTGTGTGTGATGCATCTGGCCCGTGGGCCGCCAGTTTGACACCCCCGCATCATGTTATCTTTCCTTGAGATACAAAGCACAAGAAGTCATGGAATCTATAGAACCCTGGAAAGATGATGGTATCACGAAGACATTCATACGCTTGGCCATCTTGTGTTGGAATTCAACTTTGCACGACCCAACTTTCAGCACTTATGAACTTATTGACAACTGAAGGCAATAGATGTAGGGACAGCGAGCAGAGGATGGTTCTGAACTTTTATCTCCATCTTGTCTAAAAGTCATACTGCTGGCTCTTAGTGCTTAGACTGACACGCTTAGGCTTTTCATTCCTGACTTCTTTCCTCTCTCAGCTCCATTCTCTTTCTAAACTCTGCAGTTTGGATTCTCCCTGACTCACTTTCTCTCCATAATGGAAGAAAGTGCACCATGGAGTCTCAGTTGTAGATAGACATAGGTTATATCTGCACTTACCATTGAAGCTGCATTTTATTATCGGTGGACTTTTCTAAATGTTTTAATTATACACTTCCTGAGGGTTTTTTTGTTCTTATTTAGAGTCTGGCCATATAAAATGCCTACTTAAATAAATAAATAGTTCCTATCTTGTGCTGATTTGACTTTAAGTCAGCTTAAGAATATCCTATCTGGGCTAACACGCTATGGCAGTGAGGCACTATTTCATTATTTTCCAATTTATTTATTTATTAAATCTATATGCCTATCTCATTCAGAAAAGCGACTCTAAAATTATCTTTGTTTTTAGCTCTCCTACAGAACTGAGAGTGAAATCATTCTACCTCAAGTGTTTGGGAAAAGCATGCATCCCTTTTTATTTATTTAAAGTAAAAAAGCCAGCCAGGAACAAGTAGTACGCTCAGGGGTTGGAGAAGTGATTAAAGAACATTTCTATTCTGAACCAACAATTGTCTATACCATTATACTATTGCAAGTCATGATCAAGTGGTAGTTTTATCCACTCTGTTGAAGGCACATTGTAAACAACCAATGGGGGTGGTGGTGGTAAACTTGCAACAAAATGAAACTTGCTGTCCAAAATGGTTATGTGCACTGAAGGTGACAAAACATGCAAAAGTGTTCTTTGGAAGTAGAGCAGAAAAAAACGGTCCTGAGGTCATTTTATTGGTGTGTATATGATTTTGTGTGTGTGTGTGTGTGTGTATTAAGAGAGAATGAACAGTGAAAGCCAAGTTGGGTAATGCAGATACAGCAGGTCCTTAAATCACTCAGGCCTTACCTATCATTGTTTATTTCCAAAACAAAAGTTAAGTTTGCTTTTATGCAAGCATCCGCCTCAAGAACCCTTTCTTTAAAAATTTATACTCCTACCTTAAGTTTTTCTCTCTCAGCAAATTCTTTCTTCTATGTAAAATTCTCTTCTTCCCGATACCTCATAACCGAATTGGTGCAAGAATGCCGCACTCTGCTTATCAGAATTTCACTGACATTCTCCCCTTTGGATCGAACATTTAAAAGCAAATTTTCTTTTATCATCTTGAATGAGAAATAAAGGAAGGGGGGGGGGAACTGCAGAATTTTCTGCATCACAGCAACACACACATACGCAACAGCACACAGGGCTATATGAATTGTGAGCAGTCAGACGAATTGCTTTCTTGGGCATTTTGCAAAAGTGAATATTCATCAAGAAGAAAGCAGTAAGGGGGAAGATAAATATCAAATTAAGTAGACAAAAGTAGGAAATAAGGATAATAATAAGGAGCACTGGACAAGTTGATAGTTTTCTACATTAAATCGTGTAAGGATTTCTATTTAAGGATTTCAGCTGAAGTTGCTGCATTTCCATAAAATACAAAAAAGAAACAAACTTGAGGGAGGAGCAGTCTCAGTCCGTGTTTTCTTTATGTTGTCACTACAAAGGCATATTTCTTTACCAGCTGCTGCCCTGAATTGATTTAAACTATTTTTGTTTAACCACAGCTGTCTCGGGGTTTGACAAAAAGCATTTCATGCAAATCTGAAAAAGGAAAAAAAAAAATGAGCAGGATTTCAGTTCTTAGCCAGTAAGAGGAGAAAAAAAAAATCAGTGTGAGCAACACTGGTGTCAGGGCCCAGTGTGGTGAGAAATTAACGCAAGTCCTTACTTGCAATGTAAACGTTTTGAAATGTTGGGTGTTTTGAGCGAAGTCCAAATTGCTAGCATGGACTACGAGAGAACTTAAAATGGGCCACTAAGATGATACAGGGCAGCTCTCGACTTATGGCCGTAATTGAGCCCAAAATTTATGTGGCTAAGCAAGACAGCTGTTAAGTGAATTTTGTCCCATTTTACAACCTTTCTTGCCACACTTGTGAAGCAAATTGTTAAGTTTGCATGAAGAGTCAGACGCGAAGAGTTTCAGTGAAGAGTTTATTCAGTGACTACAGCTCGAATGGACCCGACTTGGCTGGCCTACGGCTGCCTCTTATAGCCTGCAGCCGTAGTTGCCAGCCAATGGGAGTGCAGGGTTTCTTCCCGCACTATTTAAACCAATCCCATTTGACATTTTACAAGAACAGTTCAAATAAACCAATAACATTCAAACCTACATACATAACACAAATCACCACGGTTGTTAAAGTTAGAAACATGGATGTTACGTGACCCTGGCTTCCCCATTGACTTCACTTGTTAGAAAGTCACAAAAGGCGATCCCAGGACACTGTAACCGTTATAAATATGAATCACTTGCCAAGCATTTAAATTTTGATCATGTGACCATGGGGATTCTGCAGTGGTCCTAAGTCGTGAAGAACGATCACAAGTCACTTTTCTTCAGTGATGTTTTCACTTTGAATGGTCACTAAATGAACTGTTGTAAGTCGAGGACTACCTGTGATGCCCATTGAAGCCCAATGGCCATACAAGATTTCTAACTGCTCTGGATCAGCCCTCGGGGAAGCCTAAAGAGGCAATTGACATGCAGCTTTCGATATGAGGAGCAATCATAAGAATATACATTGCTAGGCTTGATTTGGTAGTGTTAAATCTGATTTTTTAGGATGAGGCACCATCATTCCATTCCGAGGCCAACGGATGCTTCCAGCTTGAATGAAGTTGCACACCTCCGCAGAAACAGAAATATTAAACTTGATTGGAACAGTAATTGCTGTTATAATGAAGCCTCTGACATGCAAGTGTATGTTTGCTTGTGCAATGAAACTTTTTTTTAGTTCATCTTTGTGTGTGTGTGAGACACACACACACACAGAGTGAGAAAGAGAGGGGGAGAGAGGAAGAGGGAGAGAAAGACAGAGGTGGGGGGGAGAGAGAAAGACAGAAAGGGGGAGAGGGAGAGAAACAGAGAGAGGGGAGAGAGAGAGAGAGAGAGAGAGAGGAGGGGGAAGAGACAGAGGGACAGGGAGAGAGAGACAGGAAGCTTGAAGCGTGACTGGCAGAACTATCTTGAGAAAACATTTGCTCAACATTCATGTAAGTCTGAAATATTTTTGTTTCACCAGTCTGAAATAGTGTAGCTATAGAATGGCACAAATATCCACATGAAGTAAAGAAGACTCAGAGATACAAATCCTAAATAATAGATTTTACACTTGGATGGTAGCAGCTAAAGGGAGAAAACATCACTTTAATCCCTTTACAGCTAAGGAGGACTTAAGTCTGTCTCACTCATGGGATGGAGACACAGCAAAGGAACATATAATGGCAATATAGCAGAAAATAAGATGTTGCCAATGGTGTTTATGCCACCGTTAGGTGAAAGTAGGGACATGGCCTGCAGGTATCTTAAGCCTAAAACAAAACGGTACATTTTCCCCCAGACAAAATGCAGCACAACGTTATTGGGCCGTATTTCAATTATTCGCTGATCGGAGAGTCTCTAAACATTAATTTAGAAGCAGAGAATAGTTCATTTTTGTTTTAAAGGCTGAAATGAAGCCCAAGGCATTTTGAAAGTTGAATCCAAATGCTCACTCTCTGAAGATAATAAAAAAATATTATGCTAAGCCACCCCAGTTGAATACTGGTTAATGCGACACAAAGATTTGCTTCAAGTGGGCTAATTTAACCAGCTCTACAATCTGGCTACAGAGAGGCACAGCGTTGCAGTACACACTTGCATCAGAGAGTCACAGGTTTGATGCTTGGCATCCTCAGGGGTGTGTGGGTGTACCTTTGAATCAATGTTTCCTGGTGGCAACTACCTGGATAAAGTTCCTGCGGGTTTCTTGGCAAGATCTTGGAAGTGAATTGCCCTTGATCTGTCCTAGGGCCAGGAGAAAATGGTCACCAAGCTTCCTTTGTGCCAATGCAGGATTAGAACTCACAATCTCCAGGTTTCTCCATGTGTGGCTAGGAACATTATTTAGCTGTAGATCCATCTCCCCAATGCAACTGTGATCAACTAACAGGAATTAAAATACATTAAAAGTACATAAGACACACACACATTTTTTTTAAAAACCACACTATTCCAACCAGATAACACAAAGTGGCTCCTAACAACACCATGGGCTTGGTTGTTCTCCTGGCCTCCCATGTCTCATCTGACATCCTCATGTCTGGGTTGGATGAGAAAGTGGTTGGATTTGTTAGATCTCAGCTTCCTAGAATTCTAATAGATGTGGTAGCCATGAAAGCCAAAGCTACCAGTAGGCCTGTGAGTGCTAGAGTTAAAGGGACGTGTCAAGATTATCATGGAAGTGGGGGGAGAATAAAACCAGCCTCCTCATGTTCCAGCAAAAACCAGATCTTTCTGCCCTGGTTAATAAAGAAAAAAATGATGTCCAGCAAGAGGCAAGACATGTCTAAACAGCCAATTTAATACATCAGAAGGTAGTGGAGCAGGCTGGCTTTGACAGATGGGATTTAGTTAGTGCTTGGAGAAGATATCACCAAGAAATCCCAGAGTTCTAAGATAGACTGGAATGCTGGAAACACAACCTGAAATAAATCAATAGTAAGCCATGCCTGTAATGGATTCAAAGACTTTATTATTTATTTAATAAATTTATACAGCCACCCATCTCAAACCATATGATTCTGGGTTCCCCCTACACATCCAGGGTCCCAGGCTCTAGCACACATCCAAGCCTTTTGGCCCTTGTGAAAGACCAGCCAGGACATCTGACCTGTGGTGGGATGTTATTCCAGAGGGAGGGGGTTGCCATGGCAGGAAAGATTATCTTAACTGTTGGTCAGACTTGGAACACGCATGCCTCTTCTGCCTGACCTGAAAAGACAGGTAGAAACCACAGGAGAGAGATGGTTCTGTAAGCAACCAGACTATAAACCATGGATACTTAAGCTGGGCAAAGGGACAAGTGTCCCCATTTGAAGCAGAAAGTTCCATATTCTTGATGGCCCAGCCCTCCTCCTATGCGTCCCCTTCTCCACAAATCCAGGCCTGACCTGCATAGATGCAAAGTTCATAGAATAAAAGTGGATTGTCTGTTGTGTATGTTTCCCCGCTTTTTTGAATCCCTCCTCTCTGCACTACGCATTTCTAGAATAAAAAAGAGATACAGAACAGAACAGGAAGGTCCTTTCTACCCTAATCCTGTCGCTTGGCAGATGACCGATGGAAGCAGAAAGCAAAACGAACTCCTTGCCAGCAACCGTGGCAAGAAGAGGCAGCACCACCATCTGCAAGCCGCCGTGTCCAGTAGAGATGGCTATTGGGGACAGCCATCAGCTGCTCTGTTTGCTCACCTGCTTGTTATTCCAGAAGGCAGGGGCCCTTTTACCAATGATGGCCGCTTGCTGGTTTTCAAGCAGCGAGTAGGGTCACTACAACAGGACTGCCCCAAGGCAGATGCTTGCAGATGTGCTAAGCGCAGTTTAAAGAAGTGCAGCCTTCCTTCCTATATACTAATGTTCTTCAGGGCTTAGCGCACCAACATCTATTTATCCCACGGTTCCTTTTTGGGGAGTAGTGACACGATGCAAAGAGGAGTAAGAAACGATGCGCCACAGGATGCCACAGCAAATAGAGCTAACTTTAGGTTGCTCTTCATATTTTTTTGCCAGAGCTTTTCGGTATCAGCTCCCTATATTTTTGTCTTGCGCATGTTTTTGTCTTCCAAGCCTGATGGATTGGGGAGCCCGGGGGGAGTCCCTTCCGCGTCCCCCAGCCCCACGCAAGACTCCCTGAAGCCCCATCTCGTCGCCGAGAGCCCGTTTGGGTCGTATAGTCTTGGACAAGCCTCCACACCCCAGCCCCCCACCCCAGCCCCCTTGCGCGGGAGATTGGTCTGGATTCAGATACTAAAAACATGGATGGTAGTAACGGCGGCGGAGATTCGCACTCTGTAGGCTGGGCATCGGATGCCAAGGTCTGAATTAGACCCCCTTCCCCCGCTCCCCCGTATAGATGACCATGGAACCGTTCGAGAGATTCGGAGCCCCGGCACCAGGCGTCAGAGGGGGTTATCCTCCCCCGCACCCCTGGCGGCTTCGACTATCCGGCTCCGAGCTGACCAACAAACACTCACCGCCTGGCAGAGCTAGCCTCTCCCCCTCCACTCCTCACACCTCACTCCTCAACTCGAGGAGCGTCGAGCCCCAACGCGGCTCGTCTCAGCGCCTTCGCCTCCGCCGAGGCTCGCTTAATTGGCCGGCCAATGGCAAAGCAGCCCAAGAATTTAGTGTGGAGTCGGGCCTTCCTGATTGGCTGGTCGGGAAGTGTCTGGGAGGCTGAGCGTTCCCAGGCAGGACTGCAGTGCACGCCGCCAGCCTCGCTGCATTGTGCGCTCGTGGGAAAGGGTGGCAAGCGGGCAGGCGGGCGGGCCAGCCGGCCGGAGGCGAAGGGGTCTGGGCGTTGAGCCGGTGAGTAAAGGGCTGCTGTTCTTTTCTCGTCGCGTGGCTCCCTTATTTTAACCAGCCTGAGAGCAGAGGAAGGTGAAGGATGCGGGGGGCGCTCGGCGTTGAACCCCGGACTAGGCTTTTGTTGAGCGATGCGTTCTCAGCGCTGTCTGCAGCAACAGAAGATTATTATTATTTAAAAAAAATTTTTTTTGTGTGCCTTCGGGGGCATAGTTGGCACGTCCAAGGCTCTGCTCAAGAGCGGGGCGCTCCCCTCCTCCTTCTGCTGGGCAATTGGCTTCCAGTTTGTAATAGTGTCACTGGCAAGGGATGATGGCCCAAGGGCTCTGCCCCCCCCGCCCGGGCGAGGTTTAAAGGCTCGGGAAAGAGAAAGGCTCGCTTTCTCGGGCGAAGTTGGACGTTGCCGATCCCAGCAGCAAGACGCATTTACCCGAGGAATTCTCTCTCTCCTCTTTTCCTTTTTTTTTTACGGATCGGCGTTTTAAAAGTTAAAAAAAAGGAAAAAAACTTTCCTTTTCTCCGTGACTGCAGAACATTATTCAAAGCCTGGACCAGGAATTAGCGCGGGTTTGAAAACTTAAAAAAAAAAGACTCCGAGGTTTAAAGTTTAAAAGGGTGGGTCCTTAACACGCGGTTGTATTCCTGTAAATGTGGCCAGCCTTTATTGATAATCCATTGGAAATCGCTAGAGACGAACGATCGGGTTTCCTGTTCGCGTGTACGAGAGCACAGATGAAGTACTTGGGTGGAAGCCAGTTTTGGGTCAAAGGTTGCAAGCTTTGCACTACGTTAAGGCTGCAGAGCCTTGTTAAACTTATTTTCACTCGGCAGCTCAGCTGTCGGCTGAATAGAAGTGTAATATCCCATATTTATTTGCTTTGCTTCAAACATTTGAATGGGTGTTAATTCCCTCCACCCCCAGTAATGCCACTCCTTCTTTCTAGAGTTTAATGGAAGTGGATTTAATCTTTGAAAGCTAGCATGTGTTTGTACTCGGTGAGAAACAAATGCATTCGAAATGTTTTACCATAAGCAGTGTTTCAGGCAGTAAAGATCATTTCAGGTACGAGTTTCCAGTTTTTATGTAGAGCACACCCACCAACAGACCCCTTTGAGATCCAGTACCAGGTAGGAGCTGGCAGTGCAAATAACACCCACTCAGGAGAGGATACCTTAAAAACAATCCCAATTTAAAAACGTTTATTAAAAACTTTAATACCCTAATTTTCATGAGATTTTTGTGTTTCTGCTTGTGAAGTGTTCGTGCAACCTTGGGTGCAGATATTGAGATCCTGTGTGGTGTGGAAGGAGGATGCCCAATTCTTGCAATTTATTTATTATATTGAACATTGTCATTAGAAACCTCCTGCTTTATAAATGTGGACTATTAACAGCTCTTGGACCACAAGTTGAGAACAGTGATACAAGGAAAAAATCAAAACACAACATTTAGAGCAGAATCATATATTGTACAGGTAGATTTTTTGCACTTTTATGTGGGAGCAAGCACCTTTGACGCTATGAACACACCTGCATGAACCTGAACTACTAGACTTCATTTACATGTGCATTTGTTCATAAAGGCCTGCCTTAACAATTTAATCAGATGCTAATTGCCATAAAAATTACACATGTAATTAAGGTAGGTAAAGCTGCATATTCTAGGGTGAATTCCATTTTGCCATTCTTAAATATTTATCAGCATTGGATGTGAAGTTTTATCAAACATCAAAGGTGTATGTTTTCAGTAAATGAACAATTCCTTATATAGGATTATCCAAGAATAATGTGAGACTTTATATCAGCCTGGGGAAAGCAGTTCCTCTTGGCACCTGACAGTATTTCCCCCCCTGAAAAGAACGAATCATAGTAGGATGAATCTTTGTTTTTAAAGATTAATCCTTGAAAATACAGGAGTTGATGCTTATTCACAATCACAGCTTAGCATCTGATGGAATGTACACCTGCAGTAGCAGAGGGGGATTTGGTCAACTCAAAGCTTTCCTAGAAAGAGATGCAGTTCCAAGCTGGAGTAGGGGGAGGTTTGGGTTAGCTCCACCCTAGAATATCTCAGGATGTATCCAGTAGGTTAAGAGTTTTAGTATTCGAAAGATTCTGTCCAGTAGGTGTAAGCAAATAAAGGATTGGACTTGATTGGTTCTCACTGTCTTATCACTAGGCTTGAGCCTGGCAGTATCTTTTGGATTGCCTTAGGTAATGCTTGTTTATTCATTTACCTAGCTTTACAATTTTATCTCTTTGTGTTTTCGTACGTTTGAAGCCTGTTTACAGGAACCAGAATTTCAACTTGCAGCAGTCCAAATAACCTGCAAATGATAGCATCGGTGAATTAGTTGCACAGGAATAGCCCATCTGCATGTTAGCCTTCCAGAAAGGTTGAAAAAAAGTCAATTTGGACCAACAATTTGGACTCAGATTCACATGATTGTGAGAGGGGTGGCAAATAAATTAATTAAATAAAGAAAATGTCTTTCTTGCAGCTAAATGGCCCTGGAGACTCAACGCTCAGTGACTGTACAGGGGGGAATAGTCCCATAGTGGCTCCACCAGGCCAAATGGAGCCAAGGTAGTCCACAATCTTTTTTTTTTTTATTCACATTTATATGCGCCCTTCCGAGACTCAGGGCTTACAATCTTTGGAGCACAACCCAATGTGCTCAGCAATAGCCTTCATTCCATTGTATATGCCTGCTCATTACTAGGGCTTTTTGGCCCCCCCCCCCAGCGGCATTTTTACCAAGTCAGCTTATTGCCCCCAACAATCTTGGGTCCTCAATTTACCTACCCCGGGAGGATGGAAGGCTGAGTCAACCTTGAGCCTGGTGGGATTTGAGCCTGCACTAATTGCAGGCAGCTGGAACTAAGTGCTAGGTGTTTAACAGCCTACACCACCAAGGCTCTTGACCACATAACCTCAAGGCTCCTTCTCCATCTCCTTTACATGAGGGGAAAATATCCCTTCATTCCAGAACACGTGAAGCTGACTTCAGTTGCTGCAGCGATGAAATGAAAGCAATGGGATGCCATTTCTTTTTTGAGCGGCTAGCACAACCTGTTTGTGACATGGGAGCAGAGGATGAGCTATTAAAATAAAACATTTTGAGCATATATTTTCAAGCCCTATTTCTCAAAACTCTTTCGGCTCTACCATTTCTCATGTGACAGATTTAAGGGAGCTATTACAAAACTGGCATCATACCACCTATTCGGTACCATCTGACAGCATATTTTTTTTTTTAAAAAAAGGCTCTGTTCAGTGAAGGTGATTCATATTTGGAAGTCAGATGAAATAATTCAGATGCTTGCAGTCATTACATCCACTTGATTAGCTTGGAAGGCTTGTGGGTAGCCTAATGGTTAAGAGCAATGTGTGCTGAGTGTATGTCAGATTTGGGCAGACTTTTGGTTTGCAAGATCTGTTTCAGTCTTGTAAACGGTCAGAAGTAGGTGCAGAATTGGGAGAGCTCTGGCTAAGCAGGGTGAACTCATTCATTGATTGCATTCCATTTAATATATACTGTGCCAAGTTATGTACGAGTTACCGCAGATCAAGGATATTAACAATTACTGCCGATCGGAGGAGGGTGCAGAGAACTGAGAGACTTTTGATGATTAGCATTTGAGCATAAGAAACCCTGCCAATATGTTACAAAACATCCAGTGATCCATTTCTAATTCATTTTTTTAGAACAGCTTTGGAATTGATTATCATGCTGGTGGAACACCATTAATTGGATTCATCAAGAGCTTGGAAACTGAATTTATGTTTGCAGAATCATGTCTGAGGATGTGCTTCTGTGATTTGCAGTCTTGCTGGAAGTGTCTGACATTATTGAATGTTGTACAAGAATATAATGTTTTCGATAAAACAAGTCTATAAAAATATAGAGTGGCAAGCACCATAGCTTTACAGAGTTTATGGTGCCGTTCTTGATATAATGTCTCATTTATCAAATAGATTAGAACTTTTATGAATGAAGGTTTGGGTTGAGGAATATAAAATGACCCTCAGGAGTTTTTAGATATGCTCTAGAGTTTGTATACACTGGAGCGCATACCTTATATCTTTTTTTGTGTATTTTTATGCTAATAACTAAACATTTGCATTTCAGCAGGTTACCAGCTTCCTGCCCACTGCAGCTTTATTGGTTCCCCAAAATCTATCCTAAATTCAGGGTAATTTCTAGAATATTATGCATTTTAGGCAGACGTAAATGCAGTGCCCTAACCCCTTGGCACCATTGGATGCAATCTATAGTTAACTTTGAAAGACAGTAGGATGTCAAATATTAATGCTATCTGCCACAGTTGGAGTAGGTACAATTTAATGTTATAATGTAATCTGACACATGTTGAAACTCTTATTACATCCAATTTTGACATTAGCCTACAATTTTTTCATGCAGCCTTTTCTAATTTATTAATTTTTGTATGAATTTCAAGTTGAATTTGCATTCTGTGGAATAAATACATTCTGAACACATATTAGCTTATGAGATGCAAAATAAGTTGTTTTGTTTAAAACTATGGACCAAATTAAATTAACCATCCTAAGTGTTGAAGGCCTTTTAAGTTAGCAGAGAGCACCAAGCTTCAGAAGTTGGCTTGACAATGAGATCAAAAACAGATGTTATTGTAGGTTTCAAAAATTCTGAAGGTATTTATTCCAAAAATAATTACTGTATTGCTTTCTTTTTCATGCTAAAATTTATTTATTGTGATTTTGCACTAGTTGTATATCTGTTAGTTGAACTTAATTATTCAATGCACAAGGAGCATTTAATGGTTAACACAGCCTTTATATTGTATTGTTTGAACAAGACTTACAAGCATGAATTCCTTCTGTGATATCAACCAGTAAAAGTAACAGGAAGAGAAAAGAACATAACTTGCCTTTTGTTTCCTAGATACGTTTCTGTCATTCATATGGTGTCATTGAAATTGTATCATTGATTATGGTTATATGCCATCAAGGCAATGTCTGACCAGCTACACAAATAGATTTTCTTAAGGACATTCGCTCAGGCTGGTCCTTTAGGAACATTACATGCTTTTATGGTGGAATTTGAAAAGCTCACTATAGTTTATTTTGTGTTATTGTTGGCATATGTTTTTGAAAATAAAAATGTGCTGGAAAAATATTGTGATTGAAAAATGAAGTGTTTCTGGTGCTGGAAAAAGTAATTTCAGAAAAAAACACCATTGTATCGGCAGAAACTATAATCATTCTCTTCCTTCATTTCTGTTTCTTAGACTGTACATTCCAACTTCGTTTTCCTACTTAACATTTTCAGTTGTGGCAGTCTCAAAGCACAAGTAGCAAATCAACATGTGGTGTTGATTTCAGATTGAACTGGACCAATTCAACCTGGACCATCCTTTTCTCCATTAATGCTTGGAGGATAAACTTAGATAATCATGATATTAAAAGGTTGACTCTGAAGTCTGATATTATTGTCACTGATTGCATTGTATTGAAGTACTATCTTTGCTTTATCCATTCTGACTATGGAAACAATATGGTAGCTTCCTTCTTTTTCATGTCCTGAGTAGTAATCACTGTGTTCTTCCAACCAAAAATGTTCAAGCCCAGTCCAGTCCATTTAATGTGCAGTTGATATTTATCTTTTCTTGTCTTGAGTTTTCCCCTATTCATGCTTTTTTACATTCCATGTCCTCACTGTAATTCTGCAGCTTTGCATTTTTAGACATCTGGAAGGTTTTAATTTAACCAGTGCTGAACACCAATAATGCTTTGAAAGATCCTCAAATCTTCCTCAACTCCATTTTGAATGGCATCCTAACTGAGTATCATCAGGCACTATATTGTCATGTATTTTATATTGTCTATCCTTATAGGTTCCATGGTAAAATACAGGAGTGGTTTATTACTGCTTTCTCTTCAGTATGAAATCATGCCTTTGCTGTTGTCTCTAAAATGATCATTTGCCTCCAGCGTCTTTCTGAATCACTGCTGCTGAATATCATGCCTTTTTGCTTTAATTGGGTTGACCCTCATGGCATTAGTGAGTTGGGTGGGATTATACAATGTATATACAATATAATATACAGGTCATGTACTCTCAGGTTCCTTTATTCATCCCACCCAGGAAGACCTACAGTATCTCTCCCCAATCAGTGGCAATCCTAGAGAAAATTGAAATTGTATACATTATTCCATATGGTGGGTGTGCCATAAATAATTTTGTCATGCGTTTACATTGTCATTGGACAATGACAGCCGTGGTGTGGTTAGAATGCAGTATTGCAGGCTAACTCTGCTGATTGCCAGCAGTTCAATCCTGACTGGCCAAAGGTGGATTCAGCTTTCTATCCTTCCGAGGATGGAAAAGAGGACCCAGTTTTTTGGGGGCAATATGCTGACTCTGTAAACAGCTTAGAGAGGGTTGTAAAGAACTGTGAAGCGGTATATAAGTCTAAGTGCTGTTGCTAAGTGCTATTGCTACATCCAGTTTGCTTAAGTGCAAATCTGTGTAGACTTTTACACTTTTTACACCATGTACACTTACACCTACTTTACCAGATAGATCTCTCATGATGGCAGTTGATACCGTGGATGTACCTTTTTATCCACAACATACCATCTGTAATGCAACTGGCAAATGTGCCATTTGGCATTAGCATTAGAAAATTGTTCTGGCATCTCCAGCATATAAACAGAGTCAATTAGCATAATATGTACATTTTTTAAATTTTCCATGAAATAAAGCCTCTAGGTGTTCTTAAAGATGAGTTCTGAAGTTTTAACGCATTTCTGTATTTTATGAGGACAGGGGTTAGTTAGAATGTTAAATTCTTGTAAACCTTGTTTGTTTCCTGGGTGCGTTCTGTGCCATGCACAGTGGCCTAAAGGTATTAAAAAATATTTAAATGCTCAGTTGTTCTGATACTCAGCCTAAGGTACTGGACCCATCACTATGCTAGTAAGCTTCCTGAAGGCTCACCGGGAATATATTTAACAACCACCAAACAAAATATTTGTTTTGGCTAGCAGCTGAAAGGAAAGAGAAAAATGATTACCAAGCTTCTGAAAAGCTCCACAGATGAGGAACATGGAGCAAACTAAATTAACGTGCAAAACATTTTGTCCCATTTTTACCTGCCCTCTGTTTCTTCAGCTATGGCAGGCTATAGAATTATTTGATTATTACTGATCAAAATGCAAATAATGTAGTTTTGTAATTAATTGGATAAGAATGTTAGTTCCTTCTTAGCCCAAATAGGCCTTCTAAGGTTACATACAGATTAAAATATAGTATATTGAAGAATCTTGCCTCAAATAACATGCTAAAAATGTAGTAAAAAAGGTATGAAACATTATTAAACTATGAAACAGAATATTAATGGCTTGCCTCAAGCTAAACAAGGAAGGACCAGTATAGTTTCTCTAGGGAAAAAGTCCAGTGATGAGGGTTTGGCCACATGTTCCGATCAACCTACCCTTCTCTGGTAGTAAGATGGAGCCAATAAAAGAAGTTTTAAATTACAGGCAGTATTTTCTACATAGTTACCACTTGAAAGAAGTATTCTGTAGCTGATTGGTGGCATGGAATTTCGACAAGGCTGTTAATGTTTACTGTGAAAAGTTTGTGCTTCTCTATTGTGCTGGTCTTTTCTCTGTCTGATTTCATAATTGAACAGTGCATAATTCATAGGGTTATGCACAATTGTAGATTATATAAGAAACAAGGCACAAGTTACCAAAACATGCAAGCTTAAAAGATATAGTCTCCTTGCAAGTACTTAATATTAATATCTGCCTACAGTGGTTTCTAACAGTTTTTTAAAGATTCCTGAATCTGCCAAAATGAATCTTTTCCTACTGTGGTTAAAAGCTTGACATCTTTACAATTAGTCCTTGACTTGTGACTGGTTGCTTAGCAATTGTTCAAAGTTACAATGGTCTTCCCTAGGGGTACTTGGTTCTGACATTCTGTTGGCTGCCTCCCCTCCCCGCAGTCATGTGACCTCATTTTGGACGCTTGGCAACTGGCCTGCATTTACGACCATTTGCAGAATCCCACAGTTATGTGACTGAGTTTTATGATGATGTGGCATTTACTTCCATTTGTTTTGGGCAAAATCAGTCTCTTGCAAACAATTGTCTTCCTTAATCATTGTGGAGTTTGCTTAACAATTGCTGTAAAAAAATTCATAAAATCAAGTCAGTCTTAAGGGTAACTCGCTCTATGACTGTCACAACTTACAACCGTAATGGGCCAGTGCCATTAGGGTCGCAATTTGAGGACTACATATAGTTAAAATCAATGAATTGTTTATAGTTTCATTGAACAATCTGTCTTTGAATAGTTGTCTACAATTATTTTGTTACATGACCACAAAAGTGTCAAAATTTGTAAGTGAGTCCATGATTGAAAACAATGCTGAATAAAATCCCAATCTTTCTGCAGTAGTATTCAGATTCCTTAACCTTTCTGTAGTTTCAAGTTTTCCCTAGCTTTTCTTCTTTTTCTGGCAGTTCTAGATTGTATGGTGACTATTTCATAATGATCCGAAGACCATTTATTTTAACATTTCTATATTTATGTTTTGCTGCTTCTGAAACTTTTAGATTTATGTTTAATAATTCTACTTCATAGCTGCCCATACCATCATCAAATTTTCTTTAACAAGTGGGAATTAATAAACTATGGATGAGTTTGCAGTCCAGTAGCACCATGCATGCAGATGTGAAAAAAAATTGTTTCAGCTAAAGGCTCCTTACCTTTGTACAAAAATAATTCCCTTTTTCCATTTACCTGTTGCCTCTCCAAAGTCTAGTGCAAAATGAATGTTGTGCAAACAAGGTGCAAGTGTGGGCATAGTTGGATTTTAAAAAATGATTTTAATCCCTCCTTTATTAGTTCTGTAAATAGCTCAAGGTGGCAAACATACCTAATACTCTTTCCTCCTTCTACTTTTTTTAGTTGTCATACTTAATCTCTTACTACATCAACAGTGTTGGCAGAAACCAGAAATATATGGCTGGTCTTCTTCTACAGTGCTTCTCATATCAATAGCCTACATTTTGATGCTACTCATATTGAACTCTTATTTCCAATATAGCATTTGGGAAACAGAGTGGGAGGAATTTTGTTTGTAGAACTGCATTGTTAATAGCAATAGTCACATAGACAGACATGTGGCTGCCAAATTAAAAAAACAGATGTGTATCAAATAATAGACCAATTTTCTATAATTGGCTAATTTAAAAAATATTGTATCGTGTCGTAATGAATTGTTAAATTTCATATTCAACATTGATCTATGATTATGATGCAAGATATCTGCTGGCGTAGCTAAGATACTTTCACATAAGATTTCCTGATTGGTCTATAGCTTGGCGCCATATTAGCTGCTTCTTTAGATATCTGAGATGCACAGAGATATCCATATGGATCATAACATTTCTAAAGGATCCTCAAACAAGGTAACAATCCTTTTTTTGTTTTTGGATTTATCTAATCTAGGGAATGTTTATCTGCAACTTATTTTTCTTTATTATTAACTTTTTAATAAATGGGAATTCAAGTAAGACAGAGGCTGCAAAGTAAAACTCTTAACAGTAAGGGTTCAAGATAACTCTTGATTATTCAGACACAATGCCCGTAAAGATACTGGTATTTACTAGATAAACAGAAAGCTATACTTAATAATAAGCATACAGTAACAGAAGAGAATCTGTGTAGCCACGGGTTGAACTGTGGAGTCCTTGGTACTCTCGTGAGTTTGGTTGTTTGCTGCAGACATTTCATTACTTGTCTAGATAACATCATCAGTGCTAGTGAGTGTGATGTTCGGTCCCTGTTTATATACAGTAGCTTGCCTTGCCAGTTTTAGTGGGGGTGTGGAGAAACCCCAATGGAAAGAAACTTAGGAAGGACCCACTCTAACTGATTGGGAGGTTAAAAGTGGCAGCAGAAAATTTGCACCTTCAGACATACAAGATTCTGTTCATGTGATCTTAAAATAAAGCAGAATTAGCTCATCTGGTTGTGTTTCCTATCTGGTTTGCCTGAGAGGGCTGACACATTGACAGGACAACCTACTGCATATAAACAGGGAGCAAACCACACATTCATTAGCACAGTTGATGATACCTGGTTGGGTAATGAGATGTCTGCAAGCAAACTCCCAAGCTCAGAGAGCTTCAGGCGTACATTGATATTGTAGGTTGATCAAAGTCCAATTTACTTAGAAATACAAATTAATTCCCTATAGGCTCATTGATTGTACTTCATATCTTAGTGAAATTAGAGTGTGCCAAGAATGTTGATTGGCAAACTATTCAGTGATTTAAGAGACTTGTGGTTTGCTGCCATGGATACATCATGTAATTTTTATTAATTACATATTAGTTATGTGCAATGAAGGAGAGTTACTCACTCTTCCCCAGTGTATAAAAATGGCTAAAAGCTTTATGATGTAATCAGCCCAAACCAATTAGCATAACTTTGGAGTGTATTTCTGTAGCCCTCCCACATTCCAGGGGTATATATGATAGACATGTGTGCTTGCGCGCGTGCACACACACACAGAAATACTCATGTCTCGTCAAGTTTTAGAAGAGCTTTTATCAAGATATATCGAATTATATAAAAATATAAAATATTCTCTTGTATGCTTATACTTTTATAAGATGCCAAGAGCAATTGGGATTAAGTGCACATAAAATCCACAAAATGAAAATTGTTTTGACTTCAACTATGAATAAATAATCTTAAAAGACTAAAATATGTACATTTTTACTGCTGTTGACTCAGTTCAACTGGGAGTTTTTAATAGAGCTAATACAAGCGTACTCTAATTGTTCTGTTCTAAATACATCTGTGTATATTCTTGTCAAAGTCCATGGCATGGGTAAAGATTAAAGTAGTGGATGTACAGTACTTAAGAAGTTGACCTACACTAGTTCTTTTCATGTGGCAAACATTTAATGAGTACACACTGCAAACACTTTGAAACAAATGCTATTTTAGAGCTCCTGAAACAAAGGCTATCACTGATAATGCATTGCATCCTGCTGAAAAAAAATGGACATGTATAATGGTTGCACAAATATTCTATATTTTTGCTTGAACACCTTGTTCACATAAAGGCGTTCTGAAGCTTTAAAGTGCAATTGTGTACACACCAGTGTTGAAGTCAGACTGAACTCTCTTAGCAAACATGTACACAATTCCTCAGCTTTAGAGACCGCTAAAGGTTGGCCTAGAAGCAAACTTGCCGTTTGAGACTATTCAAAAAGATATTGAGTGTGCTTGGTGGTGAAAAAAGTAAGGAAGGATTTGTACTGGCAACTGATAATGCAATTTGCCTCCCTTCCATCCTTAAGCTATTGACAGAAAGAGTAACTTACCCAAAAGTGCCTTTATATGAGACCTGGACTAAAACCTAAGATATGGAAATGAAAGTTCTGCATATTTCTTATTTCCAGAGTTGGCAGCAAAGTGAACAAAGAGGCTTATTTATGAGAAGTGTGTATAAGATACTGTATCAGTGTACAAAAATGCTACTTTTCTCACATTTCAGGAAAAGGATTGTTTGTTAATTTGGCTTTCTTATGAACTCCACTGAAAAATACAGGGTTAGGTTGGGGCAATTTCTTTTTCTACTCTTCCTTTTTTTCATCTTCTTTTTCCATCATCAGTGGTAAAGAACACCTATTTTGATAAACATTTAAAAAAAGAAAGATTTTTGCACTTGATTAGCTTTCCGAAGCATCCAATTACTTAACAAGCATTGTTAAGGCCTCTTTATTTCGCTTAGTTAATTGTGTTGCTTAATACGTTTATGTTAAATGGCACCACTTTTGTCTAGCTGAAAAACTGTTCCACAAGGAATAGACTTCCTTGCTAAATTCCGAGGTTCCCTGGCTAGGAAACATGACTCCTTCATCACAGAAGTAAAGCTTGATGGGTAAAAATTACCTCTGTGCCAGAGGCTCCAATTACAGCTCTAAAGATTGTCCTGGGTACAAATCTATTGATAGTATTCTGTAGGCTGTATAGCTTGAATAGGAAATGACTTTGGTAGACCTGGAACTTTTGATCTAAAGATCATTCTATATGTGCTGAAGCTCTAGAGCAGGGGTCCCAACACCTGTTCCACGGATCGGCACCGGCATGTCAGCAACTAGGCCGCGCAAACAAGTGAGGCCCCATCCGCGGGATGCAGGCAGCACACAAAATCACATCCGCTCTGGTCCACAGAAAAACCTTTTTCCAGGAAACCAGTCCCTGGTTTCACAAAAGGTTGGGAGGCCCCTGCTCTAGAACCAAGCTGTTATTGGCTCAGCCAACACATTGGCTGAGGCATGGTTTGTTTTAAGCAGACTTAATTAGATCAGTATATGGATCACACAGGGGCTTAGCAGTGACTGTGAAAGTTGCCTCTATAGATAGTCCTTTATTTACGATCAAATTAGAGCCTAAAATTTCTGTCCCTTCTCTGCATAATATAGGTAGTCCTAGGCTTACAACTGTTTAGTGACTATTCAGCGTTACAACGGCACTGAAAAAAGTGACTTATGACCGGGGTGGGATTCAAATTTCTTAACAACTGGTCCTGTGGGTGTGGCCTAATTTGTGAGTGAGGCTTGGTCATGTGACTGGGTGTGGCTTGCTAGCTGGGCATGGCTTGGCGGTCATGTGACTGGCTGGGCATGGCTTGTATGTAAATATTGTAAATATTTATGTAAATATTGAATTTTTGTACTAAAAAAGAGCAACTTTTATCCAAAATCAGGCAAAGCAGGCAGGCAGATTGAGTTGCTCACAGAATCACAGATTCACTCAGAGATCTATCTTTCTGCAACCTGCTACCTGAGTCTGCACTGAAAAATAGAAGCTTCAGTCCTAAGGAAGGTTCAGCTCTGCTTTTAGATTAGCTAGAAAGCAAGAAATCCAACAATTTCCTGTTTTGTAGCTAATCTAAATCTCCCAGCACAGCTGATAGTTGGAACAGCTGATGGTCGGGGGGGGGGAAAGAAAGAAAAATAGCAACTTACCAAAAATTAGGCGAAGACACAATGCAGGCAAGTTGGATGGCACGCATACCAGGTAAGGAATGAGGGGGTGGGGCCAGCCAGTGGCGCAATTTGCCAGTTCTCCAAACTGCGCAGAATTGTAACGACCGATTCTATAGACCCAATCCAACCAGGTAGAATCCCACCCCTGCTTATGACCAGTTTTCACCCTTATGGCCATTATAGCATCCCGCTGGTCATGAGATCAAAATTCAGACTCTTGGCAGTTGACTCATTTATGACAGTTGCCATGTCCTGGGGTCACGTGACTCCCTTTTGTGACTTTCTAACAAGCAAAGTCAACAAGGAAGCCAGATTCACCTAACAACATTTTGTCTAATTTTAACTGCAGTGATTCACTTAACAACGCTGGCAAGAAAGGTTGTAAAATGAGGCAAACTCACTTAACAAATGTTTCACTTAGCGATGAGGTTTTAGGCTCAGTTGTAAGTCGAGGGCTACCTCTAGTGCAGTTTCAGAGCAATTTCAACATCCTTTTGTTTTACTGTTCCCATGAAAAACGGTACCTGAAAAAAACATTGGGAATTATACTTCAAGAGATGTGGAGGGCACCAGGTCCATTTTAGTATCACACTGGCAATCCTTCAGGTTTAGATTATATAACTTATGTGTGTCTGATGCCTGTTCTTAGATTTTTGCCTTTATTTTAATTTTTCCTAGCAATATCCTGTTGGACATTATTTGTTTAAGGGAGTTCACTGGAGGATTAGTTTTGAGAGGTTTGAGGTGTTTCTCTCCCCCCCTTAGTCATCATCCTTTTGAAGAACAGAGATGATTCTGTAGCAGCAAGACAATTACCACTCAAAGGCATAGAGTGGTATTTCTAATATGCTTCACAGCTGCTTCTGCACATTTGATACCAGTTTTGTACTTGTACTGACTTCAAAGGTAGGGTCCTTTAACTGCGGAATAGGAAGCACTGTATAACATGGGTTTACATGGTTGGAACTGGCACAAAATTTATATGATCTCATATAATTGGGAAGATTGCTCTCCGCTGCAGGCTTTACGGAAACCAAAACAAAGGAGGATTCTAAATGAGTCTGGTTTGAGCGGAAGAAGAGAGAATATTTATTGTTATTAATGAACTTTAGGTAGGTTTTTTTTTAATGAAGTAGTTATCATGATGCATTTTCCTGCACTGTTTTTTTCTGTTTTTTTGAAGCAAAACCTTTTCCTTGAAAACAGATAGTAAGATTTCCAGATATTTTGAAGCCATTTTATTCTAACTGGGGTTGAAGATGAAGGGGAAGATATATTGAGCAAAAATTATGACGTTTGAAATTTCCTTTTGAAATTTTACTAATGTCTAACCCCAATGTAAAATGCGTCATGTATGAAAGCATTAAAATATGCTGTTTGGAATAATTTGCAATATTCAGAGAACAAATCATTTAAACATTTTAGGACCACTAGAACAAAAGTCTCCTCTTTTGTTTAAAAACATTGTGCATGTTTACTCAGAAATATAATGTCATTTAACAGAGATTATTCCAGCAGTCATACTTTAGATCAGTGTTTCCCAAGCTTGACAACTTTAAGATGTGTGGCTTCAACTCCCAAAATAGCATAGGGAATTCTGGAACTTGAAGTCTACCCATTTTAAAGTTGGGAAGTTTGACAAATGCTATTTCAGAACGAACCCTTACAATTATGTGCAAGTCAAGCTGAAAGTAGGAATAGATTTTAGTACTACTGCTTTGTACTACTGAGACACATGAACCTTCATTTTTGCCATCTGGAAAGAAAGAAAACAACCCTAAAATTGACATTACAACATTTTTTAATCTGTGAAAGTCAGCTGATTTGAGAAGTAGTTTTGTACAGACTCAGTATAAAAATATATAAGCATATTCACATATTTTAATTACAACTTTGGTTACGATTGTCCTGTTGCAGGTTTCTTTCTCCACCTCCCAAATCATAATATATATGCTGAGTGACTAAACACTTCACTTCAAAACATCTTCCTCATTCTAAAATAAACTGTTTTCCATGGATGAAATTTATGTTAACATTCTGCACACTCTCCCAATTTCTCCTGGAAACATTAAATGAAATCTTCTGAAATCCTTCCCCCCCCCTCCTTTTTTTCCCCTTAACAATTTTTTTCCTGGAGTACAATAAGAATGGGTTTTGAGAACATTGCAACCTGTAACCCTTTCAGATAATAAAACATGCTTAGAATGAGCCCAAGTAAGTAAGGAGGAAATTGTAGCATTATCTGCAATTAACATTTGTATATATTAACATTTGTGTATTTCAAGATTTGACATATGTCTTCAGCAAACCAACAGACAGATTCTAATGATCACAACTTGTGAAGAACTGTAAATTGGACAACAAGGGATAGGAATAAGGTGGGACCCTGGTCTTCAGTGATAGTGCTAAGGGGCATGGGTGGGCTGCTGGGGATTCGTAGGAGTTTGGGAGAGCCTCTAGCTAAGATTCTGTGCAGTTTGGAGAACCCCCAAATCCCACTCCTGGCTGGCCCCGCCCACCCTGCCCCTCCCAGGAGTCCCCACGCATCCCATTTTGGATGCAGGTAAAGGTAGGGCGTGCACAGAGGCTCGGGTAGGGTGAAAAATAGGCCTCCTGGAAGTTCGGGAAGGCCGGAAATGGGGAGGCTGTTTTTGCCCTCCTGGAGGCTCAAAGAAAGCCTCCGGAGCCCGGGGAGGGCAAAAACGCCCCCCTGCCATGGTGCAGGAGGCTGACTAGGCCACACCCACCATGGCCACGCCCACCCAGCAATCAGGCAGAGAACCTTTGCTAAAATTTTTGAAGCCCACCCCTGCTAAGGGGAGATTTATGAAGTGGCCAGTGTTAGTGCCTGGCTTTGGCCTTCAGTTTCTTGTGTTAAACCTCAAGATGGCTTTGTGTTGTTGTCTTGCACTGTATTGTTAACTCCTACGCCAATGTAGTCTTATTGATATCTTGTTGCAAATGATATCTCAGTCAGGAAATCTGCCTCCATATACAGATAGTCCTCAACTTACAACAGTTTGTTTAGTGATCGTTCAAAGTTACAGTGGCACTAAAAAAAGGTGCTGTTATAATCATTTTTCACAGTTACGACCATTGCAGCATCCCCATGATCAAAATTCAGAAGCTTGACAACTGGTTCATATTTATGACCGTTGCTTGTTCCAAGGTCACGTCAACCTTTTGCGGCCTACTGACAAGCGGTCAATGGGAAAGCCAGATTTACTTAACAACCGGGTTACTAACTTGTCAACTGCAATGATTCACTTAACAACTGTGGCAAACCAGGTCGTAAAATAGGACAAAACTCACTTAGCAAATGTCTCAACAACAGAAATGTTGGGCTCAATTGTGGTTGTAAGTTGAAGACTACCTGTACATATAATACATTAGTATTTGTATTATGTTCATTGGCTGAACTTGGGCCAGTCAACAGTGGGTGCATAAGTAAGGCTTGAGGTCATGGATCCAGGCTTTCGTTACTTACCAGTGAATGAGGCCTCAAATATATCACAATCTGAAGTGAGTGACATAATAAGTCATCCTGAAAAGGAAGACTACTGCAGAGCCAAAGTCAAAAATTACAAAGCTCTTCATCACAGTTTAACTGCTCTCTCTGTTTCACAGACTGTTGAGTTTGAGGTAACATGTATCCCAACCAAATGCATTTTCCACCTGCAGTTTCCAATTTACATCATTCCAAGGAATTCCAATTGGAAATCGTGTTAACGCACTGCATTGTTTATTATTTTTAAGCATGATTTGTGTTATCCTCCATTTGTGACATTCTTCTTGCTTACTGAAAGAATGGTCATCATTATCCTTTGAACAATAGTGCTGAAACCTATCCTCTAATTAAACCCAGGGATTAACTTTGTGTCCCAGTTTGGAAATGAATTTAAAGGTTTCCCCATAGGCTTGTGGGCAGTAAATGCATCCCTAAAATCTCCAGTGAAGACTTGACTTTATACCAACAAATTCTAGAAGTCCATTTTATATCATTTATTTAAAGATCACGAGCCAGCAATCTTCATAAAGTTGTCCATAAAAATAGCTGGCTCTCGATCTTTAAATAAATGATATAAAATGGGCTTCTAGAACTTGTTGGCATATAAAAGAGAGTCTGAATTATAGAAAAGGTGTGCAGATACTTGAAGGCATTGCAGACAAGTGCTAAATTTGCATGTCTATGCCCTGCAAAGTATCTTTTGCCTTTGAATCCCAGATGCTACTCAGCCGTGTTATTAACACATAAAGCACATTTCAGTCTTCCTTTGGGCTACTACTATTGCTTTAGCAAGAACCAGCATGGTGCTTAGATGGTTGGCTTACAATTTGGAGGGGTTCCAGATAAAAAGACCTTCTCAGCCACAAAGGTTAGAAGTGCTCAGACTGGGAGCTTCAGCTTTCTGGGAGCACATTTAAAGGTGAACAGAAATTTAGGGGAACTTGGGGTGGTGGTGTTGCCAGAATTTGTTTTTACTTTGTCTAGATGGGAGCCTGGGCAGAATGGATGTCCACACAGCATGGTTCTGACCAGTTCTGGAGAACCGCTAGTGGAAATTTTGAGTAGTTCCGAAAACAGGCAAATACCACCTCTGACTGGCCCCGCCCCCATCTATTCTCTGCCTCCCAAGTCCCAGCTAATTGGCTGGGTCTTTTTTTGTTGCTGTTGTGGTTCGTCGGCAGCAGGTGCGGACAGCTGAGGACTCAGAGATCAAGGACTCAGATGAGGGGCCTGTGTGTGATGCAGGGATGGGGCCAGGACCATCAGGGAGTGGAGTGCTGCCTTTGGAGATTGTGGAGGCTGGCAGCAGTGATGAAGAGGTTCCCAAGGAGCCTGTGCTCAGTGCGTGTGCACGCAGGGCTGCTCGAAGGAAAGAGCAGCTGGAGCAGCACAGGCGACTTGGGAGTAAGGCTGAAAGGTAATGGCCCCTCCCTTAAGAGATAAAAGCCAGCTGAGAAACCGGAGTTCTTTGCAGGAAGCAAAGAAGTTTTTGCACTCAAGCCTTGTGGACGTTCGGAATATCTTGGTTGGTGTTTGGAGACTCTTTGTGTTTGAAATATTTCTTAGTAACTTTATCTAGTGTTCTTGGCAGCCTTGCACAACCTTGGCAAGGCTCGTTCTTATCAGAGACAATTCGTTTGAATCAGCCTTTTAACCATGAAGGAACGGAATTCGTAAAGAATCATTAAAAGGGTTTTGCTGTTACCTCTGTTTCATGTTTGTTTCCTTGGATCAAGCTTTGGGTCAGAACAGTTGCCCTGCACAGGAGAACGGAGCTGGAAAGCAGCTTAGTGGGGTGGGGAGGGAATGGGATTTTGCAGTAACCTTCCTCAGTAGTGGGATGGGAATGGAGATTTTGCAGTATCCTTCTTCTGCCACGCCTACCATGCCACACCCAAAGAACCGGTAGTAAAAAATTTTGAATCCTCTGCTACAGACCCTTCACATCCTGGACATAAACTGTTTTAACTTCTCTCCTCAGGATGCTTCTATAGGGCACTGCATGCCCAAACAACTAGACACAAAGATAGTCCCCACCCCGTGGCATCACCCTGCTAAACACCTAACACCCACAGCACTGTCTTCTGCCTAAAGATATTTACCCATGCAGTCGGCTGTACTGCTATTATCCTTCTCATCTTTCTCATCTTATCTTCTCATCTTTCTTACCTTCTGATCTTTCCTACCACCTTCCCCTATTGGTATCTTATGATTCATTACCTGTATCTTATGATTATGATTGTATCTTACGATTCATGATCTATGACTTATCACTTCATTGTCTGTATACGCACTGAGGGCTTATGCACCGGAGACCAATTCCCAGTGTGTCCAATCACACTTGGCCAATAAAGAATTCTACTAACACGTGTTTTATAAATTATAGCTGGAAATTATTCTGGCTACCTATGGTGCTACCTGTGAATTAGCTTCATTTTCCCCAAAAATAAAAATAAAAACTTGATAGGATTTCTTTCAGTCTATAAATTTTTCAGTCCTAGGGTTCTTTGGATGAGCATGGATGAGGAGGAGAACATTCATTTCTAAACAGATGTTCTTGGTGTTTCACTTTCCATGAAACTACCCAGCGGATAATGTTGCTCTCCTTAACCTAGGGAGTGTAGTTGCCTCCAGGGGACGATTTACCATATATTTGCTGAGACCTTAGGATTTGAGCCAAAAAAATGCACATACTTAATTACAGTACTACTTGGCACTGTTTGTCTTTAAACAGCCTATATGAATGTTAATTAATAATCACAAAATCCCCGAGGAGCAGGTGAATATTTAGTATTGCCACATAACAGGGATTAGGAGGAAGAGATGGAAGAAGAAACTAGATTGTTAACGATAATCAAAATTAGTTTTGAGGCAAAAATGGCTCTCAGATCCTTTGCTGCTCTCTTTCTCCTCTTAGTTAAAGACTTGGCTGCATTGCCTTGCTTTGCACTTGGCTCCTTTGGCTCCTTGTCTCATTGAAGATTCACTCTTGTGAAGGATGGAACTGTAAATTATCCCTTGGCTCGAATTTATGGATTAATGACTTGAGTTGGAAACGAATAAAGTCCAATTAAGTGTAGTCATTCACAGTGATTGAGGCTCGCTGGATGTCTTTTCTCTTGCCTGTAAGAAAAGCAACTAGTAGTGAGGGCACGTCCAAAGGAAATGAGGGTAGAAGTCCCATTAAAGTATGGTGGCTTTAATGAATACTTGGTCTTCTGGATAGTGGAGAACCATGTCAGTTCTTTGGATTGTTTTCATTTGATTACACTGGTAATAGGTAAGCAGAATAATTGGTTTGAATCTGAAGATAAATTAATTTAAAGGAAGTTCATAATTTCCTCATTTCCCTCCGAGATGCACCTCCTTACCAAATAAGGACCCTTGAAGTAGGATGGAGAAGAAAAATATCAATAAATAAGGATGTTTTCTTCCTTTAATTTTATAGAGCATAACGCTGCACATTCTGCAATTTTATCCTGGCATTTAAATAGAAGTGTGAGGAGTCTTCTGACTTAACTCTGCTGCATCATGCCTCATAATAGGATTAGAATTGTTTTGCCTGGAGAAAGTTCTTGCAGTTAAATGGTTTGAGACACAAGCTTCCTCTTGCTGAATTCAGGCATATTTCTGCCATCAACTATGTTCTGCTTGATATATTGCCTTGTGGTGCAGATATCAGGTCATGCTGCATTTCTGAATAGTAAAAATTGAATTTGTGAATTTGAAGAATGGTAGAGAAAAGGTGCACTATTCCTTTCACTGTGAAGCCTTCCTTCCTTCCTTCCTTCCTTCCTTCCTTCCTTCCTTCCTTCCTTCCTTCCTCCCTCCCTCCCTCCCTCCCTCCCTCCCTCCCTTTCAGTGTGAAGCTGGATTTCTTCAGTTTCTCCCTTCAGCAGTCCCTTCAGATTACTAGGGCTACAATAACAGTGTCATTGTTACACTTTAAACCAGAAGTGGGAAATCTATGACCCACCTGCAGCTTCTGAATAAGAATTGTGTGCATATTTGTGCAATAGCAAAAAAAAATATGTTATTTTTTCATTCTGGCTAAGGCTGATGGCAGTTCAGCAAGAATCTTAGGTTCCCCTGCGTCCTATAAAAACTGAACATTAATACGCAGGACTCTATAAACTCCATAACATTCTATTGCATTCTGTTTTAGCTGGCATAAAATGTCAATATTCTACTATAAACTCTAATGATTTTTGCAGTTGGAAGGCTGGTTATTTTAATGCTTGTGCTTCAATGCTGTTCTTTGGGGTTTCTTTATCATGTAAAGAGTGTCCTGTAGTTGGCCTTCCCTTTGATCTAGTTCAGGCCACAATGATATTTTTTTTTGACAGCCATTCAGATATTTATAGAGTGGAAAGGTGCTCAGCTGCAGCCCAGTTTATTGAGGCCTCTGTGTTGAGTTCAGCCATTGTACTTTTGGAATATCAACAGTTATAGTTCAACTGGCTTCATGTTGACCACAACAATACTCCATAAATACCTTTAACTCACCTGAATGGTGAAAGCTAGATTTGTTGTAGATGGGAATCGGATCATCTTGATTTTATTACTGGGTAATGAAAAGAGGCTGTGCCTCTGTCATAGAGGGAGGCAATGCATATCCTTTGAGGGAAAATATATATGAAAAACCAGAAAGGGCAGAAATTAGGCTTTCATGCACTAGAGTGCAGTTCACATAAGCTCAATTCCTCTGTTCCATCATTTGGACATCCTTTTGATGTTGAAAGGATAATACGGCACAACCTTCATCTCAGGGAGAGATGACTGCCTACAACAGAGGTCTCCACACGTGGCTACTTTAAGACTTGCAGACTTCAACTCCCAGAATTCTCCAGTGCTAGTCTTTCTTTCAGTTGTCTGCAAGAAAACAAGCAAGCTCAGAAAGCACCAAGGACTCCTCATTTTTCTGGGACACAATCCTAGATTATGATAAATTTTGCTTTGTTTTATAATATAGTATATGATATTCTTTTCTTGGCTTTCTCAAAGATGAAAAACCTAATTATAATTGTTCTATATTTATAAAGCAAGGTAATTGTTTAGAGAATATGAAATTTTTTTAAAAAGAAAAGAATGTCTTTAAACAGTGTTTTGCTAACAGCTAATTTTAAGTCTTAAAAAGAAAAATATTGGTAAAATGATGTTTTCAATAGCAATGTCTCAAAGTCCTAAATTATTTTCTAAGCATGTTGAATTTGTACTATATTAATATTATGAGAAGGTCAAAATGCTCCGTTCTGATTGTTTCCAAGTTTCTGTGTTGAAATATATTGTACACTTGGTTGAATTATTTTTTTTTCTGCTTGAAATTTCAACCTGATCCAATTCTAATTCTTTTCAATTGGATCAGCTTCAAGCATTCACTTTGTGATGCTCAAAAGTTTTATTTCTTTCAGCGTGCATGTAAGCAGTGTACCAAACAGCAGTAATGATACCATGGAGGTTTCTTGGCAAAGCAGCTCATATTTATGTGGATTATGATGGCAGCATCTTTCTTATGTGTGACTATGAAGGGGATCATGGCTTATAATTAAAATTTCACCACTTTGCTTGGGATAATTGCGTTGTTGGTTATTCTGGAAAACGTCGAGTTGGAGACAATATTTTATGTTTTATATAAAGTACAGTATTAAAAATTATGCTGTGTAATTTATGACTAGCACTGATGATGTTACTTAGTTTGGATAATGAAATGTCTGCAAAAGAACAACCAAGCTTAGATAAATAGATAGATAGATAGATAGATAGATAGATAGATAGATAGCAATAGCACTTAGATTTATATACTGTTTCATAGTGCTTTACAGCCCACTCTAAGCGGTTTTACACAGTCAGCATATTGCCCCCAACAATTTGGGTCCTCATTTTACCCACCTCGGAAGGATGGAAGCCTGAGAGAGAGAAAGAGAGGGAGGGAGGGAGGGAGGGAGAGAGAAGAATCACTTAGCCTTGCAAGGCCAATTAAGTCCAGTATGGTTGCATCATCATGATTGTTACTGTTCAATGCAGAGCCAGATGTTTTTACTGGGATAGGCAGCTGTTATTGTTTGATGGTGTTAAGAGATATTGTCAAAAGGATGTAAGCTGTTCCAAGTAAAACTGCCTTTTATTGTTCTTTCCATCTTTTATATATTTTCGTTAACTGAAGGCGATGAACATGCTTAATACTCCTATTTTCCCCACAGATTTTGTTTACTTATTTCAGAAACAGTCTTTCGAAAGTACTCTTTCTAACTGGAAGCTGAACTATGAGCTATCATGGATTACATAGCTCAACTTTCATCTTTTGCTATCTATTCAAGTAATACTTGTCAAGGAACCAATATTTTAAATGTTATATGGTGACATTTTTGACTACAATGTCTTCTTGGACCTAATTACACCTAATGTAAAAGCAGTTGTAGTCCAAGGCTCAAGCCCCCTTTTCCAGGAGCCTTCTCAGTTTTCACATACTGGCCTTGCCTCTTGCTTTAAGGTAGCAGCCTGTAGTTCCCATTCTTACCACCTGTCTTCTAAGACAGGGGTCGCCAACCTTTTGGACCTCAGGGACCACCAAACTCATAATTTTAGATCCCAGGGACCACTAACTGGTTCTTTGGGCATGGCCTAATTTGTGGGTGTGGCTTGGTGGCCATATGACTGGCTGGGCATGGCTTGTATAGTAACTATTATAAATATTTATATAAATATTGAATTTTTTATTAAAAAAGAGCAACTTTTACCCAAAATCGGGCAAAGTAGGCAGGCAGATTGAGTTGCTCACAGAATCATAGATTCATTCAGAGATCTATCTATCTGCCATCGGCTAGCTCAGTCTGTCACATAAAATTTGCTTGCAAGCAAACTCATAAAATTTGCTAGCAAGCAAACTCACAAAATTAACTCACAACACACCATGTATTTACATATTGAATTTTTTATTAAAAAAAGAACAACTTTTACCCAAAATCAGGCAAAGCAGGCAGATTGAGTTGCTCACAGAATCATTCAGTGATCTATCTATCTGCCATCGGCTAGCTCAGTCTCTCAAATGTGCTTGCTGTGGGTCTGCACTGAATTTGCTTGCAAGCAAACCTTCAGTCCTAAGGGAGGTTCAGCTGTACTTAAAAGCAGAGCCGAAGATCTAAAGATTAGCTAGAAAGCAAGAAATCCAACCATTTTCTGCTTCCTAGCTAATCTAAATCTCCTGACAGAGCAGAACAGATGATGGTCGGAAAAAGGAAAAATAGAAATTTAGCAGGCAAGTTTGCCAGGTAAGGAGTGAGTGGGTGGGGAGGGTTCCCGCGGGCCATGTTTCTGCCTTGTATTTCTGCGCAGCCTGGATTAATTGCTTTGGGGGGGTGCTCTGGGGGTGAGATTTCTCTGCGGCCCACCAAAATTTTCTCATGGCCCACCAGTGGCCCACCGGTTGCCCACCAGTGGCCCACCGGTTGGCGACCGCTGTTCTAA
This sequence comes from Naja naja, assembly GCA_009733165.1. NCBI lineage: Eukaryota > Metazoa > Chordata > Lepidosauria > Squamata > Elapidae > Naja > Naja naja. The sequence continues at coordinate 221,828,364 of CM019148.1, read as the reverse complement.
GAGATGCTTTACCTGACTCCAGTGTGTGTGAGAAAGAGTGCTCTGATACCCTGTCTATTTCTGGTTATTAAAAGGTAAAAAATGCAAAAAGTGAAATAATTTCAATAGCCTGCCTCCTGATTCTATAACATTGATGTAAGCGAGTAGATGATTCACTCCTCCTTTTCCTCTATGGGAACTAGACGAATTTAATCAAATGAAACTTTATTTTAAAAAATAAGATAAAACAACATCTGTTTGCTCATTTAAAAATTTTAAAATACAAGAATTCATTTCTGAAAAAGAGAAATTAGAGCAGTAAAACAGCTGTTTAAGAGTAGTGTACAAAGGAAAAATAAGAGTGCTTCTGGCATAACCATAATTTGCTTGTTTTTTGGCCCAGTCTTGAAAAAATGGCAGATTGATTAGATATTTCAAATTAATATTACAGAGTATAAGAAGATCCTGGAGAAAAATGAATCTCCTGATACATTATCATTCTAATGGATAGAAGACTAAGATTACTCATTTAGTTTATGTTGAAGCAGAGGCATTTTCTGTTTATGACTGAATGTGTATATATTTGAGGAAATGTCAAGATTTAGATCAAGGCCCATAGATTTCTAGATCACAATTTCTTTTGCTGATTGCATTTAAGTCTTTAAAAATGTACAAATGTCTGATAAATGTGGCAGGAAAGCATATGTGAATAGACACTATTCTAAAAAACATATAAGGTAATCCTCTACTTATGACCTAATAGAGCCCAGAATTATGGGTGTGGGGTGGTCACCTTGTGAGGACTGTGCCTGGTTTTACAAGCTTTTATGCCAGCTGAAATACCCAAGATGGTGAAAAGAAGTCTGTGCTGAAGTCTCTAGCAGCCTCTTCCAATTGATTTTGCTATGGTATTGGCATGTAGTCACGCAAGTTGCTGTACTGATGTAGCGTGACTGTACTTGCATTATTAAATTACTATCACCCACACATGCTCAACGGGTCACTGGTATGTATAAAGATTCTCTCACCATTTGCTGATCAGCCTTCTGCAGAAGCAGTTTAGTAATGAGAATTTCAGCACAGATGGTGCAGTTTGGGAATATGAAGAAGTTTCTAACATAGTGATTGGCAGTTGTGTACTGCAGGAGGAATGATTCAAAACGCCTCCTAAACACATTGGCTGCACTAAGTATGTTCCATTTCAGTGGATTTGTCCTACAGCATGTACAAGAAATAGCTTATAAGTTGAAATTTGAGCCTGGAGTCCAGTTTCTTGGTATGGTTGACTGCAAAAATTGCCTTGGTGGAAGTTAATAAATTCTATCATGGGTTTCATTTTGTCCTCAGCTCTTTTTGAGTGGGAATTGCTGCATTGATACGTGTCCAGCTGGACCTAGGAAACCCTATGTTAATAAAGCACAGGAAGCTTTATTAGAGATATAATGATGATCAGAGTGAGATTTATCTTTATTCGTCTTGGTCAGTTAGGATCACCATTGCTTTTATTTCTAAGTACATAGCAGAACACATCCAGTATGGCTACCACCAGCCTGATTTGGAGAGACAGAAAGCAGTTTGCACAAAGATGTTTTGATGGAATGATCGTTCCCTTGTCTCAGCCAAATGCCTGAGGCAATGCCAGGAGAAAGATAAATGTCAAGTAAGGAAGGGGTGTTGGACATACAATTTATCTCCTCTGTTTTTCTGCTTTTCCCTTAGCTGAACACATTTCTGCTAGGTGAATTGAAATAACTGTTGGAGATGCTCAGTTTTTCATCTGTCAAAACATCCTTTAAAATTGCTGTTGAGCAAAGGCAGCATATATTTACGAAGGATAATACAAAACTATATATTTCAAGCCACATTTGCATACTTATTGTGGTTTCATTTGATAGATTTTTGAGTAAAAATCCTTAGCATAGGCCAAATTGCTTATGCAAGTTGTACGGCACTGAAGGGATTAGACCTTCTCTTGACAAGTAATGTGGATTCAGATTTATCTGGTGTTGCAGTCAAAGTGATCATGTTTAATATTTCAGTTACTTGATCTAGTCTGAAGGAATGTCAGAATAAACCTGTTCTCCCACATGTCTAAGAGCCGTGCTTGAAAGAGGAGGTGAAATTGTGTTACTTGCTGGCTGCATAGGTATAGAAGGTATAGCTTTCCATCTTTAGTGCCCTGAGGCTGGGTTCACAAATATAAAGTATTCATTTCATTCTTGTTTCCTGAAAAGCACCTGAAGGCAGGACAAGAAGCAATGGATAGAAATTAATCAAGGAGAGATCCAACCTAGAAATAAGGAGAAATTTCCCGACAGTTAGAACAATTAATCAGTGGAACAACTTGCCTCCAGAAGTTGTGGGTGCTCCAGCACTACAGATTTTGAAAAAGGGATTTGACAACCATTTGTCTGAAATGGTATAGGGCAGCCGTGGGCAAACTACGGCCCGAGGGCCAGATCCGGCCCGTTCGGCTGTTCTATCCGGCCCACAGAACCGAAAGAGCGGAGGGTTCTCTTGCTCTCCCAGAAGGCTACGTGAAGTAATCTAACTTTGAATTTATATTAGTTCACACAAACACTCCATCCATGCTTTTGTTCCAGCCCTCCGGTCCAGTTTAAGAACCCATTGTGGCCCTCGAGTCAAAAAGTTTGCCCACCCCTGGTATAGGGTCTTCTGCTTGAACAGAGGATTAGATTGGGTCCTTTTCAACTCTTCAAAAGGGATTCTCCCAATTATTAAAATAATAAGATTATAGGGTACCTAGAGGGCTAGGATTGGAAGACAAATCAACATTCAACTGCCATTTTGTCTTGTGAAATGCCTTTTTCAAAACTGAAAATTAGAATAAGCCAAATAGCAATAGCACTTAGACTTATATACCGCTTTATAGTGCTTTACAGCCCTCTTTAAGCGGTTTACAGAAACAGCATATTGCCCCCAACAATTTGGGTCCTCATTTTACTGACCTCGGAAGGATGGAAGGCCGAGTCAACCTTTGATGATGTTGATGTTGATCTGGAATTTGATCTGTTAAACTACATGTTCACATTTAAATCTTCCACATCTTTAGTTTATGCATTTTCTGATCTATGAAGGGCAGGGTGGTTTTAAGTACTTTGTATTTTGCTGCATCCCCACCTTTGTATTTTGAAATTCTTTAATGACTGATAAGCTTTGCTGGATTACTTTATCTCCAACATATCCCCTCTATGCAGGAGGTATTATCGTCCGTTAAGTTTTTGTGCCAAATACAACTTAGAATATTTCAATATTATTTTGAACAAGGTTATTCTGCATAGTTGAGGAAGAGGCTACAGTTAGATTCAATTATTTCTTTTATTAGAAAATTATTTTGACTTAATACACTTTGGATATGGGAATGACTTTCAAGTGGTAGGGTACTTTTTTCAATGCAGCTGCTTCTTTTTAAGTACTTGTGTCCCGCCTTCTCCACACTTCCAAGCCAAGTAGGATTTGCGGAATTCTAGGAAGTATAGTCCAAAAACATTTAGTAGTTGTTTCTCCAAGTTGGAGAAAGCTGCTTGTGATTACATGCCTGGTTTAACACATATAATGGCCCCTTGATTATAATCTTGCTGCTATCATTCCCACACTTCCATAGCATTAAAAAAAATTCCCTGGTTTGGGATGTCCGTCTGTTCCAAGTGCTTTTGCATTACAGTAGAACTTTTTCTTATTCCAAACCTATTTCAAATCTTGGGTGTTGGATAACGTGGTAAGAATACTACCAGCAGGTTGTTGAAACTATGTGTGTGGTTTCTTATTTTCTGCCAAGTAGATCAAAGTTTAGCAACACCTCAGGATGCCACCAGATCTGGAAGATTAATTTAAAATTTTAATAGTTTTCAGGAGATTTTGGTAGTTTTGTGTAGCATCAAGGTGGTCTTGCAAGATTCCAAGATGTTGGATATGTGAGGGGAACTTGAGCCAGATTGCAAAGATAAATGGGAACAAAGCAGGTTGTTGAACATTGAAAAGAAAAGCAGTGCTATTATCAAGTACAGTCACTAATTCAAATACATGGCATATGCTTGACACAGTCAAGAGCTCAAATGAATATATCTCTCTTACTATTATTTTCTTGTGCTTCTGAATTTTTGCAATCTAATGACAAGCTATCCTGGAAGACAGATAGCAAATGGTTTAGAGACTTGTGGTCTCTGTATTTAGAATAAAGCTTGTAATTAAGCTTTCTTTTTTTACTTCTAATATTTTTTTGCTGTTTGAACCTAAGAGGCCAATATAGACAACACTACAAAATCTTGAGGATTGCCAAAACTGTAAGGTATTATTACTTCTCTTGGTGCAGAGTCCAGGGAAGTTATGAAGAATGTTTTAGTTGTACATTGTTATACATATTGTACCAAACAATGCACTCTTCCTAAAATACTAATTTCAAAATGAGTATTGTGGTGGAGGAGGCACAAACTTTTCTTCTTATGTCTTTATTAAAAATACAATTTTTCTGTATTGCTTTCATTGTTCACTTATACTCATTTTGATATTTGGATCTTTAGGGGAAGTGTGTGCATTAGTAAAGGCAGAATTATGACAAAGAGTTTAGGAGCCCCCTGGTTTAGCAAATGAAATTTTGAATAGAGATGTTTTCATGATGCTACCATGTTTTTGAATTTTTTTTTTAGAAATGCCAGCTGAGATTCATGTTAGGACCAAACAATGGCCAGCTGGGATTGTAGAAGGAGAGTTTTTTTAAAGCAATTACAGAACTTGCATTATTATTTTGACTATTTGTTGCTTTGCTATAGATTTGTTTTTGATGATTAATCTTATTTTAAGATGCATTGCATTTTATATGCAATGGTAATTCACTGTAAAAAAAAGAAAACAGGAGATATACGGATACTTCTGGAAAAGGCCAGGCAAGTGAAAAAGAACTTTGTTTAAAATAATGCAGCTTTTCTAGCCCTGAACTACTGTCTGCCACTTGTAATTAGCAGCAAAGCTAGATGGGCCACTTTCAGAGAGTAATTAGTATACTAATTGTGTTTGACTGTTTGGCCATGCTTGCATGTTGTAATTGAGGTGGAATGGTGAACTCCTTCATTGGGTCTGTTCAGGGTCTTACTGGTGATAATGCAATATAATGAAGCTTGTCTAGACTTCAGAATGGATGGAACATATCTGACCTTTTCCCAAGGCTCGGAAGCAAAATGGAAAAGTAAAAATGAAAGGAGGGGACCGAGACAGAGATGACAGAACATTTGAAGCAGAGAACAAAAATGGTATTTTCACAAAATGTCAAAACAACCGGCTGAAGAGATAGAATAATTGTAGTAAGAAGGAGAAAACTGACAAATTGCAAAGATAAATGTTTCAAAAGGAAAAAATATGAATTTGGAACTATTTAATATAACTAATGAGATGGTCTGTCAGTTAACTGGAGAGATCTCAAACCTTCTGTCCAGAGGCCCAATTGAAAATCATGGAGGAAACCATGTTGAAGTAGTGGCAGTATTGAGGGCAGAAAAGCTCAGAAGAACTACCTGTGAAAGAAACACAAACTTGTTTTTTTCAGGGGAAATGGGATATTGAAAAGGAAAGAAAATTCTTACTCATTCTTTATTGAAAACGTCAACCATTTAATCACTTTTTAATTTCATCCGTGTACATTGAGATCAGTTGCCTACAATTATATCCAGTGGCAGACTATTAGGGAAAAGCAAGCAAGCTTCATGAAATATCCATCTAAAGCTAGAGCTATTTCTACAGTTTCAGAAATGCTGAGTTAATTTATTGACTTTCAACTCTGGTATTGTTGAATCCACAACTACATTCAGTCAGAATGATGGCAGCTTTTTAAAATTTAATACAAGGATGGAGAACCAATGGTCCTCAAATATTGGATTACACCTCACATCAGTCCTGCCATTAGTCACAGTAGGTGGAGTTGATGGTAGTAGAAGCCTAACTATATCTGGAGGACTACTGGTTTACCCATTCCTGGTCTGAGGGAAAGGCAGAAAAAGGATGTCTAAGGGCAAAATCTTATTTTTAATAAGTATATAGAAATGGGAATTTCAGTAGACCTGGCCCTTATCCTCATTCCTTTGTGAACCAACTTCATCTATCAAGAATTCTGTCCCAGGAACAATTATTATTATTATTTTTTTAATTACATTTATATGCCGCCCTTCTCCGGAAGACTCAGGGCGGCTTACAATTTTTGGGATACAACCCAGTGTGCTCAGCAATAGCCTTCATTCCATTGTATATGCCTGCTTATTACTAAGTGGCATTTTTACAAGGTCAGCTAATTGCCCCCAACAATCTTGGGTCCTCAGTTTACCTACCCCGAGAGGATGGAAGGCTGAGTCAACCTTGAGCCTGGTGGGATTCGAGCCTACAGTAATTGTAGACAGCTGGATCTTAAGAGCAGGCATTTACAGCCTGAGCCACCAAGGCTCTTTATAGAGTAGTTGTTACATTTGGTCATCTTTAAAAAAAATAAGCATTAAGATGATTAAAAACAGATCCAAATATTGTATTGTTGGTTTGTTCTGTGAGCTTGTTGTTTCATTTCTGAACATTTCATCACCAGGCTAGGTAACATCAACAGCGGAACTTTGGTTGAAGTGTCCTGTTTCAGTTCTCTTCTGCTCTTATAGGTCTCACGTGGTCAGTTGATCACATTGATGATGTTACCTAGCCTGGTGATGAAATGTTTGGAAACTAAACAACAAGCACGGAGAACAAACTACAACCAACATCTACCAAGTGAGCTACAAATACTTCCCACTATTTCTAGATTGAAATAATAGATTCTCCAGCTGAATTAATGGGTCATCTGTTACTGATGCTAAATTGCAATAGCTGTTGGGGTATTTCTATTTTGTACTACACTATAAACTTCTGGAAGACTGTTTCATATTTGATGAGTTATCTGCCCTGACGGTTCACATCCTCCTCTGCACCTCTGCCTGGACATTTCTCAGGAGTAGCACAGAAGTTGTTGCTACTCCCACAGATGTGAGGTCTTGCCCTTTGTGAAGTTTCATCCAGTATGTTCCTGCCTGTTTCTCTGAATTTGTTGTGCTTGTCCTTACTTGGGTGGAAATTGAATGAAGTGCTTCCAAATGTAACAGTAACAGGAAAAGGTTCTGTGTTGTGAAAGTGTTCGTGTATTTTCTCTCATTAAAATGATTATATAACAGAATAAGTGTACACAGAAAGGTGAGGCTGTGAGAAGTGATGGGACAAAGACAAGACTCATTGCCAGTATTCATTTTGAGCAGAATTTACACTGCAGCATTTTAGAGATGTAATGACCTCATCAATTTTGTACAGTGAGCTATATGTTAAAAATAAAGTTGCTAGTTGATTGATTCTTGATAGCAGAGATGGGGGAACACAACCCTGAAGTTTAAGTAAGTTTAAAGTCATTAAGGGAATCAGAATTCTCTTAAAGACCATATTATTCACTTAACAACTGCAGTGATTTGCAAAAAAGATGGTAAAACAGCCTGTGATTTACTTAACAGCCACCTACCACAGCAACAAAAATTTATCGTAAGTTGAGGACGACCTGTAACCTTAATGTTGCCTAGGGTGTGCATAATCTATGCTACATTTGAATTCATGATGCTTATTAGGAATCATAAGATAAGAGGAACATTTTTTTACCTTGTTTACAGGGGTGGTATTCTACCGGTTCGGACCAGTTCTATTGAACCGTTGTTATGATTCTGTGCAGTTTGGAGAACTGGCAAATGGTCCCCTGGCTGGCCCTGTCCCTCTCCACCCGCCCCTCCCGTCCCCTCACAGTCAGTCCTTATCACGCATGCCTGACATCGCTGACTGCATTATTTTTCCCCCTCCTGACGATCAGCTGTTCCGACAATCAGCTGTTCCGGGATCCCCCTTGCTGTCTTACTGCTTTGCCCAGGAGGCTTCCCTGAGGCCCAGGAGCCCCAAAAATGGAGTGCAGGAACGTGCTGCACGCCCCCCCCCATGCTCTGTTTTTTGCCTTCCTGGGCCCCAGGGAAGCTTCCTGGGAGCAAAAAATAGCCCCCCCCCGGAGGCTTCCCTAAGGCCCAGGAGGCAAAAAAAACCCTGGGGGGGGAGATGCTGCAAAAAGAAGCCACGCCCACCCAGCCAACACCCACAGAACCAGTTATTAAAAAAATTTGAATCCCACCCCTGCTTGTTTAGCTTATATTATTATGACTTCATAATATAGTTTAGGCATGATTCACACAAAATGTATACATAACCCAACAATAAGGCTGAATGTTGAGATTTAGCCTGTGTTGGAGACTATACTACAAGGCAAACTATACACAGTGCCACTTGTCCAAGCAAATTTCCAGAGCTTTTATCACCCCAGGTGTTAAAAATAAAGAATTATGATGTGTTTATGGTAGCATTTCTGGAAATAGTATTTCATTTTAAACAGTTTCAGCTGCAAATATTTGAGGTAAATTCGAATGCTGAGTGGACACATGGTTGGGAATCTGGAAGAAAATGCAAATTAAACTTACAAGAGGAGAAGTATCCACTATTTATGGTTTTAAATTTGCTATTTGTGAATAATATAATTGATGTAGAAGTCATAAAGAAAAACAAATATAGCTTTGTACTAGCAGATTTGTGGAGGCAAACTGTGTTCCAGTTGTCCCTTTTTATCAGTTTTTTTTAAGGCTGATGCTTTGTGAAAGACTGTGTGAAAAGTTATTCAGTGAAAGAAAAACAACCCTGAACTTTAAGTTGCACAAGACGTTTTTATTTTTTAAAAAAAGTTTGCTGGAATGAATTGTTCAAAGGATTTGTTTTCCAATCCATATAGGTTTAGACCTTTTGAAAATACTTTTCTAAAATTCTTTTGTCACATGAATGCAGAGTCCTCCACATGAAATAAAATGAAATTGAAAATAATGGTGAAACTCAATCTTCATTTTCATTATTTTTTTGAAGACCCCCTTTTACTTAACTGCAACAATTTTTCAGGGGTTTAAAAGGTGAACTGGAGAGTTACTTGAAACATTTTTTAACTTGAGTGCTCTTGCATGTGACCCTCGGTTGTGATTTAGTTTTAGAATAGAATAGAATTCTTTATTGGCCAAGTGTGATTGGACACACAAGGAATTTGTCTTGGTGCAAATGCTCTCAGTGTACATAAAAGAAAAGATACATTCGTCAAGAGTCAAGAATCATAAAGTACAACACTTAATAATAGTCATAGGGTACAATAGCTATCAAATCATACTAGGAAACAGTCAATATAAATCGTAAGGATACAAGCGACAAAGTTACAGTCATACAAGTGGGAGGGGATGGGTGATAAGGAGTGATTAATAGCAATAGTAGTGCAGACTTTGTAAATAGTTGGACAGTGTTGAGGGAATTATTTGTTTAGCAGAGTGATGGTGTTCAGGAAAAAAACTGTCCTTGTGTCTAGTTGTTCTGGTGTGCAATGCTCTATAGTGTCGTTTTGAGGGTAGGAGTTGAAACAATTTATGTCCAGGATAGCATTATAAAAATGATCCTGTGTGAGTTTTGGGCTTGCATGCTCCTGTCCTGTGGTGAATTTGCCATGCCTTTTGGAAGTCTTCTGTCTTGAATGGGCTTGGAAATATGAGTTTGGATGCCTAAAATGCCTTGTTCAGAAAATTAGGTTGTTGTTTTTACTTATTCATAGTTAAATTCAAACTGATTTCAAACTTAGGATGTTTATGATGTTAACTTGTTTTAAACTAGATTCAAATGTAACATTACATTGGGTTTTGTTTTTAAAGAAGCTTCAAGCTTTTTTTCAAGGAAGACAAGCCAGAGTTTTATTCTCATAATGTTACATCATGTTTTTTTTAGTTTATTCACACACAGATATAACAGATTTAACAGATAATCAGAGTTGGAAGGGACCTTGTAGGTCATCTAGTCCAACCCCCCACCCAAGCAGGAGACCCTACACCATTTCTGATAAATGGCAGTCCAGTCTCTTCTTGAAAGTCTCAAGTGATGAAGCTCCCACAACTTCCGAGGGCAACTTCTGTTCCATTGGTTGGTTGTTCTCACTGTCAGAAAGTTTCTTCTTATTTCCAGGTTAAATCTCTCCTTGTTCAGTTTACACACACAAACACACACACACAATATTATTTTAAAAATGCATGTTTTATTACTGCACTTTAAAAATATTATTTTAAAATATTATTTTTAAAATGCAGTAATATCCAACATGCAACAGTTACCATTACTTTTTGTTGAAGAAGGCAGAAGTGTTCCATCAGTAAATGGGTGAATTTGAATCCTGACTTTTTTTGGGAAAGGAAAGTTTTGGAGCATGAGAACAAGTCTTCTATCATTTTTACACTTCTTATGTTCATAGCTGAAGCTACTTTTTTCCCTCCTTCCTGAGTAGGATCTGAAAAGCAGGTTAATCAACAAAAAGAGGACTTCCATTTGGGTGGAACTACGTGTTTTTCTGGATCTGCCACTATAATCACTCAGCAATTCTAAAAAAATCCAAGAAATTTTCATTAAACAGCTAAAGACGAAAAGGAGAAACCATGGGAAGAACCTTGGCACAATAATTTTTATTTATTAAAATTCTTTCCTGCCTTTCTGTTTGTGTAAATATTCATGGAGGCATACCATGTGTTTTTCTGCATATGTATGTATAAAATACACATTTCCTAACCACAAAAACAATCAAAACAAAAATTAAAAGCAAAAGTAAATATTAAAATCAGCATCATTAACATAATAATTGACAACAGGGGCTATCAGCAGATAACTAATTTTAAGCAATTAGATTTCTAATTAAATATATATTATGCTAATAGTACTTTCACTACATTGTATTACTTTCCTGTATTGAGCTTACAAAACAAAATATTTCTGCAAAGTAAAATATCACAGAAAAAGTCTTCCCACCCCCCCCATACAAGGACATTCACTTTCCTTTCTAAAAACAATAATAACAATGCCACTAGCAACAAATGCTCTTTCATAGCGGGTGAATTGGATTTAAAATGCATGTTGGCAAAATCTAATCCACAGTTTTATATAGAGTAGGAAAAAACTAAGGGTAAAACTTGAAATTTGGTAAGACTCAAAAGAGGTGGACTTGCATTAGCTAACTTTATAAATAATATTGTGCAAGCTGTCTGTCATGAATAACAGAATGTGTGAAATCATCAAATAACAGAGTATCAGTTATAGAAGGAGCTGGTGTAGCCAGTGGACTTCATAAATATTTATGGTACAAAGAAAGAGAGGAATCCAAAATTATAAGGCAACGTTTGTTAAGATATGGAATATTTTTAAAACAAGAAGAATAAGTCTGTTTTACCATCACATGCTCTATTTCAGGGATAAATATGGCAAGAAAGGTTTAATCAAACAGGTATATCCAGCCTCAGAAAATAGACTAAAAACATAGCCAGAACTACTCAATGAAGATAAAAATTCTCTATGAGTGATGCATTTAGAAAATTGCAGGACCAATAAAAAGTGATTTTACCAAAGAATAAGGAACCTTGAAGATGATGACTGAAACATTTATGCAAAATCGAGATTACATTTATTATATAAAAATAGTTACTGAAATAAAGTGTATTGGAAACTTCAATTACAGTATAACAACAGGAAGAATGAAACAGCTGTAGAAAAAAAAATCAATAAAATGTATTCCAAACTATAAATGTAAGGGGAAATTGTTATAAAATGTTCTAAAGATGGTGCATAACCTACTAGTGGTGACCAAGTCAGACAAAATGTGCCTTATAACAGTAAATATTAAAAATAAGAAATACTCTGTCACATGTGATGGTCTTGTAAAAAATGTAATGAAAAAATACCACTTAAGATCAATGTTGAGAGCAGCTCAAACTTGGCACAACATTTGGGGGGGACCCTCCTTTGCTAATGATACTGTACATGATTGCAAGGCTAACATTGGAGATATGCAGAAGTCAAAAATTGACAATATATAGTATATATATATGGCTTAGGGAGATCCTGCTGCTAAAATGGCTTCCCAACATCCTGTGCGCTCTCACAGACAGGGCCTCCTTGGGGTGCCATCGGCCAGACAATGTCGGCTGGCGACCCCCAGGGGTAGGACCTTCTCTGTGGGAGCACCCACCCTATGGAATCAGCTGGCCCTGGAGCTTCGGGTGGCTCCCGACCTCTGGTCCTTCCGGCGGGGCCTGAAAACATGGTTGTTCCAACTCACTGACCTGGACTGAGGAGGGGGATGGGGGTTTTAATGAATAGTGCTATTCTTTTAATTCAGATTATTGGGTTTCATGTTTAATCTCTTTTTAAATTGTATAGTAATTATATTGTTTTTTATGATTGTATGCCGCCCTGAGTCCCTCGGGAGATGAGGCGGCATAGAAATCCAATAAACAAACAAACAAACAAACATATCATAATAGAAGCCCTGGCTGCATCCCTTAGAGACAGACCCATCCGCCTTCAATGTTATTTAGATGACATTTTGCTACTGGCATCATCCATCCAATAGGCCAATTCGGACACCCACACTACACTAGTGACCCTTCAACAGCATGGTTTTTCTATAAATTGGTCAAAAAGCCATTTATCACCCTCTACCAAACTGACTCACTTAGGAGCCATTATCGATACCATTGAAGGCAAGGTTTTCCTTACCCCAGACAGGCAGGAAAGCATCAGGGAACTGGCACAGAAGATCGGAACCCTTAAAAGGGTGCAACTAGCTCTCCTATCTAAATTGCTAGGGAAGATGATTTCTTGTATTTCCATTACCCCTTGGGCCCATTTTTACGCAAGAACCCTGCAATGGTTCCTTTTGCCGTACCAACGCTCTGGGAGAGACAACACCAAGATCCATGTTATAGTACCACCAACCATCCTCAGGTCTCTGTGGTGGTGGACACACCCCATGATGAACAAGGGTTGTCCCATCAAGGATCCACACAAATCAGTAGTCACGACAGATGCCAGCCTAGTAGGATGAGGAGCGCACTACCATTCACATACGGTGCAAGGACTTTGGACTGTTCTGGAGAAAACACACAACATCAACTGGTTAGAGCTGAGAGCGGTCCACCTGGCACTTTCTTCTGCAGCTTCAACACAAGCATGTCCTAGTCTTAACAGACAACATAACAACAAAGGCCCATAAAAAACAAACAAGGGGGCACTCATTCCAGTCAGCTAATGAAAGAGGCAAAGAGACTATTCCTGTGGGCTGAACTCCATCTCCTCTCACTCAAAGTGGAGCATATATCGGGACAGGCGAACATCCAGGCAGACTGGCTCAGCATGGCCACAATCAACCAATCCGAGTGGCGCCTGGACCCAAAGATTTTTCAGGAGGCATTCCAGAGGTTAGGTCAACCCGTAATCGACCTGTTTGTCTCCTCCCTCAATGCCCAATTGCCGCAGTTCATTTTGCGGTACCCATCGCTGGGAGCAGAGGACATAAATGTCCTCTGCTGTCGTTGGCCCATCAGACTGCTATACACCTTCCCACCCCTCTCAGTGATCCCCAAATTGATCCAGAAGCTTCTGGAGGAGAGGGCAGAATTGTTATTGGTAGCCCCTTACTGGCCACAACGAACATGGTTCGCGGACCTGAGGGACCTGTCAATAGAACTGCTGTGGAGGATCCCATCATCGATGATCTCGCTGTCTCAAGGTCTAGTGCTACACCCGGACCCATAATGGCTCAACCTAGCCGTATGAAAATTGAGCGGCAATGTCTGAGGGGCGAATACCTTTCTAATCAGGTCATCCACACGATACAGGTGGCTAGACATCCTTCGACGAACCGTATCTACAAGACCACCTGGTCCATCTTCTGCCGTTGGTGTCTGAGGTCTCAAGTCAACCCCACTTCCCCATCAGTGGCACAACTATTGGACTTCCTGCAGGAGGGCCTGGACAAGGGTCTATCACCAAATACCCTCCGCAGGCAAGTGGCGGCCCTAGCCTTGGTCATCTCTTGGAGGGATTTCACTTCTATTTCTCATCATCCTCGCATTCGCAGTTTTCTCCGTGGTGCTAGGAATTTGAGGCCCCCCATTGTATACTGTTACCCAACTTGGGTCCTCAACAAGGTGTTAACGGCGCTTACTTCAGGTCCTTTCGAACCTCTAAGGACCACGTCCCTCCATGTTCTCACCTATAAAGTTGTCTTCTTAATTGTAATTACATCTGCTAGGTGAATCGCCAAACTTGCAGCCCTATCTATGCGAAAGGATCTCTGTATTTTCCATTCAGACAGAGTTATCCTTAGACCAGACCCAACCTTTATTCCAAAAATCAATTTGGCATTCCATAGAGCGCAAGAGCTGGTGCTCCCAAATTTTTGTCCAGTGCCATCTCACAGATTTGAATGCCAATGGCACCGCTTGGACGTAAGAAGGGCTCTATGTATATACCTAGATCGCACAGCACCTTCTAGGAAAACAGAAGCCCTCTTCGTGTCTTTTCAACCTAAGACTCTGGGGTGCAAAGTTTCCTCTTCTACCATAGGCAGATGGCTGAGGGCCACAATTGCTAAATCATATGATTCCCACTCGCTACCAGTGCCTCAAGGCATAACAGCTCACTCCACCAGGAGCGCAGCAACCTCAGCAGCACGGGCCACGCAGGCCACAATAGAGGACATTTGTCGAGCGGTGACCTGGACTTCTTCTTCGCCATTTATCAGGAATTACAAAATTGATGTTTTTGCATCCGCTGAGGCTTCATTTGGAAGGAGGGTCTTGCAACGGGTTCATTCGGACTCGGAGAGGACTTCAACCCAGACAGAATCCCTCCCTTAGGACAGATCCAAGCTTTGGTATGTCCCATCACTGGATGCTCTGAACAGCTCATGGGAGAAAGGGCATTGGTACTTACCTGATAATGCCCGTTCTCTGTGAGCCGTGAAGAACATCCAGCCCCACCCTTTTTTCCCGTCTGGTGGGGTCTATTCTGGCCAAAGATGTTAGATAGGTTGACTCATGTCGGGTTTCATCACTCGGCTTCGCAAAACTGGGGACGCTAAGGATGAGTCTCGTGGAGGAGGAGGAGCGTCCTCAGAATTAAGCCCAGCCTAACTAGAAGAGACTGAAGCATCTCCCATCACTTGGATGCTCTTCACAGCTCACAGAGAATGGGCATATCGGGTAAGTACCAATGCCCTTTCCCTCCCACTTGTGACTGTATGACTGTAACTTTGTCGCTTGTATCCTTATGATCTATATTGACTGTTTCCTAGTATGATTTGATTGCTTATTGTACCCTATGACTATCATTAAGTGTTGTACCTTATGATTCTTGACCAATGTATCTTTTTTTAAATGTATACTGAGAGTATTTGCACCATGACAAATTCTTTGTGTGTCCAACCACACTTGGCTAATAAAGAATTCTATTCTATACTATCTTTTGAAGCCATATATTAAAGTCTTGCTGGTGTGTAAATTCACAACATAGGATATCTGAAAGCTCTTTTCTCATTACAAGCAAAGGCAGGAGCTACAAGCTGACCTCATATATTAAGGGACAGTGACTGGTTGGTTTGGGAATGTTGGTGAATCTCTGTTTGAAAATACATCTTCGGCCTGAAGCAAAGAAGCTGTAAAACATAACAAAAAGCAGAATGGAATTTATGCAAAGGAAATAAAGTGCTGTATTTTGGGAGGAGAGAAAATAAAAAATTACTTAGGAAGGGGGAAAAGGATGCATTTAAAGAGTTGTTTGAATGTAGCAATGTTGGGTGATAGGAAATTCTAGAGAAAATGGGTGCGTACAAAGCATAAATCACGGCATATAACAACAGCTCCTGACCAATCTTGTCTGGGCTCAAAAATTAGCCATGATTAGATCTAGTTAATACTTGGATGAAAAACTATCGGAGATTCCGGGCACCGGGCTATAAACTAGATTGGGAAATTGAAAAAAATCCAGATAAAAATTAGTGTGCAACAGCATCCAGATCATTATATAGTTCTTCTTTGTGTTGTATCCATCTTATTCTTGTGCATCTCAACATTATATCTAACATCTAGTAAAATAATTTAAAGATTTGGACAGTTGGTTGCCAGTTGCCCTCTGTGTAAGAGTCAAGGTGCTGGTGTTAACCTATAAAGCCCTGCATGGCTTGGGTCCGGGGTACTTGCAGGAGTGCCTCCTACCAGCATCAAGGGCCAATCGCCCAGTATGCTTCCATAGGCAGGCCCTCCTGGGGGTGCCGTCGGCCAGGCAATGTCGGTTGGGGTCCCCTGGGGGAGGGCCTTCTCTGTGAGGGCACCCACCCTTTGGAACCAACTATCCCTGGAGCTACGTCTGGCCCCTGACCTGCGCTCCTTCTGCCGTGATCTAAAGACCTGGTTGTTTTCACAGGCCGGCCTGGATTGAGCGGGGTTGGGGTTTTTAACTTTGGGGATATTTTTAACATTTTAGAATTATTTGGATTGGATTTTGGAATAAGTTTTATACTGTGTATGTTTCTGTGTAAGCCGCCCCGAGTCCCCCCGGAGATGGGGCGGCATATAAATCCAAATATAAATAAATAAATAAATTTCTCTTTTTCATTTACTAATTAACCGGGAAGGTATGGAACTTCTGAACTTGTGTTTACAGACTGTTTGATGTTGGCCGAATTGAAATTTAATCAAAACAAGTCTCAGTTCTTTGAAGAGAAGTAAATTTTACTTGTAAATGTTTTGCAGGTGGTCCATAAATAGGGTTATGTATTTTTCATAGTGGTCCAGACATGACTCAAAAACATTGGGACTATAGACTGTTTCCTATGCTGTTTTCTAAGGTTTTATTCCTGGTACATTTCAGATAATAAACGTTTATAAAAAAAACATTATAAAACACGATACAGGAAATATGTTTCGGAGTGTCAGCCATATTTTAGAGTGTTCCTCGATTAAGAATTGACATCCAAAGTAGATTAAAAATGATAGATTTGGAAATAATGTAGCTTTGTTTTTGGGGAATTCTTTCAAGCACTTCTTTAACTGAGAAACCTCAAATTACAATTGTAGCACAGTTGCTTTTAAGCAGCTCAGCTTGGCCTGCCAGCTGTACCCAATATGGAGCATTGTCACTGTAACTCTGCTATCCACAAAATATATCTAGGATGGCAGTATAATGCCTTTTGAAAAAGTTTCCGGAACATGGTTTGCAACACATGTATTGCGCCAACTAAATTGGTTGCCCCTGGGTCCCCTGACTCAATTTAAAAAGCCAATTTTAAATAGAAAAAAATAATTATTTTAAAGCCGCTTCCTTGAGAGAAAACTTCTACCTGTTTCAGTCTCCACTTGTGAGAATAGGCTGGTTGACAGCTTGGTCGGACAGGCTGAAGAACAGATGTAGTGCACGCTGAAAGTGATAGAACCTTATAAAAATTCGGGTATATGAAAAAAAAAGAATTAAATGATAATTGGAAGTATGTATTGGAGTAATGTCAAATGATTGAAAGAGAAAAATACCATGGAAAAGATCAAAAGTAGGGAAAGAAGAAAGTAAGATTCAGAACACAACACACACTGAATGTTATAGTTGGGAAACTAGCATAATAAACATTTGAGTTCTAAAGAGTTGATTCTCCCTTCAGTTGATTACTGGATTTCTTTTAAAATCCAGTGAGAATTGGTATTCATAATGGAGTTCATTCAGGGATTATTAACATGGGATAGATGGTTCTCGGCAATTTTTGATTTTGTCATCCCTTTAGTGATTCAACTATAGTTTAACAATCAATGTTCTTTTGATAGTTCCATTTTTCTTCTCTTGTATCTTTAGGTCTTTTGCCCCCTTGGCTTGGAAAAGGAACCATGTACCTGGTGGCCCCAAAGCTGCTTTTTCAATATTTCAATCATTCCCCACAATCCAGTCAGAGCTGAATAAGCTTCTTGGATGAGAAACGAAACATCTTCAAAGAAAAACTAGAAAGTCCAGTTGCCTCTTGAAAAAAGCACCTTTGGCACAACCATGACCTGGATGACAGAGAATCTCCATAGACAAGCACCTGGTGGCCATGTATGACCAGAATAAAATATCATTATCATAAGGAATAAGGGTTGGCATCTCCTATCTTTCTATTTCATTCCTCCCCACCTGTTCTTGCTTTGTTGACTTCATAAAAGGAACTATTTTGCACATACCAGTTTCAAATAGTTGAGTGTGTTCAATGTGTCTTCACTATGATAGCAGCTGTGGATTAAGCCCAGATGGCTTGACTTTCTAGGCTGTGAGAGTTGGTGGTAGCATTCATACAATTTGTTCTAAAAGCTTTGCCCTGTGGCAATGTTAGTACACTCACTTGTTCTTTTTTCCTCTCTTGAGATCCTTCTGCTTGGTCTTTTGATCTGCCTTTTAATGCAGGTTTCTGGCTTTTTGTTCTTGGAGCTGTTACAATACAACTGTCAGTAGAGGCTTGGCAGCTAGGTTACTAATTAGAGCTACTTCTGTGATTTACTTTGCACTTTAATAAGTGTAGAGACATCAGCTCAGTGGATTAGACAATAACTCAGAAGTGGGTTTAATTCACAAGGTTGTGCGCCCTTTACTGTAGCACATTTCCCTGTAGTATCTACGTAGTATTCTTTCAGCTCTTTTTATAAAAAACATGTGTCAGAACCATATTTGCAGCTTGTATATGTTTATCAACTGTTCAAAGTTACAGCATCATTTACAATTGGTCTGTGCACGTATGCTTACTGCAGCATACCCATGCTTACATGATCAAAATTCGGGCCCTTAACAACTGGCATGTATTTACGATTACAGGATTATGTGATCACCAAATAATAATAATAATAATAATAATAATAATAATAATAATAATAATTTATTCGACTTGTATGCCGCTCTTCTCCCTAAGGACTCAGGGCGGCTAACAATAAAACAGGACCAAATTTACATAAAACAAGCATTAAATATAACAAGTCAGAATAAATAACAATAAAACATTAAAACATTAATTAAAATAATTAAAACAGTAAAAAATCCCACCCAGGTCATTCCAGGCCGGCCTGTTGAAATAACCAAGTCTTTAGGTCCCGGCGGAAGGAGCGGAGGTCAGGGGCCAAATGGAGATCCACGGGGAGATGGTTCCAGAGGGCGGGGGCTCCCACGGAGAAGGCCCTAGCCCTGGGAACCGCCAGCCGACAATGTCTGACCGACGGTATCGCCAGGAGGCCCCTCCTGTGGGAGCGAACAGGACGATCGGCATATGATAATACTGGCAGGAGGCGTTCCTGCAAGTACCCTGGACCCAAGCCATTTAGGGCCTTATAGGTGGTTACTAGCACCTTGAAGCTAATCCGGAAGGCCACTGGCAACCACTGCAGGTCACGCAGGAGGGGTATAACATGGGAATATCGGGATACTCCCATCACAGCCTGCGTGGCCGCGTTCTGCACCAGCTGTAGCCTCCGGGTAGTCCGCAAGGGCAGCTCCATGTAGAGAGCGTTGCAGTAATCGATCCTAGAAGTGATGAGCGCATGAGTGACTATTCAAAGGGCATCTCGGCTCAGGTAAGGACGTAGCTGGCATACTATACGAACCTGGTTGAAAGCCCCCTGGCCACAGCCCCATATGCAACCTTCCTGACTGGCTTCTGATAAGCAAAAGTTAATAGATTCATTTAATGACCATATGTTTCACTTAATAGCTGCAGGTATTCAACCATGGCACAAAAAGTAGTAAAATTGGGTGCAATTCAGTTAACAACCACATTGCTTAGCAATGGAAATTCTGGTCCCAATTGTGTTCATAAGTCAAGGACTACCTATATTGTATCCCTGGAATAAAGTACAACCATATCTAGAATTTATTGACCTGTTCTTGGTGGTGCTGTCAGCCTAAACAGATCCCTTCCTCAGAAAGACTTTTGGCCCTGATCGAGTGCTTCTGAAGGCTTGGCCCTTCAGAAAGATCTTAGATGTGTCTGGGATCAGTTTCTGAGATCTTGTGCTTTGGTTTTGCATCTTTTTTTTGAGCACGCTAATTGAGGTGGAAACATAATTATGGCAGAATTAATAACAGGTAATTTAATAATGTCCTGCTTAAATTTAATATGCAGTGGTTCTTAGACAGAGTAAGAAGACTTTAAATTGCCTCAGAGAAAAATGTCTGAAAAAATATCTTTGTTATTAGAGCAACACCAATTGAGGGATAATAAAGGCAGAATTGTGTGTTTGCCTCACACATTGCTTCATTCTCTTTAGATATAAAAATGTGCCGATCTAGAGAAGGATGGGAATGGTGGAGGAATAAATTCCATTATCAGCACGATCGTAATTTAGAGCAATCATTTTTACAGCCTAGACATTGTTGCGGGTCAGGCTTACAAGTGATAACATCCCATCTGATTAGAATTTAATTTTTTTCTTTCTTTTTGTAGCGAAGGGCAAATTGAAAGTACTAAACAACCACTTCTATCCTATCATTAAACATTTAACCAAAATACCATTGAAAAAAAATGTGCCAGCTGCAGAAAATCCAGTCTAAAATGTACAACATTTTGAGAGTCGGCTTATCGGTGGGTGGTGCATTTTTCATGCTATTTTTGTTTATAATTTGATGGTGGTCTTATCTGAGGATGGAGCTTATATGCATGTATACGTTGTACTCTACTAAATATAACTTTGATGTGCTAAACCAGAGTGTTTAAAAGAAATCACCTTTTTTGTGGCTAAGACTACTCGCACAGTTTATGAGAGCACTAAATCTTCCTCTTCTTTGGCTTTCATTGCCAACCAACCACTAATCTCTTTGGATTAAAAACAACTCAGACAAGCAAAATTGCCAGCATTTTTAAAACAATAGCCCACCGTGGACTGCAGGATTCTAACTACTAAATAAAATATTGGGTATAATTGGCCAGTGGTGTGAGCATACATGTCTGAGACATGGATTTTGGCTTCAGTTTGAAGGGCTCATTACAGCTTTTATGATGTGTGGATTTTGAAATGTAGCAGAAAGAATGGAGATGGCAAAACTAGCCAGAGATGCAACCTTGCTGTGCGAAAAAAGAATGTGCCACTTCAGTTGAAGTTGAGTTAAGCTTCCCATTCATGTTGCATTGGGGAATGCTTCAAAAGGGAGGATTAGATGCATGAATAATAAACAGGGAAAACTACATTGCAGGCACATATGTGTGCACTGGGATCTTGTTACCACTGGCTACTTCTGGTGAATTTCCATCATGTAAGATTGTCCTGCCCAATGATTGTGTGGGGATAATGTGTGTGTGTGTGCACGCGTGTATGTACAAGGAGAAATACACTGTGTGGCCAATTTAGGTTAGATACTGATTTTGGCCTTTCTGCAGAGCTGCTGAAGATCTTGAGATAATGCCTACTGTAGCCTTGTGATTCAATATTGTTTTTAAACAGGAGATGCAAGATGTTTTTTCAAGAAAAAAAATGGAAAGAAAAAAAACCCCAATAGGAACAAAGCAATTGTTTTCTTCTGCAATCACGTTTCGTAAGATGAAAAATGAAAGAGATCGGACGTGCCTGGTGTCCAAGCTTGGTGGAACTGATGTCTGAGGATCAGTGTTGGTTTTCAGTCTTATTATATCACCTGAGTTATGCAGGTATGGGGTTATCTGTTGATTTCTTACCTGTTTTTCTTTCCTTGTGTGTTTCTTAGATCCCTGGGCCTTCTGGTGACAAGGAGAACTTGATTTCAAGCCATCTGCATGTTTGATGCACCCTCTCTGCTATGGAATCCTGGCCTACGCTGGGCTGGCTCCTCTTCCTTAGCTTAATTGCTGACTGCCTGAAGGGAACGCGAGCACGAGACTTTACAGTGAAAGATATTGTGTACCTTCATCCTTCAAGTAAGACTTGTGAAGCAGGTCATAATATATACAAGGACTACGGAAAGCTCGAAGAATGGAAGCAATAGACAGCACAAATAGGAGAGCTCAAATGCCCTCAGATGGCTAGCACATAGAAATAAAGCAAAAAGCCACTGCAATTTATGTCTATGCAGTGCTGGGTTTCGCATCAAAGCTTCTTTCTGTCTGTGGCCTGTCTATTGGAAAAGCCAAAGGAGCTTCTGTCCCATAATTGCTGTTGGACAGAAGCTCCTTTGGGCTATGTTGCGCGTAATGTTCTCTGGTTTGACTTGCCAAAATTTATTCTCTGCCGCACTTGCTAATGAGGACTTTGGTAAATCATCTTGATGATGCAAATGGTACGTTCTCTGCAGCACTTGCTAGATTTTTGCAAGCAACCAGAGGAATCTCCTCATGCTGCAGCTTTTGTGAGAGGTCTGGGAAAGAGTGGCTGGATTTCTTTGGCTGAGGGGCTTGTAGAAATTCAGCAACTTCCTTCAGCATCATTGGACAAAGTTTGGCCTGTGTTGCTGAGAAAATCCAAAATGCTGTAAAACAGTGGTATGCAAGCAACCTGGTCACTGAGGTAAGTGAGGTGGCCATGTAGCTTTGGAAGAACCTTTGAGAGTGAGCCCCTTTTGTTGAAGCAAAGCAGGTCCCTGATTTTGGAGGATGCTCTGAAAAACAGGCTAGTCCGTGATAGTGAGCCTTTTTGTTATGGTGTGCCGAAAGTGCGAGTGTGCACGATAGCGTGCACGCGTGTGTGCCGGCACACACAATGCAATGCGTGTGTGCACCCCTTACCTGCACTGCGCATGCGCATGCCTCCCAGCTGATTTTCGGCTCTGTTGAGGCCTTTTTCACCCTCCCGGAGGCTCAAGGGAAGTCTCTGCAGCCTTTGGAGGCCGAAAAACGGGCCCATTTCAGCACTTCTGGTATTTCCGAAGGCCCGTTTTTCGGTTTCCCGAGGTTGCAGAGTCTTCTCTTGAGCCTCCGGGAGGGCGAAAACGGCCTCAAATGGGCCAAAAATCAGCTGGAAGGCGCGCGCATGCACAGTGCAGGTAAGTTTGGCTGGGGCTTGCGTGCCCACACAAATGGCTCTGCGTGCCACCTGCGGCACACATGCCATAGGTTTGCCATAACTGCACTAGACAGTTAGACAGCACTGTAGCTTCCTGAAATATTAAGGAAGAGTATAATTAGGGGTGTACTTTGTGCTATGTCACTGCTTCCCAAGTGTTGTTTAGAGCTGTAGTATTGATTGATGGTGGTCATGGGCCAGAAGAAATCCTTTGCAGGAAGACAGTTCTTAGTAACTGGATAGGGTTCCTGATGTAAGTTAAATGGAATTTATAACAGAACAACACAGTTGGAAGGGACCTTGGAGGTCTTCTAGTCCAAGCCCTGCCCAGTCAGGAAACCCATTTTAGACAAATGGCTGTCCAATTTCTTCTGAAAAACTTCCAGTGTTGGAGCACCCACAACTTCTGAAAGCAAGCCACTGATTAATTGTTTTAACTGTCAGGAAATTTCTCCTTAGTTCTACATTGGTTCTCTCCTTGATTAGTTTCCATACATTGCTTCTTGTCCTGCCTTCTAAGTATGTCCTGACTAGAAATGCTTGTTAATTTAAACAACTTTTATTCAGGCTGGTTTCAGCTTGTTTAAATATATTTAAATTAACCATATTTTACTGCTCCTACAGTGAAGAAATAGTAAACTGTTTAATAAAACTCAGTTAGCAAATCTCGCTAAGCACCTTACTTTGCCCCTACCAAAATAGCTACAAAAAGGGGAAATATTCACAGTTCAGTCTCGTTAATGGGTAAAGCTAAATTATGATTTAGCGTTGTGTTTAAAGCTGCCTTTTTATTGCAGAGGAAACTTTGTAGAAAAGATAAATATAAGAAACCTAAGATATATACATTTGACTATGAACGCTAAAGTGTGCTGTTCGTTTTCTGCATGGAACTTGTACCTAATTCTAAATTTAGTGTACGAACTCAGTACTCTAATGATGGATAGGAGAATTTAGAAAAGTCCGGAAATGCTTATTTAAAAGGAGAGATTATTAGGAGAGAGAAATACATAATGTACGGGGAAGGAAACATGGGAGAAGGGAAGAGAATAACAAGAAATCAGGTAGTCTTTCTTAGATCCAAACTTTTCTTTATAATGTGTAAAGCTCAATTATATCCTCCCCACCCTTAATTAGAAAGGGTTGGCTAAAAATGTAGGATTTTTTGGGGGGGGGTGGGGGCTTTTCTGTTCAGCTGAAGCTTTTCTTTTCAGCAATGTGGATCACAGGTAGGAAAACTTAACTCATATAGAGGCACAGGAGGGAATAAACAGTTTATTCCAGGTTGGATTCGATCCTGCGTGTTATTTGGGGGGAGTATGAAAAGGCACAGAAGTAGATAACAATCTATACAGGGTAGTCCTTGACTTACAACCGTTCATTTTAGTGACCATTTGAACTTGCAGCTGGTCCTCACACTTACAACCATTACAGCACCCCCACAATCACTTGATAAAAATTCAGGAGCTGGGCAACCGGCATGTATTTATGATGATTGCAGCTTCTCGGGATCGCATCTTCGCCATTTGCAACCTTCCAAGCCAAAGTCAATGGGGGAAGCCAGATTCGCTTAATGACCACGCAGTTCACTTAACAACTGCAGTGCTTCCCTTAAAAATCATGACAAAAAGGATGTAAAATCAGGTGTGACTCACCTCAGTAACGGAAATTCTGGTCCCAGTTGTAGTTGTAAGTCAAGGACTGCCTGTATAGCAAATTGCAGCATGCAGTTTGGCCCTTAGTGTGGGATTGGCAACGTTCTTTCTTGTCCCAGGTCCTCCAATTGGGCAGAATAAAAAATGGGACAGGAAATAAATATTATTGCCATGCAGATCTGCTCTACGTTGTGCACATAATATTCATACCACCTATTTGGATATTAACTATAATTTCTATGTTCTCTAGTTGTCATGATTCTACATGATGCCAAACAAGGT
>CM019148.1:221618821-221802541 GCA_009733165.1 Naja naja | reverse complement strand
TCTCTTTCTTCCTTTAGAATAGCCCTTTTACGGGAGTGTGCCCTTTTGCCCCAAACCACAGTCTATCGGACTTATTAAATTCTCTAATCACAAGCCAAACAAGAGTCTCTCACAGCTGTACCATTGAAAAAAAAACTTTCTTTCAGTATAAGTTTTTCTTTCTTCTTTTTTCCCTGTTTTTATCTTAGCAGGGACAGAAAGTACAAAGCATTCAGGAGCTTTCATAGCCTCTTTGTCTCTAGGCATACACTTTTGTACATGTAGGTACAAGATGGAACATCAGGCAGGTGTAATTGTGGCGCTATCTCTCTCCATACAAAAGAGTAGCTATGATACCTCTGTTCTTACATACGAACTTAATTCAAAGGCTCTAAATGGACAAAAAACTAGGGCAGCAGTGTTATCAGTCGAGATGTTCTATTTCCTGGAATATGGTCTCTCCGTGCCTCTGAGACACATAACCAAAGCTGTGTATTTGTGCTACAGTGTGTGCATTTGTATGGTGCCTTCAAGTAATCGACTCCTGGCAACTGCAGTTTTCTTAGCATGGTTTTTCAGAAGCAGCTTGCCATTGTTACCTTCTCATCTGAGGTAGAGTAACTGGCCCATGGTCATCCAGCTGACTTCCTACCTAAAGTTGAGACTAGAACTCCTGGTTTCTAGTCTGGTGCCTTAACCGCTACATCAGAGTGATTCTTGTTAAAAGTACCGTGTTTCCCCGAAAATAAGACCTACCCCGAAAGTAAGACCTAGCACTATTTTCTAAACCTGCCCTAATATAAGACCTACCCCGAAAATAAGACCTAGTGTAAATCTCCAGTTCCAGGAAGACTTTTCAGGGAGCAACTGTGCACCCGCGAAACACCCCCCCCTACACACTCACACCCACTATTTGGCACCATAAATATATAAGACCTACCCCGAAAATAAGACCTAGTGTGTTTTTGGGAGCCAAAAAAAAATATAAGACAGTGTCTTATTTTCGGGGAAACACGGTATTTACATTTCATTTAAGGGTTTCCTTAAATGCAATGCAGAGTAAGCAAATTTATCATTTGTCAAACTAGCATCCGGATAAGATAGTAGAATAATCAATAACAGTAAAAGTATAAAATAGTTCAGCTGCTTATGATCAATTTGGTGTTTCTTAAATGTTTTCTGGTTGTTCAAGTTAGTTATATTTGGAGGCAGGTAATTATTCTGAATCATGTTGTTTATCGAGCCATCGTTTTCCAAAGTTTTATTTTCACACGATTGGATCCCTAGGCAAACTTTTTTAGTTAAAGGAGACACATTGCATGGCTGTGTGTACAGCATTTTATAACTTAGAATTTATTGGCTATAGGTCCTGTCATTTCATGAATGGTTTGGTCCAACAGTGGCTCTCTATCAGCAGAATGGACATACTGTTGGAAAGAGTCTTCCTTCCTTTGCAGCTCCATTACATCATTTCTGAAGACTTAAAGGGCCTCCTTAATAGCAATAGCACTTAGACTTATGTACTGCTTCATAGGGCTTTGCAGCCCTCTCTATATGGTTTACAGAGTCAGCATATTGCCCCCCCCAACAATTTGGGTCCTCATTTCCTGACCTTGAAAGAACGGAAGGCTGAGTCAACCTTGAGCTGGTCAGGATCGAACTACTGGCAGTCGATAGAGTTAGCTTGCAATACTGCCATGTTTCACCAAACTTGGCAATTTGAAGACGTGTGGACTTCTACTCCCAGAATTCCTTAGCCAGCCATGGTTGGCTGGGGAATTCTGGGAGTTGAAGTCCACTCATGTTCAAGTTGCCAAGGTTAAGAAACATTACTTCATTTTCACCACTGTGCCACCACTGCTTTCTGAAAGGCACCGGTCTCTTAAACACTGTTCTCTAGTGTCATGTGAGTATTTTCTTTATTTTTGTAAAATATACTGACAGTATCAAAATGGAGCAATTAATATCCTCCAGTCATTTTATTTACATGGCTTTTCCTTTCCCTCCAGAACCTCCTCTAGCTTTTATCCCCATATGACTAACACTCAGTTTAGGGGTTGTATTTAGTCCGAGGTCACTCTGGGAAGTGCTGATACTAGTTAGCACCAAACCCACTTCATCACCTAGCTTTCTCCCAATCTCATTCAGAAATCACCCTTAAAATAAAAGAGCTTAGTGTTGGAAAAAATTATGAGAGAAATGGAAGCTTGGTCTTCTTGTTACAGAAGAACTGGAAGGAAAGACATAGGCATTTTTTTTAAAAATTCATATTTATATGCTGCCCTTCTCCGGAGACTCAGGGTGGCTTACAATTTTTGGAGCGCAACCCAATGTGCTCAGCAATAGCCTTCATTCCATTGTATATGCCTGCTTATTACTAAGCGGCATTGTTACAAAGTCAGTTTATTGCCCCCAACAATCTTGGGTCCTCAGTTTACCTACCCCGAGAGGATAGAAGGCTGAGTCAACCTTGAGCCTGGTGGGATTAGAGCCTGCAGTAATTGCAGGCAGCTGGAACTTAAGTGCTAGGCATCTAACAGCCTGCACCACCAAGGCCCCTTTTTGTGCTGTCATGTATTCTCATATCTTCATAAAATTGCAATGCAGTCCCTTGGGCTATAATAAATATAACTGAAGCCTCTGACACCTGTTTCTACCTGTTGTTTCTGTTTAAAATTATAGTTCTTGGTGGTGAGGCAGAATATACCTTCTTCATACAACATTATTATAATATCTTCATACAACATTATTTACCTGGAAACAAGTGCAATTCACAGATAGTCCTCAATTTATCACCACAATTCGGATAGCAACTTGCATCACTGAGCAATGCATCATTAAGTGTGTTGTGCCCAAGTTGCAACTTTTTTTTGTGAAAGTCATTAAGCAAATAAAGCTGTCATTGAGCAAATCAAGCTCCCCTCAGTGGCTTCACTTGGCAGAAGTCAATTAGGAAGGTCTCAAATGGTAATCATGATCTCAGCATGCTGTAAGCATTGTAAATACATGCTGATTGCCAAGGGCCGAATTGCGATCACATAACTGCAGCGACACTGTGATGGACCTAAGCGTGGGGCCTGGTTTTAAGTCACTTTTTTCAGGGTGGTTGTAACTGTGAATGGTCGCTAAATGAATGGCTGTAAGTCAAGGGTTACCTATAGAGGAAGACATGGAGAATTGCTAGCAGAGGTAATAGGAAAAAATGTTCAAAGGTTTTGGCATTGGAATCAATCTCCTTGGCTGTATATTTATAAATATTAGAGGTTCCCCCACCCCACTGCCACCACTTTAAGGATACTGTGTAAGGATGTACAGCTTATTTTCATCTTTTGTTTGGGAGATACTGGTTTATTCTTAGATTATAGTACTAAATTATGGGAGCGTTCCAAGGTCCAGGACACCTTTTGTCTACTAAGAATATATGAAGTTGATATAGGCTGCTTGCCACCGTACAATCATTTTTCTCATGAGGAAGAATGAAGTCAGACTGATGATGCTTTTGTGGAAATACAATAGCCAGTGTCCATACAAAAAGCCAATTCTTTTTGAAATAAAAAACAAAACAAGCCTGCTAAACCTGGCAATTGCTGTATGCAGTAACTATTGAGAGTTTTGCAGCGATAATTCAGCGCCAGAAAAATAGACACAGGTGGCTGATGCTTCATTTAACATCTTTATAAACATAAGCAGATTTTACAAACCAGTTGTAGATTTCTCCAACACGGAGCAAACTCAAACAGAAACATGTTGCAAGTTCAGAGCAGAGCTCCAGTCTTCAGCAAGTAAGCAAGTTAGTTTCATCTTCAAGAGACAGACTCGGAGCTCAACATAGCTTCAGAGCTGCAGAGCTTAATATAGAGCCATGCCTAGGCTAATTCTAGTTTCAGTTTCCAGCCTAGGCTAATTCTAGTTTCAGTTTCCGAAACAGTCCTCATTGGCTGACTTAATTGCTGTGCCTATTCATTGGCTGACCTTGTTACCAAGCTCTATTCCAGTTCATGAATATACTCTTGACAGTTACATACCCTGTTTTATATATAGAAAGATATTGCTTACGTTGAGCAAATGTTTGGAGATCTTAGTAAAAGTTGATGAATCAGTATCTTTCCATATTGCATCTTCAATCCCGGTGTTCAAATATTCTTCCTCTTTATGTAAAACAAAACATTTTGGTCCTTTTGTATATCTTTGCGTCCATTGAGTTATAGCTAGGATTATCATAATGGGTAAAATTAACACAAGACTTTGTAGATGTATCTCTAACCCTGGGGCATCTTAACTTTCAAATGTTGTTGATTTAATTGCTGATACTTTAATGAGTGTTGTTTGTGTAATTAATTACGACTTGGTACTTTTTAAAATGAGAATGGAAAGAATTTAGGGAGCTGAAGTTGCTGAGGGTACAGTGCGCAATAAATTCATAATGCGTACTTAATGTTTGTGCTATCTCTCTCTTTTCTGTTCTATTTTTTTTAATGTGGTTCTACCGTTATGTATACTCCATGTTTCTGTTTCATTCAGTTCTGCAGGCATTTGACTAGATGTGCATATCTGTAGAAGAGCAGCCACAGCTGGGGGTGGAGTTAAATTCATCATCAGTTTAGAGTCCTTACATTGCCACAAGAGATCTAAGTCCACCCTCCCTTGAATTTTATTGGCCCTTATCTAGCACCAATGTAGTGCTGTTCATTAGATGACTAGATTTTTATGCTTGAATAAATCTTCTATGCAGCAACCTTAGAAATGGTCCTGATTCTTTGCACTTGACAATATCTGTAGTAAAAGTATGCTCTGAGTTTGACATGTCACCTGTTGCAGAGATAGCAATATCTCTTCCTTGATCCTGTACATTAACACTATCAGGACCTCAAATTTCTCCTTGAATCAAGAATTGGTTTTCTCTCTCAACTCAATGACTCTGATTGAGCAATTGGTCCATTTGGAATTTTCAAAGTATTCTGGTGCTGTTCTCTCTAAATGACCCTGATAGCCATCGGAGCTTTTCACAAAGCAGCCATTAGCAGAAGGTAAATAGATTGAGATTATCTATTATCTCCTCTTCACTCTTTCTCAACTCCCAGCATACTCATTACCACTCACACTTTATGTTCACCTTCCCCCCATCCTAGCATCAAGACAAGTGGAGATGCTATTAAATAACTGGCCTGCAGCCACCCATTGTTTTAAAAAAACATTTCTAAGAATGCTTACACAAGCTATATGGGTCAGAGAGGCATTGTTATCAATAAAAAGTTAGAAGTCAGAGGCTGGTGCTTTGCTTCTGGGCAATCAAAGTTTTTATTTGTCTTTTCTTTTGGTTAAAATAGCTTGAAAAAGACAGAATAAAAGGGTACCACATTGTCTTGCCCTGCAGTGGCAGTACAGTTTTGTTGCATAGATTACTATGGTTGGTTTGTAGCCAGGGGCTTCTTTTGGGGGGAGTTGCCAGTCCTAGCTACCTGATAGCAAGAAATGTAGGCAGGTGGGATCAAGTTTTTTTTAAAGTAGAGGCAATCAGTAGGTTAAAAAATATGAGTTATATGGAGGTGTTGACAAAAACTGGGGATGCATAGCCAGGAAAAGACTGGAAAAGAGACGTGTTAGAAGCCTTCAGAGATATCTATGACTCATATTTGGAAGAGTCTGAATAGATTTTCACAGGGTACATAATAGCAATAGCATTTAGACTTATATACCACTTCATTTACGGGAGCGTCTCCTGCTGATATCGAGTGCCAACCGCCCTGTATGAGCGCACAGACAGGGGCTTCTCGGGGTGCCGTCGGCAAGCCAATGCAGGTTGGCGGTGCCCCGGGGACGGGCCTACTCTGTGGCAGTTCCCGCCCTGTGGAATCAACTACCTCTGGGGCTCCATCTGGCCCCTGACCTTCGCACCTTCCGTCACGACCTGAAAACTTGGCTATTCGAACAGGCTGGGCTATGCTGACCTCCTGGGGGAGGGTTTACATTTTATAATGTCTATAGGTGTTTTAGTGAAATTGGGCTTGTGATTGTTTAATATTTTTTAAGTAATTTATTGTTTATTGTTGGTTTTAGTTGTGAGCTGCCCTGAGTCTTCGGAGATGGGGTGGCATACAAGTCCAAGTAATAAATAAATAAATAAATCGTGCTTTACAGCTATAAGATCCAAAGTGTAGGTGTTGGATGGATTTTAAGATAAATCTCTTAATAGCAGGGCATTATTTCTTTCTAGTGGAGCTTCTGTGCGCTCATTAATATTTTAAAAATGTCCAAGTGAGAATGGAAAATGGGTCATGAATTTGCTGTGAATTATGTTAAGCTATGATTGATTTAGATCAACATTTTGGAGCCAGTGTGATATAGAGGTTAATATGTTGGATTACAGTTGGGTAGATCCCTGTTCAGGTCCTCTCTAACTGGGAAAACTCACATATGATGTCACTTGCCTCATAAGACATCTTGGGATAAAACAAGATCATTGTGTAAGCTATCCTGAGATTCTATAGATCAGGGGTGTCAAACTCACATCGTCATGGTGGCGTCACGTGACATATCAGGACTTTCCCCCACTTTACTAAACTGGGTGTGGGCATGGCCAGCACGTGGGCCGTGAGTTTGACAGCCCTGCTATAGAGAAAGCAAACTATGTTAACAAATATATTTTTCCCATCCTGTCCTGTTTCTTTCTATTATTTTTTCAAAAACTGATGAAAGATATGGTATCCAAATCTACTTAGTTAACTTCTTCAGAATCTTGGTTTAAATGTTAAATGTTTTATCTATCTCAATAAGAATCTTGTTAAGATGGTGTGTGTGTGTATAACAGAATGCTATATATATATATATATATAACAGAATTTTTATATGCGTGTGTGTGTGTATATATATATATATATGTATGTATGTGTGTGTGTGTGTATATATATATATATATATATATATGTAGGTCTTGGTGTATTAGGGTCTTGTCCGTGTAAGGTGAGAATACCTTGGCAACGTTTCGACGAAATCTCATCCGTCATCTTCAGGCTGGTGTCTTCAGCTTCGTTCTCCCGGGAGAAGTGTGTGATTGTAGATGTTTTCCCCTTTTAAACTCTAGAGTTGGCTGTGTTGTTACTTTGATTGGTTTGTGGAGTTGATGTATGCAGATTGGATGGCTTTTCTGAGACCCTGTGTGGCTGAGGTGCTGGCTCTGTGTCTCTCAGCCTTTTGTGTTGAACGCCTGGTAATGGGCTGGGTGATGACCTTCTGAGTTCTATTGTGTGACATCCTGGGTGTGGTGCTGTAATCTCCTGGGTCGTTGTCTGTGCTGCAACCCCTGATGTTTTGTGTTGTGATCCTGAGTTCTGTGATGTAGATCCTGGGTGGAAGGCTGTATGATGTGGCATTCTGGGCCTTGGTTTGGCTCCAAGTTGAGGTCTGGCATGTGTTTATAGCGGTGTCAGTTTGCTTAGTTTGGGGTTGGAGGGGGTGTAGCAGCTGGTGTTGCAGCCATGGTCTGGTTTCTGGATGGTGGTTGCCTTTTCATCTGTGGCGTGGGCTTGGGTTTATAAACACATACAGACCTCAAACTCGGAGCCAAACCAAGGGCCCAGAATGCCACATCACAGCTTCCACCCAGGATACTACATCACAGAACTCAGGAGATCCACAACACAAACATCAGGGAGGTGCAGCACAGACAACGACCCAGGAGAGTAAGCACCACACCCAGGATGTCAACAATAGAACTCAGAAGGTCATCAACAGCCCATACCAGGTCGTTTACAACAAAAGGCTGAGAGACACAGAGCCAGCACCTCAGCCACACAGGGTCTCAGGAAAAAAGCCATCCAATTCTGCATACATCAACTCCACAAACCAATCAAGAAGTAACAACACAGCCAACTCTAGAGTTTAAAAGGTGGAAAACAGCTACATCAAACACTTCTCACGGTGGAACGAAGCTGAAGACACCAGCCTGAAAAGATGACGGAGGATTTCGTCGAAACGTTGCCAAGGTATTCTCAACTTACAAGGGGACAAGACCGAATAACCAAGACATACATACCCTTTACCAGTGAAAATCACGAAAACATTATATATAGTATATATGTTTTCATAGATTTTCCGGGTAAAGTATGTAGGTCTTGGTGTTCGGGTCTTGTCCCGGTAGGATTGAGAATACCTTGGCAACGTTTCGCCAGGAAATCTCATCCGTCATCTTCAGGCTGGTGTCTTCAGCTTCGTTCTTCTCTCAGCCTGAGTTCTGTGATGTAGTAGGAGATTACAACACAAAACATCAGGAGGTTGCAACACAGACAATGACCCAGGAGACTACAGCACCATACCCAGGATGTCACAACAATAGAACTCAGAAGGTCATCACACAGCCCATTACCCAGGTCGTTACAACACAAAAGGCTGAGAGACACACAGCCAGCGCCTCAGCCACACAGGGTCTCAGGAAAAAGCCATCCAATCTGCATACATCAACTCCATCAACCAATCAAGAAGTAACAACACAGCCAACTCTAGAGTTTAAAAGGAAAACAGCCACGATCACACACTTCTCCCAGGAGAACGAAGCTGAAGACACCAGCCTGAAGATGACGGATGAGATTTCGTCGAAACGTTGCCAAGGTATTCTCAATCTTACACGGGACAAGACCCGAATACACCAAGACCTACATACCTTTACCCGTGAAAATCTACGAAAACATATATATATATACACAGACACACACACACACACACACACACACACATATTGGTTTTCATAGATTTTCACAGGTACAGGTATGCAGGTCTTGGCATGTTCGGGTCTTTTCCCGTGTAAGATTGAGAATATCTTGGCGACGTTTTGATGAGGTCCCACTCGCCATCTTCAGGCTGGTGCTTTCGGCTTCATGCTTGTGCCAATTAACTTTGTAACTGATGTCATGGTTGCATCTGCATTTTTCAGCAACTCCGTATCCTGGTGGATTCAAATGTTTTACCTGTGAACAAGCAGTTGATAACTACGAATGCAACCAGTGGGCTCCAGATGTGTACTGTCCAAGAGGTAAATCAGCTTTATGTTGCCAGAAAAGCAGTGAATATGGATCTCTTCTGATGATACTTTAAATGTCCCATGCAGACTGTTAGCATCAGTCTATCTAGCTTTTCATCTATCAGCTTGGAAGGTTGTGTGACCTGACCCTGCTGATATAGACGTCCTTATGCTTGTAGATCAAGGGCAGGGGTGAGATGCTACCGGTTCTGCCCGGCTCTATAGAACTGGTAGCTCTGAAGAGCAGCAGACACCGAACCAGTTTTGTGTTTGCTGCTGTTTGGCCCACCCATCCGCCCGGGCTCTTACCTGACCTTTATTTCCTGCTTTTTCCACTTCAGCTGCTTTGCCTGGCACAGCGGAGGTTGAAAAAGCAATAAAAAAGTTGCTTTTCAAATGCTGTGCACCCACGCGCAGCGCTTTTCAGCTGTCCGGGCAGCACAGCTTAAGGTGTTTTACATGCGCGCATAACGTGCATCAGGTGCTGTGCATCACCGAACTGGTAGTAACACTGTGTAGTCACCGAACTGGTAGTAACAACGGTTGAATCCCAGCCCTGACCAAGGGTCTTCCAACTTGGCAAGTTTAAGACTTGTGGACTTCAACTCTCAGAATTCCTGAGCTAACATGACTGGAGGAGGAATTCTGGGAGTTGAAGTCCACAAGTCTTAAAGCTGTCAGGTTTGAAAACCCCTGTTGTAGGCATAGTCACTTCATTGAACAAGACTCTCCAGACATATATGAGACCGTTGATATGTTGCTATACTCTACATAGCCATAGTATTGTATTAGGAGTTTTTCAAGAATAGTAGCAGCGTTTTTAATGCAAGCCAATGTAAAACTTTATAACATGAAAAAAATGTTTCTTGCATCTAGTTGCTAGAACATCTTGCTGTAAATGCAAAACTTCCCTACATACATACGGAATGAAGTTAGGTTAAACTGTTTTAAAAGAGGGATGGAAAAAGCCTTCTATTCTTATAAACACAATTATAATTATGAAATGATTGCAATGTTTTCTTTCTCTCTCTCTCTCTCTGTCTCCCAACTTGCTATACAAATAAAACTTGATTCCTGTTGACTTCATGGACATATCTGTGCAATTTCCTTGGGAACAGGGGTGATTTTGACTTTCTCTTCTAGCCTACAGCCTTGAGGTTTCTTAGTGGCTTCCCAGCCGCATTAATCAGATCCTGTTTAGTCATTTTTAAAGTTCGTCTATGAGTTGGATGCTGATACTTACTGTGATATCTTCTGTAAAGATAGCCAAGTTTGATTTCTGGTGCAGTTTTCTTGATAACAGCATGATTTACTATCGCCTTTCTGGATATTGTTTTCCCACCTAGTTTGTACCCCTGGTACTGCTGTACACAACTAAATTATACTAGAGATAAAACTTCCTATTTCTCTTGCTAGCAACAAGATATTGCTATTCTCAACATACCCTGGAAGCCAACGGAAAGAGTGTATCAGTCACCAAGAGATGTGTGCCACTGGAAGATTGTTTGACTACGGGATGCATCGCTCTCCAGCATAAAGGACTCAAGGTAAAGAGAAGAGATGAAATAAATTGGTGCGTTGTTTCTTTTTTGTACATTATGAGAAACCATATATATCTTGGAAGTTAATTGCTTTGTTTGGCATTGTAATTGTGACTGTAATTCTCAAAATGAGAAAGGTTTAAATGAAAGAAATCGTTGGAGTTAAGGACACAACCAATGCTGATGTCTTGTAGTGGAGAAGATAGGTTTACTAAAAACCCTGGCTGAATGCTGATGATTACCAAGAGGAATCAATTGGAGAGGTGAGAAAATGGAAGTTTTCAACTCAAAAATGGATGCAGACAATATATGTTACCCAGGGGATGTTACTAACAATAGCCTTGGACATACAGTAGACCAATAACAATAGCACTTAGACTTATATACTGCTTCACAGTGTTTTACAGCTCTCAACTCAGTGGTTTACAGTCAGCATATTGCCCCAGCAATCTGGGTCCTCATTTTACCCACCTCAGAAGGATGGAAGGCTGAGTCAACCTTGAACCGCTCAGAATTGAACTCCTGGAGTGAGCAGTGAGTTAGCCCTGCAGTACTGCATTCTAACCACTGCACCACCATGGCAATAAGTTACTGTTTTTAGATGGTCACCTGAACTAATTCATGTGGATAGAGTGATCCACATAAAATATTCCTCACGTTCAACATGGTTGTTAGAGTAACTTTTCTGGAGTTCTGAAAAGATTGTCGGTTTCTCTAAAGTTGATTTTAAGGAGCACTTTAGAAAATGGAAACTTGAATAAAAGTTCGAATAGAGATAGAAATAAGAGGGGAGTAACAGTATTCACATTTTAACATAACAAGATATATGTAATAATAAGAGGGAGGACTAGAAATTGAATGGCGGTAGTATTAGGTATGTTTAAACAATATGAAACAATGAAAATGAGATGTAATAACTATGAGTAATAATATTATGTTTACTTGTACTAACATGTATGATACCAAGTGATATGTACATGTACCGTGTTTCCCCGAAAATAAGACACTGTCTTATATTTTTTTGGCTCCCAAAAACACACTAGGTCTTATTTTTGGGGTAGGTCATATATTTATGGTGCCAAATAGTGGGTGTGAGCGTGTGTAGGGGGGTGTTTCGCGGGTGCACGGTTGCTCCCTGAAAAGTCTTCCTGGAACTGGAGATTTACACTAGGTCTTATTTTCGGGGTAGGTCTTATATTAGGGCAGGTTTAGAAAATAGTGCTAGGTCTTACTTTAGGTCTTATTTTCGGGAAATATGTAATATAAAATAAAAAACTTGACCAAGAAAAAGAAAAAGAAAATGGAAATACATATTTCTGAATTTCACAACTGCGTCCCACTGCAGAGGTAACAGGGATTTCCACCCATTGCTACAAAATTGATGTAAGAACATTTATATCAAATCAGAATGTAACATTCTTTCATTTTGTGTGCATGCTTCCACAGTTAAGTCTCTTTTTTTCCTTTCCTTCCTGTGATTTAGAAGTTGATAATAATAGGGGAAAATGTCCCTTCTTCCTCCAGGAATATAAATGACAATTAATAGATGGAGGTGGTTTTATGGTATGCTTAGTGCTTTAGGGGAAGACATTCTATCAGAATTTAAAGTAGTTTCTCTGGTATCGTATCATAAATGTATTACCTTTTTTTGCCCGTCAAGTTTTAAAATATATAAAATCAATAATTCATGATTTGATGATATGAAATAGGAGGGTAATTGCCCATCCTCACATGGTAGCCAATTACAAAGGATAGTTCACCAAAGTTTATATCTGTTAAAAGTTAACTGCACCTTCTAATCAAACATGTATAGCCAAGCTTCACCCCCACATACCCCAATTAAAACAGTTTCTGGTTGGTTAAGCAAATTTTAATTACAGCTATAATATGAAGATGAGCCTTGATATTTTTTAAAAATTGATCAATTATCCTTTCGAATGTCCTTCATCTTTACAGCAACCCTGCTTCTGGAGCTATGTGGTGTAGGGGCATTTCTCTACACCAGAGCAGTTTTAGACAGCAGTAGCAGCAAACTTTAGGGTATAATGTGTAACTTGCCTTCAGTAGTGAAATTTCTATCGTATGTGAGAAAAATGATTTAAGTGCTGCCGATAACGACTTCCCGACGCCCAGTATGCTCCCACAGGCAGGGCCCTCCTGGTGGTGCCGTCAGCTAGACAGTGTCAGCTGGCGGCCCCCAGGAATAGGGCCTTCTCTGTGGGGGCGCCCGCCCTCTGGAATCAGCTGCCCCTGGAGCTCTGGGTGACCCCGGACCTCCGGACCTTCCGCTGTGGCCTAAAAACTTGGCTATTTCAACTGGCCTACCCGGACTGATGGGGGAGGGTTTTTAAATGGGTTAATTGTTTTTAGTTTATGATTATGAGATTCCCTGGGTTTAATTTATTTTCAACTTTTGTATTGTATGTTTTTTAGTATTGTAAGCCGCCCTGAGTCCTTCGGGAGATACAGTGGCATATAAACCTCATAATTAAATTAAATTAAATTAAATTAAATTAAATTAAATTAAATTAAGTGTCTTTTCTTTTTTCCAGGTATGCACTTCTTGTTGTGAGGGAAACATCTGCAACTTGACATTACCTAGGAATTCAAGTGATGCCATATTTTCAACAACAACGCCTATAAATCATACACAGAGACATTGGCAAGATGCATCTGTAATAATGTTAGGTCTCCTGTCTCTCTTCGCTACGTAGTCCTTTTTGGATAAATTGCCAACTAAACATCAAGGAAATCCAATGGGATGAAAATATTTATGCACACAAATATGACCTTAATTTAATATATGTTTTTCAATGCTTTCTTCTTCTTTTAGTGACATTTTAAAACGCTCCTTTGAATTCCTTTTAGCCTTGGCTGACTCAAAAGCCATACTTTCTGAATCTGTGTCTTTAAAAAGGAGGGATTTTTGTTATAAGTTGAATGTTCTGAAGGAAAACTTTTGTACAGCCATTAAAAATGGGTGTTTTTTTTAAAACCATTCTTTAGTCTAGTGAAAGGAGTATTTCTAGAAATTGCATACTTTGAATAATATCAATTGAAAACCAGGGTTTCAAAATAACACTATTCTACTATGCAAGAAAGGATTCGAGGTGATTGTCTTACAGCATGAGATCAATCTTAGCTTGATCATTTGATTGGATTGCATCTCGATTTAGTAGTCTATATTAATATATCACTAGATGAATGGTGCGATGGCTTAGAGGCTGTGAGTTCAATCCTAGGTAGAGGCAGATATGTCTCTCTCTGGGCACAATGAGAATATATCTGCTGAACAAAACTCTGCATTGGCAACAGGAAAGGCATCTGGCCAGTAAACACTTAGTTCCATTCAGTTGCCCAGACTCCACCCCACAAGGGATTATGGGGTCATTAAAAGGAGATGATATTAGTATATCACTAGACATAGTGAAATCACAGCTAAAGTCTCCATGATATTAATAGGACCTATGCTACGACTAGATTTAATCCATATCTTTTAACTGTAGGAGATCAATACCCATTTGAGAAAAATCATGGTCATGAGTTTTAAGCAGGCATGTGGTTATTCCCCTGGATGTATGAAGATGACAAATGATTTTTCTAAAACGTTCTTTAATCTGGTTAAAAAAAAATCTCAAATGCCTAAGGAGGTTTCAAATAGTCTATTCAAATAGTCATGCCGATTATTTAAAAGTTTTATTTTTTTATTTAATCTAACCAATTAATATAATAATAAGTCTGTAATTCTGTGCCCGGTTGCGGACAGTAAAGCCCATTGCACTCATTCTGTGAGATTGCCAAATTATTCATATGTACTTGGAGTAAATACTATGGGAATCCCTGCCATTTACTGTTGAACAAAAACACGCCTAGGAGAGTGCTGTTCATGGGGCCAGCCCTATGTCTGATGTGCTTACCGAAGCTTGCCTTTAATTATTTGCTCTGCATGCATGCCATCTTTTGTTTCCTTTGCGAAGCTCTACATGTGGATCAGAACCTTGTTGGAGACGTCTGGGCTATAATAAAAATAGGCACATTTCAATAAGAGGTTCCTACAACAACTTGATCAGAGCTTTTGGTAGAGAGATTTATTGTGGATGAATGAGAGGTGCGGTGGCCTAGAAGTGGAGCTTTCACCTCACAATCAGGAGGTTATGAATTCGATCCTAGTTAGCGGCAGGTATTTTTCTCTCTGGGCACAGTGAGAGTATATCTGCTGCGAACTCAGCATTGGTGACAGGAAGGGCATCTGGCCAGTAAACACTCAGCTCCATTCAGTTGCCCCAACTTCACCCCGATGCAAGGGATTACAGGGTCATTAAAAGACAAAAAAAAAATTGTGGATGAATGGCTTGCATTGAAGAAGAACTATTTCAAATTCCACGCTCCATTTGTGCCATCCAACATGGTTCATTTTACATAGTAGGTTGCAATATTTATATAATACAGGGGTGTCAAACTGGTGGCCCACAGGCCAGATGCATCACGCACAGGCCACGCCCACCCCAGCTCCATGAATGGGGAAAACCTCACGCGATAGCAAACTGATGCAGTGAATTTGAGACACATACCCGACCCAATTTTTAATGATCGTTTTTGTGGTGATAATTAAGTGAATCAGCATGGTCATTAAGCAAATCTGCAATTGTCACGCGATCACGGCAGTTGTTAACCGAAGCCATTATTCGCTATGGGGCATTTTTGCCAAAAACCAGAAATAAAATGGAAGTCAACCCCGGTTTTCAGCAAAAACTTAATTTGTGGTCATGTGACCGTGAGATGCTGGAAACAACTCTCAAAGCCGACTGCTAAGCACCCAAAATGCAGTCACATGACTATGGGGAGGGGCAGCCATCTTTGAAATCAGGTCGTAAGTATGTGTCTTTTGGGGAATCTGTCATCACTTTGAATGGTCTTTAAGTAACCAGTCTTAAGTCAAGGACTACATGTATGAGCAGTGCTGCTGTTGCTGTTCCTGTCATGACTGGTCTGCTTTTCGATCAGCGCAGATCTGTGGTGCAAAGTGGAGGAAAGAGGAAGAAAAGAAAGGAAGGAAAAGAAACTTTAGCTTTAAATGGTCTGGGCAGACTTTTGTTTTTAAGAACAACAACTAATCATCCATTAAATCCTTAGTTATGTAGAGCAGCCATTTTGGGCTAATGTGAATGACATGATTATTGAAGCTTCA
This sequence comes from Naja naja, assembly GCA_009733165.1. Classification (NCBI taxonomy): domain Eukaryota; kingdom Metazoa; phylum Chordata; class Lepidosauria; order Squamata; family Elapidae; genus Naja; species Naja naja. The sequence continues at coordinate 221,786,820 of CM019148.1, read as the reverse complement.
CACATTACTGTCTGGTCTTTGTTAAAGCAAACCACCCTTTTCATGTTTTTTGCAAAAGCCTGAAAAATGATGTGGCCATTTTAAGAAGTCCACTCATTAAACTCAATGGAGCTTTTAGGCAGCCGCATCTATTTTCAGCTTTGTGTGGAAACTTGAAGAAAGTCTGATTCCTTTAATGAAGAGCCATGAAGTGCCATGCTAGCACAAAATGCAAAGCACTCCATTTTAAAATCTTGCACAGTCCGGTTATGTAATATGGTTCTGTTAAATATCTGACTTGCCTCCCCAAGTAAAAGCAAAGGATGTCTCAGAGATGTCTGTGCTTTTCATGTAAGTCTGATAAAATAAAAGAATTTCCAGATGGGAGGAGAATGGTTTTTCAAGCCAGTTTGAGAACAGGCCTGTTTGATGGGGTAAGGACTATCTAAGACCAGCTCTTAGTTTCTCAAGGTTGCTATAGATGCCTCAAAAATAGGAGATGGAGATAGACCCCTCTCACCTGTTACTGTTTTTTTTAAATGTACTTATTTATTCAGCTAAAAATTTAATTCCATAAAATGGGGAACACCTTTTGAAGACCCAAATCTACTCTAGGGTTAAGCAGTCATTGAAATTAAATGCTCTGTCCCCATTTGGATTCATTTGTTCCCCCTGCATTCCTGTCCAAGGGATTTGGCTTCTTCTGTATGATTCTTCGCACTCATCATTTTGTAGGCTCAAGTGTATTGATGCCTTCTTGGAAAGGCGTATTACTTTTAACAGTGATGACAGAGAATCCTAAGACATAGTAAATATTGAATGACTGTACTCTCATCACATTGAACCTATTAGAATTCTTTCTTGAGATCTGACATGCAGGCTAATTGTAGAATAATCTCAGGTTGCGAAGGGAAGCAAAATTGGAACAGTCCATGTAACATTGTAGGATATTCAAAATAAACAACAGACGTTTGGCTGAAAAGAAGTCATCTACTGAAAGTTGTCGCATCGGACCTGTTTCCAACCTGCCCCTCAATTTACCAAAGGAATTATAAGTATATGACCACTACTCTATGTGCCAAAAGTGAAAAATATGTTCAATATCTGTTTAAAATCATTCTAACTCCAAAATCTAGATACTGTAGTACTCCCTTCTCATTTACTGAAGAAAGAGGTTTGTTGGAGGAAGTTATAAACAGCATACCGTTCCCACCGTGCTGCTGTGATGTCTCATGTAGTGGGTTCAGATTGTAGTGAGAGGTCTATGGAGATGCTCAGTCATCCAGGTCATGGTTGTCAAAAAGGTGCTTTTTCAAAAGGCAACTGGACTTTATTTTTTTCCTTGAAGATGTTTCACTTCTCATCCAAGAAACTGCCTCAGAACTGAAGAAGCTGCTTGGAGGAGAAGCAAAACGTCTTCAGGCAAAAGCAAAGGAAGCCCAGTTGCCGATTGAAGAAGCGCCTTTGGGACAACCATGACCTGGATGACTGAGGAGTTCCATAGATGTCTTCAAAGGAAAAACAAAGAAAGTCCAGTTGCCTTTTGAAAAAGCACCCTTGGGATTGTGTGAGATGTTTCCGTAACTGCAACATCCATTTTTTGAGAGATGGCTGGCGTCGTAGTGGGGAAAAACAATACATTGTGATTACCTCTGCTACAAGTTGTACAGAAAGACGACGTTGTGTGGTCAAGATGACTGACTTTAAGTAGTACATATGTGAAGATCTACCCTAAATAGAATTCTTTGCGGTAATTGTTCGTCATAAAACCACAAGCTGTGTTTAGTGTAGTACAATCAGGCTTCCATTTGTGCAGTGGACTTAAACTTCATTCATCTTCCCCCTTGCACATACCTCCAAGCCTGCTCCGAGGAGAGGGTGTGTCCCAACTTCTGGAGCAGATTTGATGGATGGTCCGTCCTGTTTGGGACCCCATTGGATGCAGTCCTTTGTATTGTATATCTTGTGAATGCTCTGAAAGGTGGTGGGTATTTCTTGCATGATAATAGTCATCTACTGACGTATTTGGGTGACCCGAGACATCGGTTTGGATTGACGCTTCTTGTTTAGAGGTGAACATGATAGGATTATCCTATCTGTAAAATCTGCAGCTATCTATGAATGTAGCAAATGTTGCCCAGGTTTGTTACTCATTTCAATTCCAACATACGGTACTGTACTTCTTAATCTTAATTTGTTTTTGTTTTTTTGTTTACAGTTCAAGCGTGATGATGTCGTAACTTGTAAACCGAGCGTTTGTGTTCCATTTTGAATTTAGATGTTTAGGATGGAAAAAAAATAAGAATATTTCTCCCTTCTCCATTCCATTTAATTATCAAGGGGAGAATACCATAAGGGCATGATAACCTGAAGCCAGATGTGTGCCAAATTTCCTGGTTATTCTGCTATCTTTGTCTTTGAGTTTTGGTTTGGTTTCTTTCTGTTGGTTGGTTGGTTGGTATTCTTGTGAATGTCTCCTGTGTAAATAGCAATCCCAGCTTGTTAATGTTGTTGTAAATTTTGTACATTCTATAAATGACTTAAAATTTTCATGGTTTGATTTTTTTCTTTTATTAAAACCACGTTATAACACATCACAAAGCAAGCTAAGGATTACTTCAGAGATGTAAATTAGTTTGAAAGACGAATACACAAGAAAAGGAAAAATTGATGTACATAATTTGATTATAAGAATGAGTAAGATGTCTAATATACTCAGCTACAAGCAAAGCTAACTGGTGGGCAAGGGCACTTGGGATGTGGGTGGTGGTTTCAGTGGCCTATAAATGTGGAGAGGAATATAAAAGTGTGGTCTAATATTTGAAATCATCAGACTGAGTTATTCTTCTCCTTAGTGACAGATAATCTAATCAAAGTCCCAATTAAATAAATAACTTAGGCTGCTTGACCCTTGGGGACTCTGGTTTCTGCTTTCAATCCGCAAAAAGCAAAAGGGAAAATAATAATTTCAATGCAGAATATTGTGGGGGAAACAAAGGGGACTCTAATGATTTAGCTGCTTTTAGTTAAAAATGGGAGGCAGTTTTTGGAACAGCATTGAAAGTGGCAGCCTTTTCTGGGAGAAGAGCTCTCGGGTTTTTTGCATTGCAAGGGGGTGTTGATAAATTTTGGACTCTACCCAGAGCAGGACTCCAGAGCTTTTCAAAAACAACTCATGCAACTTAAAATGTTCACTGCCAAACTAGTGCCACCCTTCACTTGTAAAGTTAATGCATAACACATAGAAAAATGCCCCAAAGCAAGCAGATGTGAAATTCGCCTGCCCTTGGCTGCTTCACAGGTCGGCCTTAATTCAGCATTGCAATGCTAAGCTTGTAAAAAAGCAGAGAGCTGGTCTGTTATAGAGTCGAAAAGAATGGGTAATTAATGGTGTGCCAGAGTCAAGATTGACAAATGGTTAAATAACCACAAATTGAAAGGAAATTGCTGATCCGTGCATCTGCAAACCCCTCCCCCCAACAACACAGAACATGCCCTATAAAGTCAAACACATGCCTTATCTTTGGCATTATTACATTCCCCAATATTGTCAGGTAGAATTTGTGGCTCTTTATCTGGACTATCAAATCTGGACTGCAAGAATTCCAGACTGCTTGATGGCAACTCTTTGCCCATGTTTTTGGGGAGGGTGATTAAAGGTCCCTTTAAGCAGTGCCAGTTGGTTTTTGCTCCTGTTCTGGTTTGCTTGCTTTTATACTTTGTTCTTGCTTACTATCACATTGTTTTATTCCTTTGAATGTTGTTTACTTGTGAACCACCCAGAGTTGTTGGGAACTGGGTGGTATACAAATTTAAATAATCCTCCTCCTCCTCCTCCTCCTCCCCCCTCCCCCTCCTCCTCTTCCTCCTCATCTCTTTGCTGCCAGTTAGTGGCCAGCTGGATTTTTGTAGACTAAAAATAGCTGTAGCTTTTATAGGATGAGACTTGTTCAAGGCTGCAGATCTAGCCATTACATTTGACATATATTTTTAAATACTTTTGCTTCCCAATTGGCCTGTAAAATGTTTCCAATCACAAAGCATGAGCCACACAGTTTAAGGCCACCCCTTGAAAAATACTATGTGGATTGAAACAAAACTTTAAATCTGAGGATTTCTAAGAAAGTTCTGATTATGGAGGGTGAGGCAGTCCTAATTCCTGGCTCTGAACACTTAACACATGAAACTTAGCTGGGACATTAACAGGCGGTCAATTCTGTGGATGTGAGATGGGTAAAATGTGGAGTTCACCCAAGCCTTTGTGCTAAATTACTGTATTTTATGGGAAGTTATACTTGATATAGTCAAGAATAAGACCCAATTTTTCTACAACAAAATAATAATTGTAATAACAGCAGGAACAAAATGATTTAAAACTCTTCAGGCTGAAATTTGGAACAACAAAGCATTGAAACATGAACAATAATGAACTCCAGAGACTAATTTCCACAAGTCATAGCCTTGTGTCTACTAAGGAAAATGTTAAAGGAGACTCTGAGAAGCAGTATCAGAGCTCTTCAAGCCACATCTACTAAAAAGGAACACAGATAGGTTAACACAAGATGATAGGCACCAGGTATAGTTCCTCACCATCTCCCTACCATTGAAGACACCTGAGACATGAGGAATGCATTATGTTTATCCTTTGGTTTTTCCAAATTCATTTTCAATGTATGAGCCTCCAAAACTCATGATACTCTTCTCTTTACCTTATTTTTATTGGGTGCATAATTTTGTGTATGTCTGGCATACTCCCTCACCTTACCTGCCTTTGCTCACAAGTCAAAAACAATATCATCTCAAGTTTGTTTTGTGTTCTACCTTTATCCCTAGAAAACTGTAGCACTTGGAAATTCTTCTATTACCCCAAAGGTGGCAAGGGCTGGAATCTTTACAGACCTCACATTTCTTGGAAAGATGAGTGCAAGACAGGTGGACCCATGCATTTTGGGTGCCTCCTCTTGCTGCAATGGGCATTCCCATGCCTTCAGCTTTCAATGAGAAACAAGGAGAAAAATCATTTTTAATGATTTGGCTGTAACATTTCTCCAAGCATTTTTATGAAGCAAATGAAGGGGGATCTGGGTGGCTTCTGAAGATAAAGAGGGTAAGAAATCCAATCTAGCAATGAGAACTTATTTATGTTTAGCATCGGATCAGTTATTATAAATACATGTTTTATCCCTGGCACCAAAATGTTCAATTTTTAAAAACAGCAAGCACCACTATGTTTAAGCATGAAATTCCACTCCGAATCTCATCCCAGCATCCGTTTTTGCATTCAGGTTGAAAAAATATTGGCCTCCTGGGCACCCACTTCCCTCACCCCTGCATCAGGAATTTTCTTCCCTGGGTACCGAAAATGCTTGATTTTTCAGAATAGCAAGCAGCACCATGAAATTCTACCTTGGTGGTCCTTGGTGGCTCAGGCTGTTAAATGCCTGCTCTTAAGATCCAGCTGTCTACAATTACTGTAGGCTCGAATCCCACCAGGCTCAAGGTTGACTCAGCCTTCCATCCTCTCGGGGTAGGTAAATTGAGGACCCGAAATTGTTGGGGGCAATTAGCTGACCTTGTAAAAATGCCGCTTAGTAATAAGCAGGCATATACAATGGAATGAAGGCTATTGCTGAGCGCATTGGGTTGTGCTCCAAAAATTGTAAGCCGCCCTGAGTCTTCGGAGAAGGGCGGCATATAAATGTAATAAAAAAAAAAATTCAACCCCAGATCTCGTCCTGATGTCCGGTTTTTTGCATTTGGGTTGAATAAAAGTTTGGCCTCATGGAACCTGCACCCCTGATCCCAGCATTAAGAATTTTCTTCCCCAGGTACCAAAAACACTCTTATTTTTAAAAACAATAAGCAGCACCATGTTTAAGCATGAAATTCCAATCCGAATCTTGGGCATCAAAACAAACTAATGAAAAGGTGATGAGCTCTCGAAATGTGCAGGTTGAAAAGTGCCCCTTTTCTCGCCTGTCATTTTTGTTTCCATTTGAAGCAAATGTCTTTGGAAATTAAATTCCAGACATTGTTGCTTACTCCAGGTAAGGCTGAGTAGCATGTCATCCAAGAGGTCAATGGGAACGACAGTGTGCAAAAACTGACAAATGCTCTCCTTTGACCATGTGTTAAATGAATCAAACGTAGCTTTTTGAAAACCAATAAGGGAGAATAGATTTCTTTCCAGTGGGAATGAGATATGAGGTGGTCAGGTTTGAAATTTGAGAATATGCTCAGATTTCAGAAGCTTGAGAGGCAGTCTAGAAGCAAGGCAGACTGAATTAGAAAAGGGCTGGGTAAATGTGGATCGCTTCACTCTAATGCCTTGGGCAAGAGAAAGAGTTTGATGTAGAAGAGTAAAAATGTTTTGTTTTCTCAGGAGCACTGAACCTTACATTTCATACACCCATACTATTTTCTTTTTGATCCAATGGCATTTGATGCAGAAAATAATGCCAGATCTGATGGCAACCTTTTGGCCTCGAGAGAATGCTTGCATCTTTCTCCCAGGGACAAAGATCTTTGGAGAGGCCAAATACAAACTGAAGAAGGAGCTGGCTGGAACAGACCAAAACTCCATCTTGCATGGCATCTGGTTCAGAGGTCATATTCAGCAGGTTCTGACCAGTTCTGGAGAACCAGTGGTGGAAATTTTGAGTGGTTCGGAGAACCGGTGGTAACCTTCCCCCAGGAGTGGGGAGGGAATGGAGATTTTACAGTATCCTTTCCCCACCAAAGCCACACCCATCAAGCCATGCCATGCCCACCAAGCCATGCCCACAAGAACCGCTAGTAAAAAAAATTGAATCCCACCACTGATCTGGTTTAACCACAATGCATAAGTAAGAACTCAAAAGCAGGTTTTTAGGTCAACATTCCCAAATCCTGGTTTTATTCCTTCAGCACTGATACTGCAGTTAATTGAGGACTGCATTTTTATCATCAGCCTTTTAAGTCCTGTTGGGGAAACTTGGGAACTGGTAGATGTTAATAGCTGCCAGGCTGTAGGAGAGAGCAAGAAGAAGCTGGGGTGGAGTCAAGAAAGTTGTCAGCCTAGAGTCATTACATTCCCACAAACAGTGTAAGTCCAATCCCTCTTGAATTCTATTGACCCTTACCTAGTACTAATTTAGTGCTGACCATTAGCTAGATTTTTGTGTCTAGGCATGGGCAATAAATCATCTTAACTGGAACTTAATTTATCTCCAAAATACTGTACCATATTTGCATTTGATTTTTATTGTTTTGGGACCTCACTTTGAGAAAGCATGGGAGAGAAATTAATGAGAACATATCCAACCACTATATGAATTTGAGCACATAGATATGCAGAAAATTGGTTCTCTCCTCCTGACCTAATTTGACAAGGCAGTCTTGCAACTTAGAGAAATGTGTGCATTAAATAGATTTAATTGAATTTAAAAGTGTACTTGTATTGATTTTTGAAAATGGTAGGTTAAAGTTGATTGCATTTGGAGAAAATCCCTGAAAAAATATGCCTTAGAAAAAAATGTGTACCGGAGTAAATGTCTTGGGAGAACAGTACAAGAGAAATGCCTGTGATTTCTTTCAAAAATAGTTTTCATTTTTATTAAGTTGATTAGGATATAAAATACAAAAAGAAAATGAAAACAGTTGGACAAAGTGGAAAAGGGAAAAAAAGGAGGGAAAAAGAAAGAAAAACATTGACTTCTGACTCTTTTAGTGCAGTAAAACAGGATAATAACAGCCTCAACCTTTTACTTTTACATGCTAATATTTATTAGCCGCTTTTATAACAACAGACCAATCTAATCAGCAAACCCAAAGTCAAAGGTTTTTCCCTCCATCTCAAGCATAAACCCAGAAGTGGTTTCCAAGTAAATGCCAAGTTGGATGTGTTCTCTACTTTGATTAAGGAAGTCAATTTAGCCATCTCTCCTAGTTCCATCAGTTTTTCCAACCAACCATCCATCGTGTGGATTAATTTCAAAAATAAATCTGAGAAAATACTTGATGTTCCGTTTCTAAAATTAAAATATGGGATATTAATATTGCTTTAAAATACATCTTCAGAAGTATTTTGGCTCTGAACATCCTCCAATTCTCTGTAAGTATCATTAATCTTCCATTAAAATGAACGAAAACGATGGCCATGGCACCATGAAATAGCAAACAATTGAATTCTGGTTCCAGTCCAACTGAATTTAGTCATGCCTAAAAACACCAAACCAAACACCCAACCTCAAGTTTGCTCTAAGTTTCCAGATGTCAGAGTGACATGCATAGTTATGAGTGATCACCTGTCACCACATCAACTCACGTATTGAGGCCTGAGTGGGAGGCTTTGGTGAGGTGGAATTTCCCCCATGATGCTCAGCTGCTGCCTGCCTGCTCTCTTTCGAAGAATTAGGAAAATAAATTAAGGAAAAACAAAGATGTTTTCGCTCCCACTCTTGCTGGGACCTTCCTGCTGTTTTATTTTCCTTCCCATATTTGTATTTTGTGCTATACTTTGAATCTGATGTTTTCTCAGACCAGACCGATCAAACACAAATAAATGAGACGGTAATGAGAATGGCTTTAAAAAGAATAATGGTAGCAATGCAGCTTAATGTTTTTATTGATTATTGTTAAAAGGAAAATAAATAAAACTGATAGGCATGCACATTTTAAAAGAATACAGCAACTATAGTGAGGAAGGGGAAAAAACTTGTTTGCAACAAATGCAGTGAAGTGTGAAGCTGCAGAAGCCCTTCTCTCTCACTAACAGAGTGGGTGCCACAGTCATGCCAGCTTCCAAGTTGTTTCCAAAGGCAGCCCTAACTAAGGTCCACTACAATAGTTCTAGATGGATACAAGTAGTCCTTGATTTAGGATTACAATTTACGTTGCTAAGTGAGACATTTGTTTTGTCCCATTTTACGACCTTTCTTGCCACAGTGGTTAAGTGAATCACTGGAATTATTAAGTTACTTAAGCGAATCTGGTTCCCCCATTGACTTTAACAGAGTTGGAAGAGACCTCAAAGTTCTTCTAGCCAATCCCTAGTTCTGGCAGGAAACCCTATACCATTGGTTGTCCAATTTCTTCTTCCAGTGTTGGAGCATCCACAATTTCTGGAAGCAAGTCGTTCCACTGATTAATTGTCAGGAAATATCTCCTTAGTTCTAGGTTGCTTCTCTCCTTGATTGGTTTCCATCCGTTGTTTCTTGTCTTGCGTTCTGGTGCTTTGGAAAATAGGTTGACTCCTCATCTTCGTGGAAGCCCTTCAAATATTGGAAGACTGCTATCATGTCACCCCTGGTCCTTCTTTTCACTAGACCAGACATGCTCAATTCCTGCAACTGTTCTTCGTAAGTTTTATGAAGACTAGTTCATAAATAGGCAGCCCTTTCCATCCATTTCCAGTCATTTTGCTTGTCAGAAGGTTACAAAAAATGATCACCTGACCCCAGGACACTGCAACCGTCATAAATAAGAATCAGCTTGCCACGCAACTGCATTTTGATCATGTGACCGTGGGGATGCTGCCATGGTCATAAGTGTGAAAAATTGGCCATAAGTCACTTTTTTCAATGGTGGTGTAACTTCAAACAATCAGTTACTAAATGAACTATTGATTGATTGATTGATTGATTGATTTTAGGCGCCCATCTCCCTAAGGACTCGGGGCGGCATGCAATAAAAGCAATACACATATACAATTAAAAAGAGATTAAATCCAAATAAGAAACCCAATTAAAATCTAAAACCCTAAAAATAAGCATTAAAACTCCCCTTAAATGTTGTAAGTCAAGGATTACCTGTAGTAATAATTTGGTTTTGCAGGAAGTACGATTTCAGCAACAGAGTGGTCAATGTCTGGAACTCACTACCTGATTCTGTGGTCACCTGCTCAAACCCCCACTCCTTTACCCTTGAACTAACCTCTATTGACCTCACTCTATTCCTAGCAGGTCTGTAAGGGGCATGCATAAGCGCACAATCGTGCCTACCATCCCTGTCCTATTCTCCCCAATTATTAGTTCCTATTTCATATATTTAAACTTACGTTTATTCTTATTTCTATTGTATTGCAAGCATTTGACAAAATAAATAAATAAAAAATAAAAATAATAAAATAAGAGTTAAGCTAATCACAACCAGGATTTACAGATCCAGGAAGGGCTGCAGCTGGTACCGATTGCCCTCAACTTATGACCACAATTGAGCCCAAAATTTGCATTGCTAAACAAGATGTTTGTCAAGTGAATTTTGCCCCATTTTACAACCTTTCTTGCCAGAGTTAAGTGAATCACAGCAGTGGTTCATAGCACGGTTGTTAAGTGAATCTGGCTTCCCCATGGACTTTGCTTCTCAGAAGGTTGCCAAAGAGGATCTCTTCACCCTGGGACAATGCAACCCTCATAAATATGAGCCAGTTGCCAAGCGTCTGAATTTTGATTGTGTGACCATGTGAATGCTGGAATGGTTATGTGTGTGAAAAACGGTCATAAACAGAGGTGGGATTCAATTTTTTTTACTACTGGTTCTGTGGGCGTGGCTTTGTGGGCATGGCATGGCTTTGTGGGTGTGGCAGGGAAGGATACTGTAAAATCTCCATTCCCTCCCCACTCCTGAGGGAAGGTTACCACCAGTTCTCCGAACTACTCAAAATTTTCACTACCGGTTCTCCAGAACTGGTCAGAACCTGCTGAATACCATCTCTGGTCATAAGTCACTTTTTCCAGTGTCATTATAACTTCGAATGGTCCATAATGAATGGTTGAAAATCGAGGAATATTGAGGGTTCAATATTTCCTGGAAGGTCTTGTAAAATTCCACTGGCAATCCATCTGGACCTGGAGCTTTTCCAACATTCTGTTTTTTTAAAGCTTCTGTTATTCCATCATTGTTATGTTCCCCTCTAACATTATTTCAATGTCTTTAGGTATCTGGGGTAGTTTCGCTTTCTGTAAATATTGCTTAACTTTTTCTTCTTGAATACCCTCTTGAAAGAACAATTTTCCATAGTAGTCTTGTATAATTTTTTTCTTCTCGTTGCCATAGCAGATATGTCCTTCTTCATGTATTAATTGGCTTATCCTTCTTGATTCTCTCTCCTTTCTCAATTTATAGGCTAACCATCTGCCTGGTTTGTTCACATCTTCAAAATAATTCTGTCTGGCATTTTTAATTTTTTTGTGCTAGTTCCTCTTTTTTCCATTAGTCCCATTTTAGGTTTAGTTATGTCCATTCTAATTTTAATGTTGTTTTTTTTTTGGGACTGTGCAGCAGTCTAAGTCAGACAAAGCCTTCCCTGACTGTGACCTCCACTTGCTGCTCTGGTGGGGATTCTGAGTAGTAGATTTCGGCCCATAGGTAGCCAAGCTCATGTTACAAAATGCTCTACTCACGTCCAGAGAAGTCAAAGATCAAAAGAACTCCAGATCACCTTGCAAAATGGGACACATTCACAGACTCAATCCACCTTAAGTTGGACTTTATCCACAAAGAATCTTGCAGACAGGTCACAGCAAATTGCAGGACTGTTGTCCTCTCTGATCTACCCTCATAAGGTATGGGGCCCTCTGAAGATAGCTGCTGGGTGGGAATCTGCAAATAACAATAACAACAGAGAAGTACACAATCTGTATCACTCTCCTCAACACTCTAGAGTTTAACAGGATAACAGAAGAACTGAGTTGGAAGGGACCTTGGAGTTTTTCTAGTCCAACCTCCTACTCGAGCAAGAGACTCTATGCCCGTGATGGTGAACCTATGGCACGCCAGCCAAACTTAACTGCACTGCGCATGCGCGCACCTCCCAGCTGATTTTTGGCCCATTTGAGGCCTTTTTCAGCCTCCCAGAGGCTCGAGGGAAGCCTCTGCAGCCTTTGGAGGCCGACAAACAGGCCCGTTTTGTCACTTCCTGTATTTCCCAATTTTTTGGCTTCCCTCGAGCCTCTGGGAGGCCGAAAATCAGGTGGGAGGTGAGCAGTGCAGGTAAGGGAGCGGCGGGGGTGGGTGGGATCGCGCACGCATGCACAGGGGGCGTGAGCGGGCTGCACACATTGCCTTCTGGCTGCTGGCATGCGAGCGCCGCGCACACACACACAATTTTTGGCACAGGAGCCCAAAAAGTTTAGCCACCACTGCTCTATGCCTTTTCAAACGAACGGCTGTCCAGTCTCTCCTTAAAAGCTTCCAATGATGGAGCACCCACAACTTCTGTAGGCAAGCCGCACCACTGCTTATTTGTTCTCACCGTTAGGAAATTTCTCCTTAGTTCTAGGTTGCTTCTCTCCTCGATTAATTTCCATCCATTATTTCTTGTCTTGCCTTCTGGTGTTTTGAAAGATAGGTTGATCTCCTCATCTTTCTGGAAGCCCTTCAAATGTTGGAACACTGCTATCATGTCTTCCCTGGTCCTTCTTTTCACTAGACCAGACACGCTCAATTCCTGCAACTGTTCTTCCTAAGTTTTAGCCTCCAGCCCCCGACTCTAACATATCCCTCCAGTCCAGCTTCATTCAAAAACACATCAATTTGTGCCACAGAACCTAATATGACATAGAAGGTCAGTTGTTGTTGATAACAGGTTTTGTTGTAGTAGTGCTCCCCCTTCTTCCTTACCTGCCAGAAATAAAACATGTCTGAACTTTATTTCAGGCAGATGAATAATTTTGTAATCTGTTTGGGCATTTGACATTTTTGTATGTTGCTCATGCAGAATCTAAATTGGCTTAAAGCAAAATATATATAGATCCTGGCATGTGCTATACATGTAGAGAAAGTGTAACTATTCTACTACTATTACTACTACTACTACTACTACTACTACTACTACTATTATTATTATTATTATTATTATTATTATTATTATTATTATTAAGTCCATAGATGTCCCTAATTTTTGGTGATATTTTCCAATGCAGTGGTTTTTAAACCAGTGGTTCACATTCAGAGTGTCATATCAGAAATTAGCTTTGTGGACCAATCCCTGCCTCAAAAAAAAAAAGAAAAGAAAAGAAAAGAAAGAAAGAAAGAAAAAGAAAGAAAGAAAGAAAGAAAGAAAGAAAGAAAGAAAGAAAGAAAGAAAAAGACAGAAAGACTAGATGATTTACGAGAGGCTTATACTTTGTCATCTTAAAACTTGATTAAACTGGTGAATTTGAGTGTCATCCTAAGTGTTTGTACCAGGATAAAAAGGAAAAAAAGAGTTTTTGCCCATTTTTTTCATACTGTGCCTTCCTTTCCCATGGCCAGAGTACTTGGACAATCGGAAGATTTGAATGTTTAAGAGTTGTTACCTGAACTGTCACTAGAAAATAAATGCACACATACACAACCTTCTAGATTCAACATGATTCCTTTCTTTATCCAGGCACTCCTCGACTTACGACTGCAGTTGAGCCCAAAATTTCTACTTGAGTGAGTTTGGCCCCATTTTGTAACATTTTTGGCATAGTTGTTAAGTGAATCTGGCTTCCCCATAACTTCGCTTGTCAGAAGGTCCGCAAAAGGAGATCATATGACACCAGGACGCTGCAATTGCCATAAGTACATGCAAGTTGCCAAGCGTCCACATTTTGATTATGAGAACACAAGGATGCTGCAATGGCCATAAGTGCGAAAAATGCTCGTGAATCACTTATTTTCAGTACCATTGTAAACGAATGGTTGTATGCCAAGGACTACCTGTAAAGCCAACATATATATTGAGTGTTCCTATATCTGACAGGGTTCTAATGAGTGGGTAGTCTACATTTCTCTGTTACCTTGAAGGAAAGGAAGACATTATGGCTCCAGTAAGATGAAGAAAGGGCAACAGACCAAAAGCCCACATGACGAAGATGTATGTTATGTGAAGATTTAGCTAGGTGTCACGCCCCTGTCAGAGTCTGAATCCAAGGAGGAAGCCGGACAGCTGGTAGAGAATGGGAGTGTGGCTCTGTTGGCTGTGGAGGAGGCTGGGGAAGGGCAAAGTCCAGCTGGGCAGAGCAGGGGAGAGATAGAACAAGGGAGAGGGAGTTCAGAAGAAGAATCAGGCCCACCCCCGCTTCATCCTAGGGAACACAGGGAGGAACGGAGAAGAGAGCAATGTGAGTTGCGTGGTTTATGGGGGAGGAAAGGGCCCTGATTCCCTTCATTAGTCACAGCTGGGAAGACAGTTGATGCGGCAGGCTGTTGGGAGCAAACGTGACTTTATCCTGTGTTGTCATGGCTTATCTGTGTTCCTGGTGTCTTCCCAACTGCGTGAGCTTGCTGTGCCTTCAAGTCTGAAATTCTTGTTCCTGCCCTGCCAAACTAATTACTTCAGTTTGGCTTGTTTGGACTTTAAGTTACAGTTTGTGTTGACCATGTTTTAGACTTAATTTTCTGCAGTCAAAGGCTGTTCCTGAGAGAGTTTTTCTCCAGCCAGAAGGTAACCTGGACATTGGAGGCACAGTTGGAGGTAATAAAGGGTCTCATTGATTATCTGACTGTGTTACCTTTGTGCCATGCCCCAGTCATCACACTGGGGCTGGATGATGCTATTTATCTATTCTTGTATTTCCTTCCATTGCTTTTCTTACCACAGACTATCCATTAAAGCAGAAGAGACTGAACAGCTATGCTAGATGTTAAGACATCATCCATCTAGAGTAGAAGTGAGCAAACCTTTGATAAATGGTGACCACAGTTTAATTGGGAGTAGAGAGGGAACAGATGATGATAGGAGGAGGATCATATTGTCCATATGAAAAGGGCTCTTAAAAAACCCCCCCACAGAGTGTCTAGTTAATACTCTTTTATGAGTTCTTAGCCCAAAGATCTTGCCACAAGCGTTCAGCACTTTTGTTACGAAAGCTCAGTGGTAACAAACAGAAGTGATGCTTGCCTTCATCTAAATCAGAGGTATCCAACCATGACAACTTTAAGATCCGTAGACTTCAACTCCCAGAATTCCCCAGCCAGCCATGCTGGAGATTTGAGGATAAATTGTATCTAGATGTAACTACTGTAGCTGCACAGACAGCTGCACATGTTGGCTGGGGAATTCTGGGAGTTGATGTCCACAGATCTTAAAATGGTTGGCTGGGCACTCCTGATCTAGGTGTTTTGCAAAACAGCCTCAAAATCAGAACAGATGCTGTCGTTTGCAGATTTTTTTTGGCAGAGAGTTCCATACAATGATTTGGCACCAGCATGGTTGATGGCATACTTAAGACCTTTCTCTACTAAACTGCTTAAGAGGCCATGTCTTTCAAAGAAATTTTAAAAAGCTCTCCGTGCAGCTACAGTGGTCACATATGGATTCAATTTATCTTCAAATCCCCATTCTGGATCATATGCTATTCTAGTAAAAGGACCCTAATAACTCTAGTAGGAAATTGATTAAATAGCCTAGGCAGGCTAATCTCAAAATGCACCTATAGGCTGAGCACAGAGCATGTTATTCTTAGCTTTGTTGTTTCTGGCAGCTTTTCGGTGTGAGTTTTCCTCCCCACCCTTCATCTCCTTTTCAGTATACCAGTCTTGAATTTCGACAAGGGTCAGCCTGTTATAATTGTGGTTTTGTTTGCTACAAAAGATAAAGGCAATGTAGCATTAAGGCAAGGCTGAAAAATGTCTCCAGGTGTAAGCCTGCTTAGAATCTTAATCTCATTCTACCACAGGTGTAGGGCATTCTTTAACAAGATTAATATAAAGAGCCATGAGCTTGTGGCATGGTAACGATTGAAACTTTTGCCGTAGTGGACAAATGAAATCCAATTCCTGAAAGACCACAGATCACCAGTAACTTTAGATGAGAATGTCACCCGGGGAAAGGGAATTCAGCTAAATTCTTCTGTCCTCTCCAATCAATTGGGTTACATTGTTTTCTAATGGAAGGATGCTCTAATCAGATATACACACAGGTTAGTGTGTGTTTGCCTTCAGAGCAAAGAAATGGCTGTGCATTTTCCATCCTGAGCTCAGTTGTGACAAGTGAGCTCCATCTGTTGTGTTCCTTTGCTGTGCTACAGATATACCACTGAAAGGAAGTGCTGGAGAACTTGGACTTTGTTATAACAAGTTTCTTGATGAAAACCCAAGCTGGACAAACTTTCTCAGGAAAACTGACTTGGCTAGTTAAACTCATTGTTACCACAGGTAATGTGCCAAGCATCACAATGGAAGTGAAATGGAGCATGGTGTGTTTTCAGGATATATGGGAAGAGCTCCAGAGAACCGAAGCAAGTAGCTTTCTCATCATAGAAGGATTGGATCGTTGGCAATAAACATTAATAATGCATTTTGGTATGTTGATTAAAACATCAGTTTTGAGGTGTGAGTCAGAAATACTACAGCCCTCCATTTTCAATGGAGATCAAAGAAATGGGTTGGTTACTTGGTTACTGTTTCTACTCAAGCAGGGTAACCCTCTGCCTTTTCTCTATAGAAGTCTGATATGATATCAACTATTTTAGGTCCAAGAGAATTTTTAGGCACAGAGACTTCTACATTAATGCAACAAAGTAAGCCTGATCAGACAGGAAGAACCTGCAGCCTTGGGGATGTTGATCAGCCACAGCAGCTCATGTCAACAAGCCCAGCAATGATGAAGGCTGGGAGATGCAGTTCTGCAACTTTTGAAAGGTCATAGGTCCTCTATTCCTTGGACACGATCAGAGATTCTTAGCTTCTTCCAGCCTGGGACATAGAATGCATTCTTTCTGACTCCTAACTCAATTAAACTAAGATATTAACAAACCACAGTCTTGTCTGATTGATTTATAGGACTATAAACTTGGGTGTTACTGGACTCCATGAATGTTTCCCTCGGTTTGGTTTCAGCTTGATTGAACCACATGTTTTAAGAGCCAACGCACAAACATTCTTTCCCATAAACTCCATCCTTTGCAGCCTCAAGCTATACCACCTCTGTGCTCAGCCTTTGACGGAAATCATATCAAAAGCAAACAAAAGCTGGTCAGGTTAGTACTTGGGAAAGACATTTGGGGAAGGGGAGGGAAAAAAATGCTGACTCAGGCTGACATATTAGTGCTTAAAATACACAGCATGTCACATGCATTACATTTCCTCGGAGACTGTTCATGTCTTGGAATGGTACATTTAAACATGATGTTTTTACAGCCCTCTTTCTGAATACCAAGCTGCAATCAATATACAGTAGTCTGACTGCAAAGCAGCATGGATGTTTTTGTCCTTCAAATTAGTCTTGACTCCTGGCAACTACTTGGGCGAATCCATGTGGTTTTCTAAGCATGTTTTTGGAAGTAGGTTGCCCTTGCCTTCTTCCTGGAGCTCAGCGGGGGTGATTGTCCCAAAATTACCCAGTTGACTTGTTTGACTAAAGCAGGACTAGAATTCAACACTTTCCTCTTCCTAATCCAGGCTAGAATGCTTTTCTTTTAAGGAAAGTTCATTCATGGGCGTATAGCAGGGCCATGCGTCTTGAAAAAGGTATACAAAGGCATAATTACAGCCCTCGAGACCTATCACCTGGAAACATCTAATTGATTTCAAAGAGATTCTCCAAAATAATGTGCAAATTGGATTAACAACCACGAGAACAGAAATGCCAATGAACTGCAAGCCGCAATGAACCAAAAACACAGGGTCAGTTATTTCAACAATTGTTCTTTATGCACATTGCATATAAAATATATTGGGCATGGCAAATGTCCTAATTTTATGAAACATTTGGAACATACAATTACTTTGCTTCTAGCAGAAAATATTAAAAAGCGGAAGCATAACTTACACAGAAAAACTTGAAATATTTGACAAAAGCTTCCTTTAGGGAACGTATTAAAATTAATTTAGCAGTTAGTATCTTTTGAGGCTAGGTTTCTCTTTTAAATGATGAGGGGCCCACAGAGACCTACATTTGTAGAGTATGGGAAAATTATAGCCTCAAATTATTTTCCCGTTATAATTCAGTTAATTTTGCAACATTTGGGGCAGCAATTGTGCATAAGCTTCTCTTTTATTTTCTTTATGATAGAAGCATTGAGTGATATTCAGCTTTTCCCTGTTCATAAAAGGCATCTCTCATCACAGTGGAGTGGAGAAGAATTTCAGTAATTCCTCTTTCCTGCTTTCAACCTTCTGCATCTCCAGTCTATTCTTTCTGTCCCCATTTCATATGCCTTACATTGGCACAGACAGTAGATATATACTACTGGTTTACTATTAATTTACATATTTATAAATTTAAAATCATACCCCCCATTTTTCTTCTTCTAATTTGGAATTATAAATTATAGTCCTCAACTTACAACAGTTCGTTTAGTTCAAAGTTACAACGGGATTGAAAAAAGTGACATATGATCATTTTTCACACGTATGACCATTGCAGCATCCACGTGGGCATGTGATCCAAATTCAGATGTTTGACTCACTTTTATGATGATTGCCGTGTCCTGGGGTCATGTGATCACCTTCTGCGGGCGTCTGACAAGCAAAGCCAATGGGGAAGCCAGATTCCCCATTAACCATGCTACTAACCATGCTACTAACCATGCTACTAACTTAAACAACTTCAGTGATTCACTTAACAATTGTGGCAAGGAAAGTCATAAAATGGGGTAAAATTCACTTAACAAACATTTCACTTAACAACAGAAATTTTGGGCTCAGTTGTGATTGTAAATCAAGGACTACCTATATATAACCCAATCAACTTTAACCTTGGATTTTGAAATTCTTCCCTTTGGAAGCAATGGGTCTAAACTTCATTACGTTCCACCCTCCCATTATACAGAGGCAGAACCTGTGCCTAACAGTAATGTTAATTCAGTGGAAACAGCAGAGAAAACAAGATGTTGTCTTGGTATGGCGAAATATAAGTAGCTCAGTAAGGAATTGATCTTCATGTAAGGTGGGCTGGCTGGTGGCAGGTCCCCTGGAAATTAGGAAAAGACTTGCTGACTTTCAGATGCTGTCAAAAATATATTTGTATGGGTGCCTGTCAGATTTCAGAGTTGTCATGGCTATGAATCTCTTTCAGAAATTCAACTCCGCATTCAGGAATTAGGTAATGGTAGAATCTTCACGGGCTCAGCAAAACGAGATGAATTGCAAGAAGAAAACCATACATACACAGAAGATCTGACCACTGCAGAAAATAGAATTGGTGCCCTTTGTATGTATATGCTGGCCCAGGCTTTAAATCTTAAGCCTTTTCAAGTTAATGGTGATTTGTTTCCCAGCCTTGAAACGGAGGAGCAACTTTTCAGTGTCTGTACCAGCCAGGCTCTGTTTGGTCTGAAGTGTGCTGGTTCCTGCTTCACTGGCTTTAGCTCAGGGGTGTCAAACTCAAGGCCTGTGAGCCTGAGGGCTAGCAAAACTAAACTAAAAGCAAAACTAAACGAAAGGAGAAATGTTTCCCCTTTTGTATTTGCACATCCAAGAAGGGACAGGAAAGAAGAAAGGAGAAAGAGGAAAGACAAAGAAAAAGAAGGGAAGATGGGAAAAGATCAAGGAAGGAAAAAGAAGGAAAGAGGGGAAGAAAGAAGAACGGAGAATGAAGAGGGAAGGAAAAAGAAGAAAAAGAAGGAAGATTATAATGAGGGAGGGAGGGTCTGAGGGAAGTCCTGCCTTAGCACTTGGCCACCAGTGTTCCTGACACGAGTGACGTCGAGCTGGCCATGCTCCCCCTGGCCATGCCCCCCTCGAGGTCAAACACAACCCTGATGCTGCCCTCAATGAAATTGAGTTTGACACCCCTGCTTTACCTCATAGAGCAGGGGTCTTCAAACTTGACAGCTTTAAGACTTGTGGACTTCATCTCCCAGAATTCCTCCTCTAGTCATGGTAGCTCAGGAATTCTGGGAGTTGAAGTTCACAAGTCTTAAACCTGCCAAGTTTGAAGACCCTTGTCATAGATCATTAGCCTTTGAAGGGATCCCTTCCATAAAATAATGATAAGATACTCCAGTATTACATAACATAGTAACTTACTATCACCACAGACAGGAGTATTGTCCAGCAGTTGATCCAACATATTTACAAAGTGAAGTAATAGGCTTTAAGACTTTATGGCACATCACCTTCTATGCCTTTCAAGCTATTACCTTGTGATCCGCGGTGCCTAATTTATGTTGCATCATATACACTCTGCATATTAGGCCATCTTTCTTTTCAGAGGTGGTAGGGCTAGAGGTACTTTGCAACCAAGGAAACTTTTTTCTGAGTAAAATCATGTTTTATTTTCCTGTGTTTGGAACATATATGACAATATCCATTCTTTGCAAGTCTGGTCTGGTTATATAGTTATTAAAAAAGACATGCAAATTATATTTAGCATTCTTAGACTTCTTTTTTTTTAAAGATCATATCAGTTGAATGGAGAGTAAAATGTTTCATGGCATTCACTAAAAAAATTGGTGGACTTTTTTGAATTTCAATTACAGATTTCACTATCCGACAAACAGTATCTTCTGTTTCACCTAAGCTCTTCTTGTTAGGAGCTATGCATTATATCAGCAGGTGACAGAACTGAATTCTAACACCAGGGTGATTGCCCAGAATATATTAATTTGAAGGTACACTTCTGTCCAAAGCATTTTGATTGATTGCTGTATTTTATAAGCTAACCAAAGGTTAAGGATATTAATATTTCATTAGTTGTGGTCCGGCAGGCATGAGTGATTGTTCAAGTGAATGTTGAAAAGAATATGAAACAAGGTGAGATTTCTTATGGTTCAAAAATGAAAAACCTATATTGATATTTCTTTACAAGGGGAACTCACCATAATCGGAAATGCCAATAATCCAAATATCTGACATACGGAAATGTAGATCCATTTATCCCTAGATGAATTAAGGAGATGCATTTCATAACAAAAGCAGGTAACTAACAAGGCACGGTAATGTCTTCTTTTTATTAACTATGCAAATGTGAAGAGAAGCTTGAACTTGTTCTGTGCCAGCCAGATCTTGACATCCTCTAAGAACCAAGAAAGACCATCAACAACATATCTCTTACAGCCAAGATCAACATGGCGTAGTAACTCATCTAGGATACTACTGTAGCTACTATATTTTCATCACAATTACGGGGATGCTATAATGGTTTTGAGAAAAGTGTCATTGTAACTTGTTTCCAAACAAATGTTGTAAGTCAAGGACTACCTGTATCTCTACATCATCTCACATACCAGAAGGGTTTTACTCTTGCTCGCTGCAATGTTCTACCCTCTCAGGTGAATGGGAAATTGATCATGTGCTGCTGCATTGCCTTTTTTAGATATAGAAATCTGAGATGCATGCATTACCTTGTGTATATAACCCAATACCTGGGCAGTCTGGAGGCTGGTTTATTTATTTATTTATTTTATCGGACTTATATGCCGCCCCATCTCCAAAGACTCGGGGCGGCTCACAGATTAAAACATATAAATACAATAAATAATTAAAAAGAAATTAAATCACTAAAGCCCAATAAAACCCAAATTAAAATTTAAAACTATCCCACACCCCCTGGCAAGGTGATCACAGCCCGACTTGGTCAAATAGCCAGGTCTTCAAATCGCGGCGGAAGGTGCGGAGGTCAGGGGCCAGGCGGAGGTCCAGAGGCAGTTGATTCCACAAGTCGGGGGCCGCCACAGAGTAGGAGCGCCGCCGGGGGACCGCCAGCCAACATTGGTTACCCTAGTCCCTTGCCAGCCAGTTCTCTAAAAAAACTGGGATGCAGTTTTTCAGACACAACAGCTCAAGTCAACAAGCCCAGCAATGATGAAGGCTGGGAGATGCAGTTCTGCAACTTTTGAAAGGTCATAGGTCCTCTATTCCTTGGACACGATCAGAGATTCTTAGCTTTTTCCAGCCGGGACATAGAATGCATTCTTTGTGACTCCTAACTCAATTAAACTAAGATATTAACAAGCCAAAGTCTTGTCTGATTGATTTATAGGACTATAATCTTGGGTGTTACTGGACTCCATGAATGTTTCCCTCGGTTTGGTTTCAGCTTGATTGAACCACATGTTTTTCAGACAACATAGACCAATTCTTTGTCAGAACTATGATTTAAACATGAACAATTCATCCAAGTGGGGTGATGCCAAGCCTTAACTAGGTTTCTAAAATTCAGATGATTTTCTTTTATTCCCTTTCTTACCTCCCCCATTTCCCCCCTTTTTCTTTTATATATACACATACAATTCTCTCTTTTATTTTGCTACTCCTTTGTTAAAACTGGCTGGACCATAATTGGCTTAATCCCAACAAACCTTAGCAGAGCTTCAGAAAGCATTAAACTTTATATAACTTGCATAATTTGACATTCTCATAGTGTTTTGGAAATTCTAGTACCACTTATGTCATTTTATAGTTATTTTATTAAAATCTATCTACTTATAGCATTTAAATTATTAATGTAAAACTACTTGTAATTTTATCGAATTCTCTTGTGTTTTAATTCCTGTACTCTCAAAATTTATGTTAATAATTTTATCTTTAACTTATTTTTTTTTAAAACCTGTTTTTCTACTCTATGATGAAAATAAAATTTATTGACAAATTCCATAATTTTGTCTTCTATTTCTGTTAAGAAACTGCAATTCCACCCCTTACTGAAAGTATCATAAAGCACAGTATCACTTCATCTGAGTAAACAATGCATAGAATTGTACTATCCGGTTCCTCCACTTCTATTATTTTTTCATTTTAATATAAAGATGTCTTAACATAATAGGGTGAAAAAGGTACCCTTTAAGAGAGAGCTCCTTTGCTTTGATAAACTCATAATTAGCTGTGCAAGCTATGCTCAAAGACCAGTTAGGTCTAGCGGTGAAGGCCTAGAAACCAGGAGGCAGTGAGTTCTAGTCCAAGTTGTGCAAACTCAAGATGATACTCAAAAGCAGGAAACAACAGTTGGACTGGATTTGCAACTTGATGAATTGAAGCTTGATCTGTTCCTGTCTGATGTGAAGAAGAAAGTATTTGGTTTGAAAACTACAGATCTGCCCGAAAACATTTTAAGAATATGAATATAAGAAATTCTGAGAACATGGAATTGACTGGAGTGGACTTTCTTGGCAAGAGGACTATTGTGCTGTCAAGAATTATTCAATGATGGATGTTGCAGAGATATTTACAACAAAGACTTACAAACTTTGGGAATGAGATGCAATTGTTGAGTGTTTCCTATTAAAAACCTAAGGAAAATTCATTATTAATAATCAAATGAGGGTATTTGATCATGGACTGATCAGAGATAATGATTGGAATGGTTTGTGGTAAATAAGAAACAGTGTAGACTTTCTATGAGTAAATTACAACCACAGATTATTAACAAATGTCTATGGAGATTCTCAGTCATCCAAGTCATACCGTGTTTCCCGAAAGTAAGACCTACCCCGAAAGTAAGACCTAGCACTATTTTCTAAACCTGCCCTAATATAAGACCTACCCCGAAAATAAGACCTAGTGTAAATCTTCAGTTCCAGGAAGACTTTTCAGGGAGCAACCGTGCACCCAAAACACCCCCACACACACACTCATACCCATTATTTGGCACCATAAATATATAAGACCTACCCCGAAAATAAGACCTAGTGTGTTTTTGGGAGCCAAAAAAAATATAAGACAGTGTCTTATTTTCGGGAAACACGGTAGTTGTCCCAAAGGTGCTTTTTCAAGAGGCAACTGGACTTTCTTGTTCTTCTTTGAAGCTTTGAAGATGCTTCTTGGATGAGAAGCAAAACATCTTCAAAAAAAAGGCCAGTTGCCTCTTGAAAAAACACTCCTTTGGGAGTGTTAACAGAGTCCTTTGAATTTTAACTTCACTGTTGTTTAACCTGTTAACTATTTTTTTTCCCATGCATGTAATGGACGACAGGTCAATTAGGTTGCAAATAAATGTAGCAGCTTATACATTTTGGACCTGCTTTGCAAGTTGCTAAGTAATCAGTGTTGCAATAGTGTTCAACTGGGTGGGTGGGTGGGTCGGTGGAATATGTGTTTTGGTCTTTTGTGTTTTCAGGCTTTTTTTAAAAATGTTTTTGTTACTTTTGTTTTGTCTCTGCTTACTTTTCTTCTCTTGGATTTTGGTTTTCAATCTTTTGAATAAAATAGTTCGCTTCCAGTATTATGTAGGAAGCATTTAGAACTACTGGTAGCCCTAGATTGAGCCCAAAATTTCTGTTCCTAAATGAAACATTTGTTAATTGAGTTTGCCCCATTATGTAACCTTTCTTGCCACAACTGTTAAGTGCCTCACAACAGTTGTTAAATTAGACAAACTGTGGTTAAATGAATCTAACTTTCCTACTGACTTTGCTTGTCAGAAAGTCGCAAAAAGAATCACATGACTCTGGGACACTGCAACCATCATAAATGTGAGTCAGTTGTTGAGCATCCTAATGTAAATCATGTGACTATGGGGATGCTTCAGTGTTGTAAGTGTGAAAACCAGCCATAAGTCACCTTTTTTCAGTGTCACTGTAACTTTGAACTGTCACTAAATGAATGGTTGTAAGTCGAGGATACAACACACTTTCATTCAATCATTCATAAAAAAGCCCCTCTACTTGGATTAGAAAGATAAGGCAATACTTAAAACAGTTTTAATGACAAATTATTACAGGAAGAATTGCTGTTTTGAAAAATAAAGCAACAACTAATTTATACTTCCGTCACTTCTCTTTCCTATAATATCACAATCGTACTGGCGGTTTTAAAAATTAATTGTTAACGCAAGAGTTAAAATAGCAACATAATGCCAGCAATACTGAATCCCCACTTTATTTCTTAAATTAGTTCCAATATACAATTTAGAAATTATGTCAGGACTGATGAGTATTTACATACGTTTCTTGTTCCAGCATTTATTCAGTATAAAAATAGGTGTACATATAGCAGATTTCAAATTATACTTAAATTTACAGTTCATGAAGCTGTCTCAATAGCAGCCTGCCAATAGTTGCAAAATAAAATTAAAATAAATAAAAGTTTATCTCAAGAAACGGATAGCTCTAAAAATTTGATTTTGGCAAAGATCTGCTTTCTCCTGATCATCTTCCAGCAATTGATTTAATATACAGTATCTTTCCCTTTCTTGTCTATCTTATCCACATAAATATGAAAGAAGAAAAAAAGAAAAAAAAAACCACAACAGATCTTTCCTTCCTGCAGAGCCTTTCCTCCTTAAAGGTAAATGAGCAGAAAATGCACAATACCACTGCTCCCAAGGTAGCTTCCCATGATGCTACAAATCCGTAACAATATACATCTGCCCTAGAATTTGGTTCTAAGAGATGCCAAACTAATTCAAACTATTCATAGTGCAACATCTGTAACAACTTTACCACAACTGCTTGCTAAGAAATTGAGGGCAGGTTGAGGCATTCAGCAAAAGGAAGTGATCAAAGACGCTGCCGTTTGAGTGATCTGACAGAAAATTAAAATCTTCCCCCGGAAAGAAATTCTATTTTTCAACTTGTTTTTTCTCCTTACCCAAGAGCAGGGGCCTCCAACCCCTGGTCTGTGGACTGGCACTGGGCCATGGCATGCCAGAAACAGGGCTGCGCAAACAGGTGAAGACCCATCTGTGGAAGGAGGTAGCATGTGAAACCACTCCCCTTCCGATCTGCAGAAAAACCTCTCTCCATGGAACTGGTCCCTAGTGCCCAAAAGGTTGGGTGCCGCTGCCCAAGGAAGATTTCTTTACCTCAAACGGAAAAATCCAAAGATGTCTCCCCATTACTGGAATGGCCCCCGACAGCGAACAAGCTACCTCAACCTAGCTTCACTCTTCGAAGGTATGAAGGTGGTCAGGCAGGAAAGATCTGCAGCAAAAGCGGACGTTGTGTGCTGTTCCATAGGCATAACAGTTTGTAGATGCATTTAAAACATTTTAACGCTCACTTTCAATTTAAAATATCCAGCCCAATCGGATCATTTACCGTTTCCTTATTTTACAGCATCCATAAACCATAACATCTAGCCTATAGAAGTGTTTGTTCGTATGTAGCATCTTCAACTATTGTAAACAAAATCAGAGAGAAAAAATTCAAATGATACATTTACACCTGTACAAATGACATTATACATCACTTTCCAGCCAACTTGCACACTGACCTGAATCTCAAATCATCAATGTAACCATGAATTATTGTAGCAGCTCAGTGACAGCTGTTGCATTCAACTGATAACAACTCAAATCCAACTAAGGAATGTTAACCTGAGACACCCTACTACTAAAGATATTTATTCAATATAAACTGATGCGTCGGGCAATTTCAATGAACTGTGTACTTGGAGAAACAAAACAGCCATCTCTAACCTGCTGTAATGCCTCAAGAGATGATCATTATTTGCTAAAAGAATTCAACATATACTTGTATTCAAGGAGTGAGCCACAATGTGGCAAGCTAGATTCAAGAGGTTGAATTGCACCTGAAACGTTGCATGCTAACACACAATAGTGTTGTGTTGCTTTATGTTTTATCATCAGTTGCAAGAGAATTCAAGTGGATCACAATTTTTCAATAATCAAGTTGAGCTATTTTGGTAATATTCAAACAACATATAATACTGGTTCTGGTAAAAATGAAGATAGTTGAGATAGTTATTTCAATTGTGCAACCGCATTTTCCTTTGTCAATGTTATAATCGAAGATGTGTAACTAAAGTAAGGTGAAAGTGTTGAGGATTTGTAACTCTCAAATAAAATTGCTGAGGGGGTTTCATTTAATTTACATGAATGAGCTCAGGATCTCAGAGACATATGTATGTGTGTGTGTGTGTGTACACATGCATGCACACATACATGATCTCAAAAATAAAATGTTCCATTGGTATATAAATCATATACTACAAAACCTAGAATAAATAATAGAACTTTTCCTATCTATAAATCAGCATTACTTAAATCTATCTACCGCTAACTATGTTTATTAACCAACTTTTAAGTGAAAAGGTGCTATTAATTCCCACGCAGTTTCTTCATGATAGGGCTGTCAGGGTTAGCATTGGTAAATATGCTTCCAACTAGAACATGAGTCCCCCATAGATTATGCCGAATAACTTTACAGCAGCCTAGGTCTTCCACAAGAAATCCTAATTGGTGATAGCGTTCATCAGTTTCAAAAAGAGTGTTGTTTGTGTAAGGGCCAAAGAACTGAAAGGAAAGAAAAAGAAAGAAACACTGAGTATTGTAACAGTTGATTTGACTAAATTCCTGCTTAAGTAAATACATGTACTACTTTTTATTTCTGTGCTGCTGCTGACCTATACAGCCCTGCATGGCTTAGGACCGGGATACTTGAGGGAGACCCTGCTGCCAATAACAGCTTCCCAACATCCCGTGCGCTCTCACAGACAGGGCCTCCTTGGGGTGCCGTCGGCCAGACAATGTCGGCTGGCGACCCCCAGGGGTAGGGCCTTCTCTGTGGGAACACCCACCCTGGAGCTTCGGGTGGCTCCCGACCTCTGGTCCTTCCGGCGGGGCCTGAAAACATGGTTGTTCCAACTTGCCGACCTGGACTGAGGAGGGGGATGGGGTTTTTTAATTTGAATAGTGTTATTTTAAATTAGATTATTGGGTTTCATGTTTAATCTCTTTTTAAAATTGTATAGTATTTACATTTATAGTGTTTTTATGACTGTACGCCGCCCCGAGTCCTTTGGGAGATGGGGCGGCATAGAAATCCAATAAATCAATCAAATCAATCAACCTGAATGAGTTGATGTGCAATTATCAGCAGTATTATGCTCTAGATTTCCACACTAACGTAACAGATCTAATGAATCAACAGTATGGCTCAAAGACTGCCACAGCCCATTCTAGAACAGGGATCTCTAAACACAGTCGGCATCCACTAATAAAGGTTATAGGTGGAAAAGTCTGACATCTAGTAAAGAAACAAAAATATTCTAGTCTTTTTTTCCTTCTGCGTGATTCAGTTTTATCCACAGAAAAGGCATCCTGCACAATGACTGGCAAAATATAAAGAACAATGAGAGAAAAATATCTCAACCCTAGCACTTCTGATGCATCACTATCCCAGATGAAAAGTAGCATGCAGTCAGCATGTGCGCAAACGAGTAAGAGCTTATGTAGCACAATGCCAGATTAGGGCAAGGGAAACTCAGGGTCATATGTGACGTTTGCTAGCTGACTGCGGCCTACCAGTCTTTCACAATAACATGCAGACGGTCCTCGCTTAATGAGTGGAATCACTAAACGATGGGGTTGTAAAGCACATTGTCATATGACTCCATCACTTAGTGATGGCAATTCCTGCTGTTCCCATTGCAATGGTTAAGCAAAATTGAGAGTCATTCAGTGAGGATCTCCTATGACAGTGCCTTGGGATTTCCACCTGGCTCACAAAAAAATCAGTGGAGAAACTGGCAGGAGGTGGCAAGTTCCAGGTGGCCTGAAAACAAGCCAATGGGTAGGTTAAGTACTATGGAGTGAGGTGGGTGGGTTTTTTTTTTAAAACTGAAATGAGTGCATGGGGACTGGGAAGTATGGGAAGGTTACTCCTGCTGACTGCCAGCAGTTTAGCAGTTCGATTCCCACTGGCTCAAGGTTGACTCAGCCTTCCATCCTCGATAAAATGAGGACCCAGATTGTTGGGGGCAATATGCTGACACTGTAAACCGCTTAGAGAGGGTTGTAAAGCACTGTGAAGCGGTATATAAGTCTAAGTGCTACTGCTATAACTGTGAGCAGATTACCAAGTGCTGGGATAACAATCATGTGACCATGGAGGTGTTGGTACAGCCAGAACTCTAAAAGCTGGTCTTAAGTTCCACTTACTCAGAACCGCCAGAACTTTGAATGGCCATTAATGAGAACTATCTGTACCTTAAAAGGTTCTTGTATCGCTAAGTATGAAACAGGAAGAACTATGTGCAATACCTTGAGCTCCTACAATGATAGGAAATAGCAATACACTCATTAAACAAAAATAACTTAATCCTTTAATGGCAACCAGCAAGAACAAGCAATTGATGGAGGATTTATACTCTACTGCTAGTTTGCCTTAGTCTGAGCATGATATTCCTCTTTGTACTGTATTTTAACATAAATACTTACTGCTAATCCGGAAGTCGGATCAATAAAGTCTGCCCAGTAGCCTTCAGAACACAAAGCATAGCAAATTTCCTTAGCACCGTTGATAAACTAAAAAGAGAGAAAATAGAAAAATGCAAAATAGACTTTCTCCATCAAGCAGAAAGTCACTTCAAAATCAAAGAGCAAATGCTCAGAAGTTCAGCTGATCGACTTGAATAACTTTACTAACAGGATCTATCCGATTAAGCTATATCGGGATCACATAAAGTCTATAAGGACACCTTGGTGCTAGTCAATAAAGAGTTAATACTTCATGGGGTCTGTGTAATATAATTGCTTTCACTGTTCACTTGAATTGTAATGTTAACTTTGTTCTCTTAATTTCACAGCATCTAAAATTAAAATGAAATAACCATACTTCATTTACTTTTCTTATGTTCATCTATTCTTTTGCCTTGATCAGAAAATAAAAAAGGTGGTGAAATTTAAGTTTTAAAAGCTAGTAAGGATTCTTTCTAAATCCTTGTCAAGTAAATTAAATGGAATAAATAAATAAATAATTTTCAGAGTACATGCGGAAGTAATATCTTACTCCAAAGTATATTGTATCAATTCAGAGAAGCCAAAACCAAAGGACTTACAATTATGTAGGAAAAAGGATGTTTCCCCCAAATCCCAAAGAATATCTAATGTAAAATATTATTGTAGAATTTAGCAGTGGCTTGAGCCATTTGCAATGAATATGACTAAGACTCATACCATCTATGATTAATTTTGCACTATGGTGCATGATATATTGAAATTAAGCCTAATAAAAGAACCATATAGGAACATATATTTCAGGAAAAGCTGATTGTATCTAGAAAGCTTTAAACACATGAATAGTTTATGAAACCAAATATATGTACATTGCAAACTCTCAAAATCAAATCTCTACACAAAATTTTCAGTTTTGTTTAACCCAGTAAAGTATAAGTTGTCAGTTTTAGAACAAGCTTGTATTTTAAAACCAGAAACAAATCATTGTTTCCCAGTTGGAATGTATGGGAAATTATACTAATTAAGGCTAAACTTGTTTTCAATGCTTCCTTTCTTTTTTGCAACATCTGCAAAGAACCAATACTTGAGCTTTGCCTTATTGTGTCATATTAAGTTAAAATAAATTTAAATTGGCACTCAAGTAAATTGCAAGATTAAAAAAAGCTGAATTATCTTACTCTGAAACTTCTGCTACATGTTAAAGATGAAATATTTTCCATGGCTTTATCATACTACTTACAATCCATAAATTATCAAGAATTCTGAATTTTTTCAAGCATGTTGGCTAGAAATTTATCATAGAACAGTAGAAGGAGCAATCTGTAGCTAATGCCCACAACACACTGTGACTGTGTGTTACCTATCCAATATACAAACTATGTATATTAAAAAGGAAGTTGAAGGAGAGTTTTAAGCAGTAATTAAGAGTACAATTTGCCAAGTTCCTTTTATTGTTCTTATAACAATTATTTTGAATAAATCTAGTTACATTATTCTACTATGAAAAAAAAGACTTGTACTCAATACTTATACAAGTTGAAAAACAGTAGTTTGCAACAAAAACATATGCAAGCTAAATATATGCAGTATTTTGAATTTATCTCTCTCTGTTCATTTTAATAATATTTATCAATTTCCAAACTATAAGTTATACAGTAAAGCATTCTTGCTTTGCTCATGTGGAATCACTAAAGCTAGGCAACTCATTCAGACATTCTCCTCCTCCTAAGTGAGCCACTCTTCTGAATCCATTATCTAAAAGCCAGAAATCAGCCCCAAATGCTTTAAATTGAAATTAAAGCATCTATTTCTAGCTGTGAACTACAAGCTATTGTTTTGTTACAATTATTCAGAAATGGAAACCACCACCTTCAAAATGTGAGCTTTTCCTTTAACCAGACATGTTCAGTAAATAACATTTTATGGAGAATACCAGCAGTAAATACTGACACCTGTTGGAACTTAATTACAGACTGCTTAAAGCCCAAGTGGTTAAAAGGGAGCCTGGAAAAGGAATGACCTCTAGTGGCGATTTTGCACATGGGCAGAGCTAAATGTAGTTTTTATTTAAGCAAGTACTAACAAGCTTTCAGATGAAACCCTTCATTTACTATACAGAATGAAAAGTAGTAGAATGTCATCATGTCATGCTAAAAATGAATATGCATAAATTTTTTAAGATTAGTACTTTTTTGTGAAACACCATAGTGACATAATTAATATAAAGTTAACAGTTAATTATGAGTAGATGGATATGGATACAGAGGTGTGCGTGCATGTATGTGTATATATATATATGTGTATATATATGTGTGTGTGTGTGTGTGTGTGTGTGTGTATATATTAATAAAATAAAATAAATAAAATAAAAGATTAATAAAGAACCCAATATACAAGCCTGAAGATGGTAGATGGGATTCTGCTGAAACGTCGCTATAAAAGCACAACTGTTATGTGGGAAAATACCCGAAGAAACCTAAATACCATACATATAAATACCCGCGAAAACATAAGAAAACACACACACACACACATACACACATATATATGGTATTTGGGTTTCTTTGGGTATTTTCCCACGTCTTAATATTTGTGCTTATAAAGTTATAGTGACTTTTTGGCAGAATCTCATCTGCCATCTTCAGGCTTGTGTATTGGGTATAAATATTGGGTATAAACCCAATACACAAGCCTGAAGATGGCAGATGAGATTCTGCCGAAATGTTGCTATAACTTTATAAGCACAAATATTAAGATGTGAGAGAATACCCAAAGAAACCCAAATACCATACATATAAATACCTGGGAAAACGTAAGAAAACAAATGTGTGTGTGTGTGTGTGTGTGTGTAAAGGAGGGTGGTTAACAGTTTAAAAAATATAATGCCTGTTCAGAACTGAATTGGATTTTTGATGATTGTGGACATATACTTCTTTTTGGCTTCTACAATTTAATAAAATCTCTATCTTTAAAAAAAAATTTTTTTTATAAAAAACTCTGTCCTTTAAAAAATGCTTTATTTTTGTAAATAATGCTTTGCATTCTTAAGAGTACACTGAGTTAGCAAAATATGCATATATTTGGGCGCTCACATATAAAAACACACATACATAAACAGTGGAAATAATTACATCTGATCATACTATGCCAATGTGACTTACATTTTCAATGAGGCCTTCTCGCTCATTTTCTACCTCTTCACTCCACCCAGTCATATCATTTACAGTTTTCTGCGTTACCGTTAGTACTGTTATATTACTGGAAACAACATCAGGAAACATTGACTCAAAATCTGTAAAAAATAAGATATAAATATTTTAAATAACTTTTCCATGGGCAAATTTCTACACTATTTGCCAAGTGCCCAAAATATGGTCATCTGACTATGGAGTGTGTGTATAAGCATCTTAATTAGCTTTTTTGGGGGGGGTGGGGGGAGGATCGGTTGTAATTTTGGTTGCTAAGCAACCCATCGTAAGTTGAGGATTAGCTGTAGTCAGCCTCAAGCAACAAAGAGGAAGAGACATTTGCTCCCTACAGGCTTATTCTTTAACAGGCGCACTAAATACTTAAAATACTAAATATAGAAAACTGGTGTAGGATTAAAAAGAAGGCAAAAGGAAGTTAATTCAAAAGTAAAATTGATTCAAATGTACTGAACCCCCAAGAAAATTAACCAAGTTACCATGCTAGATGCAAAACATTACTTAAACTGTCAATCTGTGCATGTTTTTTTCTTCAAGCTACAATTTTATACAGTTTTTAAAAAAATAATTAACATTGTGGAGGGATGTGGGTGTGCGGGAAATGCATACCTTTGCGCAACAGTTCTGGGCATGCTTGTATCACACATTCTACTTTGGCAGTTTCAAAGTAACTTTTGGCTTTGGCAATGTCTTGTTTATGAACAGCATTATTGCCCTGGGGAAAAAAGATAAGTTTTGAACCTAATGCATACTACTGTTTAGAAAATATTTATTTTAGTTCTTTATTCCAGCTCTTGGAATTCTAAGGTTCTGCAAAAAAATACATTACTTAACTTCTAGGTGTGTGAAGTACATCTGAGTTCTTGACAGGGTTCAAGGCATTGCAATAACGTATCAGTGACAGTCCATCTGTACAGCTTCAGTTTTTTATGATTTTATGCTTTCATGATTCTGTAATTATTTCCCCTTAACTGTCCGGATTCCAAGACTGCAGCAGCATATACATTTTGTAAACAAACCCTAACCCATAAAACACGTTAAGCATTAAAAAAAACACCAAACTATAAAGGCATTTCTAATCTTGGAATTATTGTTTAGTGTGACTGTTTGATACTCATTTTTCAAATTCTACTTCAAAAACTTATGATGCATTCCCCAGTGAAAGGAAGAATACTAAAAAAGAGAGTTCTTTGCCCATCACTACTGAACTTTTCCTATAATGTACAGATAGAGAGAGTTATTCTAGCATGAGCACTAATTGTTGGCAGAATAGATTTGGTAATAATCATTTTTGGTAGTACAACAGTACCTCGATATTTTCCCACAAGGAATAATATAGCAAGTCACAACATAGCCAACAGCAACAAGTTCTTGTACATGTGTTGAGTACCAAACAAATAATGAGTATTGGGATAAAATTTTCATGTCAGAATGTGTTGAGTACCAAATTTCATGAGTTTCAAAGCAGTTGAGTACCAAGGTACCACTGTAGAGCAATGAAAATCAACAGATGCTGATAAAAATCAAAACAAACTAGGGCAAATCTTTTAAATCCTCCCCAGTATATTGAAGCTACCAAAGGGCAGGTATTCTCTCAAAGTATACAGTTTGGAAACAACTGTGATCTACAAGTATCATGTTGACTTGATTTAGGTGTTCTTGCAACATATCCCCAAATAATCTATGAAAGTTTTATATCACTGTAGCCACTTCTGATTATGCATATGTCATATGTCATGCTTAATGAGCAAAGCTACTTATATATTGCAAAAGTTTTCTATTTTGATTAAGATCTAGATCTAGGCTGCATTCTTATATAGCAGAAAGAAGCTGGTGGCAACATCTAGAATTCCAGCATAGTAAGAACTGCCAGCTGATTTATTTTAAAAAAATCAACCTAGGCACTTATATCTCCAAAAGGATGGGATCAGTTTTGGCACTGACAGAGAATATATATCCTAAAATGGAGTCTAACAATCATTTGTTCAGGTTTTGTTCTCTCTCAGGAAGTTTTAGAATAATCTACAAATAATTATTTTCTATCAGAAAAACTCACACCTACATATTCTTTTTACTTAATAATTGTTACATTTACTACTAAATATAATTACTGATAACGGATTTTGGCTTTCTGTCCCCATTCCCTCCAGTAGACAATATGGTCATCATGTTGGCTTTTGTAAACAAATAAGTATTCATTATTCAAAAAATTAGATTTTAGCCAATGGGACACTTTTAGAAAATAAGAAAGCTGAAAAACTCCCAAATGATAAATTGTGATCAAAGTGAATCCACAGAAAGTAACTTCTTGACTTGTATGTGAACTCTGCGAGGAATGTCTGGTCTAGCAATTGCTATGTGGATCATAAATTACTGTGCAAGTTGAAGTCTACATTAAAGATGCATTTAGGACTTCTTGTGCCATCGCACCAAAGGAAGCAGTGAATACACGTCTAGATCTGAATCTCACCTTCCCAAGAGAGTTGTACACTTACCTGGAACTCGTTGACGTACTGGGCCATCACAAATTCATGCCTTTCAGTTGCCAAGGGTTCCATTAGTAAATCAGGCAATTTTTTATGAACTTGTTTCCTCGTCTGAAGTGCCGTCCCACTTAGGTGACAGTCAAAACCTATATTACCAGGTAGCTGAAATCTTTGGTCCTGGGGGCCAAAAGGACCCATCACTTCATCTGGCCACACAGTTTTTGGACCTAAGAAAAATTAAGTTTGTGTCACGGTAAAGCACCCACATACAGAATTTGTTTTCAGCAGTAAAGGATGTTGCTTTCTGAAAGTTGCTGCTTAAAAGCAGAAGTGTAAGTATATACTTCAATAGAAATTGAAAAAGTATGACCATTGATCTCAGTGGAAGTTAGTAAATCTTGAAGTTAGGCTAAAAGTACCAAAATACACAGATTGCTTTATATATATATATATATATATATATATATATATATATATATATATATTACATAGATTTTCATAAAGGTATGTAGGTCTTGGTGTATTCGGTCTTGTCCCGTGTAAGATTGAGAATACCTTGGCAACGTTTCGACGAAATCTCATCCGTCATCTTCAGGCTGGTGTCTTCAGCCTCGTTCTTCTGGGAGAAGTGCGTGATCGTGGCTGTTCTTCCCTTTTAAACTCCAGAGTTGGCCCAGAATGTCACATCACAGCCTTCCACCCAGGATACCACATCACAGAACTCAGGAGATTACAACACAAAACATCATGAGGTTGCAACACAGACAACGACCCAGGAGACTACAGCACCACACCCAGGATGTCACAACAATAGAACCCAGAAGGTCATCACACAGCCCATGACCCAGGTCGTTACAACACAAAAGGCTGAGAGACACACAGCCAGCACCTCAGCCACACAGGGTCTCAGGAAAAAGCCATCCAATCTGCATACATCAACTCCATCAACCAATCAGGAAGTAACAACACAGCCAACTCTGGAGTTTAAAAGGGAAGAACAGCCACGATCACGCACTTCTCCCAGAAGAACGAGGCTGAAGACACCAGCCTGAAGATGACGGATGAGATTTCAAACGTTGCAAGGTATTCTCAACCTTACACGGGACAAGACCCAAATACACCAAGACACACACACACACACACACACACACACACACACACACACACACACATATATATGATGCCAGTTTGGTGTAGCAATTAAGGCATCAGGCTAGAAACCAACAGAACATGAATTTGAGTCTTGCCTTGGGCACAAAACCACCTGGATGACCTTGGGCCAGTCACTTTCTCTCAGTCTTAGGAAGGAGGCAACGGCAAACCACATCTAAAAGAAAACCTTGCTGAGAAAACTGCAGGGATTTGTGAAGATGGGTTTCTGAGAATCAGACATGAGAGAATGAAGGAAAAACATTTTCTAGAAAGAGATGGTTTTAATGATCATTAACGTGAGAAAATTGGAATTTTCCTTACATATGTCAGGAGGTGCAGCAGCAACAGAAGGCTCATCTGAGCCAGAGGATCCTGCTGTGGAAAAAGTCTTGGGAGTTATAACCCTTCTAACCAAAGAATAAAATCCTGGCAGGTATGTCACCAGTCTAGCTCTGTTACAAAGTACCTAAAGGGGACACAAAGAAAATTGAAGGCAGCACAGGTTGTGTATGAAACCTATGACTTAGCACATATAGTATTGTTCCACAACAGCTGGTGCAGGCATGGAACATGTTACAATGAGGCCGTGATTGAATTGGCTCCCAGTTGATTAGAGAGGCAATGGAAGAAATTTCCTCCTGGCTACTCCACTGAAGTAACACATGAGTCCACCACATCTGTAGTACTCTAGGTGAGGGAGATCATTACACATATGATGGAAATGAACGCAATGACGTAACTTTTCAGATTTAACAAAACTTTGGGAAGAAGGGACATCTCCTCTCTCCAAAGTATCTGTTACAACTAGGATTCATCATCCTTGAATTTTGCTTGTTAGTTTCTTGTATTAGCAATTAAAGAAAATACTTGAAATGTATTAATCAACATTTTAGATGCCGGAGTTTTACACAAGTAAATTTGGTCATTATGGTTGCCAAGTGAAACAGTGATGGTCCTTATGTTACTTCAGCTTTCCTTTGCTTTACAGAGCTGTTCAAGTCATAAAAGTGAGGACTGATGGCAAAGTTATTTTTCAGTGTTTTTAACGCACTTTACTATACTGGCATGCCAATTCTTTCTCTGGCAAAGCTATTAACCCTGGAGCATCTAAACTGACATTTATAAGTTGATTATAGTGTTCCACTATTCTTTATACTGGCAGAAAGTTTAACCCAGCCTCCTGCATACCTTGATCAAACATATACCTAAATTCAAAAGTCTGGTAAGAACAAGGCCAGAAAATTATTAGGACACAAACTAATGGAAACACATCTTGTTTTTCTTCTTTAATCTGAACATGGCCTGAATCAATAAGATTCAGGGGACTGGTACCACCTCAGTGTAGTTTACCGTAATGACAAATATTGATCATTTGGCTGACAATCAACTAAAGTTCTGATCTTACTATTTCCACCTTATTATTCCTATTGATACATTTGTCAGTGGAACTTTAGTCAAGTTTTATTTTTTAATTAAAACATGTGGGTGGAAGATTACAACACAAGCTATGCTTTTGAATGCCACATAAAATGATATAGGGTTTTTAAAAATAAAGGGTGAAAGAAAGCTGTGGTAAAACAAGCTTATTTTTTCCCATCATCAAATGTGGGCTGCTATATTAATATAGAGGATGGCAATTATTTGTAGATGCATCATGAAGGAAAACAGTATTTACAATTTTATCCATTGCTTTCTGATTATACTTGAGACATCTGAATCAAAAACAATGTGCAACATTTTTATAATAGGGTTAAAAATATACTAATTCCAATCCTATAAATAACTTTGTATTGTGTCTTTATTTCACAACAGTTTTTAAAAAATCCTTACATACAGGTATACCTATCTGATATAATAAAAAATAGTAATACTACTTACAGTTGCCATTTCCATGCTTTTGTTTAAAGAAACTCTGAAACAGAGACATACAGAAGAGTGGGCCTGAAATGCAATTTAATAATCATGGGAGAGTATTATATATTAAAAATAAGTTATTCCATTGAAAGATGATTAAATCTGAACAGCCTTCATCAGCATGAGGTTCAGTTTACCATTATAATAGAGAAGCAGGCACATTAAGATCTTATTTGGATCCAAAAGGACAGGATACAACTCCTAGTTGTACATTATTCCCTTGAACATCTTACAAATAGGATCATGGTTGTTTTATTCTTTTCAACATTAGCACATGTACTATTCTGAGAACAGGTTTCATGCTTTATACTGTATGGTCAAATGATATATTTTAAGTGGCAATTTGTGAGTGATGATGTACATAATTACTGAGAAAGAGGTCAAGTGAGGTTCCTTTATAGCTTCTATCATCTTTTCAAATTTTTGTTTATTAATAAAATGTATATAGCCATCCATCTCACAGGAAGTGATTAATCTTTTCTGTATTTATCCTTTTCTCCTCTTACTATGCCTTTCCCAATCTGAGTCTTCCACATATACCCAAGAAGAGTTCCAATCAATCACCAGGTTGAAGAAGGGACTCTCAAGAGAAAGTTAGCATTAAACAGACTAAATGGTCCAAAATGCTTTAATAAGCAGGCATATACAATGGAATGAAGGCTATTGCTGAGCACATTGGGTTGTATCCCAAAAATTGTAAGCTGCCCTGAGTCTTCGGAGAAGGGCGGCATATAAATGTAATTAAAAAAATACTTAAATTGCCCAGAGTCATTTGGTGGAGAGATGGACAGCACACACATTTAATAAATAAAATATTTAGAAGCAGAGAAGCCTCAACAGTTCCTTTTAACAATTTGTTGCATTCACAATCAGGTATGTGTGTGTTTTAGCACAGCATGCCAAGAGCTAGCTCTCTGGAGAAAGCTCTAAGTTGGGAAAGATGGAAGGAAAAAGAAGAGGATGATTAGCAGTAAGATGGATGGTCTTCATTACAGTGGCAATGAGTTGGAAGGGCTGAAGGACCAGGTCAGAGGTCTATGGATTTTCTCAATCATCCAGGTCACGGTTGTCCCAAAGGTGCTTTTTCCAAAACTGAAGCTTAATTCTGAGTGGTGGAGTCCCCCAAAGAAGCTTCTTCTTCTTCTTTAATTCATATTTATATGCCGCCCTTCTCCAGAGACTCAGGGCAGCTTACAATTTTTGGAGCGCAACCCAATGCACTCAGCAATAGCCTTCCTTCCATTGTATATGCCTGCTTATTACTAAGCGGCATTTTTACAAAGTCAGCTTATTGCCCCCAACAATCTTGGGTCCTCACTTTACCTACCCAGAGAGGATGGAAGGCTGAGTCAACTTTGAGCCTGGTGGGATTCGAGCCTGCACTAATTGCAGGCAGCTGGAGCTAAGTGCTAGGTGTTTAACAGCCTGCACCACCAAGGCTCTCCTTGGATGAGAAGCAAAACGTTTTCAAAAGGAAAAAAAATCCTTTTCCAAGAGGCAGTTGGACTTTTGGAAAGAAGACAAAGAAAACCCAGTCACCTTTTGGAAAAGGCACCGCTGGGACAACCAGGTTGGAGACAAAAGTTACCTAGAAACTTTTGTGTAATTGTTAAAAGCTGACACCAACTTGAGGCCACATCATCAGCCCATCAACGTGCACCTGCATTTAGTGTGGGGGGGTGCCATCTCCATTAAATCCCAATTCCCCAAAAGGGCTTTTCTGTAGCAAAGCCGGTCTTTCCTTGGCACCTTTGTGAAAGGCAGACCTTTGTGTAAAGGAGACCTAACGCAGACGTGAGCCCACCTAAACGCAGCGCCGAGCCATACTCGGGGACAGAATAAGACTTCCATCGGCTACTAGGGATTGTAAACAGGCGGCTCCTCTTGGAGACTAAAACTCCCGCGAAGTCCCAAAGGTCCCATGGCCGAGGAGGAGGAGGAGGAGGATGCGCTTGCGCAGAGTTCCGCGTTCCATCCTCCCGCACAACTCTGTGACGCGGCTGTCCTCCTTTATCGCCTAGAAACGGGAGCGTCCAACCTTTGTAAGACCCGCGGACTTCAACTCCCAGAATTCCCCCAGCCAAGTCCGCGGAAGTCCACAAGTATTTAGAAGCAGATAAATGTGAACGTCCAACTCCCCAGGCTGGGGGATTCTGGGAGTTGAAGTCCACGGGTCTTACAGCTAGCAAGATTGGACACTTCTGGTCTAGAGCTCCTCGACCTGCGACCTTTCCGGCCTGCAGGGCGGTAACTCCCATAATCCCCAGCCCCCGAGTATCTCCCTGTAGCCATCTCCGAGGCGAGGCTCTTCCAGGCTGGCTGGCACTTCCGCAGAGAAGTGCGGGGCTGCCCACGGAGCTGCCTCGGATCTCTTAACTCTTCTTAGGCGAGGCACTCCCTAAACCTCCGGCAATCCCACACTCCAACAGTGATTCCCCACCCAGAAGTTACACCGGTCAAGGCAAGGCACCGGGAAGCTTCGGTCGCTTGGCAAGACGGTTCGTCTGAATCGGGGGCCCCAATTTATAGAGTAAGAGCAGCTAATTTGAGAATTCCGGGTGGGACCGAGGTTGGGACCACAAGTGGCTAGTCCCTAGTGAGAAACAGCAGAGTTTCTCAGGGCGGCGATAGTTTATAAAGAGAGGCATTTCTCAGCCTGGCAAGACAAGCCGGGCCACCGGAGGAGCAGTGGGGCTGAAGGAGTCGAGAAGAGAAAAGGAGCCAGTTTGGAGGGAAAGGAAGCGTCCGGGGAAAAGAAGAAAAGCACCCGGTTTCCTTACCACCACCTTTCCGGCATCTGTCGTCCCCTGCAAAATGGAAGCCCAGGTAATCCAGTCGATTACCCCGCTCATCGATCGAGAGGAAGAGGAGAATAATGCCGCTGTTGTACGGCGGATTGGGAGCAGGCGGAACGAGGCAGCGGCCTTGCGTTGGTTGGGCGAGAAAGAATGACGAACCCAGAGGAGGGAAAATGAATCGCGCTGCGCTTTGTCGATAGGAGACGACAGATCACCGCTGAATGGATTACCTCACGTTTCTTTCTTTCTCTCCTCCTCCTCCTTCAGGAACGAATTGGCGTTTTAAGCCTGCAGGATTTCTTCTCGTGTTCAGGGTGTAGCTTTGCGGGATGTACAGGTGAAACTCAAAAAATTAGAATATCGTGCAAAAGTTCATTTATTTCAGTAATGCAGCTTAAAAGGTGAAACTAATATATGAGATAGACTCATTACATGCAAAGCAAGATAGTTCAAGCCATGATTTGCCGTAAGTGTGGTGATTATGGCTTACAGCTCATGAAAACCCCAAATCCACAATCTCAGAAAATTAGAATATTATATGCAATCAATTAAAACAAGAATTGCACCTAGACCAATATTGGATCTCTGAAAAGTATATGCATGCATATGTACTCAGTACTTGGTTTGGGCCCCTTTTGCAGCAATTACTGCCTCAGTGCGGCATGGCATGGAAGCTATCAGCCTGTGGCACTGCTGAGGTGTTATGGAAGACCAGGATGCTTCAATAGCGGCCTTCAGCTCTTCTGCATTGTTCGGTCTCATGTCTCATCTTTCTCTTGGCAATGCCCCATAGATTCTCTATGGGGTTCAGGTCAGGTGAGTTTGCTGGCCAATCAAGCACAGTAATCCCATGGTCATTGAACCAGGTTTTGGTGCCAAGTCCTGCTGGAAAATGAAGTCAGCATCCCCATAAAGCTCGTCTGTGGAAGGAAGCATGAAGTGCTCCAAAATCTCTTGGTAGACGGCTGCATTGACCCTGGACTTAATGAAGCACAGTGGACCAACACCAGCAGATGACATGGCTCCCCAAATCAATACAGACTGGAAACTTCACACTGGACTTCAAGCATCTTGCAGTATGTGCTTCTCCATTCTTCCTCCATACTCTGGGTCCTTGGTTTCCAAATGAGATGCAAGAGTTGCTCTCATCAGAAAAGAGGACTTTGGACCACTGAGCAACAGACCAGGTCTGTTTTTCTTTAGCCCAGGTAAGACGCTTCTGATGTTGTTTGTTGTTCAGGAGCAGCTTGACAAGAGGAATACGACATTTGAAGCCCATGTCCAGGATCCGTCTGTGTGTGGTGGCTCTTGATGCACTGACTCCAGCCTCAGTCCACTCCTTGTGAAAGTCCCCAACACTTTTGAATGGCCTTTTCCTGACAATCCTCTCCAGGCTGTGGTCATCCCTGTTGCTTGTGCACCTTTTCTTCCACACTTTTCCCTTCCACATAACTTTCTATTAATGTGCTTTGATACAGCACTTTGGGAACATCCAACTTCTTTTGCAATTACCGTTGAGGCTTTCCTCCTTATGGAGGGTGTCAATGATGGTTTTCTGCACAACTGTCAGGTCAGCAGTCTTCCCATGATTGTGATTCCTACTGAACCAGACTGAGAGACCATTTAAAGGCTCAGGAACCCTTTGCAGGTGTTATGGCTTAATTAGCTGATTAGAGTGGGACACTTTGAGCCTAGAATATTGAACCTTTTCACAATATTCTAATTTTCTGAGATTGTGGATTTGGGGTTTTCATGAGCTGTAAGCCATAATCATCACAATTGACAAATCACGGCTTGACTATCTTGCTTTGCATTTTCCCTCATATAACTTTCTATTAATGTGCTTTGATACAGCACTTTGGGAACATCCAACTTGCAATTACCGTGAATGGAGGGTGTCAATGATGACACTGTCAGGTCAGCAGTGATTGTGATTCCTACTGAACCAGACTGAGAGACCATTTAAAGGCTCAGGAACCCTTTGCAGGTGTTATGGCTTAATTAGCTGATTAGAGTGGGACACTTTGAGCCTAGAATATTGAACCTTTTCACAATATTCTAATTTTCTGAGATTGTGGATTTGGGGTTTTCATGAGCTGTAAGCCATAATCATCACAATTATGACAAATCACGGCTTGAACTATCTTGCTTTGCATGTAATGAGTCTATCTCATATATTAGTTTCACCTTTGAAGTTGCATTACTGAAACAAATGAACTTTTGAATGATATTCTAATTTTTCAAGTTTCACCTGTAGGTGGGCAGAAGCACTCTTTGACAAGGAAAGACAATGCTAAAACAAGGCTTCTGTATTTACAATAACGTTATCCCATCCAGTGAGGAATTGTGGTTAAGGTAATTGGACGTGGGAGAGCAGAGTCTAATTCTCTTAAGCAAAGAAATCAGCTGGGTGACTTCGAGACGGTCATTCTCTCTCAAGCTACACTGGGAAGTAAAAAAAATGGGGAGGGGAGCATGCAGCTGATAATGTGATTATGATGATAATTAATAATGTCAATAAGAGATTAAAAAAGTCTGGATAGTGGATGTGGCAGTGCCTGGAGACAGCAGAATAGAAGAGAAAGAACTAGAGAAGATAACAAAATACAAAGACCCACAAATAGAACAACTATGGCAAAGGCAAGCAAGGGTAATACCAATAGTAATAGGTGCCTTGGCTGCAACTGGAGCATCAGTTGAACACTGTAGGCATTGACAAATTTGCCATCAGTTGCAGAAGGCAGCTTTACTTGGAGCAACTTCCATCCTGCAGCGATATCTGTAACACCATGAAAAATCCAAATTTGCCTATCCCAGGTCTTTGGTAAGGACTAGATAGGTAGACAAAAATGCCAAACCCAATCTGAATATCTGGCTGACTTTGCAATGAAAAGTAGTAGTAGTAGTAGTAAATAATAGTAATAGTAGTAATAAATAATAGTAATAGTAATAATAAGCCTGGAAACAGAAGAATAGAAGAGAAAGAATTGAAGAAGATAACAAAATACAAAGACCTACAAATAGAAGTAGAACAACTGTTGCAAAAAAAAGCAAAAATAGTACCAATAGTAATAGGAGCCTTGGGTGTGTTGGAAGAAATATCCTTCTGGGTTCAGTTCCAGGTGGGAAGAAAGACACTGGATTCATGAAGGTTTATTGACAAACTGGATCACATGACTTGGAAATCCTGGGGGAAAAGGGCTGAGAGTCCCTGGGTTCTATGCCCTCTCTAAGCTTTGAACTTCCTGGGGCACAGGAAGAGTATCCTGATTGGTTGGTGTCAGGGGTCATATCTAGCTTTGTAGGTTGTCTGCATGCTAAGTTTGGTTGAATCCTGCTGGCTGATGCT
Organism: Naja naja; assembly: GCA_009733165.1. NCBI lineage: Eukaryota > Metazoa > Chordata > Lepidosauria > Squamata > Elapidae > Naja > Naja naja. Next base: position 221,742,907 of record CM019148.1, on the reverse strand, counting down.
GGGAACTGGGCTTGGCTAGTCTAGTGAAGAGAAGGACCAGGGACTAGATGACCTATAAGGTCCCTTCCAACTCTGATGATCTGTTATCTGTGATGCAATTTTCCCAGGTGCCATGGGTGAGATACATAATCCTATCATGTCCTGAGGGCTATGTCTTAATCCCATCACTCGGGAGCTGAAAGGGGGCAGGGAGCTGCAGGGAGCTGGTTTGTCTTTAAAAACACGTTTCTTCTTTTCTCATCCAGGGAAGTATATTAATCTGCTGTTTAAATATTTCCTAAAATATTTCATTCTTCTAAGGAGAGGGCTGGTTGCTAACTTTATACAGGGGCAGTCCCAGAACAACCGGAGCACCAGTTGAACACCATTGGCATTGACAAAGTTGCCACCAGTCAATTGCAGAAGGCAGATTTGCTCAGAACAGCTTCCATCCTGCAACGATATCTAACACCATCAAACATCCAGATTTGCCTATCCCAGGTCCCTGGTAAGGACTCAATAGGTAGACAAAAATGCCTAACTCAGTCTGAACATCTGGTTGACTGTGTGATTAATCATCATCATCATCATCATCCCCAGTGAGGTATTCACTTGGTTGTGGGGCTTTGTTTGCTGTGAGGAAGATGGGAGCTATGCCAGAGGTTTAGCCATATTGGACAGGTCTCTTAAGAGGAGCCAGACAAAGAGTGTCTCTCCCATAAACAGTGTGGTATGATGTCATTTACAGAAACCCATACCTGATCGGTCATCAATGAGGAGCATTAGATGTTGAAGTTCATGGACATCTGATGACAAATAGACTACAGGGTTCACATCTGTTGGCTGAGCAACTGAGGCCAACAGCTACAGCACCATTGGAAGAAAGGGTGTTTACTTGCTGCAAATGTGAAAACAAAGATTGAAAACAAAGTTTTGCCAGAAGTAGCTCAGACTGTGGAGGCAAACTGGGGGAGTCCCCAATAGAGGAAGCCAGCATAGCTATTGAATTGTTTTCATTCCCAAACCAAGTACTCTCCTCTTACTTTCTCAGAAAGAACAAAGGCCTCTAACTAAAAAAGAATTCAAACAAAGAATAACTGGCCTCTGGAACAGCAAAACAAAAAAGTAACAGAATAAGCTGGTTCCAGAGAAACAGCTAGTACAAATATTAACAGGCTGGAAAATAAGATCAGCAACCTAACGGCAGATTAAGAAAATTAAAACATGAAAAAAGAAAAAAGCAGCTAAAGAACAAGAACATCAGGAAATATCTGATCAAAAAATATCACCTAGAAATGAGGAAGGTTAAGGAAGAATTGGAAACAATAAAGCAGCAAATAATACCGTGTTTCCCCGAAAATAAGACACTGTCTTATATTTTTTTGGCTCCCAAAAACACACTAGGTCTTATTTTCGGGGTAGGTCTTATATATTTATGGTGCCAAATAGTGGGTGTGAGTGTGTAGGGGGGGTGTTTCACGGGTGCACAGTTGCTCCCTGAAAAGTCTTCCTGGAACTGGAGATTTACACTAGGTCTTATTTTCGGGGTAGGTCTTATATTAGGGCAGGTTTAGAAAATAGTGCTAGGTCTTACTTTTGGGGTAGGTCTTATTTTCGGGGAAACACGGTAGCTATAGTCAAGAAGATCAGCAGATATGAAGTTCAAATTTCATATTTTAAGTACAATGTCCAATTTCAGCCCAATCAGAATCATATGAGCCACGGTGGCACAGTGGTTAGAGTACACTTCTGCAGGCTATTTCTGCTGCCTGCCGGCTGCCTGCAATTTGGCAATTCAGATCTCACCAGGCTCAAGGTTGACTCAGTCTTCTTCCAAGGTGGGTAAAATGAGGACCCAGATTGTTGGGAGAAATATGCTAACCCTGTAAACTGCTGTAAAGCACTGTGAAGCGATATATAAGTCTAACTGCTACTGCTATTGCTATTTCTACCAAGCCACCAATGAGGAGGCTATACAGATTGAAATACAGAGATTGAGCTGTATTTTTTTTTGTATACTGACATGGCCTAATAGCTAATCAATAAATTAATTATGGTTGGTCTCACAGTCAGGCAACCATAATGAAAAGTTCAAGTGGAAAGAACTTGTTTTCAACTAATTGAATCTTTCAATATCAGGTAGATTTTTCCAGATGTTAACCAATCTTCAATTTCCCTTGTAGTATGTTAAGCTGCTTGGAAATGAGTGGGTGATATAATTCTCATCCTCCTCATCTCAAACTGCAATCTTAAATGGGTGTATATAGAATCAGTTTCAGTTGTATGCAAGAAGGATCTGCCATTAAGGAAACATGATAATACTGTATCTTAAGTCAAAATCAAGTAAACCATTTTGCAACTTGAATGTTGTATGAACCAAATCATTCTGATTTGTAAATAATAATTTATGGTTACTCTAATGGAGTCCATATAACCAGCCACTGTAGTTAATTTGATAAACTACAGTTCAATGAAATAGAGGTTAGTTCTGTTGGGTTAACCCAGCACTCTGTGAATTAATCTGTGATTCATACTTTCATGTGGTAACTACATTATGATTTCTAGGATGTAGCTAGTGAGCACCCTCAGGGTTTAATTCTAGGACTGGTGCTTTTTAAGCATGTTTATAAATGATTTGGAATAGGGTGTACTAGTGGAATAGCCATGTTTGCTGACAACACAAAATTGTTCAGAGTGATAAAAACAACAGGAGACTGAAAAACTCCAAATGGAATGGGTGTCAAAATGACAGATGTGTTTCAAGTTTAAAGTGATGTACATTGCTGCCCAAAATCTTAACTACCCATACAAACTAATGGAATCAGAGCTAGCAGCAAGCAATAAAGAAAAAGATTTTGTAATAAAGAGAAACAGTTCTGCATGGTGTGAATAAAGTAGTCAAGGAGAAACTGTTTTCCCCTCCACAAACTATTAGAACCAAAAGTCACTCCATGAAATCGAAACCCCAAAGAAGCAAGACAGACAAAATGATTTTTTAAAATACAACATATAATTCAATATTGGAATTTGCTACCACAAGAAGTGATGCTGCCTGCTGGCTTAAAAAAAAACCCAGGTGGACCAATTCATGGAAGTAATGGCTGTTAGCCTTGATGGTGGTGTGACTGCCTCTGAAGGCTGCTGGGAGCCTCCTTATGCCATTGAGATAACAGACTGGGGATCCAATCCAACAGGGCACTGATTATGTTTTAATAAGCAATTAAGAGTATCAAGTCGGTTATACTTCTGAGCTTTTCCCCATAACATTCTAGTGTCTGTCTTTGTTATTTCATTTTATGCAGGTTGTACCAGATAGACTGGAGATGGAAAGGAAAATTCTATAGCAGACTTAGGAGCCACCAGAAGCAGTAGCTTAGACACAATTGTTATTTATTGGAAAGCATCTAGGAGATTTATGTAATGTGTACATGGAGCCAAAGAACCATTTAGGCTAGGCAGGCAGGTGAAAGTTAATATGTTCTGCATATTATTTAACTGAGGCAGTATTTAATGTGTACCTTTCCTTCAATTCTAAACCTGTTTTTCCAGAAGTCTCAAATTTGAGTGAACTATTTGAACATCCTTTGACTACTGTATCCAAACATAATACTGTACTGCTGTAACTCCCATTTCCACTAGATGGCAACAATAGCTTGCTTATATTCTAAACTCCCCATACAAAATAAATAAACACCTAAAGAAACTTCACTGGAAAAAAAAACTAATGATGGGAAAATAATAGGGTGTTCAATGGATCATTTTCTGTTGCTGAGATGCATTGTAATTGTTGCTACCTTTATTAGTGTTTTGCCTCCGTAGACCCCCGTTTTCAAAGGTGCAAAGAATAAAAAAAAGGAGCAAATTCTCATCCAGGCAAAATGTTGCTTCAGCTTTAATTAGATGTAATTGTAGATGTGGAGCTGTTGTTATTCCACATTTCTTTCTCCCGGCTCTGTTTCACGTTTGGTTAACCCTTGTGATGGTGTGTCAACCTGCTGGGCTTGATGGAGCACATTCTTTGCTGTATTAGGGAACGGAGGTAGGAACAAGCCCAGCATGATGGCTCCATGCAGTGGGAGGAATTCATCCAAGTGTTTTAGGAAAGAAGCAGCAAACTGAGGCTGAGAACAGGCTGAACACCTTTGAAAGGTGGGTTTTAAGGAGAATCTCCGGAAGCCCTTGGAGTTGCAAAAGATAAAACCTTGTCACTCCATAAAGGACGTCAAGCAAAGAAAATTGAAATATTGGGATACGTTCAGGGTAGATCTCCTTACAAGGGACCATGCTAGAAAGGAAAGGAAAAGTGGACGGAGTTGAAAAGAGGCACTCGGAATAGCTATAGAGACAACTGCACTAAATAATGAATGTGGAAGGAGCAGAAATGGTGGAGACTCATGATTGTAAGTCTCCAGGAAAGAGAAGATACTTGGATTGGTCTGGCCATTATTCTGTGACACTTAAAAAAATAATTTGAATTCATTTTACTTATATCCTATCCTGCCTTTCTGCCTTTACAAACAACAACCACAACAACCCCTAACAGTGTAAACCTCCCCCCCCCACATGCTTAACATTTTGTAACCTTTAATTTTACCGTTAAACTGATACAAGGCTTGGCTGAAGACAAAAAAAAAATTTTCCTGAAAGGGAAAAGAATGGGAGAGGTTGAAGGGAATCTCGAAGTGCATTTAGGAATCACTTGAAAGCCAGTGTGATCTAATGGATAAGTGATTGGACCAAGTCCAGGATGACTTGGGTCATGGAAGCTCACTAAATGTCTTTGGCTAGATTTCAGCCTAATTTGTCCCACAGGATCATTGTTTTGGAATAACATAAGGGGGCAGTCCCATTAAGTTCCAAACTGCATTCATTAGATGTCTGGGGCAGACAAATTTTATTATTCTACTTACTATCTCTATGGAGATTTATACCAGTAATGAGTCTAGAAAGGAATCTGTGTCCATGGCAGAGGAATTTACTTAGAGCTCCTACACCTTCATATCACCAATTCATCCAAACAGAATTTCTGCTGGAAACAGGGTGAGAGAGTAACGAGAACAGGCCCACAGTTGCCACAAACTGGCCTGAGTGTAAGCATGCAATTCCAATAGTAATAGTCATTGTAGTAGTAGTGGTAGTAGTAGTAGTAACAACAACACTTTATTGACATTGTATGAATATACTTTATACACATAAAAACAAGATTCACATAACACCCAGAGACCAGATCCTACACGCACACACACATGACAATCCCCAAACACACCCTACCTCCCAAAGTTCCCCATTCCCTAAAACACACACAAGCATCCACACAACAGATCAAGTAATGCTGTCTAACAGCTCACTGATGGTGGTCCTAAAGTTCATTGTTAAGTGCAGTTATAGCTCTGGGATAAAAACTGTTCAGAAAACATGTGGTCCAAGTTTTAATTGTTCTGTATCTTCTGCCAGAAGGCAACAGTTCACAAAAATTGTGAGGAGGATGGGAAGAGTCTCTGAGAATGTTGTGCGACTTCCTCAAACAGCGAGATGCTGTTTGTCCAGGGCTGGTAGCTGGAGCCCGATGATATTCTGGGCAGTTTTAATGATCGCCTGTAGAGGTTTTTGTCCGCTACAGAGCTGATCCCATACCATGTAAGAATGCCATATGTCAGGAAACTCTTAATGATGCTGTGGTAGTAGGACAGAAGTAAATGCTGAGATAGATTTATCTTCCTGAGCATATTCAGGGAGTACAGCCTCTTCTGTGCCTTCTTCACAAGCATGTTAGCATTCATAGTCCATGAGAGGTCCCCCAAAATATAAGTGCCCAGAAATTTAAAATTACCAACCCTCTCCACCTGTTCACCAATATGTACAATGGTAAATGTACATAAATAAGATAGAAGCCTGAGGTAGTTTAATGTTAGTCTCAGGATGAAGAAAACACAAGACGATACCCTGTCTATACAGTATGCAAATGCGACAACACACACTTAAAGCAGAGAGATTATTAGAAGGATTATTGCATTCATCCCAGTTGTGTGTTAGATTTATATCCCTTCCTTCCTTCTGGAGCTCAGAGTGACTTAATGAGACTTAATAAAACTGCCTCTTATTTTATCCCAAAGGAACAATTCTGATAGGTAAGTGGTTATGTCCCAGACCAGGGGTATCAAACTCTTAGCCCGCAAGCTGGATGCGTCATGTGCTGGCCCCAACCCCGCCTGGTTTAGCGAAGGGGAAAAAAGTCCTAATACGTCACGTGACACCACTGGGACGACGCGAGTTTGACACCCTGTCCTAGACCCTTAGGTAGATTGTTAGGCTAGGCTTGAAAAACCATATTCCCAGTCATCATGAGTCCTTGATTAGGCTGCCATCCTATGCAAAGTAAATCTGAATTTTCCTATTCTGACCCCATATCTGCTTTTGCTGAAGATCATTTCAGGAGTTGGTGCCATGTATGTCCATCTTCTGAACACATTCATTAACATCCGATCTAAAAGATGTTGAGACTCTAGAAAAAGTACAGAGAAGAGCAACCAGGATGATTAGGGGACTGGAGGCTAAAACATACAATGAACAGTCGCAGGAACTGGGCTTGGCTAGTCTAGTAAAGAGAAGGACCAGGGGAGACATGGTAGGGGTCTTCCAATATTTGAGGGGCTGCCACAGGGAGGAAGGGATCAAGCTATTTTCTAAAGCACCTGTAGGCCACACAAGGAATAATGGATGGAAACTGAACAAGGAGAGATTTAACCTGGAAATAAGGAGAAACTTTCTGACAGAACAATCAACCAATGGAACAGAAGTTGCCCTCGGAAGTTGTGGGAGTGCTATCACTTGAGACTTTCAAGAAGAGATTGGACTCCCATCTGTCAGAAATGGTGTAGAGTCTCCTGCTTGAGCAGGGGGTTGGACTAGATGACCTACAAGGTCCCTTCCAACTCTGGTTATCTGTTATCAATAGAGACAGCAGCATAGGCGTTTGAAACTGGTGAGTTTAACGGTGATGGCTAAGGACTCAACAATGACTTGTATTTTTTAAATAGAAAGTAGGAACTGCACCATTTGCTTCTAAGTTTCACCTGTGAGTCAAACTCAAGTTTTGGCAAACAAATTAGTATTTTTTAAGTCTTCCAACCAGCTGCTGTTGAAAGATTAGGGCATGCTTGTTTGCTTTCATTGACAACAATTTGGATGAGAAAAGCCCACCCCCTCCCCATTTTGTTAAAGATTTCAAACAATCTAGTAAATGGTCCAAACTCTTAACTCCTATTAATTTGCATGGAAAACATTTAAAGCTGGGCATAATTGCAATGAGGCTTAACATAGTAAACTTTAAGTGGATTGCACCTTCAGGGATTCAGGGCTATTGCTGAGCACACTGGGTTGTATCCCAAAATTGTAAGTCACCTGAGTCTTCGGAGAAGGGCGGCATATAAATGTAATTAAAAATAAAAAAAAAATAAATAAATTTTCTTTCCTCAATTTACTCAGTTCTTCAACATATTAGTGGAAGGGTTGGCTCAGGGAGGAGGCATCACTTCCTAGACTGACCTCTGCAGTTGCAGAAGGTTTCTACCTCAAGTTCAAAAATCAGAGGGGACGCTAGGATGCAGCCCTACCTGGCATGCTTCCCATTGTCATCAGTAAACAGCAAATTTTCGCATTCATTTCCCAGAACATAACTCAGTTTGGATCCAAGGAACAACTGAATTTAAAACACTAATCCTCATTGTAAACAATTATTGCCAAAAGAATATTCCATTTTGAAGGGGGGAAATGGTACAAACCTAATGGTTGAAGTCTATATTCCGTGCCTAAGTATGGGAATTGGAGACACTAAAAATGTGTCTTCTTTTTTGAAGAGTGCTCTGTAAACCAGGGATGTTATTGGAGTCAAGATGAAAGTTAAATTGCTTTTAATTTGAACCTATAGACAATCCTGGCTTAACAACTGCCCTGCTTAGCAATTGTTTGAAGTTACAATGGCACTGAAAAAGTCCCTTTACAGCTGGTCCTCACACTTATGACTCTTGTGACATCCCCATGATCATATGATGAGATTCAGGTGCTTTGCAACCAACTGTTGCTTCATAGGTGGCTTCTGACAAACTGACCCAATGGAGAAGCCAGCAGTAAAATTGCAAGTTGCGGTCATCTGATGTCTCACTTAACAACAGAAGCAAAAGTGGGATCATAAGCCTGCTGCAGCCATGTGACATATTGCTTGCTCACTGTCACTTTGTGGTGTTGCCTGTCCCAATTGTATATAGCTGTATATAATTCAATAGTTACTAATATTATTCCTCATGTATTTATGATTTTTCCCCTTGTGTTGTATTACAGAATTCAGTGTGGAGGCAAGTTTTGGTGGTGGCTTTTTGGAGGACCACTTTAATACATCTCTGTATTTAACTTTAATCTCTGTATTACTTTAATACATCTCTGTATTAAAGTTTGTAACAAGTGAATGGATCTGTTCTCTAAATGGTCTTAAAATAATGAAGCTAAATTATGTTGCTTGAGTAATAGGGGATAGAGATCGATTGTAGAGTGTCTGTTTTGCATTTCGCTCTCCGTCCTCTGATTTGATCTCTGACCCTTTGAGTTCACTTAAATAGAATATAAGTTATTAAGAGCATAGCAATAATGAGCTCCTGTTTTGTCAAATGCATAGCTTGGTTTCAGCTATTCACAGGTACTCCAATACATTGATTGAATTCCTAGTGACCACAAAGTTCCCTGTGAATTGCAGAGCAGAGAGTCACTTTCTGTATATCACAAATGATCTGTTTGTAACTGGATGTCCCATATAGGAAACTTAACAATACTACAAAAGTCTCATTTAAAAGCAAATGATATGCTGGACTATTGTAATCAAATCCCTCTGAAGAAAGTTTGTAAAGTGGCATTCTTTCTGGTAAAAAGGGAGAGAGTTTGTGTTGAAATGTTTCCAGAAACATGAAGGCAGATTAGTCAATGGGCACCTAGTTGCTGTAATTTTACTGCAGTTAATTTTTATGTTTAGGAAATGATAGGATAATGGCAAAAATCCTTTAATTATTTTCTTTTAGAACCAGCAATCTTCTGTCCAAAATATCCAGGATTCCAAGAAATTTGCTTACATACATGATTACATACATGATTAAATTGGCTGTCCAAATTGAATAAAGTCTGTGGGAAATTTCTTTTTGAATGCAATAAGGGAAGTGGGCAAATCTTTTTCAAATTTTCCCTGTTGAGCCTCAACTGCTGTGCCATTCTTGTGACTTCAATAGCTTTGAGACATGGATTTGCTCTCCAGGTAGGAGCTGCAGAAATCAGTGCATATGGCCAGAAAAGGATACCTTGAAATGGGCACATAGAGGTAAACTACATTACATATCATTCAAAAGAGACAATCAAAAAGCTAAAAGATCACAACATTTCCTGACCAGCAATCAATACCCAGATAAGTAGAGATTAACATCAAGCAGTAATCAATATCCAGGCAAGGAACTCTAATCTCAGTAAACTCAGCCTAATAAACACAGAACAAACCCCTTCTAGCACTGATGATGTTACCTAGTTAGGTAATGAAATGTCTGCAAGAGAACAGCCAAGTTCAGAGAGCACCGAGGACCCCATCTTGAAATTAGTTTGCCTGGTGCCTTCCTATTATCTGATGTCAAGCAACAATGATGGTGGAATTGTTAGTTTAAGATAACCTCTCTGTATTCACACATCAAGGCAGGGAATTGAAGAGAACAAAGAAGAAGACAGAGTGAAAGTTATGGTGTTACTAAATGAATATTTATTAATGAATGAAATGCTGGAGGTAATTTACCCTATGAAATTGGCTATTTGAAAAAAGCTTGTTAGAATACAGGTAGTCCTCAACTTAGGACCCCAAAAATTCTGTTGCTAAGAGACATTTGTTGACATTTTACAACCTTTCTTGCCACAGTTGTTAAATGAATCACTGCACTTGTTAAATTAGTAACATTGGTTCTTTAGTGAACCTGGATTCCCCATTGACTTTGCCTGTCAGAAAGTCACAAAAGGGGATCACATGACCCAGGGACACTGTAACCATCATAAGTATGAGTCAGTTGCCATGCATCTCAGTTTTGATCGCATGACCATGTGGATGCTGTAACAGTTGTAAAGTGTGAAAAATGGTTGTATAAGTCAATTTTCCAACGATGTTGTAACTTTGGTCACTAAACAAACTGTTGTAAGTTGAGGACTACCTGTGTAAGAGGTATATAATGTATGCATTATACATTAATGAGCAGCTGGCAACATAATTACCCTGGAGGTCAATTCCAATCAGCATGGCCACTGACAAGGGATTGTGAGAGTTGGGGCTCAGGTTGTGTAACCCTGTCTTTCATTTTAGCCCATGTAAGTATGAAGGGGAGGCCAATAGCAGTGGGTAAACTGTGGAACAATACTCATAAGATCTGGGGATAAACTTGGGGCAATTCCAGATGGTAGCTTTTGCTGTTTATCTCCCCTGTCGCTCCTGGTTGTTTCTAAAGTCAACTTCAGAAATGCCAGTCTTGTTGTGGTGGTCCGCCAGCAGCCTGTGGAGACAGCAGCAGAATCGGACAGTGGGGAAGAACATGGGCTGGTCCGGGAGTCCGTGAAGGACTTGGACGAGGGTCCTGTGTCTGATACAGAGATGGGTCCAGGGTCATCTGGGAATTGTGTGCTGACTCTGGAGCCTCCAGAATCTGACAGCAGCAAGGCAGAGGAACAAGGGGATCCTGTTCCCAGTGCGTGTGTGCGCAGAGCTGCCAGAAGGCAAGAGCAGCGAAGACAAAAGGGCCTTGGGCCTTGGTGGCAATGGGCCTTGGTGGTGCAGGCTGTTAATAGCCTAGCACTTAGCTCCAGCTGCCTGCAATTAGTGCAGGCTCGAATCCCACCAGGCTCAAGGTTGACTCAGCCTTCCATCCTCTTGGGGTAGGTAAAGTGAGGACCCAAGATTGTTGGGGGCAATAAGCTGACTTTGTAAAAATGCCACTTAGTAATAAGCAGGCATATACAATGGAAGGAAGGCTATTGCTGAGTGCATTGGGTTGTATCCCAAAAATTGTAAGCCGCCCTTATTCTCCAGAGAAGGGCGGGATATAAATATGAATTAAAAAAAGGGGGGGGCGACTCAGGAGTAAGGCTTGGAGGTGATTTCCCCTCCCATAAGATATAAAGGAAGTGCAAAGGGACAGGAACCTTTGCAGGAAGCAACGTTGTTCGCTGTGTTCGGATTCAACCTTGAAGCTCTGTGTGGACTTTGTACTTCGTTTGGCTTTTTACAGTTAATTTGGCACTTTAGTTGTTGGCAGCAATTCAAAGGAGAGAAAGGTGGGTGCTTATCTCGAGACTGTTTGGGACTCATCACGGGCTGGAAATGAACATAATTCCCAGCGTTGAAATAAAACAAGAGTTGTTTGGACTAAGCGTGTGCTTAATTATGGTCTCAGGGAACCTTGATCAGAACACTTGTGTTGAGTTGACAATAGAGCTTGATTGGTCAATCCCCTGCTTTTTATCACTCTTATGGGTAGAAGAAAGGAAAGCCTTGTAGGCCAGCTCCTGGATGGACTGGTCTCACAATACCATCCTTTCCCTTTTAGGGGTTATTCCCTTCTTATTCATCCCTTTGCCTCTCTTTGGCTTTCCCAGATGTCTGCACGCATGGATGTCCTAACACCCCCTTTCCCATATTATCTCCCTTGACACTAAAGCAGACCTGTTGTTTTTTTTTCTTTTATAATCTCATTTATAAACACAGTTCTATTTAGGTTTCAGCTGGTTGCAAAGATCAATAAAGCAAATTGAAAAAGAAGAGCTTGAAATGAATTTAACTGCTTGAGTCTGAAGCAGTTTTATTTCAGTTAGAGTGCCTTTTATGCTTTGCTTTGATTGCAAGCTCTTTAAAGTTGAGAAGTTGTATACTGCACCCTAGAGAAGTAGGATTTTATTCATACTCAGTCTTCTTCTGTTGGTGGAGAAACAGCCTAAACTTGCATTCCAGTTCTAGCTGGATTTGCATTAGAAATTCAGAATAACAGAGTTGGAAGGGAGCTTGGAGGTCTTCTAGCCCAACCCCCGTACAAGCAGGAGACCCTATACCATTCCAGACAAGTGGCTGTCCAGTCTCTTCTTAAAAGCCTGCATGATGGAGCACCCGCAACTTCTGAAGGCACACCGTTCCACTGGTTAATTGTTCTCACTGTTAGGAAGTTTCTCCTTAAGTCCTGGTTGCTTCTCTCCTTGATTAGTTTCCATCTATGGCTTCTTTTCTTGCCTTCTGCTGCTTTGGAAAATAGTTTGACTCCCCTCTTCTTTGTGGCAGCCCCTGATATATTGGAACACTGATATCATATCACACCCTAGTCCTTCTTTTCACGAGATTAGGCATACTCAGTTCCTGCAAGCATTCTTGTTTTAGCCTCCAGCCCTCTAATCATCTGCATTGCTCTTTTCTGCACTCTTTCCAGAGCCTCAAGATTTTTTTTATAATATGGTGATCAAAACTGGAGGTAGTATACTAAGTGTAGCATTACTAAGGCCTAGGTTGCCTTAGTAATCTTACCAGGTTGCATTACCAGGGTGAGATTCAAAGTGCTGGTGCTGACCTATAAAGCCCTTCATGGCATTGGACCAGGATATATGCGGGAGACCCTGCTGCCGATAACAGCTTCCCAGCGTCCCGTGCGCTCCCATCGACGGGGCCTTCTCCAGGTGCCGTCGACCCGGCAATGTCGGCTGGCGGTTCCCAGGGGTAGGGCCTTCTCGGTGGGAGCACCCACCCTATGGAACCAGCTTCCTCTGGACCTCCGGGTGGCCCCTGACCTCCACTCCTTCCGCCGTGACCTAAAAACTTGGCTGTTCCAACTGGCCTACCTGGACTGATGGGGGGGAGGGTTTTAAATTTATTTTAATTGGCATATTTATGAGACCTTTGGTTTAATTGTTTTTTAATATTTGTATATTTGTATTGGATTGTTTTATTTTGTAAGCCGCCGTGAGTCCTTCGGGAGATAGAGCGGCATATAAGTCTCATTCATAAATAAATAAATAAATAAATAAATAAATAAATAAATAAATAAATAAAGAATCAAGATCACGTGAAGTATTAATACTGTTGCTGTAAATACTTCATGTCATCTTGATTCTATCCCCTGTTAATGCAATCTAGGAATGCATTGGCTTTTTTGGCTGCTGCCACATACTGCTGGCTCATTATCCTCATCATATGGATGCCATTTTTGTGTAAATATCTGCTGTTAAGTGGGCAATTGGGAGGAAGTATGGTAGTAGGCCCACACTATACTTATCCTTTGCTTTTGCTGACGATCATCTTATCTTGATCATCAGACGATCATCTTATCTTTGGGGGTGCTGGGAAATTGAGGGCAACAATAAGTGGGAAAAGAATGCAAAATAGGGTTCTCTTTGGTTGGTGAGAATTTTTTTCATTTACTTTAAAAATATATATTAGGCCTATTTCAAGACTTCTACTTTATTCCAACAAATTGTAGATTAATGGGACAATCTCAATTAACTTGCAAGTGGTCTGTTACTCTAATTCAGTCCTAGTCAAAATGCCTGCCTGCTAAGGAACAGGAACTTAGCCAATAGAAGGTATTAAACTGATCAATCAGGAATAAAAAGATAAAATGTCTGTTGTGCTGCCTGGAACATCACATGATACTTGAAATGATGCTGCTTCAGACAGTATTTCCAGATTCATCTCTGGTTCTTTTGTTAGTATCATTCACTGGAGTGTGTAACATGCAACTATCACCAACCTATAGATTCTTACTTTCATATACAACAACCCAGATGGCTTCATGCTTTCTGGAATTCATTTTAGCTTCTTCACTAATAAACTTACACTTCCCTGCGCAAATTCACAGGTTCACTATACAAGTTCTGACTATCTGCATTAAGATGCATACCCTTTGACTTAGTTTCATGGATGCATACCCTCCCTTCCTCCTCCCTCAACTAGGAGGTGTACATGACTCATAATAAAGATGCCTGAATTTAGTTTGTAAGAAACAAGGGCAAAGTCCTGTCTAGGAAATTAAGGCATTGTTGTGACTATATATTATTGTTCTTATTACTGTTATTTTGGCACAAAGACGGTTTGATGAATCTAGAAGTTGCTCATATGACCTTAAGAATTCAATAAATAAGCAATCATTTATGTCACATAAAAAGTCAATTTTTAAAAAGATGGGCCTGTAGATTTACCGCTGTCACTGCTTTCTTGGCATTAGCATATTTAACCCTGGATTTTGATAAAGAATAACAATATGCTACAAGCAGGCATGTGAACAATAAGGAACTATTAATGGGTTGAAGAGTGACGTTATCACAATCCCAAGCATGTTAATTTTCATGCTATGCAATTAAGATAATATGATACTTAAACAAGTTCAGTTTTTCTTTTCATGATGAATTCCATTGTAGTATCTGGTACTGAATGAGGTCTTCATTCCATTTTTAATACAAGGTAGTAAGGTAACAATCAGTTTAATTTACTTCTTGTAACTTACACCTGTCTTATCATACCATCAACGTGAGGAAGCTTACACTGCACTTGTCTCATTTCTGTACCACCAGTTTGTCATTCGCTTGTAATTTATTAATAATATCAGCAAGGTCATACAATGCTGGATATAACAATTCCCAACTATATTCATTACTTTACTTGTCAGATACTGTTCCTCCAATAGAATTTTCTAATATACTGTACACAATAGATATATTTGCTTTGATTGTTATGGAGAATTGATGCAAGTAATATGGTTCAAGAGCATGAGGCTAATTATGGCAGGGATCCAGATGCTTTGGAAGTGTCTCCTACTGATTCTTTCTACCAGCCCTCATGCCTGAGGTTGATAGAAAGTAATATGGCACATGTAACATCATTACTCTGTGAGCTGCATTGGCTGACAGTGTGTTTTCAGGTGCAATTCAAGATGGTCGTCCCCTTTAAAGCCCTGCATGGCTTGGGACTGGGTTACCTCAGGGACCATCTTTTTCCAAGAATTTCTGCCTGTGATCAGATCCAACAGATTGGACAGGCTGCAAATCCTGTCTGTCAAAGAGTGCTGAATGGTGGGAACTACATGACAGACTTTTTCTCCTGTAGCTTCTGCCTTATGGAATATCCTTCCCTCAGAAATTAGAATGGTCCCAGCTTTGTTAGCTTTGCACAGATCTTTAAAAACTTGGCTATGTACCCAAGCCTGGGGCTTGGGATGTGTGAAGGGCTCCGTTACTTGGCTTTACTACTAGCTGGTTCATTCTCACAGCTGCTGTTGTCATACTTATTTATTGTAGATGTTTTTATTTTTTAAATGTCTTTTAAATTGTTTGAATTGTTCACAATTTTAGACTTGTAAGCCACCCAGAATCACCTGGTTGAGTTGGGTGGCTACAGAAATTGAATGAACAAATGAACAAATGAATGCTCAAAATCAGGGCATACGTTGTGTATAGTTGGACTAGACTGTGGCAAGTTATAGAATTTTTTTAAACAACAACAACAACAACAACATAGATCAAGTATAAAGCAATAACAATATAAGCATCCATGCCTGGGAGGAAATGCAAACTCTACTAAACCACAATTACTGAGACATTGCCACAGTCTGGTGATTGTGGGAACAGACTGTGTTTAATGCCCTCCTAAAGGTCAGCAGTGCTGAGGCCATTCAGGGTGCTGTAGTTACAGAGAAGGCTTTCTGGGTCCTATAAAGCAGGGGTCGCCAACCTTTTGGACCTCAGGGACCACCAAACTCATAATTTTAAATCCCAGGGACCACTAACTGGTTCTGTAGGTGTGGCCTAATTTGTGGGTGTGCCTTGGTGGTCATGTGACTGGCTGGACATGGCTTGTATGTAAATATTATAAATATTTATATAAATATTGAATTTTTTATTTAAAAAAGAGCAACTTTTACCCAAAATCAGGCAAAGCAGGCAGGTAGACTGAGTTGCTCACTGAATCACAGATTCATTCAGAGATCTATCTATCTGCCATCAGCTAACTCAGTCTGTCACATAAAATTTGCTTGCCATGAGTCTACACTGAATAATAGAACCTTCAGTCCTAAGGGAGGTTCGATTGTGCTTAAAAGCAGAGCCGAAGACTTAAAGACTAGCTAGAAAGCAAGAAATTCAACCATTTCCTGCTTCCTAGCTAATCTAAATCTCCCGGCAGAGCAGAACAGATGATGGTCGGAAAAAGGAAAAATAACAACTTAGTGGGCAAGTTTGCCCAGTAAGGAGTGAGTGGGTGGGGAGGGTTCCCTCGGGCCATGTGGGTGGCACAGCCTTGTGTTTCTGCACAGCCTGGATTAATTGTTTTGGGGGGGGTGTGCTCTGGGGGTGAGATTTCTCTGCGGCCCACTAAAATTTTCTTGCGGCCCACCAGTGGGCCATGGCCATTAAGTGACATTGCTTTGGCATACGAATCCTGTCCATGTTTACAGAGCAGCAGAACAATTGGCTGTAGGCAATCCTTCAACTATCCAGGCTCTGGACATGAACAACTTTATACCAAATCCCCATTCCTTGAACTGCACTCAGCACCTCACTGATAATCAGTGCATCTCACAAAGGAGAAGCCTTGAATAGGCAAAGCAAGGTAGGTCCATAAATCCTTGTGTGACTGTTTGTGGACCACCTGCAGCTTCCAAGGGCAGCTCTATACAGACCACATTGCAACAATCCCACCACAAGGTGATCAAACCATGACTGTTTAGGACAAAACCAGGTCTCCTGACTGCATTCCCACTTGCTCTTTGAACAGAAGCTGAGAGTCCAGAAGGACCACCCACCCCAAGTTGCTCATCAAGAATCAATGAATTCATTCAGCTTCAGAGAGTACGAACTCCAAGCCCCTTTGATTTCTCAAAAGTAATTTGAAGATATTTTCCAAGGATACATTACACAATGCAATGATCTAATTAGTTTATTTATGGTTTAGTACAATAGGTGCTCCCCTCCACTGTGATTTATCGATGAACCTACCCATTATGGTTTAAGCAACAAATCGTAGTTCAGAAACAAGGCATAACATGGCTAATCTAAATGTCTCACTATAGAAAGAACCTTTAGGGATGAAGCTTTTCTCGTGTAATTGTGTTTCAAAGGGTTTCAACAGTATAACAACCCAATTGCACTTAGTGTGACAGCACTATGTTATGTATCAGTGACAATAGAGTTTTACCAAGAAACTAGTGTAGAGAGGATAAGGAGTGGCTTAGGTGTCACTTCCACACATTGCCAAATCAATATTAGAAAAAAAAAAGCCACCATGCTTTAATACACCCTCCAATATGCTGGATTGTAATATGCAAAATCCCCATATTAATTGAAATATCTTCTACCTTGCTGCCCCTGTTTTTTTACCTTTTAACTATTTATTTTTATTTATT
Organism: Naja naja; assembly: GCA_009733165.1. Classification (NCBI taxonomy): domain Eukaryota; kingdom Metazoa; phylum Chordata; class Lepidosauria; order Squamata; family Elapidae; genus Naja; species Naja naja. The sequence continues at coordinate 221,725,493 of CM019148.1, read as the reverse complement.
TTATTGGACTTATATGCCACCCCATCTCTGAAGACTCGGGGCGGCTCACAACTAAAACATACAAATACAATAAATAGATTAAAAAAGAATTAAACCATTGTGAAGTCCAATAAAGCCGAATTAAAGTTAAAACTATCCCATACCCCCCACGAGGTAATCACAGCCCGACTTGGTCAAATAGCCAGGTCTTCAAATCGCAGCGGAAGGTGCGGAGGTCAGGGGCCAGACGGAGGTCCAGAGGCAGTTGGTTCCATAAGTCTGGAGCCGCCACAGAATAGGCTCGCCGCCAGGGGACCACCAGCCGACATTGACTTGCCGACAGGACCCCGAGGAGCCCCTGCCTGTGTGTTCGTACAGGGCGGTTGGTCCTCGATATCGGCAGGAGGCGCTCCCTTAAATATTGTGGACCCATGTCGTGGAGGACTTTGAATGTTAAAGCCAAAACCTTGAACCTCACCCGGAGTGCAACCAGCAGCCAATGCAGGCCGCGTAGGAGGGGGGCAACATGGGAGAATCGGGTAACTCCCATCACAACCCGCACTGCCGCATTCTGCACCAGCTGCAACCTCCGGATGGTGTGCAAGGGCAGTCCTATAACTATGATATACCTTTGGTAAACTGTTTTATAGCATCTGGGCTTTTTTTCTCAAAATGACAGGAATTTATTCTGCAGAGTTTTGGCAATCATGCTGCTGAAAGTTGGCCATCCAGAAGATGCTCCAGTCAGTGTGTGAGAAACAGACTCAACAGTTAGAAATTTGACAGAATCATAAAGTGAAGCAGCAAGCAGTTTATTGCATGTAAAATATACATTCTTGCAAGAGCGGGTGCAATGCAGGCACACAGGAGTACATTTCTCCAGCGTTTTTCCCCCTTCATCTGAACCACAAATCTCTCCCTGCAGCCCCGCTTTGATAAAGACCGCAGGATTATAATCTTCCTGGAACGTCTGTTTCCACTCTCCATGAATTTCCCCATGCTTAATCTGTTTCTCCATCTTTTGCCCAGTTTCCCCTTTTCTAGACTAGCTTTTGTCCCCTTTTAAAATATTGCTTAACCTACATTTCCTGTCCCCTTACAATCCTAGCAGTATAAGCATAATGAATTGAAACAAGCAGTTAATTTCTCTACTATATATTAGACCAGTGGTGGCTAACCTTTTTGGGCTCCTGTGCTGAAAATTGCATGCTCACTTGTGCATGCTCGCTCACATGCCAGCATCCAGAAGGCAACGCGCATAGCCCCCCTGCTGCCCCTTTACCTGCACTGCACATGCACGCACCTTCCAGCTGATTTTTGGACCTTGTTCAGCCTCCCAGAGGCTCGAGGGGAGCCTCTGCAGCCTTTGGAGGCCGAAAAATGGGCCTGTTTCGTCACTTCTGGTATTTCCGGAAATACAGGAAGTGACAAAATGGGCCTGTTTTTCGGCCTCCAAAGGCTTCAGAGGCTTACCTCGAGCCTCTGGAAGGCTGAAAAAGGCCCGAAAATCAGCTGGGCATGATTTTCATGTGCATGCACAGTGAGGTAAGTTTGCCTGGGGCTTGTGTACCCACACAAATGTCTCTGCGTGCTACCTGTGGCACACGTGCCATAGGTTCGCCATCATGGTATTAGACTGCGTGGTTAAAACTGTCAACTAATCTGATTGCCCAAGCTGACTAGCTTACCAGAATAGCAGATCCTTCCTGTTTTTCCAGTCTTGACCTTTTTACCCTTAATGTCCCAGTGTCCTTCTGAACTTTTAAACCCACATCTCTCAAAAATTGCTTTGTTTGCAAAAATAACACTATCTCCATCAGTTTCTTACAATGGTTGAAGAAAAAAGTTGGGGTCAGGGTCTTGTATAGAGTATAGGAGACTATGGTGTGATTTGGTTTAAGGCGGTAACACCAATTTAAAGTCCTATGTGGCATTTAAAGTGTATTTCCCCCCTTTTAGATGGTGCTTTGCAAAAGCTTGCCAGACTAAAATAGAATCTGTTCCTGACATAGGTACGAACACATCATCTTATTAAAGGTTGATGGCTAGACTGTGGCTTGAAAGGTCGCTCAAACCAGAATATCAGTGTGGCAGGCACGTCTGCTACGTGTTTTATGCTGTCCTACAAAAGGGGGAAAAAGCATCTTTACTTGGGAATGCATTTGTCGCTTCTGGCTGAGGTTTAGACTTTAGCGAATGCTCTTAGAGGTTATTCAGCAAAGGCTGGTGCTGGTTGCCTGCAGCTGTCATTGATTTTGAAATGAAGCAGAAAGGATTCTACCGTGATGCATTGAATATGGTCAAGATGGTTACTGCCATCCTGAAATGAGCAAGAAAGAACAACCAAAGGGGAGGAGGAGTGGGGGGGGCGGAAAGTGAGATTGAAAAAGCAAACAAGAAAGAGCATTTCTCACAGATTGCCTGCCAATAGGTATCTACCTTGATACTTTCTGCCAATGGTGATTGGGAAATAAGTCTTTCGTTAGGGCAGCTACTGGAGCTTGGCTTCAAACAGCTTGAATTATGTTCCCTCTTCTTTGGCCTTAATTCAAACCTTTGTAAGAGTGTACTTTCCTGTTTGTTGAACTGGAAACGAACCACTGTTTCTGGAGAAAGTGCTGAGTATTGATGTTATAAATAGCCATTTGGCCAGACAGTGCTTCAAACTCCAGGTGAATGTGTCAGACGCGTGTGTTGGAACCCAGATATAATTTTACAGAAATGCTAATTTGTCTTGGGCTTTGTGTTACTCTGCCATCCAGCTCTAGAAGATTAGTTTCTTTTCATTTTGGACTAAGGTCAACCCTATTATATGAATCCAAATGTACTAAGTACCCAATAAAATAAATTTATGGGTTGGGATATATTCATTCCTACTGCATTGTTTTAACTGCTTTGTCTATTTATGTTTTACTTTGTATGAATATGATCTTAGATGTTTGGAGTTGTTATGACTTAATTGACATTTAAGCTGGAGCCAATAAAACTAACATGAAATGAACTGAAACCAAGAGGAAGGTGTATTTGTGGTTTACCATGTTACTCAATCCTGGATCTATAGTGTGTGTGTGTGTATGCACAACAAGCCAAGATACCTTGCTGTTGCCTCTGCTGGTTTTGGACAATAGAAAACCAAGTCTATTCTAAACACATGAGAAAGGCATTAGATTGCTTATTTCCCTTTTGTTTTACAGCTTTCATCTGGAATATATCAAATAATAGGATTGCTATGAAAACCATTTTGAAACATATGCAATAAAATGCTTTAAAAAGAAGAGAGGGGAGTGCTGGTTAAAAACATCAGCATACGGTATAATCAGAATTTTAAAATGTACAAAATGGTGATTTTGAAGCAGCAGTGAAAAAAACATGCACAATTCTATATAAAATGGGTTCTTATTTTTTTTCCTTTTCTACCTATTTTCTCAATATGTGATCAGATTTTTTTAAAAAAAATAATACTGATCAGAATGCATATCCATCCATCCAAACCCATCATATTATTCCCTTTCAGGTTAAGCAATGTTGTGCAGAGCACAGATAAGAAAAAAGTCAGCCATAGAAATTACAGGAATAAGATAAGAAAAAGAAAAGGAAATTTAGCTAAATGGAATATTGTTCCATGCAGAGGTCCTGAAAGGGTTGGCTCATAATAGTTTTGCAGGGCAGGTAGGTATTTATTTTATTTTATTTTTATTTTTATTCGTATTTATATCCTGCCCTTCTCCGGAGACTCAGGGCAGCTTACAATTTTGGGATGCAACCCAATGCACTCAGCAATAGCCTTCCTTCCATTGTATATGCCTGCTTATTACTAAGTGGCATTTTTACAAAGTCAGCTTATTGCCCCCAACAATCTTGGGTCCTCAATTTACCTACGCTGAGAGGATGGAAGGCTGAGTCAACCTTGAGCCTGGTGGGATTTGAGCTGGCAAAAATTACAGGCAGCTGGAACTAAGTGCTAGGCTATTAACAGCCTGCACCACCAAGGCCCTTAGGCTATGAAATGTTACTAGATCCATTCCAGTGGTGAGATTCAAAATTTTTGCTACCGGTTTATGGGTGTGGCTTGGTTGGTGTGGTTGGTGTAGCTTGGTGGGCATGGCTTGGTGGGCATGGCAGGGAAAGGATACTGTAAAATCCCCATTGTCTCCCTACCCCACTAACCTGCTTTCCAGCTCCATTCTCCTGTGCAGGGCAACAAAAGAAGACCCAGCTGATCAGCTGGGACTCAGGAGGCAGAGAATAGATGGGGGCAGGGCCAGTCAGAGGGGATATTCAGAACTACTCAAAATTTCCATTACCGGTTCTCCGAACTACTCAAAATTTCCGCTACCGGTTCTCCAGAACTGGTCAGAACCTGCTGAATACCACCCCTGATCCATTCCCCCTTCTTTTTCTTGTACTTTGATATTGTGAATAGATTTCTCAACTCTAGGACAGGCTCTTTACAATGGTGATACATCAACTGTATTTCCAATGGGATAAAACAGAGTTGACATGAGGGGGGTCCTTGGTGCTCTCTGAGCTTGCTTGTTTTCTTGCAGACATTTCATTATCCAAACTAGGTAATCTTCATCAGTGCTAGTCAGCAAACAGGGCTGTTTGCTAGCCCATTCAATCAGAGGTGGTATTCAGCAGGTTCTGACCAGTTCTAGAGAACCGGTAGTGGAAATTCTGAGTAGTTCGGAGAACCGGCAAATCCCACCTCTGACTGGAGATTTTACAGTATCCTTCCCCTGCCACACCCACCAAGCCACGCCCACAGAACCGGTAGCAAAAAAAATTTTGAATCCCACCACTGCATTCAATCTGTTTTTCAATTGCACGTTGTCATATGCTGTCGAGGGCCTTGAGAAGGGAGTGAACATCAGGTATCAATTGGATGGCTCCCTCTTTGACCTTTGCTGGTTGAATTCACGGATGAAATATCCCCTTACAGTCATTCAAGAAGCCCTATCATTGCTGATGACTGGAACTCCTGGTGCACAAAACAGTGGTCTACAACTGATGAAGACATTCTTAGATGCCACTAAGCTTTTTAAGTAATTTACTAGTCTATGCCAAATACCAAGTCTGTAAAACTGAAAATAAGCATTAATGACACCCGCCTGGCAAATGTGAACAGCTTCAAAGGCTTGGGAAGCATGACCTTGAGCAATGGGGTCTTTGGACAAAGAAATGTACACCAGGATCAGCAAGGTCAGCCAGGCAACTGTGTATACTTGTTCTGACCCAACCAGGTTCCCAAAGAGCAAACACAGACAAAGGCAGCAGCCCCCACTTTTTAAAGTTTAATAACGAATTCTGTTCTGAAGGCTGCTTTCCACTAATTAGCTCCAACAAGAAAGAGCCTTGCCAAGTTATTTGTCAAGGCTGCCAAAAACCCAGAGATAAGAACAAATTTACAAGATTCTAAGATGTCCACCAGTTGAGCTTAAGAGCTTCTTTGCTGTCTGCAAAGACCACTTTTCCAAACCTGGCTTTTATCCTCTTGAGGGAGGGGCCATTACCTTGCAGCCTTACTCCCAAGTCACCTGTGCTGCTGTAACTGCTCTCTCCTATGATCAATCCTGCACGCATTTGGCACAGGCTCCTTGGGAACCTCCTCATCACTGCTGCCAGCCCCCACAATCTCTGAAGGTAGCAGTCCACTCCCTGATGGTCCTAGCCCCTCATCAGAGTCCTCAGTCTCCTCAGCCATCTGCGCCTGCTGCTGGCTAACCACAACAATACTACTCTCCTCAATCAATGCAATATCTGTATCTTCACAAAGTAGAAAGGCTACAGAGCTGTGATTATTCCTTCCCTCCTAAATGAATGTGAGTCCTGGACTCTGTACCAAAGGTACATCAAGCAACTGGAGAAGTTTCACATGCATGCTTTCTGCTTCATCTTCGTCATTCATTGTGACAAGACTACGTCTCTCCAACCTGGAGGGCTTGGTTCATGTGGAGTCCACCAGCACTGAGTCTCTGATTCTTCAGAGCTGAGATGAGTTGCATGGGACATGTCATCAGATAGGATGACTGTTGTATGCCTCTCTGGTTGCTCTATAGTGTACTGGAGTCTGGAAAGGGGCCTTGAGGTCAACTATGCAAGTGCCACAAAGACACTGTGAAGAAAACTTTTTGCCACTTTGATACCCAGTCAAGGGAACTAGAAGCTGTGGCTGCCGATAGAACCCACTGGTGAGCCCTATGCTATGAAGTCTGCACTGGTTTTGAAGGGTGGACTTGACTCCAAAGCCACCTCCCTCAACAGCCACTTCCCTTCTTAAAATTTGAAGGATATCTCCCTCCCTCCCTCCCTCCCTCCCTCTCTCTCTCTCTCTCACACACACACTGCCTGCCTGCCTGCCTGCCTGCCTGCCTGCCTACCTACCTACCTACCTACCTACCTATCTAGTCAAGGCTCCAACAAACTGCCCCATTCAAATCATAAGTCTCTAGCCACATCTCTCAGAGTAAAAAAATTGATTTATTAGGAGTGACCATGTTGGTGTTACCTGAGTGCAGCCGACTCTAAGACACATCATTCGTTTCACCCTTGACCCTGGTCTTCCCCCCACCCCCTGGATGTATATTCTCCAATGGAACACATCCATAGCTAAGAGTCATCAATCATGCTCTCCAGTAATAGTCTTGCGCGCCAACAGCTTCGGCTGCCTAGCAATTATCTGAAACATTTAAGGAATACACAACTTTCCCCACTCCCTTTCTGCTGGCAACTAAAAAGACCAAAGAAGTATTTTTTAGTTGACATATCTATCATCTACAAATTCTGGAAAAATACCTGCCTAGAGTATTCTCAAGACTGATTCAATAGACCCAAATTAATTGATTCGTTGTGTAAATAACCAATAAATCATTTGAATTCAAATTTGGGGTTTTTTGAGGGCTATTAAGCATGATTAATATCCTTAGAAATATGTTTCTATCCTATGTAAACATGGGAATAATTGCGCTGATTGTGTAAGCATTTTTATTAAGTTATAAAGTATTATAAAATACAAAATACAAAAGTAAATAGAAGAGCAGTGGGAAGGGGGAGGGGAAAAGGGGAAGAGAAGTGAAGAAAGATAGGGGAAAAAGAAGAAGAAGCATTGACTTCCGACTCTCTCTGTTACAGTAAAATAAGGCATTAACATCAAATCACAACTTTTTGCTTTTCTATAGTAGTGTAAATAGGCCATTTCTATAGAAATCTATCCGTCTGATCTGTAAAACCCAATGTCAGACTTTCATTCTTTTCCACATCAAGCCCAAAGTTCAGAAGCGGTCTCCATGTGGAAACAAAAATAGTTATGTTCTTTTCTTTAATCTAAGTTGTCAGTTTTGCCATTTCAGCCAATTCCATCAACCATTCTGCAACCTGATAGGGATCAAAGTGTCCTTCCATTTTTGTGCGTACAATAGTCTTACTGTTGTCAACATATGTAATAACGAAGTTCCAATTTTTTTCTCCAGTCCTTGCCTAGAGTATTCTCAAGACTAATTCAATAGAGCCAAATTCACTGATTTGTTGTGTAAATAACCAATAAACATTTGAATCCAAACTTGGATTTTTTTTTGAGGGCTATTAAGCACAGTTAATATCCTTAGAACTATGTTTCTATCCTATGTAAATATGAGATTAATTGCGTTAATTGAATCCTTTCACTTTCATTTGCTGTTTGCAGAATTTCTCTCAAAGAATTCTACATTCTAATGCGGGAAATACAGAATGCAATCGTAACTTGATTGCAGTTAGACAATCAAACTGGTGACTTAATTGAGAAGCAATGCCATGCCCTTTTATCTGAAACTTTATAGCTGATAGCAAAAAAAAAAGTTTGTAGAATTCTGACTATAAATGTTCAACACTAGCGGAAGGCTTTTTGCAGTTGAGATTAAGCGGTCAATTAATTTACTCATTCAAAGTCATGGAGTACAGCCATTTGAAAAACTGTTCCTTTACTCCAATACTACAGTAAATATTACAGATTTGGCTGGGCAGACATAAAGGCTTGATGTATCACTTTTCCAGGAGAATTTTTAGTGAGGCAATTTGGCTCAAAGCCTGACATTCTTCTAAACATAATGAAGTTCCTAATTCCTCAAAGTTTATTTTTCCATCATATTTTAATCATTTCTATAGTCATTAAATATTTCCATATCCACTCTTCAAACATACGTCAGTTCTAAAGAAATAGAATTGTTGATGTCCCATGAAGCTAGTTTTTCACTTTTGACTTAAACTGTATGTAATAATGCATCATGTTTTTTCAGATGTCTGCTTGGAGCATGCTCATTTACAGAGTGTTCCCATGAGGAACAGTGGGATTTGGCAGGGCCTAAAGCATTCTGTGCACCACACTGAAATCTGCTCCAGAAGATAATTTGGTGCACAGTAGTGAGATAGTTAGAACGACAAACAGACAGACAACATATACCGTGTTTCCCCGAAAATAAGACCTACCCCGAAAGTAAGACCTAGCACTATTTTCTAAACCTGCCCTAATATAAGACCTACCCCGAAAATAAGACCTAGTGTAAATCTCCAGTTCCAGGAAGACTTTTCAGGGAGCAACCGTGCACCCGCGAAACACCCCCCCCTACACACTCACACCCACTATTTGGCACCATAAATATATAAGACCTACCCCAAAAATAAGACCTAGTGTGTTTTCGGGAGCCAAAAAAAATATAAGGCAGTGTCTTATTTTTGGGGAAACATGGTATTGTCCCTTTGAATCAGCGTTGTTCCTGGCAACTGCTTGGACTACTTCCTGCAGTTTTCTTGGCAAGATTTCAGAAGTGGTTTGCCATGGTCTGTTTCCTAGGGCTGAGAGAGAGAGAGAGTGACTGGCCCAAGATCATCCAGTTGGCTTTGTGTCTAAAGTAGGACATGAGTCTTCTAGCTGAGCCTGGGTCTCCAAAGAGACCATCTGTGCTTCCAGGTACAGGGATACACTTCATTCAAATCATGCAATCTTCTCAGATCTTTTAAAAAATCAGGTGCTAATAAGAGGAAAGAAGAAAGAGGCTGATTTTCAATCCAAGGGAGTCTTTACTATAAGGGTCTTCAAACTTGGCAAGTTTATGACTTGTGGACTTCAACTCCCAGAATTCCTGAGCTAACATGACTGGAGGAGGAATTCTGGGAGTCAAAGTCCACAAGTCTTAAAGCTGTCAAGTTTGAAGACTCCTGCTTTACTCCATTCTTCCTGTTATTGTCTCTTTTTTTCCCAGAGTGTCTTGTCTGATGAAAATACCTATAGATTCAAAACTTTAGCAAAACTTCTCATGACCACTGAGTTAATTTAAGAAGGTATTCACTAAGATGGATTATGTAATTTGGTTCAAGTATATCAAGAATATCTTCTCCTATACTGAACACATTGTAAAACATCTGCTATTGGAGCACAAGCAAGAAGGCATCTTCCCCTAGTTATTAATGACTAGCTTAAAGGGGAGGACAGTCCATGCATTACGGATGCTCTTGTTTATATATCACCCTGTTCCTTCCCAAGCTGATTTTAGATAAAGGGTCTCTTATCATGGATCACCTAAAGCACTGTCAATCCATCCTTGAGTTGGTCCAAAATACTGATGGGATAACATACATGGTTTCTGCTGCAAAGCTCTATCTTGCTTCTACTGCTTCTATTCTGCATCTCTGCCAAGTGGCATTGTCCTGATAGGCAGAAGATTGGTTTTGACCCTGAATTTCCTGCCCGATCCTTCCACTAAGGCAGGGAGGAAAACATCCATCAACAAGGTGCTACAGTAGGAATGAAGAAAGTCTGACCAGAACTTTGCTGTATTCTCTAGTTTGATTTCTACACTCCATTTGTCATGGTTCCGAGTAAAACTCCTAATAATTCGAGACTCTGAGGCCTTGGCTTCCTCAAAAATTCTGTTTATTGAGTACATCCTATCGACATGGTCAAATGTGAAACCAACACTGAATAATTCCCACATTTTTGGTATAATTAAAGAATGAGATACTGGCCACCCCTCTTGTGTCACATGTCACATTAGACAACCAAGCTGGGGATGAACTTCTCAGCACTTTGTCCTGCCGTTGCTAGGGCACGTTGATCTGGCCTTGGTTCTCAGGAGCCTTATCATTGTTATGTCTGGCACATTGGAGGAAAACATCCTACATTCCATAAGTCCACCTCCCCCCACATAACTAAGAAAGGAAGCAAGAAAAATATGGCTTTAGCTAGAGTCGTTTCAAGAATTGACACCATTTAGATATGCCCAAGTCTACAATTATGTGAAATAGTGAAATGTAGGGGAAGACATCAAGTCAGAAAATGGGAGGTAGACTATCTTAAGCTTCAGCAACCATCTGCCTCCTTTAGAGGGAGAGAACAGAAATAGACTAGCTACAGGGCAAATGGATTAGTTGAGGGAAAGGAAGTGGGGAGCATTGAAACTGATAAACACAAGGAAGTGGTAAGTGGGTATTTATTTATTTTTATTTTTTATTGGTTTTATATACCGCCCTTCTCCCCGAAGGGACTCAGGGCGGTTTACAGGGCAATTAAAAACATACAATACAAATATTAAAATAAAATTAAACTCAATTAAGCCCCACCCATATCAAATTTTTTAAAATTTAAAACATTGGTTAAAAACGATAGTTCCAATCAAAAAATTTAAATCAAAAATTTAAAATCTCTCATAGGGATAGATCGGCTTGCTTAAACAGCCATGTCTTAAGGGCGCGGCAAAAGGCTCCCAGGTCGGGGACAATCCGGATCTCTACCAGTAGCTCATTCCAGAGGGTACAAATCAGAGGTGGGTATTCAGCAGGTTCTGGCTAGTTCTGGAGAACCGGTAGCAGAAATTTTGAGTAGTTCGGAGAACCGGCCAATACCACCCCTGACTGGAGATTTTATGGTATCCTTCCCCTGCCACGCCCACCAAGCCACGCCCACAGAACTGGTAGTAAAAAAAATTGAATCCCACCACTGGTACAAATGAAATAGTGACGGACTGTTCTTCTCTCCTCTTGGAAAGAAATTAGTTTCAAAAGTGGAAGAGAAGGAGAGGACACGTGTCAAAAGAATTCGAGAAACAAGTGCTAATGAGAAAAGCAAAGGCTGAAAGGGAAAGGTCTGTTATGGATATTGAATGTGACTAGAAGGGAGGAAGCCTGTCTACACATTATGACTTTCCCTAAACATAACTTTGATCATACCAAATCAGCTCATCTGCCCTCACTTTCCAGATCATAAGCAATTAAACATTACAGATTTTGCAAACCACAGAACTTTCTTTGGGTGGTGTTGGCACATGGTGGAAATATCACATTTATATTGGATAACTTAAGTCTTTTTCACTCCAGGGCTGGAGATGAAATAAGGACAAGTGGGAAAATTGACATTACCAAAGCGTGACTGTGCTGTTAAGTGTTTATTATTGTTGACTATACCACATCAGAGACAAAATGAGGACCCATCTCTTCCTAATTAACCCACGTGATTTATGCAATAAAACGTATACCACAGAACAGTTGAAAGCAATGCAGTTGAGAATCCTTCATGACAGCAGAATTCTCTACATTTACCATTTAGACGTTATGAACCCAGAGGTGGTATTCAGCAGGTTCTGACCAGTTCTGGAGAACCGGTAGTGGAAATTTTGAGTAGTTTGGAGAACTGGCAAATGCCACCTCTGACTGGCCCCACCCCCATCTATTCTCTGCCTCCCGAGTCCCAGCTGATCTGCTGGATCTTCTTTTGTTGCCCTGCACAGGAGAACGGAGCTGGAAAGCAGGTTAGTGGGGTGGGGAAGGAAGGGGGATTTTGCAGTAACCTTCCCCCAGGAATGGGGAAGGAATGGAGATTTTACAGTATCCTTCCCCTGCCATGCCCACTAAGCCAAGTCCACCAAGCCACACCACGTCCACCAAGCCACGCCCACAGAACAGGTAGTAAACATTTTTGAATCCCACCACTGTGAACCTTTTGTTAAGGTCCCGAAGCACTTTAGGAGAAACCAAGTGGCCTCTAGGCTAATCTGATTTTAGGAGAACTTTCTCTTGAACTGAAGATACGATGGTCTATTAGACTTGGAGCATGTATGCTGAACTTTCCGGAAGTGGATTCAGCAGGAATGTTTCTTAGCTTTAAGTGCAAATCCAGCCTGAATAACAGCCCACCTCCAGCTGTGGGACTTCAAAAATGATTCTCTCTATTATGATCTCATCCATGCTTGTGCTCTGCTGGCCTTCTGGCCTGCTCATAATTTACAGGCTTCTTTGCAGCTGAACTGTCTGTGTTTCTCTGTCTCTCTTCAGTCATCTTGTGGTCAGACCGGACTAGGCATTACAGAAGAAATATACATTCATTTCAATATGGCTTGTACATCTGAGTCTTGATATGAATTCTTCAGTTTATGAACAATATGTTATGTATGCAGGTTTAAAGTCATTGGTTTAGTTTGAACTGTTCTTGTAAAATGTAAGAAATGATTGGTTTAAAAGTGCGGAAAACCCTGCACTCTGATTGGCTGGCAACCGCGCTGCTGGCTAGTAGCAGCCCAGCCAAAGTGGGTTCGTTCTGAGCTGTAGTCACTAATAAACAAAGAGCTTGAAGCATTCCGCGTCTGTCTCTTCATGCAAACTTAACACTGGCGACGAAGGTGGGATCTCCCTGAAGAAGAAGGCAATGTGGAACAGAAGAAGAGAGAGATGGCTGCTGAACACCCCCAGCCCCGCTTCGATCCACGGCAGAAGACTGGGAGACGATGCAGATCGTTTCCAAATGTATCTGGAAGGAAACGATCTTGCCGACATTTCCAGAAGCGGAAGAGGGTGGTCTTTCTCACGCACTGCGGTCCGGCAGTTTTCAAGATGGCGAAGGCATTGGCAGGAGCTGCAGACGTGGAGATAATGGAATGGCCTGACTTAGAAAAGTTGTTAAGAGCCCATTACACAAGTATCGTGCCTCATTAAGAGACACAAGTTTTACCGTCGGGATCAAGGGGAAAGCAAAACGTAAACGACTTTGGCAAGTTTAAGAGACATTGGGGTGCATGTGAATTTAACATTTAGAAGAGGCCATGCATGATCGATTTGTTCTGGGCCTTAAAGACAAGGTGCTTCAGAGCAAGTTATTACTAAGACCTAAGATCACGCTGAAGGAAGCAATAGAAGAGGCCTCTTCAGCAGAAGCTACCAAGTCCTCAGCAGCAGCCATGAAGAAAACTAACAAGGCCACAAGCCATCCTGATGTGGAAAAGTCCACAACAACTCATTGTGAGCAAATAGATTCTGAGTCAGACTGTAGTGAGGTGGAGGAAGGAATTTATAGACTCAGAATGGAGTGGAAAAAGAAAGACCTGGGAAGAAAGAGGCAAGATTTCTACTGCAGAGGTTGTGGGGAAGCCACCCCGACTGAATGCAAGTTCCTAGATACCATCTGCCTCGTTGTGAAAAAAGAGGACACCTAGCAAGAGTCTGCAAATCATCCAGAACTCCACCCAACAGAAGGAAGTTTCCTGACAAAGAATTCAAGCCCAACAACCTCAGTGAGAAAATGGGGCACAGCACAGAAGCAAAGGGGAAGAATGAAACTCATCAGACAGTAACTATTGGTCATTCTTCTTCTATCAATAACAGAAAAGTGCATGTCAAGGTACTAATTGAAGGAAGGCCTTGCCAAATGGAAGTGGACTCAGGCTCATATTTATCTATGGTGTCATGGGACACTATTCACAGACTACTCCCAAACATTCAGAAGAAGCATTTCAAGAAGCAAGCACTGACTCTTAAAGACTACCAAGGGAACAAGATTCCAGTAGTTGGAACAAGAGAATTCAACGTGAAGTTCAAAGGCCACACCAAACGCTTGCCCCTGACCATCGTGGACAAGGATCGCCCAAGCTTGCTGGGACTTGAGTGGTTCAATCCACTAGGCATCGAGGTGACTGGCATCAATCACGTGAGCAACACTGAATGGGAGGAGGCCTTGAAGTCTGAGTTTCCAGAGGTCTTCAGCGAAGGATTGGGCAAGTATATGGGGACCCCTATCACTTTCAATCTAGATCCCAAGGTGCCACCAATTCGCTTAAAGCCCAGAAGGGTCCCATTTGCCTTAAAGGAAAAATTGATGCACAATTAGATAAACTAATAGCTCAAGGAGTTTTAGAGCCCACTGACCACTCCAGGTGGGAGACACCCATAGTCACACCAGTCAAGACTGATGGGTCAGTGAGAATCTGTGGAGACTATAAGGGGACATTGAACCATGCGCTTCAACAGAGCGCATATCCAGTTCCAGTGGTGCATCATTTACTACATTCACTTGGCAGGGTACAGTCTTTGCCAAATTGGATCTGGCCCAGGCATATCAACAATTAACAGTTGATGATGCCACTGCAGAGGCCCAAACCATTGTGACTCATAGAGGTGCTTTCAAATGTAAAAGGTTACAGTTTGGAGTAAGCGTGGCACCAGGCATCTTCCAAAGCCTTATGGAAAGGATGCTCCAAGGACTGCCAGGGTAGTACCTTACTTTGATGATGTGTTAATCTCTGCTGAAAATGACACTCAGTTACAAGAGAGACTCAGAGAAGTCCTTACCAGATTCAAAAAGCGGGTTAAAAGTCAAGGAAGAAAAATGCACTCTTAGAACTGACAAGGTTGAGTTCTTGGGCTATATGATTGACAAGCATGGTATCCACCCCACAGATGCCAAGGTTCAGGCAATCAAAGAAGCCCCTAGACCAAAATAAAACAGATTTGCAAGCCTTCCTTGGACTCATTAACTTTTATCACATGTTCCTACCTCAGAAGGCAACCATTGCAGAACCACTGCACAGATTATTAGACAAAAAGTCTGCGTGGGTCTGGGGCAGAAAAGAACAATCTGCATTTAACAATATTAAAAGACTAATCACGCCTGATGCTGTACTGATACAGTTCTCTGAGAATTTGCCTGTTGTACTGACTTGTGATGCATCCCCTTTGGAGTGGGGGGGTTTGAGCCACAGGCTTCCCAGCGGGAGGGAAGCTCCTATTGCATTTTACTCTGCACCTTGACCAAAGCAGAGAGGAACTACAGCCAACTGGACAAGGAAGCCTTGGCAATTGTTGCAGCTGTCAAGAAATTCCATGAGTATTTATATGGGAGAACATTTACCATTGTCACAGATCACAAACCTCTGTTAGGCATTGTGGCAGGAGACAAACCTACACCCACTATCCTGTCACCAAGAATGCTGAGGTGGACTGAATTTCTTGCTGCTTATTCATACAAACTCATCCACAGGCCTGGCAAAGACATTGGGCATGCAGATGCTTTGAGTCGCTGCCCACTTCCTTCTCACACTGAGGACTTTGCTCCTGAGACTTACACCTTTTCCTAGAAACTGTTGCCAAGCTTCCAGTACACTGCTGAAATTGCCAGAGAGACTGCCAAAGACACTTTATTGGCTCCTGTTATAGGCTGGATTAAGAAAGGTTGGCCTTTCAAGATCTACCTCAACTTGCCCAACCTTTAAATCCAGGCAAACTGAATTATCTGTATTAAGAGGATGTATTTTGTGGGGTAACAGGGTGGTTATTCCTGCAAAACTGCAAAAGAGGTTTTGGAAATGTTACATGAGGGTCATCCAGGTATTGTCAGAATGAAGGGATTGGCCAGGAGTTATGTATGGTGGCCAGGTATTGACAAAATGGTTGAAAACTGGGTTGCATCTTGTCCCAACTGTCAGGTAGTCAGGCCTGCCCCACCTCTCGCCCCCACACAGGAATGGGAATGTCCTAGGGGCCCATGGTCCAGGATTCACATTGATTTTGCTGGCCCTACCAGAGGGCACACTTTCCTTATTATAGTAGATGCATATTCCAAATGGCTAGAGGTCATCCCTATGGCATCCACCACAACTGATGCTGTCATCAAACAGCTTAAAAGCTTTTTGTAACTCACGGGTTACCTGATGTACTTGTTTCTGACAATGGTCCTCAATTTACATCCAACCTTTTGAATCATATCTAGCACAACAGGGTATCAGACATGCCCTGACAGCCCCTGGGCATCCTTCGGCTAACGGCTGGGCTGAACGCATGGTATTTTTTACCAAGGAAAAACTTCAGCAATTGGGTCCAGGATCACTGAGAGAGTTGAAAACTTCTCAGTGTCCAGCATATCATCCTAACCCATCAACTAACTTATCCCCAGCAGAGTTGTTGATGGAAAACTCAGGTCTCCCCTTGATCGCCTTCATCCCACTTACGCACGCCACCACTAGATTCCACTAGCCAAGTTCACCACTGTGGGTGATTCTGTTTATGCTAAGAACCTTATGGGTGAACCTTTATGGATTCCTGCTGAGATAACCCAAATCACAGGCCCTCGATCTTACAGGGTACAAACAGAGGATGGTGTCCTCTGGAGCAGGCACATTGATCAGCTTAGATCCAGATTACCTCAGGAACATCAACTGTTCCTCTCTAGTTCCCATACCTAATACCTCTCTCTAGGGGAAGGGGAGGATCATGAGTGTAATGAACAAGCAAGAATCAACCCCATGTGTAACGAGCTAACATGACAGGAACCATCCCAAAACCTGTCACAACACCAACAACCATTTTCACAAATGGAAGATTGAACATCATTACCTGATTTAGGTGCTGCCATTGGGTTGGAGATGGATTGGGAGGAGAGACCAGGTTGTAGTAACCAAACAGGTTCTACCATTACTACAAGTCCTAGTAAGGAAATGTTAGCAGACACATTTCCTCCCTCACAAGGTGAGAACCTTAAAACATCTGAACCGTGAGGTCTCAACATACACATAAGAGCCCCACCTATTTAAAAGAATACATTAGATAGGCTGGGGTTTGAGTATGGACTGAACCTAGTGGGAGGGGTATATGTATGCAGGTTTAAATTGGTTTAGTTTGAACTGTTCTTGTAAAATGTAAGAAATGATTGGTTTAAAAGTGCGGAAAACCCTGCACTCTGATTGGCTGTCAACTCGCGGCTGCTGGCTATAAGTAGCACAGCCCAGCCAAAGTGGGTCTGTTCTGAGCTGTAGTCACTAATAAACAAAGAGCTTGAAGCACTCCGCGTCTGTCTCTTCATGCAAACTTAACACAATATATCTCTGCAAATATGCTTTTTAGTATGA
The DNA here is from genome assembly GCA_009733165.1 of Naja naja. Classification (NCBI taxonomy): domain Eukaryota; kingdom Metazoa; phylum Chordata; class Lepidosauria; order Squamata; family Elapidae; genus Naja; species Naja naja. The sequence continues at coordinate 221,708,379 of CM019148.1, read as the reverse complement.
ACAGACATTTGAACACCAGACATACAGATTGGACAGGAGAGGTACATAGTGGGACCTGCATCTAGAAAGAAATTCAATTGTTTGGAGTCTTTTTTGTTGCTGATCCAGAGGTGGTATTCAGCAGGTTCTGACCAGTTCTGGAGAACTGTAGCAGAAATTTTGAGGAGTTCAGAACCGCAAATACCACCTCTGACTGGCCCCGCCCCCATCTATTCTCTGCCTCCCGAGTCCCAGCTGATTGGCTGGGTCTTCTTTTGTTGCCCTGCACAGGAGAACAGAGCTAAAAAGCAGGTTAGCGGGGTATGGAGATAATGGGGATTTTGCAGTAACCTTCCCCTTTTTGCAGTAACCTTCCCCTGCCATGCCCACCAAGCCACACCACCAAGCCACACCAAGCCACACCTACCAAGCCACGCCCACAGAACCGGTCGTAAAAATTTTTGAATCCCACCACTGTGTTGATCCCTTAATGTGTTCAAGAACTGGATAGTTTATTCAAGGCTAAGTATGCCATGCTAGTCTTTTCTGCTGCTCCTGCTAAACAAATAGCTTAAAATTGGTACTATGTTTTCCTTCTGTTCAGAGGTAGGAAGCCTTCAAAAATTCTTGTGAAAGAAAAGTATGCCAGCTATAAAAAGATACATTAGCTATAAATAGAACCGGACCTTAAGAGTTAAACTAATACTTTTTTTCCCACTGATTCTGGCATCTATTAATGTGGCAATTAAGAATAAGGGAAAATGTAACTTTAATCTGTAAACAGATTAAAATGTTCATACAACTATTTTAAGTCAGGATCTTAGAAGGGCATACCCAAGAAATGCATACTGTTAACTGTTGTTAAATTAATAACCCAACATCTCCATCTAAATTAGAAACACTTTCATTTTAATATTTTCCCATAGGAACACAATTATCTATATGTTTCATAATATAAAGTCTTTCCAGGGATTGTCCATGTTAGTTTATTGTAGCAAAAGCAAAAGTTATGAAGCAAATTTAATACTAATGAAACCAGATATTGCTGGTTTAAGCTGAATCTTTATACATTCAACCACTAACAGAATTCCAGTGGGGGATAAACACTCTGTGTGTGTGTGTGTTTGTGTGTGTGAACTACAATGAGGAATGTCCTATTTCTCGAAGTATTTTTTTTGAATAAATTTTTGGAGTTACTTTCTAATTTTCATGTATTTTCCTGCCAAATGTACAGGAAACTGTGGTGCTACTGCCAGTTGTTGGGCATCATAGCTGACTGAAATGATGGAACCCTCAAAAATTTGAGAGGGAAACTAATTTGCAACTGTTGGTCTCTAAGAAATCATACCTTTTATAAGCATAATAAGAAAAGGCTAAGGTATGAAATTTCATCATCAGCTTTGAGTGATGCAAAGCATTGTGCAAGATGAAGGTCTGGTTAGGAAATTCTGAGAGTTGAAGTCCACACATCTTAAAATTGCCAAGGTTAAGAGACACTGGTCTAGATGACCTGATGCCTTTCTATTGGTTAATTTCTGAATCTCCATGGAAACAGTCACCAAGCACAATTGGTTCGTTCTTTCCACCTTTCTAAACCAGCTAATTGATGGACAAGCAATAATGACTGAAAACATTGATTTCTAAACTGTATAAGCTCAGGCCCACTGAAAACACTCCAGCAAAATTCCTTTTTGCAAAATCTCTATCTGGTTCTTTGGATTCTACTACTAATTCTACTTCTTCTAAAGTAAGAAAAGAGGTCAGCATATGTAAAAAGTTGATTATGCTTTTCTTGATTTAAATCAGAAAAGTAATGGTTTGATATTTGAGATCAAGATGGATTTTATTTGAATCATGTCCATATTGATTCATCAAAATTATTATTAATTAAATAATAAATTAAATATGTATTAGATTAGATATTGTTAAATATCTGAGGGGGTAATTACAGCTGAAGAATCTTTTTGATATTCTTTTGTAACTTGTGTGGTTTCTTCTTTTTCTGCAGCACAAAAACCCTTAGTAAAAACTGTGTCATGAAACATGCACTTTTTATTTAAAGTATCACATTGATCATTTTAGGGTTGCTAAGGATTTTTGTTTACTGTTCTTCTTCCCTTTAAATTAGAGACAAGTTCCAATTTAGAACCAGAGAACTGGTTTGGCTAGTCCTCCCCCCCACTCTTTTTCCCTTCTTTTTCTTTTGGTACGACTGCAGTGATATTTGGAGTCAATATTGAATTTTGATGCAAGCATTTGTAAAAAGGAAGTATTCTGGAAGAAATTTCTTGGCTATCTTAGGGAAGGTGGTATAGGGTTGCAGTTAAGGCATTTGATTGAATTGTGGGAGTCCCATATCAAGTCCACCTTCAGCTGCAGGAGACTCCTGGATAACCCAAGGGTTTGTGCTCTATGCTGCACCTACTGCATGAAGTTGTGACTGTGGGAAAAATGTAAGGAGGTGTTGGAAGAAATGTCCATCTGGGTTCAGTTCAGTGGTGGGATTAAAAAATTTTTACTACCGGTTCTGTGGGCGTGGCTTGGTGGGCATGGCATGGCTTGGTGGGTGTGGCTTGGTGGGCGTGGCAGGGGAATGATACTGTAAAATCCCCATCCCTCCCCACTCCTGGGGGAAAGTTACTACCGGTTCTCCGAACTACTCAAAATTTCCGCTACCAGTTCTCCAGAACTGGTCAGAACCTGCTGAATACCACCTCTGGTTCAGTTCCGAGTGGGGAGAAAGACACTGGAAGCATCGAGGCTGTTTGGAAAGATGCTTTAATGGAGGACAAGATCACATGCCTTGGAACTCTTGGACGAAGAAAAAGGGAGGAGATGCTGAGTGTGCCTGGGTTTCATGCCCTCTCTGGGCTTTGAACTTCCTGGGGCACAGGAAGAGTATTCTGATTGGTTGCTGTCAGGGATCATAGCTAGCTTTGTAGGTTGTCTGCATGCTAAGTTTGGTTGAAACTTGGTGGGTGGTGCAATGAAGGGCAATTGAATGGCTCTGCCCAAAGGAAGTAGATCTTTGTTATGTAGAATAGACTGCCCCAGGCCTTAATGGCCCATTAACAAAGGTGTGTGTGTGTGTGTGTGTGTGTGTGGCTGAGTTTCTGCCTCTCTGAGTTTCTACTTCTCTTTCAGAGGAAATGTTCTGCCTTTTTAATATATCCTAAAATATTTCATTTTCCTAGGAGAGGGGTGGGTTTTAACTGACAACAGAGGGTATGCTGCATATACCACCTTGAGTTCCAGGAGAAAAGGTGGGATTATCAATCAATCCAATAATTACTCAATCTCCTGGATAAAATCCAGAAGAAAGAAAGAAATATGTCAGTGTTGGAGATGATTTTACCATCTGTGGAACTTCCTGTCCCCAATGTTAGAACCGTTCTCTTAATATTACTATAAGTTATAATCATTCATTACATTAAAAAAAATACTAGAGATAGTCCTCATTTTACAACCGTTCATTTGGCTGCTCAAAGTTACAATGGCACTGAAAAAAGTAACCTATGAAAAAAAGATTTTCATGTTTACAAATGTTGCAACATCCCATGGTCATGGGATCAAAATACAGATGCTTGCCAACTGGCATGTACTTACGATAGCTGCAGTGTCCCAGGGTCACGTGATCTCTTTTGTGACCTTCTGAGAAGCAAAGTCAATAGGGGAGCCGGATTCACTTAACAACTGCAATGATTCACTTAATAACCGTGGGCAAGAAAATTCATTAAAAGGGGGCAAAACCAGAGGTGGTATTCAGCAAGTTCTGACCAGTTCTGGAGAACCAGTAGCGGAAATTTTGAGTAGTTTGGAGAACTGGCAAATACCACCTCTGACTGGCCCCACCCCCATCTATTCTCTGCCTCCCGAGTCCCAGCTGATTGGCTGGGTCTTCTTTTGTTGCCCTGCACAGGAGAAGGGAGCTGGAAAGCAGGTTAGTGGGATGGGGAGGGAATGGGATTTTGCAGTAACCTTCCCCTGCCACGCCCACCAAGCAATGCCATGCCCACAGAACCGGTAGTAAATTTTTTGAATCCCACCACTGGGCAAAACCCACTGCCTCAGTTAGCAATAGAAATTTAGTGCTCAACTGAGGTCACAAGTCTGTACCTGTATTGTTTCAGGGCAGTAAGTTAATTCATTTGTTTCTATAATTAGCATAAATCTCAAACTAGTGAATGGTTAGGCTTTCTTTTCTTTCTTTTTACTGTTTCAAGGAAGTAAATGCTTTAAAACCAATGCTTGACCTGCCAGTTAACAAAATTAACTGCCCAATTCTGTTAATTGCTTAATTCTCCTGTTACTACTTTCTAACAGGATAAGAACCAATAGTAATTATAACCCAAGAAAAGGGAATGGCTTTCTTTTGCTTCTTATTTCTTGTTATCTTTGCTGGAATTGGATAGGAGATGTAATACAAATTTTTTACACAGTATTTAGGCAGTAATGAACCTTTGCTTTGTTAAATCTGAATGCTAGTATCTGTACAGTATTAGCATCAAAGGACACTTGTTATATATGACAGATGCTGGAAACAAAACCAGTAGGAAACAATCATGGGGTCTTTTTCCTCTCACAATGTTCTAAGTCAAGATAGAGTGTGCTAAGTCAAGATGCAGCCACTGTGGCTTATTAATCATGGTTTGTAGTTTAGTATGATGTGTGAATGCAATAAATTGTGTTTTTTCCCCCAGCAATTCATGGATAAGCCAAATAGGGCTTAATTATGGCGTGAATATAGTCATTGTGAAGATCCAACATTGTCTGGCTAAACTAGCAAAATAGAACCAGCTCCCCCCACCACTTTTTTGTGGCTAAAGTACATATACATTAAAAACGTTTTTTCACACACACCCTCCATTTTTTCTTTTTCTTGCCAGAATAGGACCAGAGCTAAAATCCTGTTAGTTTTCCAGACGAAATAAATATGCATCGTTAGAAATATTGTTCTCCAAACTGATGAACTGTGGAATATGTACGTAACCGTTATTATTTCTTGAAATTAATAGGTTTTTGACAGCTATTTTCTTTTCCTTCTTTTCCATTTGAAATGCTTAGCATTAAATGAAAAATGACAACAATCTGAGTTTTTAACTTTTTTTTCATCCTAAAAATAAGCTGGCTTGGCATCGGAAGCCTAATTACCATTAACAATCCCAACACAATTGATTGTCCAGGAGAAAATCCAATTGCCATGGCAGCAGTATTAACTGAATGGTCCAAAAAGCTATTTATTAAAGTTCTTTGGAAAGTTAGGAGTAATTCTAGTCACGACAGGATGTGATGATTTGTCACCTTTTTTAAAACTCCAAAATGGAATGCACTTCCACAAAAACTCTTTGTGATAGTTTTGGAACTGGGTGATAACATGTGCTCCAGTCCATTCTGGGACCTGGGTTTTACTCTTAACCATTTATTTGAAACCAGAGAATAGCTAATGATTTTATTGCAATCTTTGGTTCTATAAAACTTAAATGGGTAATTGTCCCCTTGGTATGAGCCATGGTGGTTAGAGTGCAGTATTGCAGGCTACTTCTGCTGCCTGCCAGCTGCTTGCAATTTTGCAGTTCAAATCTCACCTGGCTCAAGGTTGACTCAGCCTTCCATCCTTCCAAGGTGGGTAAAATGAGGACCCAGATTATTGGGGGCAATAAGCTGACTCTGTAAACCATTTAGAGAGGGATGTAAAGCACTGTGAAGTCATACATAAGTCTATGTGCTATTGCTATTCACCTTCTGATTGCTGAACTCTATTGAGTACAATCTCAGGTATACAGAGAAGGAATGGTAGCATGGGGTTTGGGATATTTATAAATGCTCTCTTGGTGATTTCTCCTTATAGCAATGTGAAAAGGGGAATTAATTAATTTGATTTACTTTTTTTATATCTTTTTTGGAGAGGGAGTGAAATTTTTAAAAATATTCTTGGACTGCTGATTGCTCAGAGGGGAGAATATTAACTGAACAAAGTTTTTTGCTCTCTCTTGCAGATCATCTTGAAGGAACATTGGCTGTGTGGTTTACTGCTGTATTCTCAGCATTCTGAGGTTGGTACAAGTTGAAGATGATGACAGGTAGGGTTGAAATTGGAGGAACCTAGAAGTGAAAATGGTGGTTGGGTCAGAATGCCCAAACTCTGTAAACAGAGGATGATATCAAAAGGAATAAAAAACCCCAACTAAGTAAAGTTATGATTGGCTGTGGTGTAGCTGTTGATGTCTTTCATTCCAGTGTTGGTCAGAGAAGCATTTAGAGACACAGACTTCTCCATTTCTTTAAAACTAGCTGCAGTTGCTATACATTATTCCCAAAGAATCCAGTTTTCCCCTGGGTTTACCACACCCAACTGATTAATAGTGTATCGAGGTGTCCTGAGTGAGAGGTTAAAAGAGGACTGTTTGTACCAACCAGAAACCAAAATGTAAGTGTTGTAGGTAGAAGTGGTTTTGGGAGCAGGGAGAATAGGAGAAAGCCAAAATAACAACGGGAGTGAAAGGCAGGAAAAGGGAGGGAACGGCAAGGGAGGAATTGAGAAGATTTGGAAAAGAAAGAAGTCCCACTTTCAAAGTCTATTTCTTACCGCTGAAACCATTGCATTATGGAGCAGATGCATGGGCCAGTGTATCAGCAGGTACACAGAGGAGTAGAAAGAGGGAGTTATATTTGCAAGTGGAGGACGCCTTAGAAGATTCTAACACTGCTATGAGAGTATGATCCAAAAGAGTAAAATATTTAGGGATATAAGAATATCTACACTATCTATGCAGAATCAACAAACAAGACCCTGAAGCAGAAGACTTCACTGTGTTTCAAAATTATTATGAGTTTAATTCAAACAATTATTTTGAACTATTCTAATTTTGGCAGTTTTCTGCTCTGATAAGAATTCAAGCACAGACACCACTCAAAAGAAAACACAAGATGTTCAGTTAGGATATTCGATAAAACTAATATTCAAGGATAAAATGGTCTTCAATGGGCCTCCTCCCTCTCTTTGGTAAATTCAGTCCTTGGGCATTTGTAGCCAGGCATATGAGTCTGTCTGTCTCCTCTTTCCTAGTATATAAAGCTGCTTTTTGTGCAACTGATTATCATAAAATAAGCAACATTATTTCCTTAATTACTAGGATATGTGAACAGTCTTAAGTGTATTTGTCTTTTGTATCCTCCACGCAGTGCTTAGGTTACATTAAACTTTGCAGGAACATTTTACTTGCAGGAAACCCTGCTGCCGATAACGACTTCCCGACGCCCAGTGCGCTCCCACAGGCAGGGCCTCCTGGTGGTGCTGTCAGCTAGGCAGTGTCGGCTGGCGGCCCCCAGGAATAGGGCCTTCTCTGTGGGGGCACCCGCCCTCTGGAATCAGCTGCCCCTGGAGCTCTGGGTGACCCCGGACCTCCGATCCTTCCGCCGTGGCCTAAAAACCTGGCTATTTCAACTGGCCTACCCGGACTGATGGCAGGGGGAGGGTCTTTAAATGGGTGTTAAATGTTTTAGTTCTTACGATTATGAGATTTTCTTGGGTTTAATTTATTTTTAACATTTGTATTATATGTTTTTTAGTATTGTAAGCCGCCCTGAGTCCTTAAGGAGATAGGGCAGCACATAAATCTCATAATTAAATTAAATTAAATTTAAAAAGTTAATATTGGTAGGTAAAACAGATAGAAAGCCAGTTAAGATAACAATCATGCTATGCCATGTTATGTCATATCAGTATCCAGATGCTTTCCCTCAAGGTCCTCCAGAAGTCAAAAGCCAATCCTACTTTTAATTGTTAACCCCTGCCATTAACCCTCACTCTTTTTCTTACCTTTATTATCATTAAATCACATGGCTCTAGCACAGCCAATCAGATACCAGGAGTATTTCACATGATGTTTACCCTACCTTGTTATCTCTCTAATCTGAGTTCAGGGCTGTGCACATTTGCAATGACAATGACTGGAAGTTATAAGCATTTAAGAATGAAAAGGAATGGAAGGCTATTTGGGTCAAAAGTGAAAAAGAACCTGAACAGGCAGTTTTGTCTAAATTCTTCCTAGCTTAAGGCTATTGAGTTTTAGGACCGTGCTAGCTCAGACTGACAAAATTCAGAATCTATGGGTACCATTAGGGAGAACGAAGCAGCTCATTACAGATGTCACTGGAGAATAGCAGAAGTGCTTGTTCTTTAAATGACTATTATTGTATTTTTGCTGTCAGTGAAGAAGAGAAATACTCATTGGATTTTCTGCCTCAGGAATCACAGCAGTTCAACCAGGTTTAGATACTGTGTACTTTGGCTTGCTGGGAGAGGTTGGTTATTTATTTATTTATTTATTTTCCTCAGGTTCAGACAGCAATATTTCTCAGGCTGTTCTTTCCTTCTTCTCTTTCAAAAATTCCTCCTGGGTCAAGAAACAGACACCCCATTTTACAACACCTTAGTTGCTGTAATAGAAGGTGTAAAACACACAATACAATATATTGCATTCTTGCATTCAGGAATACAAGGAGAGAAATGACAGACTAGAGCAGGGCTCGCCAACCTTTTGGACCTCAGGGACCACCAAACGCATACTTTTAAATCCCGAGGACCACTAATATGACTCCTCCCAGTTTCAAGTACCAATCGCCGATGCAGACCCACAGACAGGCCTCCTCAGGGTACCGTCCAGCGTTCAATGTCGCTGGCGGGGACCCGGGAGAGCCTATTCTGTGGCGGCCCCCACTTTATGTAATCTTCTTCCGCTGGGGCTTCGGCTTGCCCCCGATCTCTGTACCTTCCGCCACGAGTTAAAAACCTGGCTGTTTTTACAATCAGAGCTGTGCTGACTCCTTGGGTTTTGTTCATTTTAAATTTGGAGGGTTTTAATGTTAATTCGGCTTATTTGGTTTAATATGGTTTTTAGGTAATTTATTGTTGTATTCTTTTTAATTTGTGAGCCGCCCTGAGTCCTTCGGGAGAGGGGGCAGCATATAAGTCGAAATAATAAATAAATAAATAAATAAATAAATAAATAAATAATATGAATTTTTTAAAAAAGATAACATATTTAATATAAAAAAATATTTTTTATATTAAATATAAATTTAATACAAAAATAAAGGGCTGGAGGAGCCGAGAGCTGTGTATGGCTTTGGCTCCCTTTCCTTGCCTGTCTCCAGGTGGGCACAGAGGGGGAGGAAGGAAAGAGAGAGAAGAGGTGGGAGCAATCCAAAGCTGGAGAATTAATGGGGAGAGCTGACAGCGGCCACTGGGGGGAGGGGACTATTGTTGCCGCTGCCGCTGTGTGTGGGAGCTGATTGGCATGTGCATCTCAGGGACCTGACTCCGGGGTCCCTCGAAGAGCAGGGAGGCACGAGAACTGTGTGGCCCAGATTAATTAATTTCGGGGGCCTTTTCTTCTGCGGCCCACCAAAAATTTTCCCTGGCAATCACTGGACTAGAGAGATACAGACATGATCATAAAAAAATCATGCTGAGTACTTTTGGAGAAGGAATAGGTAAAATAAGTCTATCTGCTCTGTTTTTTAATTCTTGTTCTGTGAGACGTTTATATTTCTGTGTGTAATATGTATAAAGGAACAAAAATATTTATGTTATTGCTCCATTGAAATCAGCAGTTGTCTTACTATTGATTGCATCAAGACAGGGAACTCCAATTGTAATTGTGGATTTAATTATGACATTCAAGTAATGTTATTTTACTTTAATAGTGTTAGATTTGCATGAAGAGTCAGACGCGGAGTGCTTCAGTGAAGAGTTTATTAGTGACTACAGCTCATAACAGACCTGATTTGGCTGGTCTGTGGCTGCTACTTATAGCCAGCAGCCGCAGTTGCCAGCCAATCAGAGTGCAGGGTTTTCCCGCACTTTTTAAACCAATCATTTCTGACATTTTACAAGAACAGTTCAAACTTAACCAATGACATTCAAACCTGCATACATAACAAATAGCACATTCACAATGAGAGATTAAGAGCTCCATTCTTGACTAATTAGCTGATATCTTCAGTGCAATCCTTTCAGAAGTAAACAGCACTAAACAGATGGTTAGGAAACTACTACTTTTTAATTTTTCATATATTAAGATGCAGCTTTGCTTAGGCTGTGCTCTTTCATTTACATACTTATTTGGAAATTACTCCTTCCAAATATAATGGGAATTAATCTTACAGATCTGTAGGTTGCACTGGTGAGCAGTTCATTGCTTGATAAAAGAACTCTGAACTTTGATTCAGCATATATTTTTCCTAAATTACTTCACAGTTATTTAATACAGAATTGATTTATTTTCAGGACAATTTGACATTTTAAATTCATTTGAAAAATAGCAGTCTGCTTCATGAGAAAGAAAAAACAGCTGATTCAGATATTTTGAGATTCTTCTATAAGAAATGTCTTGAAAGTCTCTGTGTATGTAACTATATAGAAGAAACAATATAAGACCAGATATGTCTCTAGCTAGCCCTAAAATTGATTTTAAGACCTTACATTCCATGGAACCAACAATCAAAGACAGAAAAGTGCATTTCAAGGACAGTATTGTCTTCTTGGCAGCAGTGATTGATAGAGTCTCAGCACAAAACCTGAGAAAACGGCATTGGAGAAAAAGCAAAAGGATTATAACTTTAAGATTTAACACCAAGGGCTTAATTTCGGTGCTTCAGACATGCTGTCAATAAACAGGAATCTTGCGAAGTTGCTGTTCTGACAATGCTTTTACCCAGGGGTGGGATTCTACTGGTTCTGTCCGGTTCTATAGAACCCCTTGTTAACTTTCTAAGCAGTTCAGAGAACCGGTAGTTAGAAGCAATCTCCTTTTGTTTTTTCCCACCCTTATTACATTCTTGGCAGAAAGCCTAGACTTCCTATCTCCAGGGTTTCTGAAGCTGACTTTCTTAAAGGGGAAGGGTTGTTTTAAGATTTTTACACTGCTGTTGGGAGGAAATACTTCCCTGGACAATCAGCACTTTGAAGAAATAATTGAATAATGAAGCAAAGCTTTTAGTGACAGGGAACCAAGATGAGTGACATTCAGCAAGGCTTCTTGGCTAGCTAGAAAGATTGACATTCAAACATGAGTTTACATACCCTTTCTGAGTTTTGGTCTTAAAACTGGTTTTTGGTGAAGCTTAATTCTGTGTTGGTGACGTTTAATCCTGTGTTTATTGATGGGATAATTTTCCCTATTCAGCTTCAACAAGCAACAGCTACTGTTGTGATTTAATTAATTGTATTGTGTTTGAATTTTTTCCTACCTCATAGTTTCTTTTTCTATCTGGGGAGGGGGTCTTCCTTCACTGCTTTAGTACTATCTGGCACTGTCCTTTTGGGGTATACTTCCAAGAGGCAGGATGCAAGCTTGGCACTGTTTTTTTTTTACTGCCTTTCTGGGGGGCATATGACCTTTCCTTAAATCTGGATGATTTCTTTAGGATATCTTGTAAGGTGAGTGAGACCAGCTGGTATCTTTAAGTGGTGCAAATGGATTTAAGGATTGCTTTTCCTGGGTGTGCTTTTTCTGGAGAGCTTAAATGACCTCTCTGCTAAAGGGTTTCACTTTATGAGTAAAAGTTGGCTGCTTTATAGTTATCACTGTATTTGAACGATTTTCATTCCTCAAGGTACTCTGGCACCCTGCCTGATTTGTAACTCTGGCTTGCAGGTATTCTTAATCTAACGATTGGTATTTAGGGCAGCTTTTTGCGAGCAAAGAAGATTTTTATATTTTTGTACAGGTAATCCTTGACTTACAACAGTTCATTTAGTGATCATTCAAAGTTACAATGGCACTGAAAAAAGTGACATGACCATTTTTCACACTTATGACCATTGCAGCATCCCCCACTGTCATGAGAGGCCAGGTAAGGAGAAGCGCCCCTTGACATGAGTGATGTTGAGTTGGCCACACCCACCCAGTCACATGACCATCAAGCCACACCCACCAACTAAGCCATGCCCACAGAACTGGTTGTTAAAAAACCTGAATCCCATCCCTGCTTTTACCACCTTGAAACATTCCTGGTGTTATTGAATTGTGAAGTATTGAACTGTAGTCAAATATTGACTACAGTTATATTCTGCAGGTCATCCAGTTGGAAAAATCTCTCAACATTGAAGATGAAATCCACCAACAGGCAATATGTTTACAATATCAGGCCATTCTGTTGATACTCAATGAAGAAATGGAACATACCATGTGGTCCTTAGGTAAACTTGACATGAGCATGAATATATCTATATAATATGAATATACTGTGCATTAACAAATCTGTATAATATGAATATATCTGTCTAAGTCAGTGAAATGTAGAAGTTAAAGTACTGGGCTAGGAGTGGGGAGACCCAGGTTCTAGTCCTCCCTTAGGCACAGATGCTGGTTGGGTCACTTCAGACAGTCTTTCTTTCTCAATGGACCCAGTGAGTCTTTGAATCACTGGAAAGTCAAAAAAACATCTATTTGCTAATATGTTCTGGACCAGCATGGTAGATCATGGTCCATAATCTTCAATGAAGAGGTTTTCATCCTGCAGTGGATTGACTCAGGCTGATAATATTACTACCACCACTATCACCACCACAATCCCCCCCACATGCACATAAACTGGGGAGTCATGTTATTGCATGTGATCTTAAATGTGTTGCCTGAAGCATTGTATGAGGACTTTAAAAATGCAGGATAAAGGTTTACTCTGTGTTGACACCACAACGTAAGTGGAAGGGAGATTAAGACCTTGTTCCCTGCTCTATTAAAAAACAGGTCTACCACTATATAGCAATTAGTGATAGGGAGAAAACTTCCATTAGAACCCATGGAAACTGTTATGTTTTTTTATTGCAGTGTGAAGGGATCCTTGTCAAAATCATTTCAGCAAAGGAAGGAATGACAGTTAAATCTCCCCTCCTGGCTGTTATGATCCTTGCCTATGGTTGCTGGTTCCCTTGGAGTCGTCCCTGGAGGGTCGTGGGATGCCGCTGGAGCCGTTCTGGCTGAAATTGGGCCGGCGGTTCAGTGTTTGCTGGGTTTCTCCCCCCGCGGCTGCTGCAGCAGCTGTAGGATTGCCGGCTGGATTGGAGGCGTGGTAGCAATGCCTATCTCGCACCGCCTGCCTCGCGGAGCCGGTGCCAGGAAGTTTCGGCGCCTGTGGCGACGGCGATGCCTGCCGAGGACCCAATGACGTCGCTAGTGGTGGTCGTCAGCTGTTTGGTGCTGGCGACAGGCGCGGCGGCACTAGGATCTGATGGCGGCAGTGGCTACGACGGCCTCGGCAATCTGGGATTCAGCTGTGGCCTGGCGCCATGGAAGGCAGCAGCAGTAGTGGCGGTCTGTGGCCTGTGGTGCCATGGTAACCACGAAGTGTCCGATGACGGCGGGACTGCTGGCCCAATGGCCCCCCCTTTCTCCTGCTTGTGGACGGGGGCAGCGTTTCTGCAGGGGTTTGGACCTTTTGTCCCATCCTTGAAGAGCTGCCCCTTCCTCCTCCCCAGAAGTGAGAGTCCTGGGAGAGAAAGACCTATGGGGAGAGACGGAGGCCTGCAGGTCTGGAGGGCCCAGAAGGGAGGCGTTCGCGGTCACGGCCCGGGCTGGGTGAGTCGGTACTGCCCCGGATGGGGTTGTGGGTCGAGTCTTTGGCGGAGACCCCCCCCCCAAGAAGGGATGGCGCCGTGGCTCTAGACCCGTGATCGTGACTGGCATGCGAAAACTGCAAAAACTGCACTGTTTTTGGACTCCTACAGACCTGGCCACCCCATGCTGCTCATGGGTTCCATCTTTGGCCACTGTCTCTTTGTCTGCTAATGTCACTCTGGACTTGTTTGGCACTATTGAGGGTGCCTGGTTCATCTATACCACCTACCCAGACTCGTATCTTGCCTCCTTTCTCTGGGGCCTGGCTACTCCCCATTGCAGTGAGAGGGCAATGGGAGGACTTAACCCCCCTGCAGTGAGAGGGCAGGGGGCAGCTCAGGACTTTTGCCACAAGTCACTGTGGTGGCAGAGCAGTGACTGGTCTATTTTGACTCTGACCTTCGGCAGCTGTGAGAGAGCTGCTGATTGTGGACTGTTCCCTGGCTACCACCGCCCGGCCCTTTGTTGTATTGTATTTCCACCTTTGCAATATTTCCACCTAACCAACTACCTCCTGTACCAACTTGCCCTGAGATGTATTTGTCATGTCTGCCTATTCCCTGCTGGAGTTACGGGCCCTCCAGGTGGCTCCCCTGTCTGTGAAGTGGCCCCTTGGGCTGTCAAGAGCTTACCTTAATGACGGATCCTGGGATCCCGAGAGGTGGCATGCTGTGACCAAGGGTTTAAATTTTAAATTTGGCAGGAAGGGGAGACTTTTAAATTTTTTAATTGGTCGTCTTAAGGGGTTAGGGAGTGGGGTGGATGGGTCTTTTTGCAGCCTGGTGCATGGTGGGGGGGGGTTGGGGGCCGGCGGGCCCCCGGGGTCTGAGGTGGGGACCGCAATTCCCAGGGTGGTTGGGGTTGGCAGGAGATGTCGAGGCATAGGGCCATATCACGTGTTGGGAGCACGCGCCTGCCATTTCTGTGCGGTTGCTTGCTCCGACCCTATGGCCACCTCCCTAGGGGGCACGGGAACTGGGACCCCTGGGCTTAGGTTGGTGGATTTTAATGCCAGGTCCGTGGCTAATAAGTCCTCCCTCCTCCGTGAGATCATCAAGGAGGAGGCTGCGGACCTGGCTTGTATCACCGAGACCTGGTTGGGCCCAGAGGGTGGTGTCCCTCTGGTTGAATTGTGCCCTCCAGGTTTCTGGGTTTTGCACTGGCCACGGGCCCAGGGAAGGGGTGGCGGGGTGGCTGTGGTTATCCGGGAGAACTTGTTTCCAAGGGAGGTCACTGTCCCAGAGATAGGCGGGAGTGAGACCCTCCTCCTGAGGTGGGGGCCTAATGGTCGGGTGGGTTTGCTGCTCTCATACCTTTCCCCCAGCTGTGTGACAGCAGCCCTGCCTGGGCTTCTCGATGTCCTCTCAGGGGTGGCGGTGGAGTTCCCGGGCCTTATAGTCCTGGGGGACTTCAATCTGCCCTCCCTGGGGGGAACGTCGGGCTTGGCCCAGGAATTCATGGCTTCTATGGAAGCCATGGGCCTGACCCAATTAATTCAGGGCCCGACTCATGAGGGGGGAAACACTCTTGACCTAGTTTTTATCTCTGAGCAGTGGCGTAGTGACAGAGGGCAAGCTACTTTTGAGGCATTGCCCGTTCCATGGTCTGATCACTATCTCCTATGGCTGGTCTTCCAACAGGCCACCCCCCAGTGCTGGGATGAGGAGCCACTGATGGTTCCGCCCCAGGCGTCTGATGGACCCTGAGAGGTTCCAGGCGGAACTGGGGTTTTTTCCCTCTTCCCTTGCCCACAGCTCTGTCGAGGATCTGGTGTCCGCTTGGCAATAGGCTGCATCGGATGCCCTCGACAGGGTTGTCCCCATGCGTCCCCTCACACACCGTGGATCCCGGATGGCTCCTTGGTATACGGAGGAGCTCCGGGAGATGAAACGCCGTCGGAGGGGGTTAGAGAGCAGGTGGAGGTCCACCCGCTCCCAGTCTGATCGATCCCAGCTAAGAGCCCATATTAGGACTTACCTGGTAGCTATGAGGGCGGCAAGAAGATCTTATCTCTCCGCCCTCATAGCGTCCGCAGATAACTGCCCAGCCACCCTGTTTTGGGCTACCCACTCTCTCCTTCGTACGGAGGGGGGGACGGACCCGTTGCAGGGAAGGGCGGAGGAGTTTGGCCAATATCTGTCGGATAACATCACTCGGATTCAGAGTGGGTTGTCCTCTGACTTGCAGTGGTCTGAGGAATGGGATACAGGCAGTCTGGCCAGTGTGATCTGGGATGAGTTCGATCCTGTTTCCGAGGATGAAGTGGACAGGACTATGCGGTGGCTGAGTTCCACCACATGTTTGTTGGACCCGTGTCCTTCCTGGCTGGCTTATGCCGCCAGGGAGGCCACCTGCGGTTGGCTCCAGGCAGTTGTCAACACTTCATTAAGGGAGGGTGTTTTTCCCTCCGCCTTGAAGGAGGTGGTGGTGAGACCCCTCCTGAAGAAGCCTGCCCTGGACCCGACTGTTTTAGACAGCTTTTGTCCAGTCTCCAACCTTCGCTTTTTGGCGAAGGTTGTTGAGAGTGTGGTGGCTCGACAGTTTCCACTCTTCCTGGATGAAACGGACTACCTGGATCCATATCAATCGGGCTTCTGACCTGGTTTCAGCACGGAGACAGCATTGGTCGCGCTGATGGATGATCTCTGGAGGGCTCAGGGCAGGGGTTTTTCCTCTGTCCTGGTCCTATTAGACCTCTCAGCGGCTTTTGATACCATCGACCGTGGTATCCTTTTGCGACGCCTCAAGGGGTTGGGAGTGGGGGGCACTGTGCTTCTGTGGTTCACCTCCTACCTCTCGGGGCGGTTGCAATCAGTATTGGCGGGGGGCAGGGGTCGACCCCGAGGGTGCTTTCTTGTGGGGTCCCTCAGGGGTCGGTTCTCTCCCCTCTGCTATTTAACATTTATATGAAGCCGCTGGGTGAGATCATCCGTGGTTTTGGGGTGAGATTCCACTAGTACGCAGATGACACCCAGCTGTACATCTCCACCCCGAACCAGATCAGTGATGCCCTCTCCCTGATGACCCAGTGTTTGGATGCGGTACGGTTTTGGATGAGCGGGAACATGCTTTGACTCAACCCAGCCAAGACTGAGTGGCTGTGCATACTGGCATCTCGGCCCAGTCAGGAATATCCATCTTTGGCCATAGGGGGAGCGGTGTTGCCCCCTGTGGATAGGGCACAGAAACTGGGTGTCCTCCTGGATGTACGGTTCCGGTTGGAGGAGCAGGTGGGAGCCGTTGCCAGGGGGGCCTTTGCCCAGCTCCTCCTTGTTCATCAACTACACCCATTTCTGGACTGAGATGCCCTGCGCACAGTCACTCACGCCCTTGTTACCTCTAGACTCGACTACTGCAACACTCTCTACTTAGGACTGCCCTTGCATACCATCCGGAGATTGCAGTTGGTGCAGAATGCGGCGGCGCGGGTGGTGATGGGAGTCTCCCGATTCTCCCATGTTACCCCCCTCCTGCGCTGCCTGCATTGGCTGCCGGTTGCACTCCGGGTGAGATTCAAGGTTTTAGTTTTAACATACAAAGTCCTTCACGACATGGGTCCTCAATATTTAAGGGAGTGCCTCCTGCCGACATCGAATGCCAATCGCCCTGTGCGAGCACACAGGCAAGGACTCCTTGGGGTCCCGTCGGCGGGCCAATGCCGGTTGACGGTCCCCCGATGACGAGCCTATTCTGTCACGGCCCCTGACCTCTGGAACCAACTGCCCCTGTGGCTCCATCTGGCCCCTGAGCTCCGCACCTTCTGCCATGATTTGAAGACCTGGTTGTTTGACCAATCCGGGCTGTGACTCTTCTTGGGGGGGTGGTTTTATATTTTTAAGTATTGTAAATTCGTCTTTTGGGCTTGTGAATTTGGTTTAATCTTTTCTTAATTATTTATTGTTGTTGTTTTTTAGCTGTGAGCAGCCCTTGGAGATGGGGCGGCATACAAGTCCAAAAATAAATAAATAAATAAATCCTTCAAAATAGATCAGTAAACTTAATAATCTAGTAATTCGCAGTGCAGAAGGTGATGCATTTAAGTGCCCAATATGGAGGCAACAGCAGCTATGAAATCACTCTGTAGAAATAAAAAAAGACTCACTCTACAGCAATGAAATCAATGCAAACTGAGCCAGAACCAGTGGTACAGGAACCTCTCAATTTACAAACATTTAGTGACCATTTGAAGTTACAATGGCACTGAAAAATTGGCTTTTTTCACTTATGACTTGCAGCATCCCTGAGGTTATGTGATCAAAATTTGAATAGCAATAGCAACAGCACTTAGACTTATATACCACTTCAAAGTGCTGTACAGCCCTCTCTAAGCGGTTTACAGAGTCAGTCTATTGCCCCCAACAATCTGCGTCCTCATTTTACTGATCTGGGAAGGCTGGAAGGCTGAGTCAATCTTGAGCCTGGTGAGATTCGAACTGCCAAATTGCAGTCAGCTGGCAGTCAGCAGAAGTAGCCTGCAGTACTGCACTCTAATCAGTATGTCACCGAATGCTTGACAGCTAGCTCATATTTAAGACGGTTGCAGTGTCTTGGGATCATGTGATCTTCTTTTGCAAATTTCATGCAAGCAAAGTCAATGGGGAAGCTATATTCACTTTACAACTGTGTTACTAACTTAAACAACTGCAGTGATTCATGTAATACATATGGCAAGAAAAGTCATCAAATGGGGGCAAAACTCACTTAACAACTGTTTGACTTAGAATGGAGATTTTGGGCTCAATTGTGACCATAAGTTGAGGACTGCCTATATATGTGAATGGAAAATCCAAAAGGGGTGTTGCTAAATTATTCAACACCCCAAACAGGAACATTCCTGTGTCTGTTATTCCTTCTGGGGATGTTGTTTCAAACTCAGGGCCATCTTCCTTCTGGGTCAATATAATCTGGATGGGGTTTTGTGTGTTTCAGAGCAGCTCTCTCAGTACGATCAATTGAAAGCCATTCCTCAACACAAGCAGGGAACCTGGGGCTAAATCATTTATAGGGGACCTGATTTGGGGTCAGGATTTTATGAGTACAGACAAGATATAAAATGCTGTCTTTGGCTGTTAACACAGGTACAAAATATAGCCTCTCACACACAGCTGGTGCCATACAGTTCTTAGTATAAGTTGGCTCAAGGTCAAATCTTTGCTCATCCAGATAAACATGTCAGCCTCATCTTACTTGAAAGACTGTTAGGATAAAAAGGAGATGAGCCAGGTTCACTGTGGATGAAGAGTGAAATAAACATATACAGTGGCGGGTTTCCAATTTTTTTCCTACTGATTCTATGTGCTTCGCACTGTGCCAGTCAGAGGTAGTATTTGCCGGTTCTCCGAATTGTTCAAAATTTCCGCTCCCGGTATGCTGGAACCGGTCCGAACCGGCTGAATACCATCTCTGAACATATACCTAAAAATAATCCTTAATAAAAGATTTAATCATATGGTAAGGGGATATCTTTCCTATTAACATTAACATTATTTACAAATTACATTTTCTCCTGAAATTAGAATAGCAGTAACACTCTCCTTTCCTGATGCCCTTTAAATATTTTAATTTATATTAATGTTTCAATCTGATTTAAGTGATTCTTTGTAACTTTTCCATTCAGGGTTTTTTTTTCTCTCCCGGGGCACTAATTTTTATTTTGGTTTAGTGATGAAACTCAGTTCCCAGGGTTTAGATTTCGGTAGGGCAAATCAAAATGGGCACTTTTAACGTGGGGAAGGAAAAGCAAACACCACCCTTTATTTAAAATTCCTGGTTGCTGAATACCTGGGAAAATTTTATTGGTCGTACGGAAAACAAAACCCGACGTGAACACCAATTTCAAAAAGAGAAAGACCATGACAAAAAAATGCGTTGTGTATGCTGGTAAGCATGAAGTAACCAAAAAGGGTATGTATGTGTGTGTGTGTGTGTGTGTGTGTGTGTGTATATATATATATATATATATATATATATATATATATATATATATATAATAAACAGTGTTATCTCTCTGGGAGGTAGACAGTCTGAAGTGCCAATAAAAACTGTAATTACACTCACAATAGGAAGCTGCATAGCAAGCGACAGCAAGGTTTTTTCTCAAGACCTGTTTGGGTACGTTAAGATTGCAGGCCTTCACTATATGTTTTGGGGCCCTGTTCTCACATATTCCTTCAGAAGGGAAATGAGGGGGAATGGGAGGGGGAAAAGTTAATTATAACCTGTTCTGAGATAAATAGGACCATAATAGGTAGACATAGAGGAAGCAGTTGTGAAGCTTCTCTCCTTGCAATTTTTTCAGCCTTTCTATTTCACAAAGGTAAGGCCTGGGCCACATGTTTCCCTCCCCCTCCTTCTTCTTTAGCTGGTATATGATAAAGGCTGACCCAAACCACTCTCTGAGAGTGGAACAGAACAGCATTTACCTCATGGCTGTGAAACTTCTAATTTCTTTTGCGTCCATTTAGAAATCAGTGGGGCACCATTACGTGGACACATATTCCACCCTTGGCCTAGTAACTGTGAATCACCACAGAGAGACCTGCCAGGCTAATTCCTGTTAGGGCTTTGGCAGCAAGGAACTTTTTCTTCAGCTCTTTCTGTGGTTGCAATGGCAATGGCAGTCAGGCCCCATATCCACTGGAGCTCATAGTGTAGCAGAACAGCAAGCTGAGCTGGAAAGCAGGGTTAAACGTGTCATCAGTTTGGAATCATTGTGTTGCCACAAGACACTCAAGTCCATCCCCATCCCCCCGAATTCTGTTGACTCTTATTTAGTGCCAATTTAGCTTTGATTGTGAGTTGATTAATGTCAGGTGCAATAACCAGGAGCATTTGTTGAATTCAAAGCACAGAAAAGTTTATTGTTGCTACCTATATACAAGAATGCAGTCAACTAATGGTCAAAGCTAAATTGCTGCTGGATAAGGAACAACAGAATTCAAAGGGAGTTGGGCTTGGGTCTCTTGTGGCAACTCAAGGACTCCAAACTGATGACACATTTAATCCTATTTTCCAGCTCAGTCGCTCTTCTCCTACACATAGTCTGTAAAAAAGAATCAGAAGAGAACTGAGCCAGAATGGCACACACTCATGGATTCAACTCAAAGTGGGGTTTTTCTCAGCCCTCTGCCCTCAAAATTCTATTTCTGCACCTTGTGTCTCCCAAGCTGCCATCTAATCCAATATCTATCAAAGATAAATAAGCACAACTACTGTATTATTATGCACACACTCATACATAGATGCCCTAATTTTAGGAACATATCTTGTGATCCACCCAGAGATGTTGAGGATAGGGCAGCATGCAATCTATTTCCTTCTAGAGATTCACCTCAACAAAGTTCTTTGACTTGCCAAGGCCTGCTGCACCTCCAAATACTTTGCAAAGCAGCTCCAAGCAACTCAGCTCACTCTTGGCTTAGGAAATATCTGCATTGGGTGACTTTGCTTTATTGTCTAGAAGTAGGGTGCTACTTCATTTTGTGAGAGTTAGTTAGGTATACAAAACTAATTGGAAGTGCCTTTTTCAGAAATGTTCAAAGTATAATCCTGCTACCACTTGAACCTGCAGATTTTAGGCTGCTCTCCTGTGCATGTTGATCCTCCTTATGTATAGAAACAGAGAAATGAACAAGTTCACTTCATACTTAAGTGGTTAGTAGAGGGGGCATGCATAAGTGCACTAATGTGCCTGTTGTCCCTGTAATTGTCATTTTTATGCTTTTATTCTTGTTCTCATTTTTGTTTGACAAATTCTAATAAATAAATAAATAAAATAAAATTGGGTTTAAGATAAATTCTTAAGATAAGCCTTCTAGAGTGGCATGTGGATTACATTCACAAAATAGCTGCCATATTAAGCCAGTTTATGCACAAAATGGCTGATGCAAAAGACCAGTTTAGCAGAAGACAACTTAGCACTTCAGCAACGTTTTGTTAAGAGCTTTTTGGAGATCTAGAGAAGTCTTGCTAATAAAGTTAATGCTTGAGATCTACTGCTTTGCTCTGGAGCATGGCAGTTTTCAATTTATTGTTCAAAGCAAACTGAATAAAGTCAGATGAAGCAGAAAGCCTAATAGGCACCAAAGGAGGTCTCTAAAAACATCCATGCTGCCTGTTCCTGAGCAATAGGACAGAGGTGGGCAACTATGCCCCTTGTATGGCCTGTGGACTTCCTCTCCCAGAATTCCTGAGTCAATCATGTTGTCTCAGGAATTCTAGGAATTGAAGTCTACAGGTCATAAAAGGATCGCAGTTGCCTACCCCTGCAGTAGGTGGATAGTTTATCCTCAAGTCATTAGATGTCAATACTAAGTAAGTAACTCCTGAATGCATTTGACTGTTCAATTCTACCAGACATTTTTAATAGACTCAATGTATACAAGGTCTTTTTTTTAAAAAACTATGCCTCTGTTTATAACATCCAGGCTATATTTGTCTGTTCTAGTGTTCTTTACACCTAAAGGCAGAAATAATAGGAAATGCAACCAGGAGGAGAATACTAAATCCTTTGCTATACCAACACATTTTTGCTTGTTAATACTTTGCTTCCATGTATTGCACTGCCATTTTTACAAGAAAGTTCTTTATTCAAAAGTCCAGTTTCAGGGAAGAAATAAACAGATCAAAAATCTCATTCTTCCATCTGCTAATCCTTTCCCTAGGTGACCTCCACCCTTAAATTCTGGGTCTTCCAAACTGTTATTTAATTGAATATCTCTAAAAAAACAGACAAGCACATTAATGCATGCACACACTCACAGGCAATTTGTTAGCAATTTTGTATATAGCCCTACAAAACAAGCAGAAAAGCACATGTGGACTGTGCACTTTCTGTTTTGTAGGGCTACCCAAAACAGCATACAAAAAACAGATTTATAGACCTGAGATCCAAAATGGGACCAATATAAGGAATAGTTGTTGAGTGCGGGTGTTGGAATACAATGGTCATGTATTTTATATTCCAATACAATTGCTATCATTTTAGGAATATATTGTGATCCACTCAGAGTTAAGAGCTGGCAGGATATAAGCCTATTATAATTATTTTCATTTTGCTTGAAAACTGTGGTAAACACAAAATTACTTTGACAAATTTCAGCCATGACCTAAAAGTAGTTTTTCTTTACAAAAATCCTACATAGTATGACCCTATATAAAATAATTGGATTGTCTTCTATTCTGAGCTAAATCAAAGCAATAAAGATAAGCTTAATTATTCATAGTACTATGCAATAAAGAATACTGAAATGCCTACACTTGTTAAATGGAGAGTTCAAATATTAAAGGATGAATGTTGAGCATAATAAAGGTGCAGCAAGGAAATGATTTTCTTAAACCTTATAAAAAAATTATAACTGTGGAATGTCATTGTAATGAACCATAATGATCGGAAACGAGGGTCTAATTTCAGATCATGGTTTTAAAGTGCATTTTGGAATGCATCTGGATCCTATTGGGAGTAATGAAGGAATCCACCAGGGACCACTTCAAAGGCCATTTTCTCATGACTAAATTATCATGTGTGAGCATTCTGTTGCATGTACCATGTTACATTATGTATGATTTTTGATTGCTCCTAATGTTCCATTAGTCATTTCCGTTCTAGCTGTAAGACTTCAGACAGTTCCTTGCACTTTTCCATGTACAATCAATAAAAAGCCACATAATTTTCTATGTACCGTCCTAAGCAGTGATTCTGCTACATTTATTATATGGAAGAGGGGAACAGCAATCATTTTGAAGGGAGTATAATATTTAATAGTTGTACATGAAATGTATATTCTGAATTTTCACTGTTAAACAATAGCAAAGAGAAGTTGCTATAAAAACCTTTGCCCAATATTCACAATATAGTTAAAAGAGGGCCTAGATTAAGGAAATAATCTGGAACTGGGGAGAACCAGCTTTATATCTCTTCTACACAATTTTGGGGTCCTCACTATTTCTCAGTCAAAGTTGTTGTGAGGATTAAATATTGTGCCCTGTCTCTATACATATTGATCAATCAGACACTAGATCAAAAGCCATCCAGAGAGAGTAGCCATAAACATTTCAAATACAAATTATGAGAATTATGACTCTACAATTATCCTGATTTATACTTGGAAATAATAATAGGCAATAATGAACAATTATTATGTATTACACATCAGTAATGATAATAGGCAACAATGCAATACAATCCATTGACAGACACCAATTTATTTATTTGATTTATATCCCACCTTTCTATCAGTTTGAGAACTAGGGCAGTTTATAATAGTAGAAGAATATAAAATAAGAACAGTATAATTAAATGAAGATAAAAGTAAAACTTTAAGGTGGCAATTAAAACAAAATCTTGAAGTTTGGCTGTACTTAGAGAAGGAGGCCAAAATTTTGTTCTAGAGAAAGTATTCCACTCCTTGCAGCTACAAGGATGACCGTTTTGATGAACCTCTGGCAGGATTTGAGTGCTCTTAGGCATATAATGGGAAAGGTTGTGTTACAGACAGTCAGGCCTACTTTTTACAGCTTGAAAAATCAGCATCAACACCTTGAATCAGGCACTTAGTGCAAATAGTACTTTGTGCAAATAGTAGTATGTATTATATATTATGTAGTATGTAGTATCTGAGCACAGCTCAAGCAAACAGCAATAAAGATCACACTGGGATGTGTGTACCTGCGTATTTCTGTATATATTCATTATATACACACATACACATTTTGCACAGTTATCTGACTCCAGCACCACCATAATTTAAATTGGAAACTGCCACTTGAAGGAACGGTCTTTCCAGCTTCATAAAGTCCTGGGGAAGAGAGGGAAGATAGAGTAGTTTCTAAATCTCAGGAGTTCAGACTCCAAATGTTGTTGAAATTTTTCAGTATAGGAATCACATAATGCTACATGAACGCATCCCTGCACCAAATCCTTTGTCCCCCTGTTTTTCCAGGTTCAGATTGCTCTAGGAGGGAATGGAGAGGAAAGTTCAATGTAGCTATTCCTTCTTTGGTCGATGGATGGAGCCAGGACATTGTGACAGTACTAGGTATTAGATGGAAGGTTGTCTTAGATACAGTTGGTACTATAGTCAGGCTTGAAGTTGACTATTTGAAAAGCATAATAGAAGAAAGTTGGTTAGGGAACATTGGTTATGGTTTGAAGCAGATTCAGAGCTGAGGAATTGGCATATTTTTGAGAATCTTGCTGGAATATGGCATAAAGGTTAGGGTTAGGGACAAAGGAGAGTTTCAAAAATAGTTCATTAAGTAGCCACAAATTTTGATCAAGCAGTAGTATTCATTGTCAGAACCAAAATAATTGTTTAGGATGAACTTCAACAATTAGTTTTACTTGCTGGCTAAAGAATTCTGGGAGTTGGTCCATCCATCTTTAAACTGCCAAGCTTGAGAAAGGGAAACTAATTTTAGGGAAACTATTTAAGTAAATATCAGGGAAACTAATCTTAGGGAAAACTAGTGAGGTCATATTTCACCTTAATTAAATTAATCATGGTTCCATTCCCTATTAAAATAATGCCATTCCCTCCCTCTTCCCCCAGTTGAAATCATAAGCGAAAAATCAATTTACATATTATTGTTTAAATAATAAAAAAATAATACAGGTAGTCCTTGACTTACAACAGTTCATTTAGTGACTTTGAAGTTACAACAGCACTGAAAAATGTGACTTATGACCCTTTTTCACCCTTACAACTGTTGCAGCATCCCCAAGACCATCTGATCAAAATTCAAATGCTTGGCAGCTGACTCATATTTAAGGTGGTTGACTCATGTGACCACCTTTTGTGACCTTCTTATAAGCAAAGTCAATGGGGAAGCCAGACTCACTTAACAACCATGTTTGTAACTTAATAAACATAGTGATTCATGTAACAACTGTGGTGGGAAAGGTCACCTTTCAACTGTCACACTTTGCAACAGAAATTTTGGGCTGGATTGTGGTCATGAGTCAAGGATTACCTGTTCTGGATTCTTGCTCCTCTTGTAAATGTATTTTTTGTGCTTTCCCCCCAAAACACATGGTAAAGATATAATAAGGATGGCCGAGGATCCCATAATTATTTCATAAATTGTAGACTAATCACAATCTTGTCTTCCCATTTTTTTTTGATACCATCTAAGATCAGCCAAGCATCATTTGTATTTTAGGTAGTCCAGATCCCTGTATCCCTCTCACCCCATCACTCCAAAGTCTCTTCTATATTCCAGATCACTTGTCTCCAACCTAATGCCTTCCACAAGAGTTTCACTCCAATTCCAATAATTCCCAGCCAGCATAGGAACCATGGTAATGGCAGTTCCCCCACCTGGAGGAACCCAGGTTGGAGAAGACCAATCCAGACTATTCACTGTTCAGGCGACTCAAACTGATTACTTCTACTGTTACTGCAGCCTGTTAAGGAGATATTGATACTGACATAAAATGCACTATTCTGCAAGGTTAATAATGACCAAGACAAATGTTCAATCAATTGCCTCAGTTATTTAGTTCAGGGGACAATAAATCTTGATGGGCACAGAAACAAGGAAAAGTAACGGCATGGTGTTACAATCAGCTGTCGAATTAGACAAGAGAATAAAGACAGCTTACCCAATGTTACACAATGCAATTCTGTGTACACGTATGAGGGGAAATTCCAGCTGAACAAAACAGTGAAATTTGAGTAGACAAGAATTTTACATGGGTATAATCTGATCCTGTGCTTTGTATCTGGGGAGGAACTTTGAGACTCTCTATCCATCCAAGTATGCTGAGAGCCAGATCTCATTTCTTTGAAGGGATTTCCTCCAGGAGTAAAGGGTAACTTCTTTGCTCATCCCTGGTTTGAAAAAACTGTTCTGCTGGTTCTGATGTTATGCACTGTGAAAAGATAAATATGCCAGAAACTCATTAAGGTATGTCAGACAAAGGCAGAATGATGACTTGATGAAGAATGAGGAGTAAATTTCCCACAGTCAGGTGACTGAATAGCTGGTTTAAATGTAGTGGGTGAAAGATGATAGTTTGCATGCATCGTAAAGCTCCTGGTGAACATCTTCAGTGACATTAAAATGATGCATCTACAGTAGCTGTTATTTGAAATGTTAAATTAATGAAATTCAGTTGATTTGTGTTTGGCAAGACAAGAGTCTAGCAAATATTTATAAACGCACACACACAGACACAGACACAGAGCCTGGAAGAGCAATTTTAACAACCAATAGTGGCTAATGGAATTAATAAGTTAATAAGATTCAGTAGACCATGAATTTTGGACCAAGGATGAAATAATTCAGCTTTACTGAGTATAATATACTGATGCAGAAGGCAGCATATAATATATAGTTTATGAGGTCACTACAGACTTCTTGCATGCAGGATAATAATTACAACAAAGAGGATGGCAACTGAAGCCATGGAAGCTGGCTTGCACTCTGATCTTCATATGAAAATGTGCAAACAACTTCTTCTTCTTCTTCTTCTTCTTCTTCTTCTTCTTCTTCTTCTTCTTCTTCTTCTTCTTCTTCTTCTTCTTCTTCTTCTTCTTCTCTCTCCTCCTCCTCCTCCTCCTCCTCCTCCTCCTCCTCCTCCTCCTCCTCCTCCTCCTCCTCCTCCTCTCAATGCAAGATTTTGCAGTGGACAAGTAGATGATACTGGAGTGGAAATGGCCTGATGGAAATGATATACATAATTTTAAAATTTGCCTTCATTTTACAAAAAAATGAACAATAACTGTCAAAACTTAAGTGGGTATAGCTGAGATTACAAGTAATATTAAATATCTTGAGATTCTGCCTGTAATTTAAAGCCTCACTCGTCTGTATAGTTCAATGACACATAGAATCATAAATAGTCTTATGTTCTTTCTTTGGTTTAATCTGCATTTCACTGTTAGAAATATATTTTTTCTCCTTGGAGGAATTTATCTATATATTATTGAAATTCTTGTCTCTGTTTAATTGTTTTTAACCTTCAGTTGGGCAAAATAGTATATCATAGGGCAACAATTTTTGAAGAAACATATATTAAATGGGATAACTTATAGAATGTACCCCAAATCTGGAACCTATGACTCCCATGGGATTGAAATCTGGCAAATTTGTGGTCACTTCAACACTGCTGTAGTCTTGTGATTGGCCACACTATTTTAATTGTAATTTCCCACTCTCCTTGCCAGCTTCTTCCAGTGGGAAAGCCAGCAGAAAGTTGGGAGTGGCTCTCATTCTAACTGCTAGTGTTGCCTGCTGTGTTCATTCTGCTTCTCTGTCTGAGTAAGGAAATATCTCTGAAAAAGATGACAGTGCATCATGTGCTGTCTAGTCAATTATAAATAATTTAGTGTTGGCTTAAATTAATGACTTTTTCCTGTAACTGTATGCTTGGATAATATATAGTGCAGAAGAATTATTTACACATTGCTCTAGTTTAAAGATAAACCCTTGCTTCTCACTTGAAGCTTTGGTCTCTGTGTACTCTGTCTCTGATTTAGCAGGCATGTATCCTACAGAGCTATAGCTTTGAAATAAAACATGACTTCTTGTCAGAAAGTAGAACTTTCTGGAGTTACTATGCAGTTTACAAATTAGTAGAGTTTGATGGGGTGATCAAACCTACCAATGACAGGGTGGCATTGAGCACCTCACTGTGATACTGTAGGACACGCCCCTAAGTATAAAAGGGCTGTCAACTGTCATTTTGTCTGAGGAGATTCTGTGGAGACTCATTTTGTCTGAGGGAAATTGGAGATACTGAGAAGGTCCAAGACTCTGAGGAGATATTAGGATCTGACAGACTGGGGTCTGTGTATGAGAAGATATAGCAAAGGGATCTGAGATAAGATCTATAACCTAAAGAGAAAGGGACTTTCTAAAGAGGTTAGCTATATCTAAGAAGAGGTTATGAGAGGAAGAACTGTGAATCTCTCATAGTGACTTCCAGTTCCTTGAAGGACTGTTTAAAAGGAACAAAAGAAGAAAAGACTCTGTATATATTTAAGAATAATATATTTATTGATTGTTCTGTTCTATCAAATAAATCTGTTTTAATCTGACACAACTTGGCATTGCAATTTATTGAATGACTCTGTGAAATAAATATAGGTTTAAAGATCCAGGCCAAATTCAATTAATATTATTTAACACTTCTTAAAAATGATCTCTTGGCATAGGATCAGAAATGGGCCATAGTGGCGACAGTAATGCTCACATGGAGCTGGGGTGGAAAGCAAGGTAGTCAACCTGGTGAAAGTAGTGTTGTGGCATCGCAACCCAAGTCCTGCATCTTTGTGTGTCACTTTGTGTGGACACCCAAAAGCAACAGAACTTGCTGCATTTCCAACAAATTTATGTTGATGGAAACAGAAAGATCCTGTGGACTTCAGTGAGTAGTGGATGTCCACACAATTGTGCTACACTCATTTTCTTTGTGCTGCTTCAGCCTTGGTAAACATTTGAAACAACTTATTGTCAGTGTTATGTATGCAGGTTTAAAGTCATTGGTTTAGTTTGAACTGTTCTTGTAAAATGTAAGAAATGATTGGTTTAAAAAGTGCGGGAAAGCCCTGCACTCTGATTGGCTGGCAACTGCGGCTGCTGGCTATAAGTAGCAGCTGCAGCCCAACCAAATTGGGTTTGTTCTGAGCTGTAGTCACTAATAAACAAAGAGCTTGAAGCACTCCGCGTCTGTCTCTTCATGCAAACTTAACAGTCAGCCCTTTGAGATAGTCTAGACAAGAAGCACTAACCAGGCTACTGTAATATTACAGTACCAATTCTAGCAATTCTGAATGTACCTCTCCCCTCTCTTAATTTTATTCTACTAAAAAGTATGGAAGGTCCTTTCTGAGACATTTTGCCACTCGTATTCAGATTTTGTTTATCAAACATTGCCTAGGCGGTGACTGTTTCCCCTCTACAAGGTCATCCCCACATATTATTACACTTATGGACCCAGATGCAAGTAAAATCTTGTTCAAGTTGAGCTCAACTAATGGTGACTTAATGGATGTATGTGTAAAGTTTACTCAGCAGTAGTACAAAAGTAATTTGCCTTTTCTTGGATTTTTTTAAAATTCCTAATCTAGTTTATATATATTTGTGGTATTTTCCAGGGTTTGTTTTTTCCGCCAGATATTAACTAGATACAACCCAACCTATTTTGAAATTCAGAGAAGGCCAGCCAGCTGAGGCCATGGATTCACATTCTTTGTTCTAATTAATATAACTTAATCTCATATCTTGTAGCAATCAGAAGAATTCGCAATCCTTGGATTTCTATCATTCTTCAGCATTCATCACCGGGACTAAGAAACAAATATACGTTGTCCTCTTTCAGTATCCTTATCAAAGCAGAAATACAGATTGATGGTCTGCTCAATAGTAAATATTCATCAGAAATCAGTCTGTATTCATGTTTTGCAGAACCACTGTGCTTAGAAGATGAAGCTGCAGAGTTAACGGTATTGATTAATTGAGGTAACAAAGGTCAAGCTAATTTTTCACTATCTCAAAGGCTTCAATTGTGCTCAGCAGTATCCTTGAAAATTGTTCTGGGCTTAAAAAAGAGAAATAATTAGGAAAGAAAATGCAAAGAAATCCAAGTGCAACCTATTCAAAACGTCACTCAGCAAAGGTTAATGGAAGCTTGATTTCATACAAATACTTTGTTTGTGTGTTAGGTGGGAGAAAGCAATTATTAAGGGCAAAATTGTGCAGAATGCACAATGATGAGCATTTTCATCAAAATATCACTCACAAAAGGTTAATTGAAGCTTGAGATAAAATTGATATTTGCATTATATGTTGGCTATATTGCCTTCTTCAGATAGATTTCTACTTTGAAATTATGATACATTTTAACAAGATCTCTCATACACACAAACACACATACCCAAACATGCATACACATATATAAGATCTAATTTTATTTTTTCACATTTTTAAAATGAAGTCACATTGGTGTTGCTTACATTTTAAAAAATAAGCAAGGAACTCAGATCAAGGGTTGAACACCTCAGTTAGCAGAATCACTGACAAAGATGTCGCTTAATTGAATATATCCCAAAGTGTGAATAATAGTGAGTGAATGTATAAATGTCTGACATAGAAGCCACAATACTGCAGCAATCTTGGAATTAATTCATACCAATTTAAACAATGTGAAACATATTTCAGGACCATTTCTATCTTAGTTTAATGCAGAACCACCACAAAACAGAAACTACACCAGTGGTATATAATATGACTTGGACTAACTTTAACGGCAGTACAGAAAACCCTTTTGCTATTTATCAAGCTGCTTTTGAAATCAGGGTATTTAATTGAATTGCAATATGCACAGTGACAAATAAAAAAAAGATCATGAAGAATTTAAGAGAAAACCTAACCATGTTTTATTTAAAAGTAAGGCTGGCTCCTTTGAATGGAGCACTGTAAGTGGACATAAGCTTGTATATAGCATTGCACATACAATATACCGCACCTGAGAATTCAAGAAAAAATATCGATCAATTTGTCATACACGACAGGTGAATAATTTTTCTTTTTGCTGAGAAAAGCTTTTGAGTGCTTGCCCTTTTGAAACAGGCTTGGCAGTTTAACAAAGAAAAGCATACAGAGAAAATTAATAATATCTGAAGCGGCCCCATTTTTTTAAAAAAAAGTCTCAAAACTTAGCACAATGAACAGTTTTCTAGATTTAATTCTATTACAAATTGCACTTTTGGGAGCACACAAGGTGGTCACAGGGCTTAATACATTAATTTCCCCTCACCCTAACCTTGATGTAAAAAGTAGTTACAGATGACCTTTTAGACAGGCAGACTAAAGAGTGGTAAGTGAATCGTTAAATGATGATTATTTCATTTATTTATTGAGCACCATCAACTTGTTTACAGAACAATTAAAAATAACAATAACTCATGTAACACTTCTAAATTTAGACCATAAAAGAAAGCAAGGTCGGGTAAAGCACCCACCTTGTCTTTTTTTTGGAACCCAGGTGAGACAGGAAACATTACCTGTTGTGTTGAAGCAGCTTAGGGCAGCACTAGAAATAGATAAAATGGAAGCTGCAGCTCTTATTCAGGTCTATCCTCACCATTCTCAGGTGGCTTCCCCTTCTTTCTCCATTTATGGGGAAGGGGAAAATATATATTTGGGCATTGGCCAGGATCTGTTGTTCTACTAGGCAAGTGGATGTGGTCCAGTGTTGGGATTCAATTTGTTTTACTACCAGTTCTGTGGGTGTGGCTTGGTGGGTGTGTCAGGGGAAGGTTACTGTAAAATCTCCAGTCAGAGGTGGTATTTGCTGGTTCTCCAAACTACTCAAAATTTCTGCTACCGGTTCTCCAGAACTGGTCAGAACCTGCTGAATACAACCTCTGATGTGATTCCTTTTAAGAGGCCCAGGTAATAGGCAAACAGGATTGGCTCATGTTGAAATAGTTTCTGCATAGTAACAAACACAGAATTTCTAAAGTTGGCTATGCATAAAATTCTACACTACGTCAAAAAATGTATTGTAGGTCTGTGTAATCAATGAAGTTGTGGCTGTTATACTCCAACTTTCTGAAAATAGGTTCTTTTTAGGAAGGAATGGAAAAAAATAGACTCATAAGAATAACAAGTGTCAGAAAAGAAGACAAAAATGTGGAGTAATGAAGAAAGTTGCAATTCCGTTTTTCAAAATCTTTTGGTCCTGTCTTAAATTTTCATAGTGAGGGTAGTAGTTGCATCACATGTGTAGAAATATGCTCTGTCATTGGAAAATATGGGCTTTCTTTCCTTCTTTCTTTTTTTGCTTCCTGGTTTTCTCCTCTTCTTCATATCCGAGGACAGTGAGTCTATGTAATGAAAAGTGATTAAGATATTAATTATATATCATCCATTTGGTATATGATTGATTATGAAGGCAGGAGTTTAATTTGCACCTCTGGAAATTGCACTAAGAACTGTAATCAGTGTCTCAATCAAAGGTCTTGAAGATGAGGTCAGTCTACAAATTAACTGTTCTCTTTAAAGAAAGATGTGACAAGGAAGGTTAGATGAAATTTTAGGTGACTAAAAAGACTTTGTGTACTGCTCCAGTCAACTCCTGTAGAGATTTGTTGAAAATAGATATTTTACTATGAACAACAACAACAAAGCTTATAATTTGTACTATGAATGGTAGATGTGACCTGGGGTTTCTTAAAATTCCTTATTGCTAGGGTATAATAGCTTGTTTGTAGTAATATACTTATAAAAGATCCCAGAAAACAAATTTCCTTAGGTAGGCATTCTCAAGCCAATCCGAGTGAATCTCAATCCTGCTTCCTGGATGCAGTTAGGAACAAACTTAGAATTGGTTTCAAAGCCAGTCTTTGTCAGTACAATACAAGTATTCCTCAGGTTATGTCTGTTCAAAGTTACAATGGTACTGAACAATGGGGACTTATGACTAATTCTCTAAGTTTATTTATTGAATTTGTTTGTCTCATAATGTATGATTCCAGGTAGCTTCCAGCATTGAAACATTAAAATCTTAACAAACAATTACCTTTAAAAGAATAAAAATTGAAATCTCAATCAAGTTGCAGATGTCCCTATGGTCACATGATTGCGATTTGGGTGCTTGGCAACCAGCTCATGATGAATGCTGGTGGCAGTATGCTGTGGTCACATGATCACCATTCCAAGCCAGCTTTCCACAAGCAAAGTCAATGAGCTCATGCTGCTTTGTCAGCTACCCATACTCCGTAGGTGTCTGCCTGTGGCATTATTGGACATGACTCAGGAAGGAAGAGAGAAGAATACTGACTATGGTGCCAAATGCTGCCAAATGGAGCAATTTAAATTCTTTAATAATGAACACATTTCCACAATGAGGCACATCTATGAGAAGATGGATTGTACTTCATAAATCAAGAAAAAAAATGTATTCTCAGAATCCAACTGATGCAGACCTCTTTCTTCAGTGAATGTGATAAGCAAGGCATGAACAAAGAAGCTGCATATAACCCTTACTAAATTCCGTGCCTTGACCGCAATTTTAGGCCACACCACTGCAATTTTTTTGGCCAAGCATTTCAAGCCAGGGGCTATAATTGAAAACTGTGGAGAGGCAAACACCACAGTAGGTGGGATAATTATGCAAATGGGCAAACAATTTAATTCACTTGGTCTGACCAGGGCTTTCTATTTTTCTTCCTGAGATTGTGGAAGAGAGTATTCACATTTTCCCTATCTTTTCCTATAATTAAGCTAAGCAGATTTTAGGGCTTAGAATTAATATGCTTCTTTCTTTTAACAGGCAGGAAACAATATTGTCCATGTTTACCAGTTCTGGTTAGTGAAGATTCTGAAATTCACAAAAATAGAAATGAAGGAGATATACGGAGACTGAGGAAATAAAACTACCAACACTGGCATGAGACCATTAATCAATGTTGATTGAAAGGCTGGGAAGATACTTGAGTTAATATGATATTTCCCTAAGCTAGTGTCCTCTAGAAGAGTTGAGACAAAAGCACACAGAATCCCTACCTTGTTGGCTGAAAATTTTAGGAGTGGTCATCCCAATTCATCTGGAGGTCATCAGACTGCCAAATACTATCCTATAGGAGCAGTATTCTGCATGAACTCATGAAGTCACTCTTCAAATATCACAAGAAAATTCAACATGACCATCTTCCCAGCTCCTGGGTTCATAGAAGCAAACTTCTAAAACTCAGGAGAGGTTGTTGGTGTCTTTTATTTGCAGGATGACTTGAAGCTGCTTTAGAGAAAGTAAGAAAGGGCAAATCTTCACCTTTGGATGGATGAGCTAATTTTTGAGGGTTATTGTGGAATGGCAAAATAGGCTCTTTTTTATTTGCCTTTCAGAAGACTTTCCATGTAACTGCTCACACCAGTCAGAAATCAAACTGACAATCTGCCTCAGGAAGCCAATCAAGTTGCCCAACTAAAGAGATGGAGTGACATTTTACAGGCTGGAATGTGAGGCCTATCCTCAATATTTTTCCATCAGCCCCAATGCTTGCTTCTTTGAGGCCTCATGGTTAGACAGGAGAGGGCCTGGGGTAACAAAATCCAAGGACCCAAGAGGTAACTGGGACTGACAGTTTGGCTAAATATTCCAGAGACTTGTATGTGACAGGGAGCCAAATTTAATATATCCTCTGGCAGCCTGGACACCTAGACATAATTTTTATATTTCCAACATTGCGGTTTAAAGACAGACTTTAGATTTCATCTTTCTCCAGAGGTACTAGGTAAAACACTGAAGTAGACCTTTTTCCTCAGTTTTGTACATAATGATGATTTGTCATCTAATGGGGCCCTCATTATGCTTGCGAACCCTGGTGAAAACCTAAATTGAGTGTTATTTTAAGTAGATTGCAGAAGAAATAAAACCAGTAAGTATGCTTTCATACATCTCAGCTTCTCTTTCATTGAAAAGAAAGAAGATTTAAGATGTGCATTGGGTGGAAAACCAACAAAGACTATCCATGAAAAAAAAATCCACTCTTGCATAAAAAGAAAACAAAATTTTAGAATATTGAGCAATACTTTATACTTCTACTTACCTTTTCCCATTGATTGTACAATGCCATAAGTGTGAAGGCTGCAAACTCTGACATTCACAAATGACAAGCTCAATTTCCATGCCAACTAGCATCTCAGTTTGCATGCATATCTCCTGAGTAGATAGACTCTGTCACCTATATAAAGGGTTGATTTTCCTAGTTTCTTCCGCTTGAAGACAGAAAATTTGGAGACAAAAAACTTTTGAAAAGTGTGTGGAATTGGAGAAAACCAGGAAAGAAGTATGAACTGAGTTTGAGACTTTCCAGGCATCTAGCAGGAGTCCACATAAAGTAGTTGTTATGTATGTAGGTTTGAATGTCATTGGTTTAGTTTGAATTGTTCTTGTAAAATGTCAAATATGATTGGTTTGAAAAGTGCGAGAAAACCCTGCACTCTGATTGGCTGGCAACTGCGGCTGCTGGCTATAAGAAGCAGCCGTAGCCCAGCCAAGACGGGTCCATTCGAGCTGTAGTCACTTAATAAACTCTTCACTGAAGCTCTTCGCGTCTGACTCTTCATGCAAACTTAACAGTAGTTGCTTCAGAAAATTGTCTTATTTTATGGAGATGCTAAAGATGTTGTCAGAAATTCTTAATTTATTTTTTGTGTGGCACTAGTTACATTTTATTGGTTTAGTTCATATTTTTAGAGGAATTAGGGATAATCTTTGCTCTTTTTTCACTAGCTCAGGCTGTGTCCAAGAAGATTTATTTTCCTTTTTATTGACTTTCTTGTGAACTGAAATATAATTTGGAAACACTATCTGATCTGAGATCTGCCCTCACTATTTGTATCTTCACTTTGTAATCTATCTGGCACTTTTCATGTATCTTTGTACCTTTCTCTTAAAACAAAATAGCTTTCTTTTATTTTAAATACATTTTAAATACATTTTTATTTTTAATCTTTTAAATTTTTATTTTTAAATAAAAGTTTTATTTTGTTTATATCTTGTGAAATCGATTGGTCCCTCAAAGAATGGCTGATATTGCCAGGAAATTTCATTATAGCTATCTCTTATCTTTTCTTCCCATTTTTGCCTTTTAAATACCAGAAAAGAATAATAGATTATGTTATGTATGTAGGTTTGAATGTTATTGGTTTATTTGAACTGTTCTTGTAAAATGTTGAATGGTATTGGTTTAAATAGTGCGGGAAGAAACCCTGCACTCCCATTGGCTGGCAGCTACGGCTGCAGGCTATAAGAAGCAGCCGTAGCCAAGCCTGGACGGGTCTATTCGAGCTGTAGTCACTAATAAACTTCTTTGCTGGAACTCCTCGCGTCTGACTCTTCATGCAAACTTAACACTGGCGACGAGGATGGGATTTCCCTGAAGAGAAGACGACGCGACGAACAAGCAACTGAGCAAGATGGCTGCGCTGAACACCCCCCCAGCACCGTTCGATCCGGCGACGGAAGACTGGGAATCGTATGCGGATCGTTTCCACATGTTCCTGGAGGGGAACGATCTCGCCGGCATCCCCGAGAGACGGAAGAGGGCGGTCTTTCTCACACACTGCGGTCCAGCAGTCTTCAAAATGGCGAAGGCGTTGGCGGGAGCAGCAGAGCTGAAGGTAATGGAATGGCCCGATTTAGAGAAGCTTTTAAGAGCCCATTACGCCCCACAAGTATCGTGCCTCATTAAGAGACACGAATTTTACCGTCGGGATCAAGGGGATAGCGAGAATGTTAATGACTTCGTGGCAAGTTTAAGGGACATTGGGGGTGCTTGTGACTTTACCAACCTAGAAGAGGCCATGCGTGATCGGTTTGTTTTAGGCCTTAAAGATAAGGTCTTACAAAGCAAACTATTAATGAAACCTAAGATCACGTTTAAAGAGGCCATTGAAGAAGCTGTTTCAGCGGAAGCCACCAAGTCCTCAGCAGCGCCATGAAAAGATTAACAAGGCCTCAAGCCAGGCCTCAAGCCATTCTGATGGGGATAAATCCACATCTACTCATTGCGAACAAATAGACTCTGATTCTGATGGCAGTGAGGCAGAGGAGGGATTTTAAACTCAGAATGGAGAAGAAAAGAAAAGACTCTGGGAAGAACAGGCAAGGGTTCTATTGCAGAGGCTGTGGGGGCCACCCCCGACTGATTGCAAGTTCTTTGACTCCATTTGCCTACGTTGAGAAACGGAGTCACATAGCCAGAGTCTGCAAATCATCCAGAACTCCACCAGTTAGGAAGAAATTCCCTGATAGAGACTTTAAGCCCAACAATTTCCTTGAAAAATGGGGCGAAATTTAGAAGCAAATGGCAAGAATAAAACTCACCAAACAATCACTATTGGTCATTCTTCACCCTTAAAAAGCAGAAAAGTACATGTGAAGGTGTTTATTGAAGGAAGGCCTTGCCAAATGGAAGTGGACTCAGGCTCTTATTTATCTATGGTGTCATGGGACACTATCCACAGACTTTTTCCCAAAATTCAGAAAAGCATTTCCAGAAGCAAGCACTGACTCTTAAAGACTACCAAGGGAACAAGATTCCAGTAGTTGGAGCGAGAGATTTCAACGCAGTTTAAAGGCCACACCAAACGTTTGCCCCTGACCATCGTGGACAAGGATCGCCCAAGTTTGCTGGGACTTGAGTGGTTCAAGCCACTTGGCATCGAGGTGACTGGCATCCATCACGTGAGCAGTTCTGACTGGGAAGAGTCCTTGAAGTCTGAGTTTCCAGAGGTCTTCAGCGAAGGACTGGGCAAGTATATGGGGACCCCTATTGCTTTCAGCCTAGACCCCAAGGTGCCCCCAATTCGTTTAAAGCCCAGGAGGGTCCCATTTGCTTTAAAGGAAAAAATTGATGCACAATTAGATAAACTCATTGCTCAAGGGGTTTTAGAGCCTACTGACCACTCCAGATGGGAAACACCCATAGTCACACCAGTCAAGGCTGATGGGTCAGTGAGAATCTGTGGTGACTACAAGGGGACACTTAACCATGCGCTGCAACAGAGCGCATATCCTGTACCAGTTGTGCATCATCTGCTCCATTCCCTTGGCAGGGGTACAGTATTTGCTAAACTGGATTTGGCTCAGGCATATCAACAATTAACAGTTGATGATGCCACTGCAGAGGCACAAACAATTGTGACCCATAGAGGTGCCTTCAAATGTAAAAGACTACAATTTGGAGTAAGCGTGGCACCTGGCATTTTTCAGAGCCTTATGGAAAGAATGTTGCAAGGACTGCCAGGGGTAGTACCTTATTTTGATGATGTATTAATCTCTGCTGAAAATGACACTCAGCTTCAAGAAAGACTCAGAGAAGTCCTTACCAGATTCAGAAAAGCGGGTTTAAAAGTCAAGGAAGACAAATGTACACTCAAAACAGACAGAGTTGAGTTCCTGGGGTATATGATTGACAAGCATGGCATCCATCCTACTGATGCCAAGGTTAAAGCAATCAATGAAGCCCCTAAACCTCGATGCAAGGCAGATTTGCAAGCCTTCCTTGGACTTATTAACTTTTACCACATGTTTCTACCTCACAAAGCATCTATTGCTGAGCCCTTACATCGCTTACTTGATAAGAATGCTGTTTGGATCTGGGGGGAAGGAACAGTCAGCATTTAACAGTATTAAGAGACTAATCACGTCTGATGCTGTGTTGATACAATTCTCTGAGAATTTACCTGTTGTTCTGACTTGTGATGCATCCCTTTGGAGTGGGGGGTTTGAGTCACAGGCTTCCCAATGGACGGGAAGCCCCAATTGCATTTTACTCTCGCGCTGTCCAAAGCAGAGAGGAATTATAGCCAATTGGACAAGGAGGCTTTAGCAGTTGTTGCAGCTGTTAAGAAATTTCATGAATATCTGTATGGCAGGTCATTCACCATTGTTACAGATCACAAACCTTTACTA
Source organism: Naja naja (assembly GCA_009733165.1). Lineage (NCBI taxonomy): Eukaryota > Metazoa > Chordata > Lepidosauria > Squamata > Elapidae > Naja > Naja naja. The sequence continues at coordinate 221,669,349 of CM019148.1, read as the reverse complement.
GGCATTGTGGCAGGAGACAAACCTACACCTAATATCCTGTCACCAAGAATGCTGAGGTGGACTGAATTTCTTGCAGCCTATTCCTACAAACTGATTCACAGGCCTGGCAAGGACATTGGACATGCTGATGCACTGAGTCGTTGCCCACTACCTTGCCACAAGGAGGACTTTGAACTTGAAACTCACACCTTTTCCTGGAGACCGTTGCTAAGCTTCCAGTCCATGCTGCTGAGATTGCCAAAGAAACTGCCAAAGATGCTGTGTTGGCACCTGTTATGGGCTGGATTAAGAAAGGTTGGCCTCTTCAAGATCTACCTCACCTTGCCCAACCTTTTAAGTCCAGGCAAACTGAATTATCTGTATTAAGAGGATGTATTTTGTGGGGTAACAGGGTGGTTATTCCTGCAAAACTGCAAAGGAGGTTTTGGAAATGTTACATGAGGGTCATCCTGGGATTGTAAGGATGAAAGGTTTGGCCAGGAGTTATGTATGGTGGCCAGGTATTGACAAAATGGTTGAAAACTGGGTAGCATCTTGTCCCAATTGCCAGGTAGTCAGGCCTGCCCCACCTCACGCCCCCACACAGGAATGGGAATGTCCTAGGGGCCCATGGTCTAGAATCCACATTGATTTTGCAGGCCCTACAAGAGGGCACACTTTTCTAGTACTAGTAGATGCATACTCTAAATGGCTAGAGGTAATTCCCATGACATCCACTACAACTGAGGCTGTCATCAAGCAGCTCAGAAAATTGTTTGTAACCCATGGGTTACCAGATGTCCTTGTTTCTGACAATGGCCCTCAATTCACATCTAACATTTTGAATCCTTTCTAGCTCAACAGGGCATCAGACATGCCCTCACTGCCCCTGGGCACCCTTCGCCAATGGCGGGCTGAACGCATGGTACGCTTTACCAAAGAGAAGCTTCAGCAGCTGGGTCCTGGGGATATCACTGAGAAGCTTGAAAAACTTCTTAGTGCTCAACACATCACTCCTAGCCCATCAAATAACTTGTCCCCAGCAGAGTTGTTGATGGGTAGGAAACTTAGGTCTTCCCTTGACCGCCTTCATCCCACTTACGCACCCAACGCACCACTGGATTCCACTTCCAAAGTTCGTTCTTTTAGTGTGGGAGATTCTGTATATGCTAGGAACCTTATAGGTGAACCTTTGTGGATTCCTGCTGAAATAACTCACATCACTGGCCCTCGTTCTTACAGGGTACAAACAGAGGATGGCCTCCTCTGGAGCAGGCACATTGACCAACTTAGATCCAGGTTCCCTCAGGAACATCGCCCTGTCTCTCTCTGGGTCCCTCACCTAATGTCTCTTCTAGGGGAAGGGGAGGAACAGGAGGAAAATCAGCAAACAGGAATCAACCCCATGTGTAACGAGCCATTGCACAGGAACCATCCCGAACCCTGTCACAATGCCAAGATCCATCCTTAGAAGTGAGCCATTGCACAGGAACCATCCCAACCCTGTCACAATGCCAAGATTCATCCTTAGAAGTGGAAGATTGCACACCACCACCTGACTTGGGTGCTGATATTGGAATGGAGATGGGTTGGGAGGAGAGACCAGATTCTAACAGTCTAACAGGGTCTCCTTTCACAGGAAGTCCCAACAGGGAAATGTCAGCAGACACATTTCCCTCTCACTGGGTGAGAACGTTAAAACTTCTGAACCACGAAGGTCTCAACGTACACGTAAGAGCCCCACCTATTTAAGGAATACATTAGATAGGTTGGGGTTTGGTATGGACTGAACCTAGTGGGGAGGGGTGTTATGTATGTAGGTTTGAATGTTATTGGTTTATTTGAACTGTTCTTGTAAAATGTTGAATGGTATTGGTTTAAATAGTGCGGGAAGAAACCCTGCACTCCCATTGGCTGGCAGCTACGGCTGCAGGCTATAAGAAGCAGCCGTAGCCAAGCCTGGACGGGTCCATTCGAGCTGTAGTCACTAATAAACTTCTTTGCTGGAACTCCTCGCGTCTGACTCTTCATGCAAACTTAACAGATTATGAATGTCCAATTTCTCTTACACAGTTGGGTTAAGGGAGGGAATAATAGGTGAAATGTTTCCTGAAAGATAGGTTCCTAGAGATGTGAAAGAAAGCTCACAGAAATTAACATAAAGGAACAGTATTATGAATTAAAGTACATTCTGTTTCAGAAATATCTTAGTTAAAATATGTTGCATTCAGTCAAGAATTTTTCTTTGGGTTTGAAATTTCTCTTTTCTCTCTAAGTTCAATGGAACATTGACTACACATTGAATTTGTGGCATGAAATGATGTCATTAGGAAGGAATATGTATGTTGTGTGATACCTGGCAGATGAAAAAGTCAAAGTGACATCTTTAATTCTGCAATGACTCGGAAGGCATACTGCATAAGGATGTTCAAGTAGACTAGTGGTAAAGACTCTCTCCTCCCATTTGGAAGGTTAAGAGTTCCATCCTAGGTGGTGGCAGATGTTTCTCTCATAAGGCATAAAGAAAAAAATATTTGCTGCAAACTCCGTGTGATGTCAGAAAAGGCATCCGGCCAGTAAACGCTCAGCTCTATCCAGTTGTCCACACTCTATCCCAAATTAAGAGATTACAAAGAGATTTGTAAAAAGGGAGAGTTTTTTTTTTTTAAAGGCTGTTCCTCCAATTTCTCAAAGCACAATATCCCATAGTCTTCCCTGTTGCCATTTTGGTTGCTAAAGTTGGAAGGATGCTTATTTGTGTCAGCAGAATCTCTATTTTATAAGATATAAATGATATAAGCAAACTACAGATATTGTAATGAAAAGGCAAGGTTGGCCCTGTCTTGTTAGTTCAAGCATTACTATTATGTAGCTTCAATAAATGATTTACCTTCCAAAACTTATTTAAATATTAGACAATAAAGAATATATTCACAGGGACAATAAACTGGCATTCTGATAATGCTTTGGAGACCCACAATATGACAACATCCTTCTTTTTTTTATTGTTTTCTTTTTTTTAAAAATGGAAGCTAACACAAATCTTCCTGGAGCCTAGCTCAGATTTTGTATGCCAGTTTTTTTTTATTACTCTCCTGTATTTATTGACTAACAAAAAAAAGTCTACTTTAGTTTTAAGTGCCATCTGCTGTGTTTGTGATTATTTTGTTCTTTTCATCAACTTGATATTTGATGAATGGCTTTAAAACATCTTAACAAACAAATAAACAAATGAAACCATTACCATGCTGTATATATGTTAGGCACTAACTGATTGTGAATATTGCTTCCTAGTGAGATCCAATATGAAACCAGATGCTTCTTGATCATTTAGAGGAATGCCAGGAGGAGATCATAGAGATTCATCACTATCAAAATTCTAAAACTCCAGAGGACACTTTATGGTTGCTACATATTAATTTACCTCATATATTACACCAATTGATTGTGTGCCATGGAGTAGCATAAAGTAAAGACATGATATTTCTGGAAAGCAAGTCATAGTCAAATCAATCAATCAATCAATCAGAATAGACCTGGAAGGGATCTTGGAAATCTTTTAGTTCAACCCCCTGCTCCAGCAGTCCTATACATTTTAGATAAGTGGCTGTCCAGTTTTTTCTTTAAAACCTCCAGTTTTTAATCATCAGATCCAGATTCATTTTTCTATTATTTAGATTCAAGAAACACACGATGTAGAGATCTAAAAAACCAGGAAGTACTAGGAAAAGATATTGTACATATTGTTTTTTTTTTCAGATGCCATTCTAAACTGTGCAGACCAACACTGTTGTTAAGTAAAGGGATAAGAAATAGATTTGGGATAATGTACCAGGCACAGTTCCTTGAGCTGAGCTGGTCACTTTCATGGACTTTGGATTCCATATACTTTTCTAAGCATCAGAATGGAAGTAGTTTAGTAGTGCCACCTTCTTGGATATCTGTTGGTTTCTTAATCTAGGACTGAGATTTCCTAAGCAATCTTGCTTTGTTACTGTAGTTTTATTTTTCAACATTAATGAGGTTCAGTTAGAGTTGCATATTGAATAGTGTTACTTTTGGATCTAATAGGGGCACTTAAGAATACAACTTGACTTGAATTTGGAATGAACCAGAGGCTGCCCATTTTGGTGTAGGCCTTCTCCGAGACAAATGTTCTTTTATTGAATTGGATTTGTTTTGTACAAGCATAGATTTGACCCATATCAACCCACTTGGTCTTGGTTTTTGACTGAATCTGGGGCATACCCCTATTTAAAAACTCTGCTTATAAGTGAACTAGCTACGAAACTATAGTATGTGATCGGGCTTAGTTTTTGGGGAGGAAATAAGGGAAAAGAAATTCTGCCTCTGCCTACCAGCATCCATCGGTATTCATCTGGCTAGCAGCTTGTCAGTGTGAGAGAGAGTTGAGGGCTGTTTGGAAACTGAAAAATTATTTGCTGTGTGAGCAAGAAGGAGACAGCAAGGAGCCTGGGCGTCGCTTAGCTCAACTGTTCTGTACTAAAGCTGCTTGGTGCTGTGAAACTAAAACTGAAACTGAAACTCCTTTCCTCTACTTGTGTTTTGCATTTGGAACAGATTTCTTTTCAGATGTGGAGGGGCAGTAGAACTCCTTAGCAACAGAGGGTGTTAATAATAATATATGAAATACTAATGTTCTGATGGTCATTTCAAAAAATCCTTTCTTAACTAGCACCTAAAAGCCAAGAGGAACATACGTTCCAAATTTCAAGTTTGTAGGCTTTACAGTTCTGGAGATTTTGTGATGACACGTGAGTGGTATTTTGCTTTTATATATATAGATTGTGTGGGGTTAACTTTAAAAATTGAGACTCATTTTACGATTCAAAAATTAGCAGCTCAAAATTCCTATTGATTTCCCAGAAATTGGATGAAAAGGCATCAGAGTGATTTGGAGCTGGGAATAAATAGCACTAATCTGGAGAATTTAAAAAAAAAAGCTTTTGTCTTATTTTAAAAGATAACTCATATTTACAGTGCATCACTGTGATTGATATACTGCGATATCCTCTCCTATCCTAGTGCTCTCCAGCTGGGTAATACCATGTCCAGATTGCTAATATAAAATCCTGGGAAGTCTATTTCCAATTATTTAGAAGCAGCCAGTTGGGAAATATTGCAATAGTCTCCCACTTGTAATCTTTTAACAGGTAATGATGGCAGTTCACCAATGCGAACAATACATTTGAAACCTGAGAGAGAGTAACAATTGTTGGGATTAATTATTGTGGTGTTTCAATATAAGCATGTCCTTAAGAATGTTGTGGATTTTAATTTATTTATTAAAAACAATTAAACCTAACAGCAGAAGCTGCTCTGGGTAGTTTTCATTAAAACATTGTTTTTCTAGGGATAAACGCTTGGTAACTGCTATAGTACAACCATTGCCTCGCACTAAATTCATCTGGATGTAAATGAAGTACCTCTTTTTTGGGATGGTTCAGAAAATGCAACAGCAGGCAGATATTACATTTGCGCTTCTAAAAATCCCAGATGGGGACAGCACTTCACAATGCAAAATATATGGTTTAGAAAGGTGAACAAAGAAAGCAACCAATTGCAAATAATCACCCGTTTGAGCAAGAACAAAGAGTGGCTTAGTCAATTCCCACAGCCCATAATGGTCCCTTTGAATTGTGCTGTTTTTCTTTTAAACGTGGACGGTAGTCATAAAATTATGGAAATAGACACAAACGTCTTCTATTGCGAGTGAGCGTTCTTCACCCTTTAAAGCTTTTAAAAATTATTAACAGCTTTAATAGCAGGAATTGAACCGGTTGAAGGAAAAAAAAGTAGCTTATCTGTCTGCCCACCGTCAACAGGAATCCTTAATTTCTTGCAATTACATCAGGATGATTTTTTCTTTTGATTAGATTGTGCTGTTTAATGAGGATTACATGACATTAACCTTTAGGGGAAGTCTAGGAAAATGAGCGTGATAAGCTAAAAAGAGGGGCTGCATATGCACAAGGATTGCCCCATGACTGTGTTGATTTGGAGCTGGGAAGCTTTTCTTCTTGAATTGTGCGAGTACACATCTTAAGAATGCATGAGACAGTGGTTTTGTTGTTACTGTTGTAGTGTTTTATGATGTCAAGTAGCAGATTTAGCAGTGCAATTGCAGAGACCTCGGGGGGGTGGGGTACATAAACCCGACCCTAATTTAAGCCATGAAATAGGAGAGGAACCCTCTTCTAAGCTATGGCCATGAGGTGTGCACTACAAAAATACAAGTCATAACTATTTGGCGGAAAAGAGTCAAAGAAAACTTTGATTCTTTGTTGTGGAAGTTCTCTGGAGTTTGGGATCCAAAATATGTAGAGCTCCTTTGTGGCTGAGTTCTTATGTATTCATGATGGGGAACTGAAACTCCCCTCTGGAAGTGCTATGATAGGAGAACCCCAAAAAATCAGACCCCCCCTGTAGGCTGGTTCATATTATGAATCACATGGCTCATATAGAAAAGGGTCTACATATGAGGCTTTGTGCTATATCCCTCATCTGCTGAATTATAAATGTCTTGCTTGATAAGGCAAGACCGGGATAGGTGTGGATAATGATTTTTAGAGATTGCAGGTAGATTTCGATTTACCATGGTGGGATTCTACCGGTTCGGACCGGTTCGGGTGAACAGGTGTTTCTGGTGAGCATTTGGCCATGCCCGCCCCTGCTCTTTCCTGTGCTTTATTTCCTGGGTTTTTTTTTTAGCACAGCTGATTTGCGTGGCAGAGCGGTTTGCTGCGCCTCAGATGTTTTAGTCACCAGGGCTGCTGTAGAAGGTAAGTAATTGAATTGAAAATGGGCTTTTTGAAATGCAGAGCATGTCCCTCCCATAAGTTATAAAAGACAGGCAAAGGTAAAGAAACCTTTGTAGGAAGCAAAGTTGTTCATTCTGTCCGGATTAATCCTTGAAACTCTGTGTGGATTTTGTACTTTGGTTGGTTTTTTTTATAGTTCATTTGGCACTTTAGTTGTTGACAGCAATTCAAAGGAGAGAAAGGTGGGTGCTTATCTCGAGGGACTGTTTGGGATTCATTACAGGCTGGGAATGAACATAATTCCCAGCGTTGAAATAAAACAAGAGTTGTTTTAACTAAGCGTGTGCTTAATTACGGTCTCAGGAAGCCTGGTCAGAACACCATAGACTCCTTCCCATTTTTATCCCTATACTCACCCTGTGAGTTGAATAGTGGCATAGTGACTAGTCCAAAGTCACCTAAGTATCTTTGGTAGTTGAGAATAAATTAGAACAGGGGTGTCACACTCAATTTCATTGAGGGCTGCATCAGGGTTGTGTTTGACCCTGGGGATGGTTAGGGTGGGTGTGCCAGCTCGACGTCACTCACTCCTGCAGCCCTCTGCCAGTGAAAATGGAGCCCGGGGGGGCGGGCTAGGTGTGGTCCTCCCAGGCTCTGTTTTCACTGGCAGGGGCACCGCGGGCCAGTCCTTCGCTGATTCCAGGGTGACCCCCACAGGCTAGATCTAAGCACTCTGTGGGTTGGATCTGGGCCCCGGGCCTTGACTTTAACACCCCTGAATTAGAAGCTTGATTTGTCCAGTCATAGTTCAATATCTTAACCATTAGAATCTCAATGTTTTGGGGGCAATTAATCTGAGAAGTCCAGCTCAGAAAAAAAAATCCTGGCAAAGTGTAAATTGATAACATATAAAAATGTGCTATGAAAATTATTCTATTGATGCATTTATTATATTTATATAGTCATCAATTGCACATATGTAAAATGATCAATAAATAATATAATACAAGTAAAAAAAATTAAATCAGTTAAAATCCTGTTGTAAATAAGAGCGTGGGGGATGGCCCACACAAAATTGTCCTTTGCAAATTAACATTATTTGCTAATGAACTGTCACATAAATATGCAGAGAAGATCATGTTGTGGAAAATCACTATAAACCTAAAACAGCATACAACTTCTTTGAGAACAATAGCTGATAATTCCATATTGTATTGTATTACATTAAGTACAATAGATTATTTATTATTTTGTTTGCAATAGTTATTGAAAAATGTGATTTATTTATATCTTACTTTCCTCTAGGAGCAGAGGGCAACGTACACATTTTCCCCCCATTTTTTCATTTAGTCCACCATTTTTATAATAATCCAGTAAGGGGAAAAAAAATAGCTGGCTCATTGTTGATTAAGGACTTAAATCCAGATCTTCCCAGCTGTAATAAGCTCTATGACATAAGAGATATCTGCTGTGACTTCTTTATTAGTTTCTGGGGCTTAGTAGTAATCATTAGTTATTAGATACCAGGCCTTTCTAAAACTATGGAATTTTAAGAAGATGACCCCTGAGCATAGGTAGTAACAAACTCCCCGTTTTCCCATTTTAAAATGTCCAGATTGAAGCTTGAATATAATTTTTGACAGATTGCACTGCAGCTTTTTATCTTGGAAGCACACTGAAAAGCAGCTGGGCTGAGTGAGATCAGTAATGGCTACTAATCAGTTGTGCCTGAAGTTAAGCATTTTATTTGCAAGTGTTCAAATCAATAAATACAGTGATTGCCGCAACAAAATGAAACAAGGTACCACATCACAAGTTTGCAAACTGCATGACATCACTTCCCTCCCTCTTTTTTTTGATGCAGGTGTTTATGAAGAAATTCAGAGATATATTTTTTTCATATGTAGTTCCATGAAAGTGTATCTTAAATTTCAAAGGAGAGTGATTAGGAGGACTGTCTTCCTCTTTAATCCTGGATTATAAAAGTGAATTCTCTCCAAATACCTGACAAGCTAATGGGAAGCAAAGGAGTCAATGTGTAGCACAAGTTAATTCTGGATGTTGCCAGTATAGGACAGGTTGACATATACATAACACTGTGAAAATACATAAATGCAATGGATGGAACTGGTCCTCTCCTCCCCTCCTCTCTTCTCCTTAGAGTAGGGGTCTCCAACCTTGGCAACTTGGTGGACTTCAACTCCCAGAATTCCCCAGCCAGCAAAGCTGGGAGTTGAAGTCCACTTGGTTTAAAGTTGCCAAGGTTGCAGACCCCTGCCTTAGAGGATCCTGTTAAGTTTGCATGAAGAGACAGACGCGGAGTGCTTCAAGCTCTTTGTTTATTAGTGACTACAGCTCAGAATGGACCCACTTTGGCTGGGCTGCGGCTGCTACTTATAGCCAGCAGCCGCAGTTGCCAGCCAATCAGAGTGCAGGGTTTTCCCGCACTTTTTAAACCAATCATTTCTGACATTTTACAAGAACAGTTCAAACTAAACCAATGACTTTAAACCTGCATACATAACACCCCTCCCCACTAGATTCAGTCCATACTCAAACCCCAGCCTATCTAATGTATTCTTTTAAATAGGTGGGGCTCTTACGTGTACGTTGAGACCTACGTGGTTCAGATGTTTTAAGGTTCTCACCTTGTGAGGGAGGAAATGTGTCTGCTGACATTTCCTTACTAGGACTTGTAGTAATGGTAGAACCTGTTTGGTTATTACAACCTGGTCTCTCCTCCCAATCCATCTCCAACCCAATGTCAGCACCTAAATCAGGTAATGATGTGCAATCTTCCATTTGTGAAAATGGTTGTTGGTATTGTTATGTATAGAGGTTTAAAGTCATTGGTTTAGTTTGAACTGGTTCCTGTCGTGTTAGCTCATTACACATGGGGTTGATTCTTGCTTGTTCATTACACTCATGATCCTCCCCTTCCCCCCTAGAAGAGGCAGTAGGTATGGGAACCAGAGAGGAGCAAAAGTGATGCTCCTGAGGCAATCTGGATCTTAACTGATCAATGTGCCTGCTCCAGAGGACACCATCCTCCGTTTGTACCCTGTAAGACCTGGGGCCTGTGATTTGGGTTATTTCAGCAGGAATCCATAATGGTTCACCCATAAGGTTCTTAGCATAAACAGAATCACCCACAGTGAATGTGCGAATTTTGCTAGTGGAATCTAGTGGTGCATTGGGTGCGTAAGTGGGATGAAGGCGATCAAGGGGAGAACTGAGTTTCCTACCCATCAACAATTCAGCTGGGGACAAATTAGTTGAGGGGTTGGGAGTGATATGCTGAAAACTGAGAAGTTTTTCAACTCTCTCAGTGATATCCCCTGGACCCAATTGCTGAAGTTTTTCCTTGGTAAATCGTACCATATGTTCAACCCGGCCGTTAGCTGAAGGATGCCCAGGGGCTGTCAGGGCATGTCTGATACCCTGTTGTGCTAGATATGATTCAAAAATGTTAGATGTAAATTGAGGGCCATTGTCAGAAGCAAGCACATCAGGTAACCCGTGAGTTACAAAAAGCTTTTTAAGCTGTTTGATGACAGGTTCAGTTGTGGTGGATGCCATAGGGATAACCTCTAGCCATTTGGAATATGCATCTACTATAATAAGGAAAGTGTGCCCTCTGGTAGGGCCAGCAAAATCAATGTGAATCCTGGACCATGGGCCCCTAGGACATTCCCATTCCTATGTGGGGGCGAGAGGTGGGGCAGGCCTGACTACCTGACAGTTGGGACAAGATGCAACCCAGTTTTCAACCATTTTGTCAATACCTGGCCACCATACATAACTCCTGGCCAATCCCTTCATTCTGACAATACCTGGATGACCCTCATGTAACATTTCCAAAACCTCTTTTTGCAGTTTTGTAGGAATAACCACCCTGTTACCCCACAAAATACATCCTCTTAATACAGATAATTCAGTTTGCCTGGATTTAAAAGGTTGGGCAAGTTGAGGTAGATCTTGAAGAGGCCAACCTTTCTTAATCCAGCCTATAACAGGAGCAAATACAGTGTCTTTGGCAGTCTCTCTGGCAATTTCAGCAGCGTGTACTGGAAGCTTGGCAACAGTTTCTAGGAAAAGGTGTAAGTCTCAGGAGCAAAGTCCTCAGTGTGAGAAGAAAGTGGGCAGCGACTCAAAGCATCTGCATGCCCAATGTCTTTGCCAGGCCTGTGGATGAGTTTGTATGAATAAGCAGCAAGAAATTCAGTCCACCTCAGCATTCTTGATGACAGGATAGTGGGCGTAGGTTTGTCTCCTGCCACAATGCCTAACAGAGGTTTGTGATCTGTGACAATGGTAAATGTTCTCCCATATAAATACTCATGGAATTTCTTGACAGCTGCAACAATTGCCAAGGCTTCCTTGTCCAGTTGTCTGTAGTTCCTCTCTGCTTTGGTCAAGGTGCGAGAGTAAAATGCAATAGGAGCTTCCCTCCCGCTGGGAAGCCTGTGGCTCAACCCCCACTCCAAAGGGGATGCATCACAAGTCAGTACAACAGGCAAATTCTCAGAGAACTGTATCAGTACAGCATCAGGCGTGATTAGTCTTTTAATATTGTTAAATGCAGATTGTTCTTTTCTGCCCCAGACCCACGCAGACTTTTTGTCTAATAATCTGTGCAGTGGTTCTGCAATGGTTGCCTTCTGAGGTGGAACATGTGATAAAAGTTAATGAGTCCAAGGAAGGCTTGCAAATCTGTTTTACATTTTGGTCTAGGGGCTTCTTTGATTGCCTGAACCTTGGCATCTGTGGGGTGGATACCATGCTTGTCAATCATATAGCCCAAGAACTCAACCTTGTCAGTTCTAAGAGTGCATTTTTCTTCCTTGACTTTTAACCCGCTTTTTGAATCTGGTAAGGACTTCTCTGAGTCTCTCTTGTAACTGAGTGTCATTTTCAGCAGAGATTAACACATCATCAAAGTAAAGTACGGTACTACCCCTGGCAGTCCTTGGAGCAACCTTTCCATAAGGCTTTGGAAGATGCCTGTTGCCACGCTTACTCCAAACTGTAACCTTTTACATTTGAAAGCACCTCTATGAGTCACAATGGTTTGGGCCTCTGCAGTGGCATCATCAACTGTTAATTGTTGATATGCCTGGGCCAGATCCAATTTGGCAAAGACTGTACCCCTGCCAAGTGAATGTAGTAAATGATGCACCACTGGAACTGGATATGCGCTCTGTTCTAGAGCATGGTTCAATGTCCCCTTATAGTCTCCACAGATTCTCACTGACCCATCAGTCTTGACTGGTGTGACTATGGGTGTCTCCCACCTGGAGTGGTCAGTGGGCTCTAAAACTCCTTGAGCTATTAGTTTATCTAATTGTGCATCAATTTTTTCCTTTAAGGCAAATGGGACCCTTCTGGGCTTTAAGCGAATTGGTGGCACCTTGGGATCTAGATTGAAAGTGATAGGGGTCCCCATATACTTGCCCAATCCGTCCCTGAAGACCTCTGGAAACTCAGACTTCAAGGCCTCCTCCCATTCAGTGTTGCTCACGTGATTGATGCCAGTCACCTCGATGCCTAGTGGATTGAACCACTCAAGTCCCAGCAAACTTGGGCGATCCTTGTCCACGATGGTCAGGGGCAAGCGTTTGGTGTGGCCTTTGAACTTCACGTTGAATTCTCTTGTTCCAACTACTGGAAACTTGTTCCCTTGGTAGTCTTTAAGAGTCAGTGCTTGCTTCTTGAAATGCTTCTTCTGAATGTTTGGGAGTAGCCTGTGAATAGTTTCCCATGACACCATAGATAAATAGGAGCCTGAGTCCACTTCCATTTGGCAAGGCCTTCCTTCAATTAGTACCTTGACATGCACTTTTCTGTTATTGATAGAAGAAGAATGACCAATAGTTACTGTCTGATGAGTTTCATTCTTCCCCTTTGCTTCTGTGCTGCGCCCCATTTTCTCACTGAGGTTGTTGGCCTTGAATTCTTTGTCAGGAAACTTCCTTCTGTTGGGTGGAGTTCTGGATGATTTGCAGACTCTTGCTAGGTGTCCTCTTTTTTCACAACGGAGGCAGATGGTATCTAGGAACTTGCATTCAGTGCGGGGTGGCTTCCCCACAACCTCTGCAGTAGAAATCTTGCCTCTTTCTTCCCAGGTCTTTCTTTTTCCACTCCATTCTGAGTCTATAAATTCCTTCCTCCACCTCACTACAGTCTGACTCAGAATCTATTTGCTCACAGTGACTTGTTGTGGACTTTTCCACATCAGGATGACTTGTGGCCTTGTTAATTTTCTTCATGGCTGCTGCTGAGGACTTGGTAGCTTCTGCTGAAGAGGCCTCTTCTATTGCTTCCTTCAGCATGATCTTAGGTTTTAGTAATAACTTGCTCTGAAGCACCTTGTCTTTAAGGCCCAGAACAAATCGATCGCGCATGGCCTCCTCCAAGTTGTTAAACTCGCATGCACCCCCAATGTCTCTTAAACTTGCCATGAAGTCGTTTACGTTTTCGCTTTCCCCTTGATCCTGACGGTAAAACTCGTGTCTCTTAATGAGGCACGATACTTGTGGGGCGTAATGGGCTCTTAACAACTTTTCTAAGTCAGGCCATTCCATTACCTTCACGTCTGCAGCTCCCGCCATCTTGAAAACTGCCGGACCGCAGTGCGTGAGAAAGACCGCCCTCTTCCGCTTCTCGGAAATGTCGGCAAGATCGTTTCCTTCCAGATACATTTGGAAACGATCTGCATACGTCTCCCAGTCTTCTGCTGTCGAATCGAACGGGGCTGGGGGTGTTCAGCGCAGCCATCTCTCTCTTCTTCTGTTCCGCGTTGCCTTCTTCTTCAGGGAGATCCCACCTTCATCGCCAGTGTTAAGTTTGCATGAAGAGACAGACGCGGAGTGCTTCAAGCTCTTTGTTTATTAGTGACTACAGCTCAGAATGAACCCACTTTGGCTGGGCTGCGGCTGCTACTTATAGCCAGCAGCCGCAGTTGCCAGCCAATCAGAGTGCAGGGTTTTCCCACACTTTTTAAACCAATCATTTCTGACATTTTACAAGAACAGTTCAAACTAAACCAATGACTTTAAACCTGCATACATAACAGATCCTTTCCTTATGTGTTATAAAATCCTGTGGATAAACTGCAAACACACTGAATATTGGACCACTCTTTGAATATGGCTGAAGTTGACATCTGTTCCAATGAGTTGTTTACTTAGCTGCAATATTTTAGGAAAATATTTAGGTATTTGCGGGAACATCTCCTGCCAGCAATGATTGCCCATCGCCCTGTGTGCTCCCACAGACAGGGCCTCCTTGGGGTGCCGTTGGCTAGACAGTGTCGGCTGGCGACCACCAGGGGTAGGGCCTTCTCGGTGGGAGTGCCCATCCTGTGGAACCAGTTGCCCCTGGAGCTGCGGTTGGCCCCTGACCTTCATTCCTTCCGTTGCGACCTGAAGACGTTTTTCCAACAGGCCGGCCTGGATTGAGGGGGGTGGGTTTTTATGGGTTTTTATGTGTAGCATCATTTGGGTTTTAGATATTGTTTGGGTTCGAGATTTAATATTTTTTAAAATAATTTTTTAAATTTTGTATTGCTTGTTTTTATTGTTGTGAGCCGCCCTGTGTCCTTTGGGAGATAGGGCAGCATATAAATCCAAACAAACAAATAAATAAATAAAAGAGAACAAAGAGAATGCCAATGGCTGCTCACTCCATGTAGGATTCCCCTCCTTTCCCACTGTCATAGTTGGGCAAAAAAAAGCAAAGCAAGCACAATGTGTTGTTTGTTTCCAACTTCTCTCCCTGTTTTGGAAAAGGAGGTGAGCACATAGTGTGTAGATGGGCAAAAGGCTGTGAGGATCAATAGGCATCCCCTTCAGGAATGTTGATCTCAGCATTTTCCTTGCAATGGTGGCTTCTAACATCAACAACCTAAGTATGTTCAGTTGACCAGATTCTGTGCATGTTTACATGCAAAATGTACTCTGAAATGGAATCAGGGATTCTTGGTTGTTCAGGTTGATGGAATGATGGATTGATTTTGACTCCTGGCAATTGCCTGGACAGGTCCCTGCTGTTTTCTTGGCAAGATTTCAGAAGTGGTTTGTGCTTGCCTTCATCCTAGAGATGAGAGAGCATGACTGGCCCAAGGTCACCCAGATGGCTTGGTGCTGAAGGCAGGACTAGAACTCCTGGTCTGGTTCAAATTACCTTGACTTTTATTTGCTTCACTCACTGCTCAAGGCACCCTATAAGGAATAAAAGCAGATGATTAGATTTTTTTACTTTTAAACCCTTTATATGAGGCCAAGGATAACTGATTTTCACCACACGCTCAAAGGAAAAATGTCATAAAATCACAGACCACTTTGGGAAGGTTATCCTTACTGTAAATCACAATAAAGAAGACTGGAGTCTTATACCTGCTTATCATACTGTATATCATATCATATCATTTGTCATATCAGATCAGATTATTTTAGAATTTCAGAAAATGATGCAATGAAGAAGTTACAAAGAAGAAAAAGTTTAACTCTCCCAAAGCCACAGCAGTCATTCCGATTCAGGCAGATAAACTCCATTGAAAGCCCTATGGCAACTTTCTTCATATTCACCCCCATCTTTTTCATTCTTCTAACTCTTCTTTTACACTCTTTCATCCACTTGAAGGTTTAATAGGAAATAACACATTGTCTGTCTGAAATTTATTAAAGGATTATGCAATTGGGCCCAGGGTTGCAGGGTGTGTGCCACCCTTTTCTGGAAGAGGTAAAAATCCAATGAATCAAGGCATCTTGTATAATGCTGGCTCAGGAATTCTGGGAGTTTAAGTCCGCAGATCATAAAATGGCCATAGTTGCCCACTCCTGGCCTACTGGGTGCTGTGAATTTGTATCTGTCACAAAAGGTTGTGTGTTAGTTTATCATTTGCTATATTGCACTGTGATAATTAATTAAGCTACATTTTAATTATGTATAAGTATATGCAATCAAAGAGAAGATAGGTAACATGAAGACATGGTTTCCTATAATTTTAACCAGATTTATTCTTATTGCACTACCAAAAACATGGGAAATTCACATTGTGACCTGACCAACATGTTTTTATGTGTAGCTTTGTCACAGAGTATTTTAAAGCTATCCCTATGCTATAAATATTGTTCCATTGTCAAAGAACACAGGTAAAGAATGAATGACATGACTCAAGTTAGCCAGGATTTGTTACATGAGAAAAAAAGATTTCAGTTCAATGCCTTAAATACAAGAGATAACTCTGATTCTTAAAGAGGCATCTTGTATTCTGTCACACTGAAAACAGCTACCAAAGAAGTCATTGCAATTTTGCAGTCAGAAGTGTGATCTAGAGTAGGGATGTGCATTTTCCCCATGTTGGAGAAGGCCTTTTGGACTAACTATGAAAGCAGACTAGAGTAGGGATGTAGTCTAATGAAATTAGATTTACATAGGCTATGTAATCTATGAAAGCAGTCTAGCGTAGGGATGTAATGTACCAGCAAATATGGAACCTTTTTCCCATCTCAGAGAAAACTACCTCAGACAACTTATGGAAGCAACCTTCATTTTAAAAGCATGTTCATAAAAACCATTCAGTCCATCCCTCTGGACTACTGCTTCTACCCATCAGTTATTACAATCTAATTATAGTATAAACAATTGGTATGTATATCATTGGGTGTCCTCCAGATATAAATAAGATACTACAATAAACCAACAAAGTGCACCACAAAGTCAACAAGGCAGCTTTGAAACTTGTGACTGATACTTCAAGAACAGAATAGTATTATACATTTTATATACAATGGACAAGGTATAATGCTGAATTTACATTTACATAATGTATTGGCAGCAGACATGCTCTTGGGCCAGATTGAAAATTTCAGCATTAACTTTAAAAGTTTTTTTAAAAATTGGGTCCATTGTTGCTTATAGACCTCCTTAGCTTTTTGATGAGACATTTTATGTAAATACCATTTGATACCTTCTACACTTTTAGTAGACTTAGAACTCAATGTAACTTAATAAATTTAAATCACTTTGATTTCAGTTGGTCTGCTTTACATATATCAAAATCTGGTCCCAACCTATCATTCTGAACTAATCTTATCTATGCTTTGCTGCTGCCACTGTTCTTCTTGCAGAATTAGTTCTCCTCACCTTGTCCTCTGAATGGCACATAATTTTCCCATTCTGTGGGGCCATTAAACACCTCTTCTACTAACAAGTACCAGACAGTTGGCTGTGTAATCATTCCTAATGAGAAATTAATGGAGGTGCTTCTGCAGAAAAAAAAATCTGATGAAGGCATCTTACATACCATCTAGGAAGCCAACTGTGTTAGACTTTATAATGAATGTCAGAGGAACATGCCCCTAGATTAAATATCTGGAGAAGAAGTGTGTACTATTACTATACTGGGGGCTTTAAGATGGAGGAAACACCCATAATCAGTTAAGAAACTGTCAGATTGATGACCTACGGGAACACTTAATGAATTTTTGTGTCAAGTTTGATCTCCATTGCACACTGACTTGATCACCTATGTGAAGGAAAATATGTTATCTGTATCAGTTGTACACAGCAGATGACAATGTTATGATTTAAAATTCTGGATATTGAAGGCACTTTCCTAGATAAAGTAACAGTTTGGCACTTGTCCAATCTCCTACGCCAGAAGTGTCAAACTGGATTTCTTTAAGGGCCGGATCAGCATTGTAGTTCTCTTCCATGGGCCAGCTGGCGGGGGGGAGAGATGAGATGGACGCCTCCTCCAGCATCCTGCCTGCCAAAATGGGGCATGGCCTTTTCACACTGGTTGGCCTGCTGCAGCACTTTGCCAGCCAAAATGGGGCACCGGGGTGTGTGTGTGTTGATTTAAGCACCCCACAGACTGGATCTGGCCCACAGGCCTTGAGTTTGACACCCCTGTTCTACACAATGAACATAGAGTATTGCAATGTAATTAAAATCACCATCCCTTTAAAAATGTTTCTTTAACATCAATGAAGCTAGTAAATAGTTAATTAAACTTGAATACATTTGGATGTAATGCTGAATATGAAGAGGTTAACCTGTTTTACTTTCTACATGATGCATATAAGATGTTGCAACAAGAGTTATCTGGGAAGAGAGATCCTTATTTTGAATTTATTTGATTTATTTCCCACCTCTTGTACAAGAATTCAAGACAGTATACCCAGCAATCCCATCTTCCATTTGCTTTTGTACCATCAGCCCTGTGAGGTAGATTGGGTTCAGAGAGAAAGACTGTCTGGCCCAAAGTCACCCAGGGAATTCCTGTGGCTGAGAATTGAACTAGAACTTGACCCTATGCTTTAACTATGATATCACTCTCATTTTTTAGGAGGAAAATTAATGTTTTCTGGTGGCATTTCCTATCTGCAAATTATTGTTTAAAACAATATTGCCCTGTTAATGGGGTGCTATTTTAGTCAATTAGAAAAATACTTGCATTAATAAATGATACAGCATCCTTTTGAGATCTGTATGGCTCCCATCCTGATGATGTTCATAAGTCTTTGAAAACTTGAATTTGCCCCCAGACTTGGTAATAGAGTAGCTGTTGGTTTTTCTTTTGGAGTGTTGTGTTTGTTCTGCATGATCTTTTTCTTTTCTTTTATTGTGATTTATTTTTAAAATGCAAGTCTCCCAGAATTGTATGGAATCAGGCAGCCTCTAAATTAAATAAATAAATAAATATTTACACTCCTACATACACTTAAGCAGCAATTAAGTCTCAAGGGATTACTTCTAGCTTTACTCCTGAAGAGAATAATTCACTGCACTGCAATCCATGATGTTTGGAATGTAAGAAGGGACTAAGCAATTAACCTGAATGAGGCAATCATATGAATGATATGGAAGTTCTTTCTTCAGGATTTGAAATCATTACTTCAAATAATTGTTGAATAGGTTTTTATTCTGCTATATAGAAAAGACCACATGTGGAGGTTAGGACTATGCTGAAATATGAAATGTCGTCCAGTTGACACATATACACACACAAAATAATCATTGAGTTTGGAGCTTTGATAATTTGAAAAACACCTTTAGGGAACAAAAAAGCACCCACACAAATCGTACATTGGACAGCAGCTCTTTAGGACACATATTGATCATTGTTATATAGTTCTCTGATAATGTTATGCAAACTTCTATTGGCTCTACAGTCTTCAGCTTAGCTTAATCAGTAAGCAGGAATGGACCACGCCATAAGCAGAGAATTCATCACATAAGCCATATAAAAAAGATAGATAGCTTGAAAGATAGCTGTGTATTCCACCTTGTTAGTCCAACTAAACTACTGTGTCAAAGTACAGCAGCAAAATGTCTCATGGCTACCACAGCCATGCCCAGTCTGGCAGCTTCTAGGTGAGTTAGGACAAGAGCTCAGTAAATTCTGCAAAACAGAATTTCTCAATAGACCAGAAACTCTTGAAAAATTAAAAAAATAAAATAAAAGCCAGATTGAATGAGGATGGAAGGGGTTGCACTTTAATATATAATGCGGCCTAGGGGTGGCATGGTTCCATGGGTATTTGAGGAAGCACCAGAAGAAAGATTCAGCTTCTGTAAAAGAGCCCACAGGCCGCACTAATTGACAATTACAGGAGTTGTAGTTCATTATACCCGAAAGGAACTAGTTGCGAGACTATTTGTAAATTGTTTGTAAACAAGTAAATGTTACATTACTATTCGCCTTTTGGGAACAGTTATAATCTCTAGATCCGTTGTAAGTCTTTTCCTTGAGGGTCATTATGGAAGATGCTAACATTTGTGAGCTTCCTATCTGTGCTTGATTCAGGGTTGGAAAAATCATGCAACTGTAGTTAAGTTGCAATTTTCCTGACTAAATTATCATCTGAATTGACTCTTACTCTGCTTCTAATGGGGCATGGATTGATGTAAATAAAAAAAAAATGTAAGAGGCTATTTTTTCCAGCTTTGTTGCAAGAACGGATAAAGATAAGACATCTTATAATGATTAATAAAAGGTACATGGGCAATCAAAACAGACAAAAAACAACCACCAAGGGGCTGACTACCAGGTCTGATAAAACAAATATATACTCAGGGGTGGGATTCTACCAGTTCTCACCTATTCATTAGAACCCCTTGTTAACTTTCTAAGCAGTTTGGAGAACTGGTAGTTAGAATAAATCTCCTTTTGTTTTTCCCCACCCTTATTACATTATTGGCAGTATGCCTAGACTTACTGTCTCCAAAGGAGGTTTTTTTTTCTTTCCTGATACTTTCTTAAAGGGGAACGGTTGTTTTAAGCTTTTTACACTGCTGTTGGGAGGAAATATTATTATTATTATTATTTTATTATTTTATTAGACTTGTATGTAACTATTGTAAATATTCCCCTGGAAATACTTCCAGCCAGCATGCAATGGTCAGCACTTTGAAGAAATAATTGGATAATGAAGCAGAGCTGCCAGAAAGAAGCTTTTAATGACGAGGAACCAAGATGAGTGACATTCAGCAAGGCTTCTTGGCTAGCTAGAAAGATTGACATTCAAACATGAGTTTAAATACCCTTTCTGAGTTTTGGTCTAAAACTGGTGACCTAACCCTAACCCTAACCCTTACAACGGCACTGAAAAAAGTGACTTATGACCGTTTTTCATACTTACGACCATTGCAGCATCCCTATTGTCATGAGAGGTCAGGTGAGGAAAAGCGTCCCTCATGAGTGACGTCGAGTTGGCCACGACCACCCAGTCACATGACCACTAAGCCACACCCACCAACTAAGCCACGCCCACAGAACCAGTTGTTAAAAAAATTGAATCCCACCCCTGTATATACTGGAAATGATCTACAAGTGAAATAATTGAAAAACACTTTAGGGGATGACTGAGCAATATTTTGGCAGATTAGTGATTGCCAAAGGCTGCATATAGGAAATAAATATGGCCTAAGCAGGATGCGAGCACAATCAGAACAACAAAAGCATTAATTAATATTTTGTTTATGGAGATTGCTAATGTTTATCATCACTGCACAGCTTCTGAAGAAAGTAATCCTAATGTGCACTTTTATGGGAATACATTATATTGAACAAGTTGGAGTTTATTTATGAATGTGCCCAGAACTGGTCATTTTAGCATCAGCTAACACATTTTATTTAACTTAATACCGGCTTTGATTATAGGTGATTCTTATCATTGACTTGTTTCTTGCGAGCCACTTGCAAATCAACTGGCTTGTAGAAATAAGCAGGCATAAATGAAATAAAATGATGCCCAACAAGCAGTCAACACATAACAGAGAAGCATCAGAAGTTGTATTGCTTTATCCTGAAGATGTTCTGGGCATTATTGATCATAAGCTCAGTGCTTATTAGTAACAGGCAGATAAACTGAATCAGGTCCCATGATTTTTGAGGGATATGTCAAAGCTAAGCTCAACCAAAAACAGATTTCCAATATTAGAGAGGCCGATGTAGCTCTTATATGATGGCATGGTGAAGCAGTTACCCAAGTAAAAGGTTTGCCAAAATCACCCTGTTCTATAAAATGAGGTTCAGGTACATATCAACTCTCTTCTCTTTATAAAAATTAGATGAGGCCACAATGGGAGTTTAAATATTAGTGATAAAATATAAGCAGGTCTACTCCATATTAACATTTCAGCTTCCTATCTTTTCCCCTGTGATACAACATTCTCTCCAACCTGATCTGGGGAGTCCGCAATACAGCGAAGTAGATTTCGTGGATGTGTAAGATTCTCCAGAGAAAGATGACATCCATTCATTCTCAATTTTTGATGGTGAAAGTATTTCCATCAGTGGGAGAAGCGCTTTAAATTTCAGTTCATACCTTGTCAGAATTCGATGACCTGCATAATTATTGAGGCCCTTCACAAGCCTTGTTCTTTTTTCAGCTTTCCAAAATTGTTGAAGCTCAAAGGAAGACTGGGAGAACTCCTAAGAACAAATGTCAAAGTCTTGAAGTTGCTTATAGAAATATCTGTCCCTAATTTTCGGGATCCCTCAAATTCCTACATGATACTTTCCTGCATTACTGTACACGAAATATGTTATATACTAAATTTTCCAACACACCACACAACATATTCTCCTTATATATAACATTTACTCCATAGTTTCTATGTTCACAATTAAGTGGCTGTTGTGTATAGTGACTATTTCCCCAGGAATTCCTTCCGCAATGAATCTCAATTACTAAATAAATAATTTGGGTCTTAATCTTATCTGCGACGACTATTTGCAATGTTTGACAGCCCATGAAATTTCTCATTTCTTCACACCAGAGGATCTAGGAATGCACTTCAGGGAATCCTCACATTTTATCATTCTGTCAAAAAAAAAAATGAACCTCAAGCATACATGTGCTGGACTACACACATTTTATCAGTAAATCTCTGCATTTATTTTATCCTCACTTTTATTATTTGGAGTTGTATTTTAACATTGTGAGCCGCCCTGAGTCCTCAGGGAGAAGGGCGGCATATAAGTCCAATAAATGAAATGAAATTACAAAATGCTCACAGCTGGAATATTATTTTGCATAAGGAGTTCAAAGAAGAACAAAGCTTTCCTATTCCTGATCTAATCTGTTTACCTGACATAGTTCATTTCATCCAATGTTCCTGCAATCAATTCATCAGCTAGGCATATTGGGAAAACAAAGAACTCTTCAGACTCCCATTAGAACAGATGTTCTGACATGGATTCTCTTTCTTAAGCTGTGGCGGTGCAGTGGTTAGAATGCAGCATTGTAGGCTAACTGTTCACTGCCAGGAGTTCGATCCTGACCAGCTCAAGGTTGACTCAGCCTTCCATCCTTCTGAGGTTGGTAAAATGAGGACCCAGATTGTTGGGGGCAATATACTGACTCTGAAAACCACTTAGAGGGGGCTTATGAAGTGGTGTATAAGTCTAAGTGCTATTGCTATGAAGTGCAGCACAGAGATTCCTTACCTGTAGCTCCATAGACCTCATCCAGGACATGCATGCCATACATTCAGTCTCCCAAGGAATTCATAAGGTGTTAACACATTGGTTTTTACAGAAGACTAAAAGTACTAAATAAATGCCTGGAGAATAATAATAGCTATACAGTAGTGTCTTGCTCTAATGGACTAATTGGGAGCCGTGGATCCATTATTAACGAATATCTGTTAAATTGGAAAGTACATCACCCAGGGTGATTTGCATCATTTGCATAATACCACCATCATGTGAATGACACAGACTACATCATTGGTGTCCATTTATATCATTTACATCATTTACTTTAATTTGCATAATTTATGTCGTGACACTAAACAGTAGGGAATTAATTGATTCCATGCAAAGTCCATTTCAAGGTTTTACAGGATTTAATTATTTTAAATGCCATAGGAAAACAACTAATTTGATCTTCAACCTAGCCATTCCCACCAGGTTTTGAACTGGGATACAAATCCAGAACCAAGAGCAGCCCTTGTCCCCTCCTGCAAAAAGTGTGCATCCCTGGGCTCAAATGATATTTCCTACAAAAGAAGCTTCCAAGTCATCTTAAATTCTCACAATTCTGATCAGGTAGCTACAGATGGTCTTTCAAACAGCTCTTGTACTTTTCCAGAACCTTTTGTTCTTCTATTGAATAGTTTAAGAATTGTTCATTGGAAGACATTTGGTCCTCATAGATTCGGGGCGTTATTTCCTTGCCTCTCAATTTCATCTACGGTGCTCTTTCGAGAACCCGTCAACCATTATACATAGAAGTGAGCAAGAGGCAAACAACTTAGGGATGGAAGCACAACTGATTGAACATTCTGGTACTGATACAATCCTTGGCATTTTTGTGTGTGATTATGCAGCTCTAGTGGTTTGAAGCAATCAAGCAGAGAGCCATCAGGACATTGACAGATTAGCATCATCACTCCCACGCTGGGATTGTCAATTTTCTATAAATTAATCGGGAGAAAAAAAAATCTTGCTGATTACTATTTAAATGGCGCAAAGATATATTGGTCTTTTGGTCATACCTGACATTTTGATGTGGTACGGAATCACAAACATTCTCAAGGTGTTAAATAAAGGATAACTGCTCAAGGAAGGAAGGATTAAAGTAATGATTTCCTTGTGCCTTAAAATGTCGAGAAACTGAATGTCCTTGAGGCCTACTCTTATATGTGACCTCCATGTGTGACCCCAGCTTGATATTCTGAACATTATCTCATATCCAATCAAGAGTCTATCTCAGACTGTTAAGAGTGTATGTGTGTATCTGTGTGTCTACGTGAGGAAGAGAAAGGGGGGAGCATGGGAAAGAGGAGGAGGAAGGAGGCTTCAGAGAAATGCATGAATTCCAGACAGAAGTAGTTTCCATGTCTCATTACCTAAAAATATAAACTCCCATGGAAGTCAGTTATATGATACTAGTACAGTACTAGGAAAAAAAAGGATGATTAAAAAGGTTTACAGGTAGTCTTCAACTTATAACAGTTCATTTATTGACCATTCAAAGTTACAATGGCACTGAAAAAAGTGACTTAGGATCATTTTCACACTTACGACTGTTGCAGCATCCCTGGGGTCACGAGATCAAAATTCAAATTCTTGTCAACTGACTCCTGTTTATGACATTTGCAGTATCCCAGAGTTATGCGATCAATCTTTTGCAACCTTCTGACAAGCAAAGTCAATGGGGAAGCCAGATTCACTTCACAACCATATCACTAACTTAACAACTGCAGCGATTCATGTGACAACTGTGGCACAAAAGGTTGTAAAATGGGGCAAAACTCACTAAACAAATGTCGCACTTAGCAACAGAAATTTAGGGCTCAATTGTGGTCACAAGTTGATGACTACCCTTATGGCATGGGAGTAAGCTGCATCCCAGATTGATTTCTGAAACAGAAATAGTCGTTTATTTCACATTAACCTTACCAAAGGGGGTACTGGGGGGGTATGCTACTTATTTAAAGGGCATTTCTTGTTTTTCCCTCCCCCCTGCCTGCCTGCAGACTAGTGGTGGGATTCAAAAAATTTTTACTACCGGTTCTGTGGGTGTGGCTTAGTGGGCGTGGCAGGGGAAGGATACTGTAAAATCCCCAGTCAGAGGTGGGATTTGCCGGTTCTCCGAACTACTCAAAATTTCCACTACCGGTTCTCCAGAACTGGTCAGAACCTGCTGAATACCACCTCTGCTGCAGACACTTCTGAAAACATATCCATTGTTGATCTTGGGTTACATCATGCTGTAAATGCCCAGTGCCCACAACAGGCCTGATCCATCTCCACATTCCACCAACTTTCTCAGTTTTGTCTGGAAGGCCAATTTACTAAAAGTTGTGGGATGTCTGACTCCATACAGCAATAGGAACTATGAAAAAAAAAATATTTTCTACCCCTTTGACATTCCGCTAGCTATGTGCTGTGCATCTTCAAACAGAAGTCTACATTACAAAACCCGGGGTTTGTTTGTTTATTTTATTTTATTTTATTTTATTTTATTTTATTTTATTTTATTGGATTTATATGCCGCCGCATCTCCGAGGGGACTCGGGGCGGCTTACACGCAATGTATAAACAATAAATACATCTTTATCGAATTCTCAATCCAATTATAAAATCAATTAAAATACCCTTAAATTAAATTTCCCAATCCTGCTCAGTCCAGGCCAGCCTGTATGGTCAATATATTTATATATATTTCATGCTTCTAAACCATCCATCTCCCTCAGAGTTATACACAGTCTGAAAAAGATTTGCATTCTGACCTGTCTTATGAGTTCAAGAAATGTAAATTAAGTCTCTCTGCAATCTGCATTCAGAGTGCTTCAATAAAACAGAATAGGCACATGGAAACACACAGACACACAGACACAGAGAGAGAGAGAGAGAGAGATTGCCTCAAAGCATGTGCCATGATTTGTGTTAATCACCTCTCAAGATTGCTATACCATTGCATGGTACTTAGGTGAGAAACCAATCAAACCTAGGATGTACAATTTTGAAATGCAGACCCAACAGTTTTCCTTGGGAAAATACCTGTTTTTCCTATAGTACTTCCTCTGTGTCTGCCAAGAAGCAGATGGTCCTGAATGAGCTCTTAGTAACATGAGACCAGGGTCATTTTTACATACCGCATGCTAACATTAGTGGATTTATGTGTTGGGAATATGTTTTCAATCCTGGTTCCTCTCATTTTTTTTAACTCTGTGAGAAAGTGGGGGAAACCATGCCATTGTACCGAGGGAATGAAGGACACCAGGAATATTGTAGTTAATCCTCAGCTGTTCGCTTTTGTGGTTGAATTAATTCAGCAAATTTCATCATCTTTGATCTATGATTGCTCAGATCGGGAGATATCTTGTTGCTGTGCAGGGGACATATGGGAAAGATTTGACAGAGGGCATCTGAAGTTATGAACTGCACAACTAACTTAACTATTTAGAATTAATTTGAGTTTTAGGGGGCTCCCAGGCTTAGATGATAAGTGGCTGATCTTTAAATCTAAAGCACCTATTTTCAAACCAGCAGAGATGCTTAAAAAAATGTAAATACAGAAACACAAAACAAAAAAAATATTAGCTATTCGGGGCCACCAGAAAATCTCCTATGGAGATTTGATATAGTATGTTGGCTTGCTGAAGTAGCAGCTTGCATATATCCATCAGTATCTGTAGGCAGAGACTTGCAAGCATCTGTTAAGTGTATATATAATAGAACAATCCTGTGCTGAAACAACCGCATCTGTTAAATATTTTTGAAACATCAATGCCAAGTTCCCATGCATTGCTGCAGTGGTTTCCATTGGTCATACTTCATTTTATTCTTAATCTCATATTATGGAAATTATAAAAATGGTTTGGAACCTGGGTGAGCCTGCTATTTATCACCCACCTTGTATTCTCCAGATGTAGTGATGTTGCAGATTTGTTTAATACCCTGTTTGCAGGTTGTAACATGTAAGAAAGTACACGCCTTACAATTCAAGCTGTCCTAATTAAACCATTCATTGAAAGAATGTTTTGCCTGTAAGAGTTGCAAGTATCACAATACTGTCTTCCTTTATATTATTCAGAAGGTGTTGCAGTTATTAGATCAACTCAAGGATTACAAAATAGTTTCTTGGCTTTAGATTTTCCAACAGCTGTATCTGAAAAAATAATGAAAATTCGGTCCTATCAAATTCAGAACTAATAGGTTGCCTCAAAGATCCCTCCAAGTCTTGTGAACAGAAATGAAAATAATTATTCACCCATCTATTTACCATTACAAATTGAATCAGGTTTGATTTTTCTCAGCTGGAATCCTAAAATCAGACTTGATCCCTCTTAGAGAAAGCTAACTTTTGGAAGAAAACTTTTCCCTTTTCTCTTACCTTGCTCCTCCTAGGACCCAGGAGGACTTCAATCCCTATTAGTAACTTTGTGGGATGTATAAAGAAAAAGTGACATGGAACTTTTTAGTGAGTGCATTTCTTAAGACTAGTTTCTTGTAGGCTCCAAACTATTATGCTTAGGGCATGATATTTGCCAACCCTCTCAATTCTCTGCAGGAATGTATTTCTCCATATAAGTGGCTCACCCATTTCTTTTCTGTCTTATTGCTTTCTGCCTGACACTTTGCTGTTAAAAATGAATCTCAACTACTGTACTTATTGACAACCAGCTGGCTGGCGCGCATGCGCCTTGGAAACCCAACAACCAGCTGGCTGGCATTCATGTGTGCCTCAGAAACCAGATAACCAGCTGGTTGAGCTTGAGCGATAGCGCGCATGCCCACAGAGAGGGCTCTGTGTGCCACCTCTGGCATGCGTGCCATAGGTTCACCATCACACCTTTAAGACTTCCCATTCAGCTGACATGGTAGCTGGCCTATCAGAGTAGTAAAATAATGTCAACGACAAGCCCCTACTAACACTTGGAATTGAAAAAACAAGTTAAATAAGAGGAGCCATCTGGATTTGTCATGTCAGATGATCCACCTGTGAATTTTGGAATTTTTCTTGATTGAATTCATTTTAAAGGTGTTCCCAGCCGTTAGAATGACATGGACATTAGAAATTCAGTGCAACTTTAATCAATCTTGCCAAAATTTAATGCAACCTAAAAAATATTGAACTGAGGTATGATTCCTTGGTGGCTAACATGCATAGCTGATAGTTTAAAGTTTTCTTTCCTGATTTTTAAGGCTGTATCCCAGTTGGTGTCTTAAATACTGTAGTTGCTATGTAGGAAGCAGAGATATAATACATTCAATATATACATAGACCTTAAGGTGATCAATTGCCACTAGGTAAAATGTAAGTCAGAAGGGATATGATCCTGAATTGGAGATCATGCTTCTAGGGAAGAAAGAGTAGACAGAATATAAATGATAGTACAGTGCCCTATCAAGTTGTTTACTCCAGCTGGTGTTTTTCTTTTCTTTTCTTTTCTAGAAAGGCCCAGGAGTTGTTGGGCATCTTGATAACTGAGGACTTGGCCTAATTTATTAAAGGCCTGATATATAGATCAGGTTTCAGTTTTGCGCAATCATGAAGTTGAAGCAAAGAACTTCTTCCTTTGTCATGGACAGATCACTCTCTCATTGTCATGGAGCTCTGCAATGCAACCCCCTTCTCCAGTGGGGGTAAACATATTAGATTGGTCTGCCTTATGTGCCTGATGGATCTTGTCAATCTTCATATAGATCTCTCCCAGTGGTAGGATTCAAATTTTTTTACTACCAGTTCTGTGGGCGTGGCTTGGTGGGCATGGCAGGGGAAGGATAGTGTAAAATCTCCAGTCAGAGGTGGTATTTGCTGGTTCTCCAAACTACTCAAAATTTCCGCTACTGATTTTCCAGAGTTGGTCAGAACCTGCTGAATACCACCTCTGGTCTCCCCCAGTCACAAAGTCCCATGGTTTACTGAGGAAATGAAGTGACAGGAAATGCCTAGTTTCATTCTTAGAGGTAGGCCCATGTCAAACCTGAGCAGACACTCTACAAGCTCAACCTTAAGCCTACACAGTGGTGATTTTAGTAACCAAAAAAAAAAAGAAATCTCCCAAATGCTGCTCAATGGCCCTTTTTAAAATGACTCAGGGAAGGATGTTCTCTAAGTCTATCTGACAGGCCATGGTTAAGAAAATTCACAGAATTTGCAGATGAAAGTTCTGAGATCTGAGATGAAGTAGACTCTAGACTCTACAAAGACCCAGTGGAGATGGTTGGGATCTTTTTTGTTGAAACGATCTGGGTTCATTTTGAGTCTAAGTGTGTCTGGCTTTAGGTTTTAGTTACATATGCTCCAACACAGTTGCTATGGAGATAAACAATTTTACTTCAAGGCTGAAGATATAGCATCCGAAATATTAATATACGAAACCCAGCACAGTCATCTCGTTTGCTGTGTACACTGTCGTTTTTTGTGAATAACAAGAACAACAACAACAATAATAATAATGTTCGACTAGTGATTTGTGGTACGGAACTCAGCACAGTCATCTCGTATGCTGCCTACACCATCATTTTTTGTGTATAATAATGATGAATATGATGATGATGATCATGATGATGATGATGATGATGATGATGTATGCGAAAAGCCCCACTGAACTTAAATCGATACTCAACACAGACATCAAAATGAACTTTGGAATTGAAAAATGTGCTATATTATCCATGCAGCGAGGAAAATGGCAAAAATAGAAGGAATAGAACTGGGAAATGGAAGCATAGTGAAAGCATTAGCAAAGGATGACGGTTACAAATACCTAGGCATATTGGAAGCAGATAACATCTTGAATGGAAAAGTCAAAGAGTCAATGCAAAAAGAATACATCAGAGGGTGAAGGTTGTGCAGGGAGGCAAGAGTGAAGGGGGGTTTAGGGCCTGCTCATTCTAGTGAGTGCATATAGAGGGATTTAATCTTGGGAATGTGTGGGGCGGGGAGACTAAAAAAAAAAGATCACAGTGAAGCAAATGGAAATGGAATTATTCATTTTGCTCAATGAATAATCCCACAGATTTCCATCTATGACTCAATGTTTCACCATCAGCGAAGTACATATTTAGAATTCTTTATGTGTTACAGGGAGTTACCATAAAAAGAGCCATGGTGGCGTGATGGTTAGAATGCAGTATTGCAGGCTGACTCTGCTCACTGCCAGCAGTTTGATTCTGACCAGCTCAAGGCTGATTCAGCCTTCCACCCTTCCAAGGTTGGTAAAACAAGGACCCAGATTGTTGGGGGCAATAGGCTGACTCTGTAAACTGCTTAGAGAGGGCTGTAAAGCACTATGGGACATTAAATAAATCTAAGTGCTATGGCTATAATGAAATTTCTCTCTCACCACCACCGTTACCCTTAATAGCTAGGGATTTTCAGAAGAGGAAGTGTGCAGGCATTTGCTATTTGACTTCAGTTACTAAGAAGAGTTAAAATTCAGGAAGTCCAAATGTTTGACACATTCAGCCTTGAGTGTCAACAAGTGCTATAGGAGGCATTAATGTTGGCCCAGATCTTGGTCCAAGGTGCCATTCTCTTCTTGGTACTACCTCTAGCAGAAATTGCTCATTAATTGAACTGTGGGTGCAGCACACACGAACTGCCATGCAGATATCTTTCCTCCAACAGCACAAAGAAATCCAGTTTACTGCTGCACTAATTGATTTTTGCTCATTAGGCATGCTTTTGCCCTAATTTGATAAGGATGTGTGAAAGTATTTTCCCAATCAACCTCAGGTTTGATAGGTATTAGAAGGGGAAGTGTTAATTAGGCACTATTCAACTGTCATTGTATTGACAAAGGAGAGTCTGAGATTGTGCCTAGCTTTTGTGTACGCAGATGTCATTTTACCAAAGTATCTATTCTTTTATCTGAAGAAGAATGTAAAATATTTGTTGTCACATGCAACACTTAATCTTTTTCTCTTGGTCAGATGTCTAAATTCTGGATTATGATTTTTCTTATTTGCTTTCTTTCTGGATGATGATTGACGGAAATAGTGGTACAATCCTAGGGTCAAAAACTGAGCCCCCCACTACTCAAGAGGACTTCCAAATAAACTCTAAGGTTGCTGAACCTATGACATGGCTCACATCTTTCAGATGAACATGCTATCTGTGATGGCTGCTTCCTGTATGTAATATTCCTTTCCATGTACTTTGTATAATATTGAAATAAGTCAATTGTACTGGAATTTTATACTGAAGAACATGTTTGTTTGGTGACTACTACCGCGTTTCCCTGAAAATAAGACCCTGTCTTATATATATATATATATTGCCACCAAAAAAGCACCAGGTCTTATTTTCGGGGTATATATATCCACTGACTAACCTCACTTGCACATGTCACCCTCTGGCCTCCTTTTTGCTGTCAGAGGCCTTCAGGAACTTCTTCTTCTGTAGCTAGCAAGTCTTTCCTGAAGGCCTCTGCAGCTGATAACCAAGGTCCGGATCAAGTTGTTACTGTGTTTCCCCGAAAATAAGACCTACCCCGAAAATAAGACCTACCCCAAAAATAAGACCTACCCCCAAAATAAGACCTACCCCGAAAATAAGACTTAGTGTGTTTTTGGGAGCCAAAAAAAATATAAGACAGTGTCTTATTTTCAGGGAAACACGGTATGCGATTTGTTCGTGGTTTCGTACATGAATAAATGTACATTGTTCTACATGAATATGGTAAGTGTTTTTTTTCATTAATATATATATATATAAGACCTACCCCAAAAATAAGACCTAGTGTGTTTTTGGGAGCCAAAAAAATATAAGACAGTGTCTTATTTTTGGGGAAACATGGTATTAGCTACAGAGGCCTTCAGAAAAGCCTTGCCAGCCTTGCAGGCTGCAGAAGAAATGGACCGGCAAGGCAGGTGTTGGGGTGTGCAAGACCTGGCTACAACTGTGCAAAGATAAGCAATGTGGCAGCTCCATCCCCCCCCATCCTCACCCTAGCTTAATTTTTACCCGTGCACTCTGGAGTGGGCGGGATCTTAATTAGGGCTTATTTTGGGGGGTAGGGCTTATATTGGGTGCATGTGTAAAAATCAAACTAGGACTTACTTTCAGGGTGGGTTGTATTTTCAGGA
This sequence comes from Naja naja, assembly GCA_009733165.1. Taxonomy (NCBI): domain Eukaryota; kingdom Metazoa; phylum Chordata; class Lepidosauria; order Squamata; family Elapidae; genus Naja; species Naja naja. The sequence continues at coordinate 221,637,522 of CM019148.1, read as the reverse complement.
AACAGGGTGGTCTGCATGCAACTATAAAACATCTGAATTTATTAGTAAATTGTGAACTAAAACTTTACCATAAGAGTCTTGGGCTTCCCTCAAATATAAATTTGAACAGCACTTTCTGTCGCTTTCCTAAAGGGATTAGGATGAAGTCATACATGGAATGTAGTTTCTTTGATACAAACGTTGTATTTTTCTCCTTCAGTTCTTTTGCTCCACTACATAACAAGCTTTAAAGATGCACCCACAATCCCATATTAACTTGATATAAATTTAAATCTTTGTCCTGATGTTACATAGACTGTGAATGTAACTTTCAAAACATATTGGACCTAATTTAGCATGACAGCTTCCTAAGTGAACTACAAACAGCCTCTAAAGTGAATGTATTGTTCAAAGACTTGATCTGTAAAGTTCTAGCTTCTACTCTGTTTGTAAAAGGTTCTTGCATGCTTTAATTCTTGTTATCCAGGAGGCAGAGGTCCCTATTGGTTGGGTAGCTATATTATTGCATTATGATCAATTTATATCCTATTTATTTTTCTTCTTCTTGAGCATTATATTTGACTCTACCCTCTTTTTTCTAGCCATTTTTTCATTGTGGGCCTTCATGTGCTGCCCAGAACAAAACATAGACCTCGGACCTCAAACCGTTGTTTTTTTGTGGCCTATAAAGTCCTGGGTGGTGCAATGACTCAGCAGTTAAGATGCTGGGCTTGTGGGCTGGAAAGCTGACAGCCCAGGTTAAAGACCTGAGTGCACATGACGGGGTGAGCTCCTGCCAGTTTAGCAGTTTGAAAGCATGCAAATGTGAGTAGATAAATAGGTACCATGTCAGTGGGATGGCAACAACACCCCTGTGACATCATGCTGGCCACACGACCATGAAAATGTCTTTGTACAGCGTTGGTTCCATGGCCTTGAAACGGAGATGAGCCCCAACCCCTATAGTTGGCAATGACTAGCAGTAAAAAATCTGCAAGGACTCCTTTTATAAAACCCTGAGAAGCATTCTGTCTACCTTTCAGCTTTTTGACTGAAAAAAAAGGAAGGGAAGAAAAGAACAGGGGGTAACACAAGGGAAAAATACCGAAGAAGGAATGCTGACTTTCTCTCAAAGGTGCAAGACTGGACCATGGGAAGAACCACAGCACACACATCAGGTAACAAAGAGCATAACAACATAGCAGCAACCAGTCCTTAATCTTCAATCTGGAGCCTTGGTACACAGTGCCAAGGTATGTGCCCAGGTATGGCAAGCTCCAGATCGGGGCTCGATGCTATCATTTAATCTATCCTCCTAAAGCAAGGATGTCAAACTCAATTTCATTGAGGGTCACATCAGGGTTGTGTTTGACCTCGGGGGGGAGGGGTGAGGGCATGGCCTGTCAATCCTTTCTCTGCTACCATTGTCAAGGCTTGAAAAAACTTTTTCCAGGGAGTAAAAATTCTTCAAACATCCCTGCTAATTAGAGGTGATAGACCGTGTTTTTCTTTGCTGTCAATGTTGATAAAAATGAGACCCGGAAAGTAATCTAAAAACATTTTTATTTATAAAATAAGAAGACCTACACGGAGCTACATACTTGCAACCTAATCTCCACCAAGGCATATAGAAAAAAACAAACAAAGGGAAATTAAGAACGGAAGTTACAGGAAGTGAAGTATAAACTTTGTACACATGTGCAGTGGATCAAAACATCACAAGACTTTCTTATCTCATTACTATGGAGACAAGATAACACAGTGCTGGCTAGCAGACACCTGCTTGCTATAATATGAGCTTAGAAGCCTGAACAGACAAACCAAAAAAATGCAGTGACATGGCTAGCTCCATGTCACTCATCAAGGCTCTGTTTTCAGCCATCATGGCCTCCTGCACTCCTCTGCCAGTAAAAATAGAGCTTAGGGAAGCCACCTGTGGTCCACCTGTGTTCCGTTTTCAGCTACAATGGCCTCCTGGAACCCTTTGTCAGCAAAAACAGAGCTCGGGGAAGCCCCACGGCCTCCCTGAGCTCTGTTTTTGCTGGCAGAGGGTTGCAGAAGACCGTAATGGCTGAAAACAGAGCCCGGGCAGGCCACGTGCGGCCTCCTGGAGCTCCATTTTCACTGGCAGAGACACCACAGGCCGATCCTTTGCTGTTTCCAGAGTAGGCCCATGGGCCAGACCTAACAGGCCCACAGGCCTTGACTTTGATATACCTGTCCTAAAGAGTGTAGGGCTAGACTGAATGGGTGGGGCATCCTTAATACAGCTAGGGCAACATGGGAAGAACTAGAGGTAAATCTATGGATGTGGATCATATCAGTAAATAATTTTAAATAATTATAAATGTAATTATATATTTGACAATGCATTTATTCACCTCTTTCCAATTAATTGCACACTTCAGCAGAAATAGGTTACAATAATACACGTATTCCACAACAGACTACTTTGCTTTACAATCCACCTCAAAAATCCTCATTAAATAACTGATGGGAGCAATAATAAGAATTAATGATCATCATTACTATTTTCCCCAGTACTGAGAAATTCAATCTCCTTTGCTTTCCCATTCCTTTTTTAATTGCCACAAACCTCCTTGCAAATAACAATATAAGAGTCTTCTACGTCTGTAACTTGCCCTTTGTATCTGCAACAGCTCCCTTTCTAGAAACAACAACAACAACAACAACAACAACAACAACAACAACAAAACCACACTATAAGAAGCAAGCCAGAGGAAATGTATATAATGAATTAGTGCTGCTATCTACTGCAGATCTGGAGTTTTGCAACCCAGATCTAGTATTTCTAGAATGAGCAGTTGAAAAGGTCAATATAAATAACAATAGCAATAGCACTTAGATTTTTATAGTGCTTTACAGCCCGCTCTAAGTGGTTTACAGAGTCAGCAAATTGCCCCCAACAATTTGGGTCCTCATTTTACTGACCTTGGAAGGATGGAAGGCTGAGTCAGCCTTGAGCCTACGAGACTTGAACCTGCAGTACTGCATTCTAACCACTGCATCACCATGGCGAGAAGGCAGGGTCATAGGTCTTATGAACCAAGGAATTAAAACAATTGTTAGGCACAGGTGGAGCACTTTCGTTGCAACTGAATTTTGCAATAAATTAACCTGCAATTGATTAAGTCTAAACTAGCAGCAAGTGGCCAGCACTTTTAGGAAGGGAAATTCTGGGGGTCACTTTAAAATTTTGGGGGACATGTGAACCCTATATAATGCTTACCTCTAAAACAGTGAAGATTGAAGAAAAAAGGGGAAAAAAAGATTTTTGTTGAAAAAAAAATGTAAACCATAAGGATTCTTCGATGTAAAGATTGCAGTGGTGAACCTTAATTATAGGTAGAAGCAAAATACTAATAGCGTTGTAACAATATTCGAAGTTCAGTTTTGTCAAAAACTACTTGTAGAGAAGAGGTGCCTAGCGATTTTCCCTGTTATCAAACATAAGGAAAGAAGAGGCTATTATTTCCATCTGCAGCCTCCCACACACCAATTCTGTTGGGACCTTAACACAACGAGTTTCTAAATGTGCTAATGTATTCCAGAAGTCCAGAAATGAAACTGTAATTAATAACCAATTATTTCATAATGTATTAAATAATATTTAAAATTAATGGCACTCGGGGCAATCAAACAATAAGCAACTGGCAATTTATGGGTAATTTAGCACAAAGAAGATTTGAGGATGGCAGACAAAGAAGAAGCTGTTAATAATCGATGAGAATTTAGGAACGTTATTCAGTTCAGTGGCAGAAAGATGACGCAGGCATCCAGAGATGGGAAAGGAAATGTCAGGAGGTTTCAAGAATTGATCCCTTTTGTACAATGTTCAACTATGGATGGAAATGACCAAAAAAGAAAATAGAAACTCTTGCCACAATTTAAAAAAAAAACCTATATTTTTTTTTAGACTTATTGCCATAGCACAAGGAGGGATAGGCCACAAGAAATAGCGTTTATATGCACATATGCAGAGAGAGAAGATCTCTATTTCAGGACAAAGGATAACATAGATCTGTGATGGTGAACCTATGGCACTCGTGCCAGAAGTGGCACACAGAGCCATTTCTGCCGGCACACAAGCCGTCGCCCCAGATCAGGTGCACTGTGCATGCATGCGTACCTCCCGCCAGCCAACTTATTGTCAGGTATCTGCTGCGCATGCATGGGGGGGGGTTCATGCGCACATGCGCAGGGATAGGGGAAGTTGCACATGGAGTGCATTATCGGTGCAGGCATGCATGCCCTTTCGGCGCATGAGGACGAAAAGGTTAGCCATCACTGAAATAGATGGTTTGTTTGTGGACTGAAGAGAGAGAGGGGATGGGCAGGGGAAAAAATAACACCTTTCCTTTTCATTGGTGGATTACTTCTACACACAGTTCTGCTCTTCAAAGGTCAGGATGACTTGGATCCTCCATTAGTTGAGGGGGGAAAGATGATAGTAGATTGTCAAGATCTGCTTGTCAATGCGGGGTATGTGTGTCTTGGCTTTTTGAAGTTATGGAATTGCTGAAGCTGCGGATTGAGACCAAAGGATGAGTATTGGCATCCTGCTTCTTAGTCTCAGGAGAAACCACTGTTGATAACTTTTAATGGATCTAGCCAAAATTAATCTTCAAAAATATTTATGATCAGAATAATCCTTTATTTATTTATCATGTCTATGTTTTCTCTTAGGTACATCATTCTTTCAGGAGAGGGAGGAGAGAGGGAGAGAAACCAGAAATCAGTACCTTTTTATACTTAGTGGGAGGGGAATATGCAGTGATGCGTCATGGAACTTGTATGCTTAATATTAGGAACAACAATGAACATTTTTTCTTATATGAATAAAGCAGTTTGGCATTTTACCTTAACAACCACCTAGCTCTTTCAGGCTGCTTTGAGGACCCAAAAATGGCTCAAAGAGATTTCTTTCTAGGACTATTTTTAAAAAGCTTGCAAATGAAAGGTGGGAAAACTCAGTGTGTATGCTCCCTCTCTGGACTGACTTCTAAGTGACTTGAGCTCTTGACATTGATAAAACAAAGACTGAGTAAAATTTTCTTTCTCCCTTTATAGGAGAGTCCTGCCCTCCTCAGGCAAAAATCTAAGGTAGTCCTAAGAAAAATGGAGGAGAGCAGATATGGTCAAGACCAGGGGTCTCCAAACTTGACAACTTTAAGACTTGTGGACTTCAAATCTCAGAATTCCTCAGCTAAAATTCTGGGAGTCAAAGTCCACGAGTCTTAAAGTTGCCAACTTTGGCCAAGATTTTTTTAAAAAAAGGAATAAAAAGAAGGAAATGGCTGGGCCAAATGGCTGGGCTGTATTCATTTATTTTCCTCAGGCAGAGAGATACATCGGAAAGGGATAAGGCCAGAGGCACATGTCTTTCCCTAAATGCAAACTGGTTACACCTATCAAATAGATCCAAAAATGATAATCAAATTTATATTCATTTATTTAATATGAAACATGTTTCAAATCAGTGTCAGGGAAAACTCGCCCATCATTAGTTGTGTAGCTGGGCCCAAACCGTTGTGCTGTTTAAACAGCAAGACTCACCAAGATCAAAATAGCTAGATAATCTCTCTCTTTGTAGCAATAGACCCCTAAATGAATAAAAGAAAGACTGATGTGGTTCAGAAGAGTATTGAAATTGTTCTGCCTATCCTCACTACGGACAAAATTTCCCAACAAGTAATGCTGTAAGGAAATCAGGATAATGATGATGATAATGGTTGCTGACCTTCCTGCCTGTACAAAGTAACTAATTATGGCTGTATCCATTATCATTGGTATATTATTGTGTGGAGTTATACTTCCTAAAGTAGGAGAGGACAAATCTTCTGAGCCTAACTGGTGATAGTATATTGAGCTCAGCTCATTAGTCTCCAAGGAAGTTGCAGTGGAGAAGCCATTTTTGCATGAATGAATTCTGGATGTATGAACTGAAACTGCCTGTCATTTTCTGACTAACTACTGAATTGGGGGAAATTACCCAATGGGATTCCATTCTGGTTAAGCATGCAGAACAGGCGATATCACTGTAGTCTTTCCCTATGAGCTTCCCCAACAATCAGGGTAATGTCTGAAGGGGTCATTCCATCTGAAAATATGGGGTGAAATTCAGACTTATTCATACATTAATTTGATTTGCATTAATCCTGGTGGATTTATGCACGAGTGCATTTGAATTCAACCTATAGTAAAGGGGGCGACTGGGAAAAACTAGCCCACCTCAACTTCAGGCATGTGATTTATATACAATCCTTTCCTTAGACCTTGAAAAGTTCCATGCCGAGACACATGGTGAATACTCATTATTTCTTTTCAAACTTTTGCTTAAAAACATGGTGTTAAAAATGGACAAAAAATATAAAACATGCTGCAGATATTTCCCCTCCCTCATCTTTTGTCTCTAGTTCTGATGTTGTGAAACATCATACCTCTTTAGATTTGGTAAAGAAGTATTTACAGAGTATTGTTGGAGCATAATAACATTGTTGCTTTTAAAAAAACACAAATTCAATAAAGAATGCAATTGCTATGCATCTGATTTGGTCCTGCGGCATTATTCAGGTGCCTCACCTTTCTTGCTGGAAATTCCAAGGATTTTTGTGGCTGGGAAAGATTTTTCTTTCCAAGTTTCTTCTCAGATAATTAAATAATGGCTCTTCAAGTTCTGTGAAAGTTCACCGGAAAGCCAAGGTGACTTTTCAACAAAGGCTGCAGTGGGCACGCTGCACTCCCCTAGCTTCATTTTGGGACCTTCCTGGCCTCAGAAGGCTCCTCTGGGGGCTCAGGAAGGCCATTTTTTGCCTTCCTGGGCCTCAGCAAAGTGAATCTCAGCACAGCTGATCATATGAATAGCTGATCATCGGAAAGGGAAAAAAAGAAAGAAATACCTTAAGGGGCAAGCGTCAGGCAGGTGGGGTGAGCAAACATTGGGCAGGCGGGGCAAGTGAGCCAGAGGTGATGGGCGACTCGGTCAGGGGCATGGCCAGCCGGAACTTATTACCAGTTCAGGGACCCATGCCAAATCCTTGCTACCGGTTCGCCTGATCCAGTGTGAACCGGCTGAATACCATCGCTGGAAGGAAAGGAGAAGAGCAACTTGACCCACAGTCTCTTGTGAGCTGCTGCTAATGATCCTGAAAGTCTCATCCATTGCCATGTGATATAGGAGACCTCTGGGAGCCAATCAAACAGCTAAAGTGATGAATTAAATGGGGCAGAATGGAAAAAAATAGGTTGTCCCTACGCTCGAATCACAAGATTTACATCCATGTAAAAGTGGAATGGTTGGCCAGGAAGACAAGCCATAGGTGAGTGGATAAGTCACTGTGTCTAGTCAAAGGAGCCTTCGTGGTGCAGGCTGTTAAACACCTAGCACTTAGCTCCAGCTGCCTGCAATAAGTGCAGGCTCAAATCTCACCAGGCTCAAGGTTGACTCAGCCTTCCATCCTCCCGGGGTAGGTAAATTGAGGACCCAAGATTGTTGGGGGCAATAAGCTGACTTTGTAAAAATGCTGCTTGTGGGGGCCAAAAAGCCTTAGTAATAAGCAGGCATATACAATAGAATGAAGGCTATTGCTGAGCACATTGCATTGTGCTCCAAAGATTGTAAGCCGCCCTGAGTTTCCGGAGAAGAGGGGCATATAAATGTGAATTAAAAAAAAGGAAATATTACAAGGGTTATTCAATTTTTAAAACATTAGCTGCAGCATTTTAATGGTATTTTTCATCCAAATCCCATCAAAGCATATCCATTAATGACACTGTGATACCAGCTCATCATTGAAATGATCTGTTATGTATGCAGAGTTTAAAATGACTGGTTATTGTTGTAAAGTGTTTGAATTCATTGGTTGTAAAAGTGCGGGAAAACCCTGCACTCTGATTGGCTGGCAGCCGCGGCAGCCGGCTATAAATAGCTGCCGCGGCTGAGCCAGTTGGGTCCGTACTGAGCTGAAGTCACAATAAACTTTGAGTTGAAGCACTCCGTGTCCTGCCTCTCTATGCGAACTTAACACTGGCGACAAAGGTGGGATCTCCCTGAAGAGAAGGCAACACAGAACAGAGAAGAGCGAGATGGCTGCGCTGAACACCCCCACAGCCCCATTTGGCCCGAAGAATGAAGACTGGGAGTCGTATGCAGATCGGTTTCAGATGTATTTGGAAGGAACCGATCTGGCCGCCATTTCTGAGCAGCGGAAGAGGGTGGTTTTTCTCATGTATTGCGGTCCGGCAGTTTTCAAGATGGCGAAGGCATTAGCGGGTGCAGCAGACATGAAGGTAATGGCATGGCCTGATCTAGAGAGGCTTTTAAGGGCACACTACACACCCCAAGTATCGTGCCTAATTAAGAGACACGAGTTTTATCGCCGTGATCAGGGGGAAGACGAAAGCGTAAATGACTTCGTGGCAAGTTTAAGAGACATTGGGGGTGTATGCGAATTCAGCAGCTTAGAGGAGGCCATACGTGATCGTTTTGTTTTGGGCCTTAAAGACAAGGTTTTGCAGAGCAAATTACTGATGAAACCCAAGATCACACTGAAAGAAGCCATAGAGGAAGCATCTTCAGCAGAACCCACCAAATCCTCAGCAGCAGCCATGAGAAAGATGAACAAGACTACGGGCCATTCTGATGGGGAAAAGACCACTACAACTCATTTTGATGAACTTGAATCTGAGTCAGAATACAGTGGAGAAGAAGAAGAAATCAACAGACTCAGAATGGAGTGGAAAAGAAATGACCTGAGAAGGAAGAGGCGTGATTTCCACTGCATAGGTTGTGGGGAAACCACCCCGCACTGAATGCAAGTTCCTGGACACCATTTGCCTCCATTGTGAAAAAAAGAGGGCACATTGCAAGAGTCTGCAAATCATCCAGAACTCCACCAAACAGAAGAAAGTTTGCTACAAACAACAAAGACAGAGAAGTCAAGCCAAACAACACCAGTGAGAAAATGGGGCAACACAGAAGCAAATGGAAGGAATGAAACTCATCAAACAGTAACTATTGGTCATTCATCCTCTTTAAATAACAGGAAAGTGCATGTCAAGGTATTCATTGAAGGAAGGCCTTGTCCAAATGGAAGTGGACTCAGGTTCATACTTATCTATGGTGTCATGGGACACTATTCAAAGACTGATACCAGACATTCAGAAGACTCACTTCAAGAAGCAGGCATTAACTCTTAAAGACTACCAAGGGAACAAGATTCCAGTAGTTGGAACAAGAGAATTCAACGTGAAGTTCAAAGGTCACATCAAACGCCTACCCTGACCATCATGGATAAAGATCGCCCAAGTTTGCTGGGACTAGAATGGTTCAACCCGCTGGGCATCGAAGTGACTGACATCAATCACGTGAGTAACACTGAGTGGGAAGAGTCTTTGAAGTCTGAGTTTCCAGAGGTCTTCAGCGACAGATTAGGCAAGTACTTGGGGACCCCTATCACATTTAACCTAGATCCCAAGGTACAACCAATCCGATTAAAACCTAGAAGGGTACCCTTTGCATTGAAGGGAAAAATTGATGAACAATTAGATAAACTGATAGCCCAAGGGGTATTAGAGCCCACAGACCACTCCAGTCATGCCAGTCAAGGCTGACGGTTCCGTGAGAATCTGCGGGGACTACAAGGGGACATTGAACCATGCGCTACAACAGAGCGCATATCCGGTTCCAGTGGTTCATCATTTATTACATTCTCTGGGCGGGGGCACAGTCTTTGCCAAATTGGACCTGGCCCAAGCATACCAGCAGTTAACAGTAGATGATCTAACTGCAGAAGCCCAAACCATTGTAACCCATCGGGGAGCATTCAAATGCAAGAGGTTACAATTTGGAGTAAGTGTGGCACCAGGCATCTTTCAAAGCCTCATGGAAAGGATGCTACAAGGGTTGCCTGGGGTGGTGCCTTATTTTGATGACGTTTTAATCTCTGCTGAAAATGACACTCAGTTACACAAGAAACTCAGAGAAGTTCTAACCAGATTCAAAAAGCGGGGTTAAAAGTCAAAAAGAAAATGCACACTAAGAACTGACAAAGTAGAATTCTTGGGTTATATGATTGATAAACATGGCATCCACCCCACAGAAGCCAAAGTTCAGGCAATCAAAGAAGCTCCCAGGCCAAGATGCAAAACTGACTTGCAAGCATTCCTGGGACTTATTAATTTCTATCATATGTTTCTGCCTCAGAAAGCAACCACTGCAGAACCCTTACACAGATTACTGGATAAAAAATCTGCATGGGTCTGGGGCACAAAAAAGCTGCATTTAACAACATCAAGAGACAAATCACTTCTGATTGTGTCCTGATACAGTTTTCTGAGAATTTATCTGTAGTATTGACTTGTGATGTATCCCCTTTTGGAGTGTGTGTGTGGGGGTGTTGAGCCACATGCTTCCCAGTGGAAGGGAAGCCCCTATTGCATTTTACTCTCGCACTTTGACCAAAGCAGAGAGAAACTACAGTCAACTGGACAAGGAAGCGTTGGCTATCGTGGCAGCAGTCAAGAAGTTCCATGAGTACGTATATGGGAGAAGGTTCACCATTGTTACAGATCACAAACCTCTTTTAGGCATTGTGGCAGGGGACAGACCAATGCCCACCATCCTGTCACCAAGAATGCTGAGATGGACTGAATTTCTTGCTGCTTATTCATAGAAACTCAATCACAGACCGGGAAAAGACATTGGGCACGCTGATGCTTTGAGTAGCTGCCCACTTCCTTTGCACACTGAGGACCCTGCTCCTGAAACTTACACCTTCTTTCTAGAAACTGTTGCCAAACTTCCAGTTCATGCTGCTGAAATTGCTAGAGAAACTGCCAAAGACACTTTATTGGCTCCTATTGTAGGCTGGATTAAAAAGGGTTGGCCACTACATGATCTACCTCAAGTTTCCCAACCTTTTAAATCCAGACAAACTGAATTATCTGTCTTGAGGGAATGTATTTTGTGGGGTAACCGGGTGGTTATTCCTGCAAAATTGCAGAAAGAGGTTTTGGAAATGTTACATGAGGGTCATCCGGGTATTGTCAGAATGAAGGGATTGGCCAGGAGTTATGTGTGGTGGCCTGGTGTAGACAAAATGGTTGAAAACTGGGTTGCTTCCTGCCCAAACTGTCAGAAAGTAAGGCCTGCTCCACCCCTCACCCCCAAACAAGAATGGGAATGTCCTAGGGGTCCATGGTCCAGGATTCACATTGATTTTACTGGCCCTACCAGAGGGCACACTTTCCTTATTGTAGTTGATGCATACTCCAGATGGTTAGAGGTTATCCCCATGGTTTCCACCACTGCAGGCGGTGTTATCAAACAACTTAAGAAACTTTTTGTAACTCATGGGTTACCTGATGTGCTTGTTTCTGACAATGGTCCTCAATTTACTGCCAACCTTTTTGAATCATATCTAGCACAATAGGGTATCAGACACGCCCTTACAGCCCCTGGGCATCCTTCGACTAACGGCCGGGCTGAACTCATGGTACGTTTTACTAAAGAGAAACTCCAGCAATTGGGTCCAGGGGACATCACTGAGAAAGTTGAAAAACTACTCAGTATCCAACACATCACTCCTAGTCCATCCACTAACTTAACTCCTGCCGAGCTTTTGATGGGTAGAAAACTCAGGTCTACCCTGGACTGCCTTCACCCCACTTACGCACCCAACGCATCTCTAGATTCCACCAGCAAAACTCACACATTCACTGTGGGTGATTCTGTTTATGCTAAAAACCTTGTAGGCGAACCATTATGGATTCCTGCTGAGATAACCCAGGTTACAGGCCCCAGGTCTTACAGGGTTCAAACTGAGGATGGTGTCTTGTGGAGTAGGCACATAGACCAGTTACGGTCCAGAGTGCCTCTGGAGCATCGCCCTTGCTACTCTCTGGATCCCATGCCCTCAGCCTCTTCTAGGGGAAGGGGAGATAATGAAGGTAATCAGCAAGTGAGAATCAACCCCATGTGTAACGAGCTAACACGACAGGAACCATCCCAAAACCTGTCAGGGTGCCAACAACCATTTTTACAAATAGAGGATTGCACATCACTACCAGATTTAGGGGGTGACATTGGGTTGGAGATGGATTGGGAGGAGAGACCAGGTTGTAGTAACCAAGCAGGTTCTACTAATACAAGTAGTCCTAATAACGGAATGTTGGCAGATACATTTCCTTCCTCATAAAGTGAGATTCCCAAAACACCTGAACCACGCAGGTCTCAATGTACCCGTAAGAGCCCCACCTATCTACAAGAGTATATTAGATAGATGGGGTTTGAGTATGGGCCAAACCTAGTGGGGAGGGGTGTTATGTATGCAGAGTTTAAAATGACTGGTTATTGTTGTCAAGTGTTTGAATTCATTGGTTGTAAAAGTGCGGGAAAACCCTGCTCTCTGATTGGTTGGCAGCCGCGGCAGCCGGCTATAAATAGCTGCCGTGCCTGAGCCAGTCGGGTCCATTCTGAGCTGAAGTCACAATAAACTTTGAGTTGAAGCACTCCACGTCCTGCCTCTCTATGCTAACTTAACACAATCTATATATATAAAAGTGAAATCCCACTCATGCATCATCACAAAATCTCCAGAACTGTAAAGCCTACAAACTTGAAATTTGGCACCTATGTTCCTCTTGGCTTCTAGGTGCTCACTAAGAAAGGATTTTTTGAAATGACCATCAGAGTATTTAGAGTATTTCGTATATTATTATTAACACGCTCTGATGCTAAGAAATTCTACTCCCGCTCCCCACCTGAAAAGAAATCTCTTCCAAATGCAAAACACAAGCAGAGGAGTTTCAGTTTTAGTTTCCCAGCAGCAACCAGCTTCAGTACAGAACAGTTGAGCTAAGCCACGCCCATGCTCCTTGCTGTCTCCTTCTTGCTCACACAGTAAATACTGTTTCAGTTTCCAAACAGCCCTCAACTCTCTCACATACTGACAGGATGCTAGCCAGATGAATACCAATGGATGCTGGTAGGCAGAATTTTCTTTTCCTTATTTTCCTCCCCAAAAACTAAGCCCGACCACATAGTAGCAAAGCACGGGTATCAAGCTAGTAGTTGAATAATATAAGGTAAATATATTTAATATGAATACCGTAAAGTATGAAATAAAAATGGGAAAAACTGACACCATTTAAAATCCAATTAACAGTAATTAGGGCAGGGAGTGCAATCAAGAAGAGTCCTGAGTGAATAAATATGTTTTAGATTTCCAGCAAAAATATTCCATCAGGTAATGTCTATCAGAATTTTATTTTATTCCACAGGGGACTGCTTTTTTTTCTCACTGGTCTATGTGGAAGTAGGTTTTTTTCCACCTCCCCTTTCAGGTTTACACTCTTTACACTCTTTTGAAGGCAAATACTTCACCACATAACCTAACCACAATACAGCTAGGCCTCGACTTCACCATAGTTGAGCCCAAAATTTCTGGGCCTAAGTGAGACAGTTGTTAAATGAAATTTGCCCCATTTTAGACAGTTGCTAAGTGAATCACTGCAGTTGTTAAGTGAGTAACAGAGCTGCTAAATGAATCTGGCTTCCCCATTGATTTTGCTTGTCAGAAGGCCTCAAAAGGTGATCACATGACCCCAGGAAACTGCAACTGTCATAAATGTAAGTCAGTTGTCAAGTGTCTGAATTTTGATCATGTGACCATGGGGATCCTGCAATGGGCATAACTGTGAAAAATGATCATAAGTCACTTATTTCAATGCTGTTGTAACTTCAAACAGTCCCTGAGTGAACTGTTGTATTTGCTACCAATTCACAGTCTTCCAGTTTCTTTACTGACATCAGAAATATGTAATTAGTTGAAATGATTATTCCACTAAATACCATAGGACTTTGAGACAGATAGGTATAGAACAGGGGTATCAAACTCGCAGCCTGAGGGCCAGATGCGTCACATGCTGGCCACGCCTACCCACAGTTTAGCAAAGAGGGAGGAAAAGTCATGATTCATCACATGATGATGTGATGCTGCAAGTTTGACACCCCGGGTGTTATGTATGTAGGTTTGAAGTCATTGGTTTAGTTTGAACTGTTCTTGTAAAGTGTTGGAAATGATTGGTTTAAAAGTCTTGGAGAAAACTGCACTCTGATTAGCTGGCAACTGCGGCTGCTGGCTATAGTAGCCTTGCATATGGAATATTCTGAGCTGTAGTCACTAATAAACTAAGAGCTTGAAGCACTTCGCGTCTGTCTCTTCATGCAAACTTAACACTGGCGACGAGGATGGGCAAAGCGGAACAGAAGGAGAGCGAGATGGCTGCACTGAACACCCCCCCCAGCCCCGTTTGATCTGACGGCAGAAGACTGGGAAACGTATGCAGATCGTTTCCAAATGTATCTGGAGGGAAACGATCTTGCCGACATTTCCGAGAAGTGGAAGGGGGCGGTCTTTCTCACTCACTGCGGTCTGGCAGTTTTCAAGATGGCGAAGGCATTGGCGGGAGCTGCAGATGTGAAGGTAATGGACTGGCCTGAATTAGAAAAACTGTTAAGAGCCCATTACGCCCCACAAGTATCGTGCCTCATTAAGAGACACGAGTTTAACCATCGTGATCAAGGGGAAAGCGAAAACGTAAACGACTTTGTGGCAAGTTTTAGAGACATTGGGGGTGCATGCAAATTTAACAATTTAGAAGAGGCCATGCGCAATCCATTTGTTCTGGGCCTTAAAGACAAGGTGCTACAGAGCAAGTTATTACTGAAACCTAAGATCATGCTGAAGGAAGCAGTAACTATTGTTCATTCATCACCTTTAAGAAGCAGAAAAGTGCATGTCAGGGTACTTACTGAAGGAAGGCCTTGCCAAATGGAAGTGGACTCAGGCTCATACCTATCTATGGTGTCATGGGACACTATTCACAGACTTCTTCCCAACATCCAGAAGAAGCACTTCAAGAAGCAAGCATTGACTCTTAAAGACTACCAAGGGAACAAGATTCCAGTAGTTGGAACAAGAGAATTCAACGTGAAATTCAAGGGCCACACCAAACGCCTACCACTGACCATCGTGGACAAGGATCGCCCAAGTTTGCTGGGACTAGAATGGTTCAACCCGTTGGGCATCGAGGTGACTGGCATCAATCATGTGAGCAACACTGAGTGGGAAGAGGCCTTGAAGTCTGAGTTTCCAGAGGTTTTCAGCGACGGATTAGGCAAGTACTTGGGGACCCCCATCACATTTAACCTAGATCCCAAGGTACAACCAATCCGTTTAAAACCCAGAAGGGTCCCATTTGCCTTAAAGGAAAAAATTGATGCACAATTAGATAAACTAATAGCCCAAGGGGTTTTAGAGCCCACTGATCACTCCAGGTGGGAGACACCCATAGTCACACCAGTCAAGACTGATGGGTCTGTGAGAATCTGTGGAGACTGCAAGGGAAGCTCCTATTGCATTTTACTCTCGCACCTTGACTAAAGCAGAGAGGAACTACAGCCAACTGGACAAGGAAGCCTTGGCGATTGTAGCAGCTGTCAAAAAATTCCATGAGTATTTATATGGGAGAACATTTACTGTTGTCACAGATCACAAACCTCTTTTAGGCATTGTGGCAGGGGACAAACCAACGCCCACGATCCTGTCACCAAGAATGCTGAGATGGACTGAATTTCTTGCTGCTTATTCATACAAACTGATCCACAGACCTGGTAAAAACAGTGGGCATGCAGATGCTTTGAGTCGCTGCCTACTTCCTTCACACATTGAGGACCCTGTTCCTGAGACTCACACCTTTTTTCTAGAAACTGTTGCCAAACTTCCAGTACATGCTGCTCAAATTGCCAGAGAGACTGCCAAAGACACTTTATTGGCTCCTGTCATAGGCTGGATTAAGAAAGGTTGGCCACTTCAAGATTTACCTCAACTCGCCCAACCTTTTAAATCCAGGCAAACTGAATTATCTGTATTGAGAGGATGTATTTTGTGGGGTAACAGGGTGGTTATCCCTGCAAAACTACAAAAAGAGGTTTTGGAAATGTTACATGAGGGTCATCCGGGAATTGTCAGAATGAAGGGATTGGCCAGGAGTTATGTATGGTGGCCAGGTATTGACAAAATGGTTGAAAACTGGGTTGCATCTTGTCCCAACTGTCAGGTAGTCAGGCCTGCCCCACCTCTCGCCCCCACACAGGAATGGGAATGTCCTAGGGGCCCATGGTCCAGGATTCACATTGATTTTGCTGGCCTACTACCAGAGGGCACACTTTCCTTATTATAGTTGATGCATATTCCAAATGGCTGGAGGTTATCCCTATGGCATCCACCACAACTGAAGCTGTCATCAAACAGCTTAAAAAGCTTTTTGTAACTCACGGGTTACCTGATGTGCTTGTTTCTGACAATGGCCCTCAATTTACATCCAACCTTTTTGAATCATATCTAGCACAACAGGGTATCAGACATGCCCTGACAGCCCCTGGGCATACTTCGGCTAACGGCTGGGCTGAATGTATGGTACGATTTACCAAGGAAAAACTTCAGCAATTGGGTCCAGGGGATATCACTGAGAGAGTTGAAAAACTTCTCAGTGTTCAGCATATCACTCCCAACCCCTCAACTAATTTAACCCCAGCTGAATTGTTGATGGGTAGGAAACTCAGGTCTTCCCTTGACCGCCTTCATCCCACTTACGCACCCAACGCACCACTAGATTCCACTAGTAAAATTCGCACTTTCACTGTGGGTGATTCTGTTTATGCTAAGAACCTCATGGGTGAACCATTATGGATTCCTGCTGAGATAACCCAAATCACAGGCCCCAGGTCTTACAGGGTACAACGGAGGATGGTGTCCTCTGGAGCAGGCACATTGATCAGTTAAGATCCAGATTGCCTCAGGAGCATCGCTTTTGCTCCTCTCTGGTTCCCATACCTACTGCCTCTTCTAGGGGAAGGGAGGATTATGAGAGTAATCAGCAAGTAAGAATCAACCCCATGTGTAAGGAGCTAACACGACAGGAACCACCCCAAAACTTGTCACAATACCAACAACCATTTTCACAAATGGAAGATTGCATATCACTACCTGGTTTAGGTGCTGACATTGGGTTGGAGATGGATTGGGAGGAGAGACCAGGTTGTAGTAACCAAACAGGTTCTACCATTACTACAAGTCCTAGTAAGGAAATGTCAGCAGACACATTTCCTCTCTCACAAGGTGAGAACCTTAAAACATCTGAACCACGTAGGTCTCAATGTACCGTAAGAGCCCACCTATTTAAAAGAATACATTAGATAGGCTGGGGTTTGAGTATGGACTGAACCTAGTGGGAGGGTGTTATGTATGTAGGTTTGAAGTCATTGGTTTAGTTTGAACTGTTCTTGTAAAATGTTGGAAATGATTGGTTTAAAAAGTGCGGGAAAACCCTGCACTCTGATTGGCTGGCAACTGCAGCTGCTGGCTATAAGTAGCAGCCACAGCCCAGCCAAATTGGGTCCGTTCTGAGCTGTAGTCACTAATAAACTAAGAGCTTGAAGCACTCCGCGTCTGTCTCTTCATGCAAACGTAACACCGGGTATAGAATGTCAGTTTAGTTTAGTTTAGTTTAGTTTAGTTTAGTTTAGTTTAGTTTAGTTTAGTTTAGTTTAGTTTAGTTAATTTAGTTTAGTTTAGTTTAGTTTAGTTTATTTGGACTTATAAGCCGCCCTCTCTCCCGAAGGACTCAGGGCGGTGTACATAAAAGACAGAAAGTACAAAAGTTAAAAGAAATTAAAAAGATATTAAATTATGCCAAATAAACAATCAGATTAAAAACCCCGATCCCCCATCAGTCCAGGCTGGATTGCAAAAATAGCCATGTTTTGAGGTTGCGGTGGAAGGAGCGGAGATCAGGGGCCAAGCGCAACTCAAGGGGTAGTTGGTTCCAGAGGGTGGGTGCCCCCACAGTGAAAA
Organism: Naja naja; assembly: GCA_009733165.1. Lineage (NCBI taxonomy): Eukaryota > Metazoa > Chordata > Lepidosauria > Squamata > Elapidae > Naja > Naja naja. The sequence continues at coordinate 221,619,604 of CM019148.1, read as the reverse complement.
GCTTCCAATATGTTCTGAATGTTCTATAGTTCTATCACACCGAGGAGTTGAGTGTCCTGCTCTCTTTCCCCAGGGCAAGCTCTGGAGCACCTGAGAACTTCTAAAAGTAAGTGTGTGATTAGTGATAGGGGATGAGGAAGGGGACTGGACCCACTGGTATGAGAAGCAGGGAGCAGGTGGGCAGGGGAAGCAGGCTCTGCTTAATGGTTGCTTAATTACCACATCAGGGAGAGCAAGGGAGGGGGTTGTTAAGTGAGGTGATCACATGGTTGCCTCACTTAGTGACTGTCACAACTTGCAACCATAATGGGCAGGCTCCATTATGGTCATGAGTTGAGGTCTACCTGCATTAAAGAGACACACTAACGACTTCAAGGAAAAATCATAATCATCCAGACTCATACATTATTTTGTTTCCAGATATTCATCTTTTATCTTTCCTTGCCCTTTCGTCTCCACCGAAAGGATCAGATCCAAAATGAAAACTGGATCATTCATCAGTAGCAGCACACCATTGATGATGAAATGCCAGCAGGGGAAATGAGCATCTGAAACTCATCCTTAACCCAATAAACCACATTCCTTGTCATCTTTGTCCTCCTTGTTTCAAAAGCAGCATAGCCATAAAAATCTGCTTTCAGGTCACTCAGGGCCTGTCATCACAACAGTAAACTGGCTAACCCAGTTTTCAAAAACACCCAGAATCTTACGACAAATCCAACTTCTTTTCCACAGAAAAGGCGTCTCCTTGTGTTTGGTGCTGAAAGGCCATTTACATCAGAC